>CM076570.1:341486018-342163518 GCA_034641835.2 Pinus albicaulis | reverse complement strand
ATTGAAAAAATTGTCAAGGAACTCCTCAAATATGGTGTTATTTGTCCCAACATCGACCCTTATTCATCGCCAGTGGTCATGGTTATAAAGAAAGACGGTGAATAGCACATGTGTCATGATTTTAGGGACCTTAACAAGATCACTATCAATGAAAAAATTATTATCCTGGTAGTTGATGATCTGATTGATGAACTCCATGATACTGAATGTTTTACCAAGTTGGACGCCCACACGGGCTATCACGAAATAGGATGAACGATGTTGACATTCCCAAGATAGCCTCCCAAACTCATGAAGGCCATTATGAATTCTTGGTCATTCCATTTGGTCTTTTTAATGCCCCATCCCCTTTTTAGATCCTTGTGAACCACCTTCTGAAACCATATCTCATAAAATCATCCTCGTCTTTTTTTATGAAATTCTCATCTACAACATAAAATGGGACACTCACCTTCATCATTTTGACGAAGTATTGTAACTTCTCTAATATCATAAACTATTTTTCAAATTATCCAAGTGTTCCTTTGGTATGGAAGAAGTAGAGTATTTGGGACACATTTTTTTTCGTGGAGTGAGGGTTAACAACCCAACCATTAACCATTAAATGACATAACTCGTAATCACCAAATCCCTTAGCTCCTCACCCTTAATCCCTTAAACCCTAACACCTAATTGTGAAAATTCTACTGCAGTGTATTGGTTTATTTCCTCTTACTTGATTTAATTTATACAAGTTATTTTCAGAAATTAGATTTAGAAATTACCGAATAAACACAACTATAGCTTACACATGCAGATAATTTACTGAATAATTCGCTCATGCAACAAAGTGACACATGGATTTTTGGACATAAGTCCCCGGAAAAACCCAAAGCGGGAAAACTGATTCGTCAGATATGAGGGTTTTGTTATTAAGAAGTTCTGAGTGCAGCAAATCTTGGTTCCAACCTTGGAAAACCCAACATATAATAAAAGATATAAAATATGTAGCTAATTTGAAGATCTAGTTCCAAATATATTACTCATCCACACCCTCAAATGGGATTTACAGGACTTAGCCCATATCTGACCCTAGAAACCCTCAACACTGCCCCTGAAGCCTCAGCGTGAGCCCTGCTAGCCTCAAATGCCATTGTGCTGCACTAGAAGGGACTGTGTCACCCCTGGAAGGGTCACAAAGCCTCATGTTGGCCCTAAAAGCCCCTCTATGTGATTTCTGAAGCCTCCCAGTGCCTCTGTGTTGTCCTACGTAGCACTCGCATAGCGGCTACATAACACCTGCGTAGCTGCTGCTCTGATTCTATGTGTTGTCCTTGAGCTGCTCTTCTTGCCTTTTATTGTCTCTTGGCTTTTGGAATCAGATCATTCCCTCAGCCAATACTACCCCTCATTGTAGGAAATTCCACTGGAAATTCTTGGCAAACTCGCCCTAGAATTCCAAATCTATTCTCCAGTTCTACCGAAATTGTGTGCCTTCAACTGACCTTCAAGCCCTTCTCTTATAATTTTTTGTTGAACCCTTCAACAACCAAGATTAAATCATCCATCAACAACCGCGATAAAAAATTTCTTGATCCATGTGACTTAAGACAATGTCAGCACATGTGTTAATTAATTCATTTTAATTGTTTTCTTTTCCTAAGTTAGACTTAGGAAATCCATTAAAAATAATTAATTATTTGAATAACTTGAACAAAACTTAAAATTTCTTAAATCCATTTCTGGGTCTTGTAGATCTGGTGTATTCTAGTCCCTCCACACAATTTGGGATCTAGAGCACAAATGATGCTATCTCAAATACACAAAATATCAACACTCCCTCTTAGTATCAAGAGTGTGTTCTAGCAATACATAACACCATGTATTACAAGCTCTTGTGTACTTGGTCTATGCTATTAATGCTTGGTCTAGTGCCCTCCATCCACTGCATTTATACTCTTTTTACTGCTACCCATGCCACTACCACTAACATTGCCACATTTGTATTGTGTTTCCTCTCAAATTGTTGCATCGTGCTACCCATAGCACTGTCACTGCTGACTATTATACTGCAACTCATTCTTTGAGAAGTAAGCAACTAAAAGACTCTTCCCAACTGTTTGGCAGATAAATCAAGTTTACCTCCACCACTGAAGCTCCTTGGATGTTGAATCACATTGTCCCCTTGGAGACATTTTCATGTTGCAACATTGTACTATGTGAGCCCATCTTCTATACACTGTTGAATTCCCATCAGCCTCTCTGCACTGCTGCCTCCACGCTGTTGCTCCCTCTGCATCATGCTACTCACTTTTCAGCTCTTCAACTCCCTCTTGCTCCTCAATGTGGTCATCTGAAACCATCTCCTGACTCATCCCGCTACTGTCATAAGGCTCCCGTAGCTCATATGTGATCCAAGAGTAGGGTTGAATCAAGGATCCCGCCACCAAATATGAATTCTCTATATATCCATATCACCCCACCTCTTCTCTCTAGTTGCATGGGAACTCATGGTTGCATCATCATCAGAGCCTTCTTCATTTGTTGTTGCAGCCTTGGAATCAAAAGCTCCTTTGTCCTTCTTCTTAAGAAAACTGCTGGCGAAATAAACAAGATCAATAGAGTTAAAGCACTGGACTTTGGAGAGCTCCTTCTTCTTCTTCCTATGATGCAAGGGATGCATCCTCCTCCTCTTCTTTCTTTACTTCGTTGATCCGCTTCCTCCACTAAAAGAATTCTTGGTGATCCTCGTGATCTCCTCTTGGCAGAGAATAGCCCACATATTTTCCCAAGATGGTAACGTTGCCCTTCCCAGAATTCTTTGGACAAACTTTTACCATTCTTCCGAGACAACATTCATGGTTTTCCTCACTACGACCCCTTCATCAGGAGTAGCACTCATGCTGATTAGATGGTCACAGATAGCTCAAAGTCTGAAGAGAAATGGATCTATCTCTTTGCCCTTCATCATTTGGAACATCTGCATCTGATTCTCAAGAAACATTCTTCTTGGCAGAAATCCTCCTTGGAACATTACCTCCAAAGCGTTCCACAGAGCATTTGTTGTATTTGTACCTACAATATGCAGAATCACGTGGTCCTTGACTCCGTCTATGATCAATCGCTTTGTCCCTGCTTGATTTTCTTCATACTTATTGAGTGGATCTGCATTAGTTGGTACAACAAGTGTCTGTTCTGCATGATCTTTGAGACCATACTCATCCATAACTAAGAGGATTCTAGCCTTCCAGATGACATAATTGGACAAGCCATCCAATATTTCTTAATACCTCAGTCATATCAAGCCATCTTTGCTCATATCTGAAGAAAATAATACTTCTCCCTCTGGATCTGGGTTTTTTGGTGACTAGAAACCCTCTAGTAACTACTTTTTTCTCACATCCCTCCTCAAAATCTTCTTCCAAATTTCAAATGGACAGTATTCTTCAATCCTCTCGATCAAATCTTAGATTTGTTTGGCTTAGATCTGATGTATGACTGTCTTCCTCCCGCATTATTTTCCTTAGTTAGGCACAATTTTGCACCTGCAAAATCTCTACCCCATTAGCACTATTGAAGATCTAAAGCACTGCTTCTAGAACTTGGTTGAATTCTTCTAAAACAAGATAAATAACTGGACAGTGTCCTCCTCGCTGGCCTAGTGTAGTCAATGTGTCTCATAAGTGGAATACGTAATCCCACACTGATGCTGTTACACCATTTTTTGGTCATCTAACCTATGATCATTAGATGGACCCAAGTACACCATGTAAGACCAAGTTTACCCTAAGTAAAATTGCTTTCACTATGTTAAAACAGGAAACCCCAAAAGGAAATATTAAACAAACCTATATTTGTTTGATTTTCCTCATGGAATAATTAATTAAACCATAATTTAATTATTATTCCCAGTCATGTTTAACCCAAAATCAAAGAAATTAATTAGATAAACCTTTATTTATCTTATTATTTTCTAGGAATAATCATTTAAACCTTATTTAGATGATATTCCTTGTTAAATATGACCAAATCATCCACAAATAATTAAATAAATCACTATTTATTTAATTATCTTTCAACCACCTCCTTAAATAATTAAATAATCATTATTTATTTGATTATCTTCTAACCGCTTCCTTAAAAAGATATTTTTAACAAATTAAGGATTTGACCCAAGTCAGATACCTTTCCCACTATTAAATATAATAAAATATTCCAAAAAGTGGATCTAGATACGGTTAACCCATGCACCAAGATGCGACTATTTAATGTTTTTTTGTTATAAATAGGAGGGTTTTCCTACATTCTTCACACTTTTATTACTGTTAGATCACTGCGGATCTATGCAGCAGTCACCATTTTACACATAATTTGGCACCATTGAGCTCTACTCTTTGTATTAGGTTTTCTGCATCCATTTAGAGAGAAATCTTAGATGCAATCTTGCGAGGACTTCCGAACCAATCGCGAGGAGAATTGGACTCATACAGTTTCCTCACGAATTGCCCCATTAATACAAAAATTCTTTCAAAATTTGTTTTCTTGTCTTGTCTATTGGATATATGGAGAAAACCCTTCTTTTTACTGCTTAATGTCTTTCTATGCATAGATCTGGTTTTTTGCAGCTCTTGTCTTGATCAACTAACTGCAGATCTGAAGATATTGGCAGCCACTTTTTGATGTTAGGGCTATTAGTTATGCGTAGCTAAAGTGGTCTTTTTTCGTACACTTCGACAAAGGATTCATACTATCAAATGGTGACTCCACACGGGTTTTAAATTACGACCGCTGTTGTTTTTCATATTCCTGCATATCCAGCTACTTCAGACCCTAGGGTTTCTTTTCATCTTTTTGTTTTTCCTATTTTTATGTTTTTTTCTCACATAAAACCCTAAAACATTAAAATTTCTAACTTCCGTGTGTTTTAGCACTGTTACACGAGTAGCGACACCGGTATGGCGGGGGACGACAACTTTTAGAAAATACGCATGAAGACAGCAAGAAGCGAAGAGTCGCATGCTGGCCAAAAACTACGACACGGACCTCCGGGTACGCCTACTGCCCCTTTTGCGACACGCGAAAACGGTGCGGCTTCAAGCCCGATTTTCGACCAGTTTTATTCGTGCACCGAGTTGCTGTGAGCACGTACGGGGTTTTCCGACCTACTGTCTCGACTGCTTTGACCAGGCCAAATCTTGTTTGCTCATCTGGTGGGAACCCTTCTCCCTAAGGCTTTGGTACCCTCCACTTTGTTGAAGAATTTATTTGTTTCGGTAGTACATTTCGGGCTTCGGCCTCCTTTCCCAGGATACGGTACACATCCCTTTCAGATCCTTTGAAATCAACCTTTCTTCCTTTCAAATCACCTCCTGTCGTTTTGTTTGGACCTACTTTGAAGGCCTCCACCTTGCCCCCTCCAATTTTTGCTTATTTCCTTCCTTTTTCCAGCCACCTTGCCTCTGTCTCTTGTCTGTGATCTGCACCTCTTTTCAGCAGCTTTATCCTTTAGATCCCTGTCCCTTTTGACCTTAGATCTATTGGCCTCTTTTCCGTGTGTTTTTCCTAGATTTTTCCCTTTCTTTTCAGATTATTTTTGAGAGACCCACCTTCTTGGGTTAGATAGATGCACAAGTAGCTGTTATTTTTCTGTTATTTCAGCATTATATACAGTTCTCTGTAGGTTTATTTTCAGCTACGCAGCACACTTTTTTCTTGCTCTCAAAACAGAAAGGGTTTAAAAATTAAAATTAACGCACGCCACACACTGACCCTAAGCGAAGAAGCGCCTGGTTAACACCGCCTGGCAAAGACTCTAAAATCAATTGTCACTGCACCTTTTCTGCCCTTGACCTTAATTGATTCTATCCCTTTCTGCCCCTGTCGGTTTCCTTCTTCCTGTCATCATTGCGCCCCCAAGGCGACTTTCCCGGAGACTTCTTGGCCTTCATCCTAAGTTTTCAGTCAATCGACCTGCTCCGCCCCACCGTCGTCGAGCCAGTCCACCTGCGAGTCCGCACTCCGACTACTCTCCTGATTCATCGGGTCCTCCTTCTCCTCCTGGTTCTCCCCTTGTCACTTTCAGTATGTCTGGTCCAGGGCCTAACGCTAGCGGTTCTCCCGGCCCTAATGCCGGAACTACTACTAGCGGAACCGCCACAGGAACTACCTCGGCTGCACCCGTGCTCCCCTTCTTGGTAGGCCTCAGCCTCCCCGATTTGGACCGGTTGAAAAATGACCCTATACACCATGACGCTAGTTGGCCTGCTATGCTGATAAAGCTCCCTTCCGACATCCCAAAGTTTGAAGGCCGTGCTGGAGAAGATCCTTCCAATCATGTACGATCTTTCCACATGTGGTGTTCATCTACCTCCATTACCGATGACTCTGTTCATCTTAGATTGTTCCCACGCACGCTTACAGGCGAAGCTTCTAAGTGGTATGTTGATCAGCCCACTTCCTCCCATACCACCTTTGCAACTCTTGCCCGGGCTTTTTTATCTTACTTCCAGCTTCCCCTTCATTATGACACTGGTATCGAACTCTTGACTTCCTTCAAGCAAACCTCTTCGACTCGCCTTTCTACCCATGTCCAGGAATGGCGAAGAAGACGGAGCCTATGCCAATCTCCTCCCTTCGAAGACTGTGTCTACATGGACTGGTTCCTTAGATCTCTCTTGTCCCCTATCGGGAAAGATGTCGCATCGCATTTTCCTCAAACCGAAGAAGATGCCCTCCAAATGGCGTTAAAGTATGACTTGATCTATGCTCAGACAGGTTATGATCCTATTGTCCTACCTGATCTCCCTAAACCTGGTGATGCCCATACACCGGGGGCACCTCATGCTGCCGACAGTATCATTGGATCTATCTCTCATCCATCCGCTCAACCTCTCATGAGCTATGGTTTTCCTGGGGGAGGGGGCACCACTCCCTGCACTTCTCCCCCTCCCAGTAGCACGCATCCAGGATACGGCATGCCTCATCCTTTTTCCCAACCTCCTGCTTACCTCAATGTTGCCCAACCTAACCATTACCCTCATCCGCAGCCTGGTGCGCCAGCTCCTCTAGCATATGCGCTTTCGCCTCCCTTGCCTTCTCAACCCCTGCAACAGCCGTCACCGCCCCCTCAAGAGCTGGTGGATGCACAGCAGGGATTCATGGCTACCCAACCACCTAACAGACAGGTGGCCACTCCACCTTCCCCTTCTGGTTCCTCCAATTACCAGATCCTCATGATGAACTCTGATCCACCTCTAACCGTCGACCTTAACCTTCAAACTCGGTCTCGCCAGTACCCCACGCCTCTCGCTCAGTCTGCCCCCGAGTCCCCTTCTTCCGATTCTACAGAGCCTCTTTCGACAACCAATGGTCCCTTACATATCCCTCAACCCAAAGTTGAGGTCCATAAGAATATTCCTAAAGGACCGTTACGTCGAAATGCTGCTTCTGGTCGAGCTGCTCATTCGTATAGCATAGTAGATGACTTGGCGCAATCTCCTGCTGCCATTTCCACACTGGAACTCCTCTAGTCGTGCCCTTCCCAAAAGAAGGCTCTAATATCTACCGTGGGCGCTGTAGATCCTGCTGATGACCAAATGATTTTTTTCGACGCCACTCAATCAGACCATCCTCCTCTTCCTCCTTCCGTCGCCTTCCAAATCCCAGTCAAAATCCGGAACGCTAACGTTTCTCGGTGCATAATCGATGAGGGGGCATTCACCTATGTGATGTCCGCTTCGGTTTGGAAGCAACTCGGCTCTCCTGAGTTGGCCCCTTCCACGATCACCCTTCGAGCGTGGGACAGCCATGCCTCCTAGCCCATTGGCTTGTTTCGTAATTTCCCTATCACCCTCGCCGGTAAGACTGTTTGCGTTGACATCGAAGTCATAGACGCCCTGCTAGACTACAACATTCTATTGGGGCGAAGCTACACCTATGCTATGTCTGCTGTCCCATCCGCGGTCTTTCGCAAGATGTCTTTCCCCCATAATGGGAAGATAGTCACCATTGACCAGTTGACATATCATGAGCCAAAATCTCAGACCTCACCTGAGACGACCATCTCTTCTGTAGCCAATAAGAAAACCGTTGATTCCTTGACCAGTGTCTCTCCTGGCATCTACAAAGACTCCTCTTTGCTCGGAACCTTCCCTGGTCTTCCTCCTCCTCCTATCTCTGACCCCAGCTCATTGAATGTTTGCATGATGCAATCGTCTCGGGCTGCTCTCCGACAACACCAGCACAGCTGATACGACAGCAGCGCTCTTCCTTCTGTCCTGGCCCTTCACTGTGACTGGTGATGCGCAGGCCTCTTTGCCCTCTTCGGAATGGTTCTCGCTGCTCTGAGCCATTTAGGAGCCATCCCACCTGGCCATTACCCCTTTGGTCAGACACCGTTCCTAGCTCCCCCACCAGGAGTGTACACGGTACCGGTCATGGCCACCCTCTCTCTTCCTAACCTGACCCTTACAGGATCCCCATATGGTGCCACCGAGTCACTGAAAAAGCCCCAACCTTGCTGATCCCAGCACAAGCCTTGTCTTGCTTTGACCCGGGTCCAGCGGGATCCCCGAAGACTTCTCCCCGTGCCATGGAGTGCCTCGGTCACCTCAACGGGAACCCACTCACGGTGCCGACCGCTTCCTTCGGGTAAGAAGGAAAAGCTAAGGTGCAAGGAACGATGAGACAAATTTGCCCGAGCAAACCACAACCCCTCCTCGGCCTCCAAAGCATGCCATCTAGTGTGTTTTTGTGATGTTGTGATCACACCATACATCTGGAATTGTCATCTCTGACATGGTTAATGTCGCGTTCCCTGGGTCCACGGTCCCGGAAGCCTCTATTCCTTCCACGACCGCGATCAAGAACCCCAAGACTATTCACACCAACCACCCCTGTGCGTTGTGTGATATCCATGGCCATTACACCCATCTTTGTCCCCGCCTCGAGGACTTTCGCACCTCTCTAGCTGCGGTCCACCAATCTGAGGCCAAGAGCAATGAGTCCACCTCTCCCCTATTTGCGCGTTTTTCTTCGGCAGAACTACCAGACATGACTGCTCCCATTGACATTCCCCCTCCTGACGTCGAGATGACGGAGCCTTCATCCACCATTTTCTACCTATCATCATCCATGAGACCCTCAGGGAACATTCCATCTGAATCCTCCCCTGTTGTTTCGCTTGACCTTCCTTCAGCGATCATCTTGGGCTCAACATCGGTAGATCCTTTATCTACTTACTCTTTGGTCACCCCTTGTGATGATGTGCATGTGAACCTCTCTTCTCATGATGATGATTCAGGTCACTTCACCACATCAGGCGGTCTTTCTTCCACCAATCACCCCATCTTCTATCGCGATGATGACATTATGGAAAAAATCCACACCCCTAACGTTATCTATTCCCCCTTACATCGAACCCAGGTGTTCACACCACATCCACCTTGTGCCCATTACATTAAAACCCAATGTTTGGGTAAGGGGGCACCCACATTTGAGAGACCAAGAGAAGCAATTCTCCACCACTCTCCTAGTGTATCTGGTCGTGCTGACTTTAGTCCCAGTATTCTTCCACATTTAGAAGAACCTCTAGAGTCCCATATCACTTCCAATCACTCTAGGGATGATACCCCTTATCGTTCCCTCATCTTACACCAGCAACCCAGTCTCTTAGACATTATTGTTGACCAACCTATAGCTTTTCTATGAGAGCATCAATTCATTATCTCCAAATCCCCTTTTTGGGATAGTGACACCAGGTATGCCAACTCGGAAACTTAAACTCCATTTGATCCCTATATACAGTACCAAAAGAGATTGGTAATCCTCCATTTCCTTTCTCAAACTGCATAACCACAACAACAAAAAATGGCATACCACATCATTACAATGTGTTTAGATTCCCCTTTTTCTAAATACATTTTGTCATGACCACACCATGCTTGGGGGCACCCATGCCCCTCCAGCATAACCCTCCTCTCCTCGTTTTTGGAGAGGAGGCTGTCTTAACTATCGAGTGTGACATCCCTTCCCTTCATCTGGCTGTTGAACTTCTCCCTGACACCCAACCTCTAGAACAATGACTTATCATGCCCGAGCGTTCCTCTGAAGACTGCCGTGTTGCATTGCAAACCATGGAAGCGACCCAGAAACGCACCAAAGCTCAATATGACCGAAAAGTCCAGCCTCAAAGGCGACCTTGTTCTAGTATGTGACCAAGCCCATGATGTCCTTGGTCACGGGAAGTTCGACTCATTATGGCTAGGCCCTTACGTCATCAGTAAGGGTCTTGGTAAGGGGGCATACCTTTTAGAGGACTTCGAAGGCAATCCTCTTCCTAATCCTCGCAATGCACTCTATCTTAACAAATATTACCCTTAGGATTTCCCTTTTGAGATGCGTGTTTTAGGTTCTTTTAGATAGCCAACATCTTTTTTGTACTTTCATCCTTCGCCAGGAGCTATTTTGTCCAAGAAGGATCCCTTCACCTCTCCTTCAAATCGAACTTCCTCACTTACAACACTTGTACTTGGGGCACCATTTTGCCTCCTTACTTGTCTTTGTTCGTGTCGATTTTCGTCATGAGTTACCATCTTGTACTCATGTTCTCATGGTCCCCCATTTGGCCTTTACTGTGTGGCAGCACCATCAAGTCGCCCTTGTTTAGAGCATCCAAGTTGAGTCATCATTGCATTCAGGGATTCTATCCCGAGTCCCTTTGTACCCTGCTATAGCCCTCCCATTCATTGCTTGGTCTCTCTCTTATGTCGCACATTATGGCCTTCAGTCCCACTGTCCCCTATCCCTTATGATATTGCGTCAGTCGCTGCCATGTCATTCATGCGCTTTATGCTCTAGCAAGGGAAGTCGTCCATTAGCTACTCAGTCCTTTCCACTTCACTATCATCATTAGTGTCAGTCTGTCCGTCGCTCTACTCTTTTCTCTTGTGCCTTAGTTGAGGGTCTCTCATTGCCTCACCTATGGTGGACCTCCTTCTGTTAACATCAGCTCATTCATTCCAGAAGCCAGGTCTAGAGGGCGGTGTACCTTGGTTCCAGCTTCCACTCTTGTTCGGTGCCTCGGATCAGGCAAAGGGATATCTCCTTTCCCTTTGGCTTGATTGTTTCTCCAGCTCCTTTCAGCATGATCGAGATCCGTATACTTGATGGTCTAGTGATCCAGCAACAGCTCTTGATGATTCCCTGGGTGTGTGTGAGATGTCTCAACCCTCATGAGGGGGTGGCCCTGCAGGTAGCCCCCCACATGCCCGGATGACCTCTTCATTGCAGCCTTCGATGCAGCTCCAGATATTTGATGATGTTGGTCGTAGCCACTTGCAGCGCCTCTTCGACTTGCATGTATCAGTCAGATTTTGTGAGCCCTTCCCCATTTACAGGGGGCATTTGGGTTGTATTTATATCTCATGTACTCCGATATTATTGTACAAGTCCTGGCTGTTATCCCAGGCACAACATGTATGTGGGATTCCTCATTGTATTTTTATCTGGCTCCTGATTATGCCAGCTGTACTTTATGGTTCGGTCCCTTGTTTACCGGACACACTATTCTTTTGTACTTTGTCTCGGCAGGTATAGGTATGCCTCCCCCGCCGCCTTCAGCACAGGTACCCTCTCATAAAAAGAGACTCGTTGCACCTGCGAGTCTCATCTCCTCAGGGTCTAGTCCTTCAGCACACTATCTACCTCACATTTCTCTCTCTGACATCCCTTTTGTTGTCTAGTGATTGTGTTCTTACAACGTACTTCGGTCATACGATTTGCTCCTGACACTCGCACGCTGGGGGGCAATTTGTTACACCATTTTTTGGTCATCTAACCTATTATCATTAGATGGACCCAAGTACACCATGTAAGACCAATTTTACCCTAAGTAAAATTGCCTTCACTATGTTAAAACAGGAAACCCCAAAAGGAAATATTAAACAAACCTATATTTGTTTGATTTTCCCCATGGAATAATTAATTAAACCATAATTTAATTATTATTCCCAGTCATGTTTAACCCAAAAACAAAGAAATTAATTAGATAAACCTTTATTTATCTTATTATTTTCTAGGAATAATTATTTAAATATTATTTAGATAATATTCCTTGTTAAATATGACCAAATCACCCACAAATAATCAAATAAATCATTATTTATTTAATTATCTTTCAACCACTTCCTTAAATAATTAAATAAATCATTATTTATTTGATTATCTTCTAACCGCTTCCTTAAAAAGATAAATAAATCATTTATTTATTTATTTTTAACTAATTAAGGGATTTGACCCAAGTCAAATACCTTTTCCCTCCAACAAATATAATAAAATATTCTATAAAAAGTGGATCTAGATCTAGTTAACCCATGCACCAAGATCTAGAATGACCCAATATTTTGTTATAAATAGGAGGGTTTTTCCTACCATTCTTCACCTTTTGTTGCCTATTAGATCACTCTGGATATATACACTTGGTCACCATTTTCTGCCATTTGCTCCCATTGAGCTCTACTCTTTGCATTGGGTTTTCTGCATCAACTAGAAAGAGAAATCTTAGATCTGAAGTGCTGAGGACTTCCAAGAACCCATCCCACTGAGGGGAATTGGATACTCCTTCTGGTTTTCCTCACAGGTGCCCCATTAATACAAAAATTCTTTCAAAATTTGTTCTTGTCTTGTCTATTGGTATATGGAGCAAACCCTTGTTTTTACTGCTTAATGTCTTTCCATACATATATCTGGTATTTTGCAGCTCTTTTCTTGTCTAACTAACCGCAGATCTGAAGATATTGGCAGCCACTTTTTTTGTTAGGGCTATTAGTTATGCATAGCTAAAGTGGTCCTTTTTCGTACACTTTGACAAAGGATTCATACTAACAGATGCAGTCCTTACGATGCCGTGGGAAGGGTCTGCATAAGCCCAGAGGCCTTCTACAGCTTTAGCGTTGTCTTCTAGATCTGATTTCTCTTACTGTCAAGATGCCTTTTCCGGATCTGCTACTTCTTTTGCCACCCTGCAGAAAAAGTAATTCTTCAGCTTGATCTGCTATCGCACTGTTACCATGTGAAAATTCTACTACAGTGTATTGGTTTATTTCCACCTACTTGATTTAATTTATGCAAGTTATTTTCAGAAATTAGATTTAGAAAATATCGAAAATAAATAGAACTATAGCCTACACATGCAGATCATTATTGAATAATTCGCTCATGTAACAAAATGACACATGGATTTTTTGACATAAGTCCCGAGAAAAAACCAAAGAGGGAAAATTGGTTCAATAGATATGAGGGTTTTGTTATTAAGTAGTTTTGAGTACATCATATCTGGGTTCCAACCTTGGAAAGCCAAACAGAGAATAAAAGATATAAAATATTTAGCTAACCTGAAGATCTAGTGTCAAATATCTAACTGATCCATACCCTAAAATGGGATCTACAGGACTCGACCTGGATTTGACCCTGGAAACCCTCAACACTTCCCCTGAAGCCTCATCATCATCCCTGCTAGCCTCAAATGCCACTACGCTGCACTAGAAGGGACTGCGTCACCCCTGGAAGGGTTGCATAGCCTCACGTTGGCCCTAAAATCCCCTCTGTGTAATTTCTGAATCCTCCCAGTGCCTCTGCGTTGTCCTGCGTAACAGCTGTGCAACACTTGTGTAGCTACCGTTCTACTTCTCTACGTTGTCCTTGAGATGCTCCTCTTGCCTCTTATTGTCTCTTGGCTCTTGGAATTAGATCATTCCCTTAGCCAATACTACCCCACACTACAGGAAATTCCAGTGGAAATTCTTAGGAAGCCCACCCTAGAATTCCAGATCCATTCCTCAGTTCTACCGAAATTGTGTGTCTTCAACTAACCCTCAAGCCTTTCTCTTATACTTTTTCGTTGAACCCTTCAACAGCCAAGATTAAATCATCCATCAACGGCTGGGATTAAAATATTTCTTGATTCATCTAACTTAAGACAATTTAAGCACGTGTTAATTAATTCACTTTAATTATTTTATTTAACTAAGTTAGATTTAGGAAATCCATTAAAAATAATTAATTATTTGAATAAATTTAACACAACTTCAAATTTCTTAAATCCATTTATGGGGCTTGTAGATCAGGTGCATTCTAGTCCCTCCACACAATTTGGGACCTAGAGCACAACTCATGCTACCCCAAATACACAAAATTTCAACACTAATCCCTTAACCCTTTACATTTTTTTATCTAGCAAATGAACACAAGTATGATACCTTGATTTGCATATCCATCTCCGAAGTGTATTCATATCACATGTCTGTAATTTTAGTTGTGTTAGAGACACAGGGTACTATTAATGAAAATTTCACAGGATAGATGTAAATGATGTTGGATAAATGAATTCAATAATCCATGGACATGTTCATTTACATTTATATATAGAAAAAAAATGTTAATTTTTTTTTAATGATATATATAAAAAAATATTCATGTACGTTATCAATAAAATATTTTAATAAGAATTAATATTGGCAGATACTTAAAAATATATTAGTAATAAAAAAACCATTTATCTTGTTGAGAAGTAAAGTGGACACTAAATAAAAGTGTTGAGAATTGGCAGAGGTGTAGAATATATCTCCAAAGACTTCCTACATTTTTGCAGGGAGCATGGAATTCACAAGCAGTTTACCAGAAGGTATACATCTCTGCAAAATGGTGTAGCCAAAATAAATAATAGGACCATCATGCACATGGTAAGAAGTATGTTGAAGGCAAAGCATTTTCCAAATGAGTATTGGGAAGAAGTTGTAAATTGTGCAGCTTATATTTTAAATAGATGTCCAACCGAAGCTATTATGAACAGAGTTCTAGAAGAAGCATGGAATGGAACAAAGCAAGTTGTCACTCACATGAGAGTGTTTGGATGTGTGGCATATGCACATGTCCTAGATCAGTGAAGGAAGAATTTGGACAGCAAGAGGGAGAAGTGTATATTTGTTGGTTACAGCGATGAATCCAAGGCTTACAAGCTCTATAATCCATCAACCAGAAAGTAATAATCAATAGAGATGTTCAGGTCATTGAAGATGAAGCTTGGGATGGAAGTTTAGAGAAGATTGTAAATGTGAAGACATGTATTTAACATGAAGACAAAGAGGAATTGATTGTAGAAAATAACTCCTCAATGGTGGCTCCTACTCCACCTACACAAGCTCAACAGAGCACACCACAAGCAAGGAATAGAAAAGTAGTGAAAAACCAATGACGTGCTTCTCCAATCACACCACAAGGATCAACAACTCCTTCGAGGTCAAGTAAAACTCCAAACACATCTTCCACAAATACAAGAAGACCAAAATTGAGAAATTTAAGTGAAATTTATGAGAAATAAGAAGTAAATAGTAATGTTGGTCTGAATTATTTATTTGCTTTATTTTCTCATGTTGATGACCCAATCCATTTTGAATATGCAGTCAAAGAAGAAAAGTGGATTGAAGTAATGAATGAAGAGATAGGAGAAATAGAAAAGAATGACACATGGGAGTTAATGGAACTCCCACAAGGACAAGAAGTTAGTAGAGTGAAATGGGTCTATAAGACCAAGAGCAACATTGAAGTCAAGATAGAAAGGCACAAAGAAAGACTTGTTGTCAAAGGCTACAAGCAGCAACAAGTAAGAGACAATGAGGAAACCTTTGCACCTATTGCAAATATGGAGACAATGTGGACAATGCTGTCAATAATAGCACAACAAAAATGGAAAGTTTATCAAATGGATGTGAAATCAACATTCTTGAATGGAGTGTTGAAAGAGGAGGTGTATGTTGAAAAACCTCCTGGCTATCAGATAGAAGGCCAAGAACACAAAGTGTGTAAGTTGAAGAAAGCTCTTTATGGGATGAAGCAAGCACTAAGAGAATGGTACAATAGGATTGATGCTTACCTAGTGGTCAATGGGTTTCACAAATGTGATGGTGAACCTACACTCTACATCAAAGAAAATGATGGTAAAATTATTATTGTTGTTTTGTATGTAGATGATTTGATTTTTACAAGCAATGATGTTCCTCTCTTTGTTGATTTTAAAGCTGTCATGAAAAGTGAATTTGAAATGACTGACTTGGATTTGATGAGATACTTTTTGGGCATAGAATTGAAGCAAACAGAAAAAGGGACTTTTATCTCCTAAGAAAAATATGTTGAAGAAGTTTTAAAGAGGTTCAATATGCATAACAAAAAAGCATCAGCAAATCCAACTGTCATGGGGTTGAATTTGAGCAAGGAAGAATGCAGCAAGACTGTCGATCTGACATTGTACAAGAGCATAGTTGGCAGTCTAATGTACTTGATTGCAACTAGGCCTGATATAATGTATGCAGTAAGCTTGATATCCAGATTCATGAAGACACCCAAGGAGACACATTGGCAAGCAGGCAAGGGAATATTGAGGTATGTAAATGGAACAAAGGAGTATGGTGTTCTATACTCTGAAAATAATAATTTTACACTGATTGGTTACAGTGACAGTGATTGGGCTAGAAGTGTTGATGATAGAAAGAGCACGTGAGGGTATGTCTTTCATTTGGGGTTGGGCAACATTTCATGGGCTTCCAAGAAGTAGCTAATAGTTTCATTATTAATAGCAGAAGCCGAATATGTAGCAGCAACAAAAACAACATGTCAAGAAGTTTGGATGAGAAGGATATTGAGAGATTTATGTCATGAGCAAGACAAAGGAACCACAATTTATTGTAATAGCAGCTCAACAATTGCATTGTCAAATAATTCTGTTTTCCACAAGAGAACAAAGCATGTTGATGCCAAATACCATTTTATAAGGGAATTAGTTAACAATGGTGAAATTGTTTTGCAGCATTGCAGGTCAAAGGAATGGTTTGATGATATCCTCATAAATCCATTGGGACAGAAAAGTTTTGTTTTTCTCAGAAAGTGTTTGGGAATGTTCGATGGCAACAGTTGTGATTAAGGGGGAGTGTTGGAAATAACTCCCACCCACTGCAATGAATAATGAGTGGCAGCAACCCATGCTTCATTGATTTTTTTCTATGCGGGGAAGGACAAGCCTCAATTTTCAAATTTGGAGGTGTTCACGCAAAAACCAAAACAGAGTACCCGAGTCCTTCTTCTCTATTTTTATTTCTTTTCATGTTGACTTACTGTTGCCTGCAACTTCACGCCCACAAATTTTCTTGTTTACCCTTAAGCCTTTTGGATGAATGACCCAGCTCAAACCTTCACCACATTGTAAATCGTTTTAAACCTTTACATTTTGTTTAATCCTTACGTCAGCACCATATCGTATTTCCCGCTGTTAACTCTCCACACATCGCAGCCTACAACTTTTAAGTTGTAACACTTAAGTACTTCGCTAAACTTAATATTTTTCCGATGTGATTTAGTCAAACCTGCAACCTACCTTACCGCATTACAATTTCGCTTTACTTCCTTACCTTTCTCATATTTCATACTTACCTTTTAACGCATCGCCGCCTGCACATCGCAATATTTCCCACTTACCTTTTAAGCTGCCTGCAAGATGTTTTATGTTATTTGTGATGCGATCGCAAAGGGGAAAGTGTCAAGCTAAGGACGGTAGCGCAAAGCACACATCGCAAAGGTCAGGAGTTAACGGATAAGCTCCCGCACATTAATATGTATGTGTTGCGATCCGATATGTGCCATGTAACATCACACATCACAATGTTTTGAGTTTTCCCATAAGCGCATATGTTAAAAGTTAAAATCACAGACGAGCAATTTTCCATGGAGGCATCCAACGCAATGTGTTTTCACAGCTGGAACCTATAATATTATGTATGAATTTTCGTGTATAATCAGCCGAGCACAGCCGAGGGACGATTTGGTTGTTGCAAGTCCGATTCTTCATTGAATTGTTTTGAATGCTCAAGCTCCATCCAATTTTGTATAAAACCTATGTAATTTCATTTTTTTATGGAATGAAAAATTGAAATTGTTCCTCTTCTTTGTAAATTAATGTATGTTTGTGAATTATTATTTTCCACATTTTGTGCAGTCCTCTGTATTTTATTTGTTGAGAATTTTCAACAATAACAAAAAAATTGATGAAAACCAATTATCTTATTCGATTCTGATGTTTCATCTTCACATTTTATTTTGATGACTAATTCACTACCTCCTAACCCCAATTCAAATTCAACATTTTACGCAGGCACTATTTGCATCTCACTTTCATCATAAAAATGATGTAAATGGATATCTTCTTCTTCATCTCCATCCCCATACCCATCTGCATGGTGTAATTTGTAATGGATTTTGGAGATCATATTATTCCTAATACCTTCTAGACTTGAAAATGGTTATTTTTCCTCATTGCAATACAAACAAATGAAACCATTGGCAACCTGCGATGACATAAGAAAAGAAAAAACAAAAATAATTCAATTACAATTCCAAGGAAATCGACTTGAAATTAGTTGAAATTAGAGAAGCGAAATAATATTATTATATAAATATGATCGTCTCATAAAAAAACATACCTTAATGCCAAGGTAACTGAGTAAGCCGAGGGGACCTTTCAAACATTGGGCGTGAGGAATAAAAAGTCCATGGTGCTTATGCATATGCTCTATGCAACTCTCCATAGTCCCTATCTCTGACCTGAAATCACATATGAAGCAACAGATGGCATCCCACTCTAACTTCTCTGCATTGTCTGGAGAATCTGGTGATTCAAACGTTGACGTAGTTGAATTTATAAAAATTTCGCTGCCATACATATGCTTCCTCTTCGACTGTTCATCACGCAAAAATTGTTGTCTATTTTCAAATAAAACCTTTTTTTTTTGTCAATTTGGTAGTACCTCATTATTTTCTATTTATAATTTGAAAGCAGGTTACAAAATATAAAAAGCAGTTTGTGGCCTCAACCTGCCCATAGGAAACCGGGTCTGTTGGCCACCTTAGAGCATTAAATTCCAACCAAAATTGAAACAGTTTCATCCGACCATGTACTTCATTAACTAAGTGACTATTAACATATCTACAAGTCTATGGATTAAGATATGTCCTTGCAAAAAAAAAAAAAACATCTGACAAACATGAGTAAACTCTAAAACTACTAGCCATCAGAGGAGTCAATCAGTGTTGGATCTTTTATTGTGGATCTAGGTATATCCACTTGTTGCAGCTACTGGAGTTGTTTCTCAATTCGGCCAATTCGGTCATCAATTCTAGTGATACGATCATTAGCTTGATACTAAGTAATTTTAATGTGATGCACTTGATTATCAATATCCTGTAATAGTTCCACTACTCGCGGTTCAATCTTCTCCTGATGAGGGGGAAAACTCTGCATAGCTTTGGCCAACAGGCATTTTACAATCCAATGAGTATGAACTATTTGATGAAATAGTGATAACCGGCCTTGAGTATGTCTAGGATCTGTGATGAAATCCATGATTTCTGCTTCCACAACATTATCTTCTTCATCTGTTTGTATTTCCCGCTCCCGTCCTCGAATTTCCTGTCGGACAATGGAAGAATTTCCAACAACATAATTTTCAAAGAGGTTTTGTAAAACCTCTTGTCGCATATTCCTGCCTCATTTCCTGAGGTTGACTATAGGCTGAACCTGCTGCTGTTTTCCTTTATCATATATACAGGCTGTAGGGTTACGATTCTAGCACTTACCCATAATGAAAACTTTCCTAAGAAGGGACAGAGACAAGGAATAACAAAAAAATAGACTTTGGACGTCAGCGAAATGACCATATGGGTGTAGCAGAGTTTCGGTGAGCACCGAAAACATATGACTTCCTTGAAGATGAGTAGAATGAAAACATTGAGCCAAATCCAAAGGACAGATGGCTGAGATATACACAGAGAACTCGGTACCACGACAAAAAAATGGGGTGATATGAACCTAGTAATGCAACAGTACATTTGTATCCACTGAGAATTGCACAGACAGTTCATTCCACCTACTACCACTGACATACCAGAGGTGCTTTTGGGCAACATAATTAACAGTAAAACGTAGAAATCTACACCCCCAACTGCGCCAATGCAGAATGGCCGAGATATACACAGAAAACCTAGTACCACAACAAACAAATGAGGAGATACTAACCCAATAATGCAACAGTACATTTGTATCCACCGATAATTTCACAGACAATTCTTTCCACCTACTACCACTAACATACCAGAGATGCATTTGGGCAACATAATTAATAGGAAAATGAAAAATATACATCCCCAACTACGCCCAAGCAGAATAAAAACCAGATTTTCAACCCACATGACGCCTAGATAAACAGAAAACAGTAAAACTCCCCCAAAACAATTTATCCCATACAAAATATACCTTTCATTTCCAACCCATTCAACAAAAGAGTATTGAACTTGCGATGCATCGACGAAAAGCATTACCAGTATGGGGGGAAATTAGGAAAGGTGACAAGGGTCACGAAAGCAGGGATCTACTGGATTTAAAAGGGGAACGACAAACCCATAATCTACCAGCTGAAACCAAATCAACGAAGATTTTTGCAAGAAATACATGGCCGAGAAAACATCAACGAGCAAAGACAGAAAAATGATGAATACATACCCCAGCAAAGTAGCTTGTCTGGTGCAGGGTATGGCTTATGACGTCCGCCTCCGCTTCCTCAGTGTTTCCACTAAAAATGAACAATGCAGAATGGAATGAACTTGCCAATTCAAGTAACTTGCCTTTTCCAGAACATTCCTTGGCCAGCTTGACATCACAGGCTAGCTTCCCATCTTCAGCATTAATGATGCATGCTTCCATGAGTGCAGTGAGAACTGTCACATCATGGTGAATAAAGGCCGGAAGGACGGCATGCACCCACTTGGCAATCAAGATCGATACACCCTCGAAGGATGTGCACCCCGATCAAGGGATCTTTGCTCAACATTTTCCCTGAGATACTTTTGTAAAATTATTTGAAGGGGATGTAACTCAATGTTCCAGATTGCATCAGTTGGTTGAGCCTCCATAGATCGTTCAGTGTTTTTACAACCCCAATTGACCAAATAATCTGCAGCCTCATTTCCTTGTCTCTGAATGTGAGTTGTAATAAAATACTGGATGTTTTTAAGCAACACACTTATTTCCTGAATAAGAGCTGCTGCTTGCCAACTTTTAGGGATTTTCTCCCAAGGCGTTCCTTGTTGTAAATTAGTGAGAACACCTGTAACCATTATAGAATCTCCCTCAAAAATTAGCCGTTGGTACTTTTCTCTAATGGAAATAAGTAGGCCTTGTTTTACTACCATTAGTTCTGCTTCATTATTTGTAGCAAAGCCTAAATCAGAGGCGTAAAACCGACAAACTGTCCCCTGAGAATTTCAAAAAATCCCGCCAGTACCTGCTTGACCTGGGTTCCGTTTTGATCCACCATCATAATTGAGTTTAATAAAACCATTTTTATGGGGCTTCCACTTTTCCTCTATATTTTGCTATGGCAGTTTATACTTCTAGAGATTTTTGTGTAAAATTTGAGGTTTTAAATTTAAAGTGGTAAGAATTTCTTTTTCCAAACCTTCAACTTGCCAATCCTCCTCTGACCAGCTTTCCACCAAAATCGTTTCACGAATATTTTCAATGAGTCTCTGCCAGATTTGATTCATGGCTTGTTCCTCATCTCTAAAAACCCTATGATTCCTCTCTTTCCATATATTCCAAAGCAGAAACCCAAGTGATAGCTTCGAGTCTCTGTTCAACACTTGACATTTAAAACCTGCCTTTCTCCAAGATCGGATAGTTTTCGTGATACTCTGATTATTTTTATCAGTTTGTCGGAATATTTGTTCCAAACATCTCCAAAGAGTCTATACCATTGAGCAAGTATTGAGAAGATGTTCTATTGTTTCGATCCCTGCATGGCATAGGGAGCAACGAGATGGACTAGACAGTCCTCTCTTTTGCAAATTTTCCCATGTCAAAATCTTACCGTGGCTTAACACCCAGAGGAAATATTCTATTTTTGGCCAATGTTTCAATACCCAAATTTTCTACCATAGTGTCCAAGCAATGTGCTGAGCATTTTGGGATTGAATATGGTAGCCTTCTTTGATGGTAAAAATTCATTTTTTCTGATAACCCCATTTGAGAATATCTAAACCATTTTCACAACTGAGTTTCCTGGATTTGAGTTCTTTGGCCAAGTTTTCCCATTGTTGCATGTCCGAAGATTCCGGCCAATGAATTTTCTCTTTCCATTTCCTCCACTGATCATTCTATTGTGGACACCAATAGTTATATATGAGCTTGTTGTTTGGTGTATTGGTGAAAAGAAAAATTCCCCCCAATTCAAGGTGGCTGAACAATTTCTCTCTTTACTGCAACGAATCTTCCCAGAAGAGAGCCATAAGACCTTCCCGAACTTCCCAAAAGCTGTGTAAGTGAATTAAGTTCATATGCATTGCTTCTAGATTCCAAATTGATGAACCTCATGGCATTCTGTCCACTTTCAATTTACCTGATATAGTGTGACGCATATCATATTTAGTAACCCATATTTTCTTCCATAGATCATGTCCACCCTGAATCCATCTCCACCAAAGTTTAGCTCCAATTACATTATTCAAAATAAAAGGATCGCGTAGTCCCAATCCTCCTACAGATTTTGGTTTGACTAATTTTTCCCAAGTGAGGAGAGCCCATTTCCTATTGGCTTGCGCTCCCTGCCATAAAAATTTCTTAAACAGACTCACCAATTGGTTACAAATCCCTTTAGGACAAGCTCTGCGAGACAGCTGGTAAAGAGGAAGGAATTGGAGCACATATTTTAACATAATAAGTCTACTCGGGGCATTAAGAACTCAGAAAGCCCAATTTTGAATTCTTTTCTCCACACAAAGAATGAGGTCCTTCCAATCTTCATTTCTGACTAGCCCCGGGGTTAAGAGCATACCCAGATATTTCATTGGGAAAGAGCCAAGTTTAAACCCCAAGGTTCTGGCTAAAAAATTATGAGTTGCAAGATTAGAATTAAAGAAATAGACATTAGACTTTTCATTATTGATTTGAGTACCAGAAGCTGCCATAAATATTTCTAAGATCTGGAGAATGGCTTTACATTATTTCACCGACGCCTGACAAAACAACAAAATATCATCCACAAACTGTTGATGAGTCAAAGGAAGGTATGGTCCCCACAGTCTTAAGCCCTACAACTTCCTTTATGCAAGATGAGCCTTAATTAATCTACCTAGACCTTCCACTGCGATAATGAAAAGAAACGGAGATAAGGGATTGCCCTCCCAGAGGCCACAGGAGCTATTAAACGGTGGAGCAGGGATGCCGTTAAGTAAAATTGAGAAATTCAGAGAAGAAATAAAATAATACAACCATTGCAGCCATCTGTCATCGAACCCAAACGCTCACATTACCTCAGTCAGATATTGCCAATTAATACGATCATAGGCTTTAGACAAGTAAATTTTGATTAACATTCCTTTCCCCTTTTGAGTTTTTAAAGAATGAATTGCTTCCTAGGCTGTCACTATTCCATCCAAGATTTGTCTACCTTTTACAAAACCTATATGTTCTAGAGAAATCAATCTAGGAAACAATGGTTTAAGTCAATTGACCATTATGGAAGAGAGAATTGTATAAATAACATTACAAAGAGCTATAGGCTTAAAGCCAATAGGAGTATCATAATTTTCCTACTTAGGTATAAGATTTATGAAGGTTGCGTTTAAGGCTGGATACACCATCTTATTTCTTCTAGACTCTTCAGCGAACTCTAAGATGTCATGACTCATGACATTCCAGGCAGCTTTGAAGAATTCACTTGTAAACCCATCTGGACCAGGGGATTCATTCCTGGGCATATTCATGACTACTTCTTCAGCTTCTTGGAGACTAATTTCTCTGAGCAACTCTAGGTTCTGATCTCTCGTAACCACTCTGGGAATATGGGCAGTGATTTTATCAATTGCTGCTTGTCTATTATGAGTAGATTCTGTAAGCAGGTACTTGAAATGAGCAACCAGCTCCTTCTCCATATCCTCATGCTTTAGAAATCGCTTTCCATTTTCAGATTTTAGAGAAAAGATTCTATTATTCTGTCTTCTCTGTATCATTGTTTTATGAAAGAAGTTTTTATTTCGCTCTCCATCTTGTAACCATTGAATCCGTGATTTCTGTTTCCATAAAATCTATTCTTATTTGCGGCGTTCTTCGTGTTGACTGAGGGTATTGCCCTCTTCAAGAGCTAACGCTTCAATGTGGCCATATAAAATAATTCTTTGTTGAATATCTTTCATCTTCTCTGTCAATTGTATTTGCTCCTATTGGATATTACCAGATTCTATGTGATTCGAACGTTTGATTTCTGCTTTTATCTTCTTCAATCTTAATTGAAAAGAATGCATCTTATTCCTGCCAGTAATCTAATGTGAATTCCACCAATTTTTAGCGTTTCGAGAAATCGTGGATCCCGTAACTAAAATAATTCAAACCGAAAAGGCCTATTTTTTTGGGCTGCTTTGACATCAATTTCCAATCGAACCAGCCAATGATTTGAACCTAACATAGGTAAAATAGCTGCTTCATAATAAATATCTAAACTTACCAAAGCTTCTGAGGCAAGAAAGCGGTCCAACCGAGATGCTACTTGATGGCGTTCTCCATGTCAATTATTCCAAGTAAATTTTCCATTCACTGTGGGGATATCTACTAATCGCAGATCTGTTAATAAATCTCTAAATCGCTCCATTTCAGGTTCCTCTCTTTCTTATGCCTCCCTTTTTTTCTGAAAGATTAAAAATCATGTTAAAGTCACCCCCAAGAAGCCAAAATTTCTCTTAATGCATAGTACTCAACACCCTAATATTTTGTAAAAAATCTGCACGCTCTCCTGGAATCGGAGGCCCATAAACTACCGATATGAGAATCTTTTCCTCTGATCCAAGTTGTCGAAAATGTTCTGTTAAAATTCTAGGAAGGCCTATCCATCCATCTGCTATAATTTCAGCTTTGTTCCATAGAATGGTTAATCCCCCCGCCATACCAACAGAATCAATAGCCATTACCTCATAATTCATTCTAAAGGATTGAAGGATAGATTGGAGCTGCTGCCCTCATACCTTTGTTTCCTATATTAACATGACCCGATGTCTCTCTACTTTCAATCTTTCTTTCAGATATCTTTGTTTTCCTTTACTATTAAGGCCTCTAAGATTCCAGGAAAGTACCTTCATTAAGAAGTTTTAGGTAGTTGTTGAAATACCGTTGTTAACGATATTATCTTTCCTGTATTAATCAGCATTTCACCTACCAATTGGATTGATTCCTGCAAGGTTCTGCATCCGTGCGTTTTAGATTGTTTTGGTGGAGGAGGTGCCTTCTTTCCTACTGCTTGTTCCATTTCCTGCACTTCCTTGTGGGCTGGAGCTGTCAAATAATGTTCAAAGGTTTCCTTATATAGTTTTTTCTGGCCTACCCGAATGAACCTATCATCGAAATTCCTCCATTCAAACAAGAGTCGTTTCAAGATTTTTTCCTCTGCACTCAGGTCCTCTTTATTTTGCTCCACTTCCATTGGGGTGAGTTCTAACAAAGTAGTCTCCTCTGTCTCAACAGCTTCTTCAGCAGCCTTTCTCTTTGATGACAGAGGTTTTTGAATTGTCTCTTGGGAACCTTGTTCTATGCCTTCATCTACCATTTCGATAGACGATGGTTCACCTTCTTCCTGAAAGACATCATACCGGTTTGTTGTAGCAGGGGTCGGCACTAGGGCATAGTTCGAACCAATATTCCGAGGTTGGTGAGGTCATTTTTTATTAGTGACCGTTACAAAACCATTGTCATTCTGACGAGTTTGATCAGTGGAAGCATGCGTATGAAAGGGTGGTTGCTCTCGGGCATTCAAGGTGGAGGATTTATACAAATGCCCATACTCATGACAGCGACGACAATGGAAGGGGATATGTTCATAGTCAAGAAGTTGAAGCCAAATCTTTCCTTCATATTCCAATTCAATCATTTCAGGCAGTGGTTCAGAGATATTCATATAGAAACAAATTCGGGAAAAAGATGTATACCGTCCACGGGAAGTGGATTCTACTATTTTAACAAAATTACCTAAAGAATTGCTTACACCTTCCAGAATTTCTAGATCCTAGAAATCCATGGGAAGTCCAAATAATCGAACCCAGACATGTGAAGCCAGAAATTTCTCCTGTTTTGGGTTGTAACATTCCTCCCATTATTGAGAAAAAGCCCAGCATTGCATTCTTTATCTAATAAACTCACTGTAAAAAAACCTTTAGCCCCAAATTTCAAATCAATGTAACCCTTGGCCTGCCATTTTATTTGTATCCATTTTAACAAAAAAAATTTATTAGGAAAAATACCAATAAACTTACAGATTAATGCATGATTCTTCATGTAAGCAGGAATAACAAATCCTGATTTATTCACCACTCTTGGCAGACATTTCCCCTTGGTTTGCACCTAAAATAAGAGCAATTCGTTGCTGAGAGTTTCTAGATTGTGGCATCCTCGTAGAATGCTCACCGTTCGTGATCATACGGTAGGAGGGTTTCGACCCTCCTCCCGAGGAGGCTGCCATGGCAAGACCAGACAGCGGGCTGCAAATTCCTGTCACACGAAACCCTAAACCCTATTGGTGCTATCTTGGAGCCGTTCTTGGAGCATTGTCGATAGTTAATTATATTTAAGTAATCACTTTATTTTCAAATAAAACTTATATAAGAGACTAATAGCATTTGCATTGTGATGAATACAAAATTAATATATATATATATATATATATATATATATATATACCTCTCTCTTGAGATTGTAGCGGTGCCATTGAGACCTGAAATGAAATTCACGCGCTTCCTCTTCATCGAATTGCGCATTACAGGTGTTATAGGTAAAGTCCATAATTTTTTATTAAAATTCAACAAATCCCAATCCCTACTATATTTTATTTCAAGAAATCGCAATCCCTAATTTTGTAAACCCTAATTGCAGCTCGATAAGATGAATTTTATGTGCTTCCTTCACTGTGTGTGTGTTTATCAAAATGCAGTGTTTGATCAAAATGCAAAACTGGCCTTTCAAAAAGTCCTTTTATACACATTTGTATGTCCCGGAACGTCACCACAATATTAGTGGTTGATTTTGGATTATGATTCCTTTCACGTCGGCATAAAATTGTTCAGTCTATCAATGGGTGACTAAGTATTTTCTGTGGTTTTTGGTGGGAAGGTGGACAGGCACAAACAGTAAAGCAGAGGTCATAGCTTTTTGGGCATTCACATATATCGTGAGGCTAAGGGCATCATACACTAGGTGAAGGACTTCAATAGCTTCAATCCACCCATTATAATTAACTATATCAAGCTTATCATAACCTTGATAAGAACCTTTCAACATATCAATTTTGGCCACATATATAGGGAGTAAAACATGACAATCTATTTACTTTTTAAGGGAGGAATTGTTAGAGATCCATGTAAGTTTTATTTTTCTATTTTTGAACAGGGAGTCATGATTAATGCTTGCATTTATTTTTCTGTTTTTGAGCAAAACACTGAGTCAGGATTAAAATTGGCAGCATTAACTACTCATAGAAAATTAGGTATTTTGAAAAACTGTCATAATTTTCGAGAAAATGTAATGTAAAATTAAATAAAAATATGAAGACTTGAAAAGGTGATAATATGGCATATTTCTCATTATTGAAGGCATAGGAAACACGAATCTGAATAGCAGTAACAAAATTGGTCATTATGAAACACAATGCTGAAAATTTAAGAAATATATTACATGTGAGACCTCTAGCTGTAACAAAACTGGTTAGTCATTATGAAACACAAGGCTAAAAATTTAAGAAATATATTACATGTGAGATCTCTTAGTCATGCAAATGATGGCATGAAAATAAATAAAAGAATAGTGTGAAAATGTACTATATTTTTTGTTAATAGAAAGAAATTATTTTTTTCCTCCAAAAAAGATTAAAGTTTACAACAATATTTATAATAAAATAAGGTAGGGAAAATAACAACCATTTCTCGAGATCACCCAAGATGACCCCAATTCACATTAAAGTCAAATAGTGTGGAGAAGAAAATAACCACTCTTCCCAGCAACCATCCAAAAGCAAATAGATTAGAGAAGAAAATAACCACTCTTCCCAACAACCATCTAAAAGCAAATAGTGTAGAGAAGAAAATAACCACTCTGCCCAACAACTATCCAAGATATATATATATATATATATATATATATATAATTTGAATTTTTAAAAGTAACAATAATCTTATGTTATTTGATTACAATATTATTCATAGAATTATATACAATCAAGGGATTTGATTTTTTCTACACTTGTAATCTAGAGTTAAGTTCATGAATATGATGGGTTTTCAATACCATGGGTCAATTTTTTTTTTTATAAGGTTCGTTTTATTTTGTTATTTTTACTTTTATTTTATTATTTTATTATTTTATTATCAATTTAATTTTATTTCTATAATTAACAAAACAAACACAGCTATAAAACACCAGAAACGTGAGACAAGCTCACTCAACACAATGAATTCAATTGCTCAATTACATCACACTTATATAGGGAACTGCACTCACCTAATCCTCCTGGAAACGAGGAAACAAACCTGAATATGTGCAACCAATTCCTAATTACACCCTCTCGTTCAACCACTCACAACTAATTCTATTTCTGCATTATTCTCACATCCTCCCTTAATGGAGAAATGGATTTTCTACAATACCTAGCTGACTTCTAAAAACTTCAAATTTGATTTTACCCGGGGAACGTAGAGTATATCAGCCACATTATCATCGGTATTGCAAATATCAAAACAATTCATTTAGCTCAATTTCATTTAAAGAGAGTGGTCACCATGTCAACGTGTTTTCGTATGCTTGATTAGCTGGTTATGTGCTAATGAATTTGGTAGCACTACGATTCTCCTGATTAATACCTTCTGTTGAACCCTTTGCTCTTCTTCCAAGATCTGCGCACATCAATTCTCCATGAAGCCAAACACGGCTTCACGGAGCCGCATTGGTCAGAAAGCACATGCTACGATTACCTTCGTGGTAGAAACGGTTGGGTGAGCTCATATATAAGATACGACCCACAGGCTCCAATATGAAATGCATGGCCGGTGGATAAATACATCATCTGATTTCTTCAATGTTGAATCGGAAAGAAACATGTCGGTGTAACATCGGTTCATTGGTATGTCTAACACCTGGAATTGTTCCCTTTAAGTATCGGAGAACTTTCTTTGCAGCATTCCAGTGATTTCCTGAAGGCTTAGCCATGAACTGACTAAGAATACTGACTGAGTATGCAATGTCTGGTCTGGTAGTGGTGAGATAGTTCAAACTTCCCACTAGCTGACGGTATAATGTTCCATCTGCCTCTTTTGTTCCATCTTCTTTGTACAACTTTGCATTCTATTCTAAGGGAGTTGACATAGCTTTGCAATCTGTCATATTGAACTTTTTAAGAATCTCCTTTGTATATTTGCTTTGAGTGATCAAAGTTTTACCAAGCTCTCTCCATACCTCAATTCCTAAACAGTAATGCAATTCACCCAAATCTTTCATTTCAAATTCCTGTGACAACTGAACTTTAATTTCTTCAATTAACTTGTGAGCACTCCCCGTGATTATGAGATCATCCACATACAAAGATATTAAAGCAACATTTCCTTTTCCATCTTTCTTAACATACAAGTTAGGATCATTTTTTCTTTTCAAAAATCCATTATGAAGAAAGAAGGTATCAATCTTTACATACCATGATCTCGGTGCCTGTTTCAAACCATACAATGCCTTTCTTAACCTGCAAACCAAATGCTCCTGTCCCTGTTTGACAAACCCTTCAGGTTGAACCAAATAGACTTCTTCCTTTAAATCACCATTTAGAAAAGCAGATTTGACATCCAATTGATGTATATTCCAATTATGTTTTGTGGCTAAGGCAATCAGTAATCTAATTGTATTCACCTTAGCTACTGGTGCAAAAGTGTCTTCATAATCAATTCCCTCCTTTTGAGCATATCCTTTTGCTACTAATCTTGCCTTAAATTTATCAATTGTACCATCTGCTTCAAATTTCAATTTGTACAACCATTTGCTTCCAATTGGAACTTTATTTTCAGGAAGTTCCACTAATTCCCATGTTTGATTTTTCATAAGAGAAGCATACTCATCATTCATAGCATTAACCCATGGTTCATGTTGTTTAGCCTACTCATAATCAATTGGTTCTTCAACATTCATTATATTAGACATTAAGGCATAGTCTCTATACCTTGCAGGAAGCTGAGTCTGTCGGGACGATCTTCTTGGTGCTTCAATGCCTGTGGGTGTTCCATCCATGATTCGTCGGCTTTGAGGTGAATCACCCCCTTGTGATGACTCACTGCTGCTAGATGTGCTCATACTGCTGCTCTCATCCTGATCCTGTACCTGTACCTGTACCTGTTCCTGTTCCTGCTTAATAAAAGTATCAAGTTTGACATGTGCATCATTAGATATATGCCATGCATCATTCTTTGTATTACTTTTATCAGCCTGCTCATGAAACAACACATCACGACTTGCAAATAGTTTATGGGAACTTGGATCAAACAATTTATAGGCCTTCTGATCCGTACAATATCCAATGAAAACACACTTGATTGACTTGGCATCAAGTTTTCTTCTGTTAGCCTTAGGAATATGAGAAAAAGCAGTACATCCAAAGACTTTGAAATGACTCACATCAGGTTTATAACCATGAAGAACCTCAAAAGGAGTTTGAAAAACTAATTGCTTAGTGGGACATCGATTCTTCAAATAAACAACAGTGTTAATGGCTTCTGCCCAGAAACCATTAGAGATGTTCTTACCTTGCAGCATACTACGAGCAGATTCCACCAAGGTTCTATTCCATCATTCAGCAACACCATTTTGCTGAGGGGTATGTGGCACTGTGAACTGTTGTTGAATTCCATTAGATTTACAATAGGTGTTAAATGCTTTTGACTTATATTCACCCCCTTGATCAGATCTGAGTATTTTAATGCACTTTCCTGTTTGTTTTTCGACCATAGTTCGAAACTCTTTAAAATACTCAAATATGTCACTTTTCCTTCTAATGAAATAGACCCAGGTATACCTAGATCTATCATCAATAAAAATAACAAAGTATGAAGCACCACCAAGAGACCTAGTTTGCATAGGTCCACATACATCAGTGTGAATTAATTCAAGTATATCATACTTTCGTTTCTCGGTATGAACAGGAAACTCTTCTCTATGCTGCTTACCAAGTGCACAAGCTTCACATGGTAAATGTTCACACTTCATAACAGGAAGACCTTCAACCATTGATTTCCTTTGCAACAACGATAAATCATTGTAATTTAGGTGCCCATACCTGTGATGCCATAATTCTGTTGTCGATGTCTCTTTGGATGTTAATGCAACATGGCGCTTCACTGTCACATCCAATCTGTATAATCCTCCAACCCTGGTACCTGTAGAAACAACCCTGTAGTGGTCCTGAACATCTTTCACTATACACCACAATATACCAAATTCAACTTTTAAATGATTATCAGTGATAGTGGAAACAGATATCAAATTCTTTTTGAGAGCAGGTACATACATCACATTATGAATCTGTCGCATTTGTCCATTAGGTAAGTACACATTTATTATGCCATAGCCTTGAACTTTAAGTGACCTGTCATCTCCTAGGTAAATGTGTGTACCATCAGATTTCTCATAATATTTATCATACCATTCTTTATTACAAGTCATGTGTGCCGATGCACGAGAATCGATGAACCATGCATTCTCATCATCAGTTTCAGCAGACAATGCAGCATCAGAAAGAAATAACTTAAGATTTTTAAATCCATCATTCACTGAGGTGTCTCTGTTTATGTAATTTCCATTATGCCTTCTATGTCTTTGATTTGATTCATTATTCTTTCTCCTATAGCAATCTTTAGCGAGATGTCCAGGTTTTCCACAATAATCACATTCTATGTTCCTCTTAACATAAGAATCAGGAGGTGCCATACCTTTCTGCTTTGCTTGAAAACGGCCTCTGTTCCTGTCCCATGGTCTCCCTCGGAATGGTCTTTTGCCTCTTGCAGTCAAAGCCAAATCAGAACCATTTGACTCCAGTTCAAAACTTTTCATGCGCTCTTCTTCTTGAAGAAGAATTCCAGCCAATTCTTCAAATGTAGGAGGTGTCGGTCTAGCTGAGAGAGCTGAAATAAAGACTTTATAGTATGGGACTAACCCCTTCAAAGCAACAGTTACCAAGTCTGTACTGGACACTTTTTCACCAATATCACCAAGCTTATCACTGAGGTCTTTAATTCGGGAAACAAAATTGCTAATGCTCTCATTGGCTTCCATTTTAATAGATAGCAGCTTTGTTTTTAAAAATAAAATACGGTTTGCATTAGTAGTTTCATACAAACCTTTGAGAGTGTCCCATGTCGCCTTTGAAGTTTCACAGTCCCGAATGTGAGGAATAATATTGTCCTTCACTGACATGCGTAGCAGCACCCTTGCTTTCATTTCACGCTTCTCCCAATCTTGAGTGGCAGCAGGAGGTTGAGGCTTGGGCTCATCACCTTTGACAATCGTCGAGAGATTGTATGCCTCCAGTACTGTTATGAGCTTAAATTTCCAGTTTACATAATTTTCTCCATCAAGTTTTGAAGACTCATTTAAATATGAATCTGCAAGGGGATTAGCCATTTCTCCACCAATGACCAAATTCAAAAAAAAAATTGCAAGCTTTCTTACACACTCTATTTAGTTTGATGTTTTTTTTTTAAAAAAAAAAACTTCAAGCTTGCTCCCCTTTTGTTAAAAAAAAATGATGAGAACAAAGATGAATCTGCTATGCACCAACGCACAACAAAAACAAACGCCACACAAAACCGTTTCAAAAAAAAATATATGCTTTTTCAAACTTCGGCCTGTCAACGCCTTTAACTTCAGAATGCAGAAAATAGTATCAAACACCTCACTCAGCAAACTGGCAATGCTCTCAAAAATGCGCAGACAAGGTATGGATTCCGTATGCGAAAAAGGTATGCGAAAAATGCTGGCAATGCAAACGCTGGCAAAAAACCCGATCTCAGATTTTGGGAAGCATCCACTTGATCTCAGCAAACTTTAAAAAACGCTGGCAATGTTTTAAAAAAAAATGTGCAGAAAGGTATGGATTCATCCAATTAAAAACGCTGGCAATTGAATGAATTCAACTCTGGATTTCAAACTCGACCTGGAACTTACAGGCAACGTAAGCTCCGTGGGCAACGCTGTCTCAAACGCTGTCTCACACAGCTCGACACTCGACCTGGAATGAACTCATTATTCAAATGACGGCTCCTTCACGCCAAAGACCTAGGCAGCGAAGATCCGTGGGCAACCTCTCACACAGAATGAAGCCGCCAAGAATAAAGCCTAGTCCATCAGACATTAATTGGGTTCTAATTCCCAAGCAATGCCATGACAAATCAAAGAGGGGTCATCACTGGTCGATTGCTGTTCCGAAAGGGCGTGGGTGCATATCCCACTCTCAACACCAGGGGTCGATTGCTGTGACAACGCTTCACGCGCTAAAAACCGCACCAAATGACAGTGCTTCACACTTTAAATCTGCGCACACTCTAATAGCAGAGTCTGTCACTGCTCGCGAAGAGGAGAGAGGCGCAGACAGCTACGCTCTGATACCAAATTAAATTTCAATTTGTACAACCATTTGCTTCCAATTGGAACTTTATTTTCAAATTAACGAGGAGGGGTCATCACTGGTCGATTGCTGTTCCGAAAGGGCGTGGGTGCATATCCCACTCTCAACACCAGGGGTCGATTGCTGTGACAACGCTTCACGCGCTAAAAACCGCACCAAATGACAGTGCTTCACACTTTAAATCTGCGCACACTCTAATAGCAGAGTCTGTCACTGCTCGCGAAGAGGAGAGAGGTGCAGACAGCTACGCTCCGATACCAAATTAACAAAACAAACACAGCTATAAAACACCAGAAACGTGAGACAAGCTCACTCAACACAATGAATTCAATTGCTCAATTACATCACACTTATATAGGGAACTGCACTCACCTAATCCTCCTGGAAACGAGGAAACAAACCTGAATATGTGCAACCAATTCCTAATTACACCCTCTCGTTCAACCACTCACAACTAATTCTATTTCTGCATTATTCTCACATCTATTTACACCCAGTTTAGATCCAACTACCAATCACCTAGAGAAGGAATTAAATCTATTTTCAGTGGTTTTATAATTATATTTATAAATATAATTATTAATTTTATGTTTATGTTTATTTTATTTTATTTTATAATTTTTAGTTTTAGTTTTATGTAATTTGACCAAGTCAAAAAAATTTATTGACAATTATAACTATTAATTATTAGTTATTATTTTTATTTTTTTAAGTCAAAATGTTTATGGTAAGTTACAAAATCTCTCCCATACCTTTTTTATTTTATATTTAATTTTAAAAATATTATAAAATAAAATATTTTGAATTTCAAATGAGTTATGGTTTTTGAGCAACCATAATACATGGTATCGTAACAAAGCCTATTTCTGGGTTATTAATTTCCATGGTAAAATGGGTTGGATATCGATGATTATGAATTTTGATATATTCTAAGTTTATTGTAAATATTATTTTTTATTTGTTTATTTATTAAATTTAAATATGCTTAGGAAACCATTATTTTATCCCACTACATCTTCCCATGCCATTTTTATTATACATTAAATTAAAAAAATGTTATTAAATTAAATTAAAATAAAATATTTAAAAAAAGTGACATACAATCCTTCTTACCTTATATTTAACACCTACACATCTTCCCCAATCTAAGTTGAAGAACCCCTATGGGCCCAAAAACATTAGATTAGACATATCTATATCTATATCTATATCTATATCTATATCTATATCTATATCTATATCTATATCTATATCTATATATATATATATATATATATATATATATATATATATATATATATATATAGATATATATATATATATATATAACCACTTACCATTTTTTACAACTAAGCAGAAACAAGGTCGAGTCCCATAGAAATAACCAAATGAGTCTCATCTATGAATTCTCTATATATCCATTTCATCCTCTATCCATCAGTGGGAGACTAAATCATTCATATATATATGCATGCCCAACTACTCACTATATATTTTGATAGATGGATCACTTTACAAGAGAAAGAATTGATAGAAACAATTACGCACACAAAGTTATATATATAGGTGTAAAGAATTAATAAATTAAGCGCAGAAATAGAGAAAATTTAAAATAAAGATCAAGGATAATGATTAGTATGATACAAAAGTTGTAATGTACTATCAACATTTTGACTCATTCAAAATAAAATTAAAATTAAAATAGCCCTACATTGACACAAAAATGACTTCAAATAATAACAAGTTATCTTTAAGTGCACCCTCTTGAAAACTTTCTTCGTTCATTTTTTGATCTAATCTTTCAAGAATCCTATACAGATTCATTGAAATTAAAAGTTTGATGGGTCAACTTTGCAAAATCGAAGTGCCCCAAGATTTTTCAGTGTGTTGAATCCATACATGTAGTCAAAAAACTAGTTTGTGTTTATTTTTGATAGCTTGGAAGGTACTCCAAGCCAGGTTAGTGTGCCACAATAGTGAATTGTATGATTTTGACCCAAGGTGTGGTATTTGAACCCAAGCATGTGGTTGTGAAACCATGAGTAATTTTGGACATTTGATGATTTGAAGTGATATAGCATCCTGAGAGAAACTAGGAGCATCCAAAATCATTCAAATTAGAGGTCTAAAACTTGAGATATGAATTTTTTATTATAGCTGGGTGGTTTTGTGGATGAAAATTCATGTAGAATTGAGTTATTGGAAAGTTGGAAAAACTCACCATGTTTATTTTATGGAGCCCTCAATTAATATATAAATTGAGGTGAGCTAAATTTCATTTGAATCATCCAAAGTGCAACAATTCTTTGGTAAAACATCTCTTGTGGTAGCCGCAACTCAAGAGGGAGAGTGTCTAGAAGAATAAGAACTATTTTGAGGTATTTTGTATGGGTTTGACAAGGTCCTTGAGAAATAGAGGAAATTCCATTTGAATTTTCACTGTTAGTTGCATGTTTTAGGGTGTTTTGTCATTTTTTCTGGAGGTCCTCACACTCTATGAGATAACAGAGGCACGGCAAGATAGTTATGGGCTTGCTGGAGGAGACGTAAGGACTATCTCACATTGTAGAAGCTATGTACATGAAACATGGAAATGCAATAAAGGGAAGGATGTAAGCCACCGTGGAGGGAAGGATTGTTGAAGGGGTTAAAGAGGGCTAACATGGACTATGCATATGCCTTAACTAGACCCTCAACAGTTTCACTATATCTCATGAGTACAACTATGTTGATGTTTTCATGATGAATTGTTGCTACAAGATAGGTCCAATATTGGACAAAGTTATTGGTCATTTGAGGACTATTGGAGAGAAACCTGAAAGTGCTTAAGTGTGATCCCGAAGTGCAGTGGAGAGAAGGACTCTTGGCTGCTAGGAGAGGCAATTGTTGGAGCTCAAGATTTGGTTAGCCAAAGGAGTAAATTGTTGACAACCTATGTTCATCATTGGAGAAGAAACATTTGATGGTGATAGGAGGTAACCCTATTGTACTATGTTAGTCTTTATTGGAGTAGCATAGGAAGAGCATAGCTGGAAGATAAGTCACAAAAAAGTTGAGGAGAAACACTAGGAAAAAAACATTATCCATTGATGATAGATGAACTTATGATCAGCTAGAGGGAAGATTATGGAGACCTATTTCAGTGGCCTAAAGGAGTTGGTGCATTGATAGTAGCATGAGTTACTGATTTAGATAGAAGGAGCCACCTGTGTACATGATATTACAAAGAAGTTGTGATCATCGAATACATCAGATATAGACTATTAGATTGTCTTTTATTTTGTATTCGGTTACTTTTATATATTTGAGGGCCATTGTACCTGGCATTGGAGCCCTAGAGTGTTAGTGTTATATTATTCAGTTGGATTAATATAACAAATATTGGGTTATTCTACAATATTGTGTAAAAAGTTTGTGTATTTTGTGCACTAGTATATTTACTTTGGTTTATATTCCCTTCATTATTAATCTTGGTATTAAATTTGGATTAATATAAAGAAGATTCCGTTATTCATAATATTTTGTAAAAAGTTGTGTATCTTTTGCACTAGTAGATTTGATCTTGTTTATATTTACACTGTCCAAAGTAGGTTCATTGTGATCCTTGGTTTGGTAGATTACAAATTATCATAATTTATTTTTGAGAAACTCCAAAAAGTGGCACTTAAAGAAAAATTCTTAGAATAATAAACATAAAAAAATTCTACATATATGTTAAAATAAAAATAACTTCAAATTAAATTAATAAAGATAAAAATTTCTTGTTATTGTTGGTTTTCTTGTTAATGTAAACTTGTTTTGGTCAAGATACTGTAAACTTGTTTTGGTCAAGCTACTAGTGGTATTTGAACTAGAGTATTATGAGATCCCATGGTGTTCATGTGGAATATAGCCTATTTAAAGAAGAAAATTAATCCAACCTAGATCCATCTTAACTGATACACCAAAGTCAAAGAGGGATCAAATCTCATTTTAGTCTAAAAGAGGTTTTCATCTTAAGAGATTCAAGATCCCTCTCAGATGGTATTTGAGCTGGAGTTTTATGAGATCCCTTGGCATTCATGTGGAATATAGTATATTTAAAGAAGAAAATTAAACGAGCCTAGATCCATTCTTAACTATGGATATACCAAAGTGAGAGAGGATCAAATCTCATTTGACTCTAAAAGAGGTTTTCATCTCAAGGTATTCAAGATCTCATTAGTTTCTTTTTGTGCCCTTTGTGATTTAACAAAATTTATAATTTCATTTAAATAATAATTTTAAAATAATATAAATAATTCTTAATTTTTTTTTCTATTTCCATTATGTTAAAAAACATTAATGGAGAATGGTTATTCCAATTATTATGTTATTATTTGTTTATTTGAATTTTTTTAACTTGTTGAGCCTAGAGGTTCAATATATAGCACAATATGAGATAGATGTGTAAATATTTCTAATAAAATAAAGAGGGGAAGATCAAAATCATTCTTCCAATCACCCAAGATGGCCCCAATTAACAAACAAATAGTGTGGAGAAGAAAACAATCACTCAACCCAACAACCATCCAAATATAGTTGATTAAAATCAAATATAGTGGAGAAGAAAACAACCACTCTTCTAAACAACCATCCAGGATAGTTAATTAAAAACAAATAGTGTTGGGAAGAAAAAACCACTCTCCCCAACAACCATCCAAGATAATTCCAATACACATCATTAAAAAATGAAAAAAAAAATTAAAAATATATAATTTGAAATTTTAAAAGTAATAATGATCTTGTTATTTGATTACAATATTATTCATATAGTTTTATAGAGTCAAGAGATTTCCTCTCTTCCAACACTTGTAGATCTAGGGTTAACATTAATATAAGTTGGTTTACTTTCTCTCTTTAAATAGGCTATATTCCACATCAATACGAAGAATCAGCATCATGTTTTTTATTTTTTACATCACATTATATTATTGTTTTTATTTAATTTAAATTTATTTTTTTATGTAATTTGACTTAGTAAAAATGTTAATCATTACATTACATTACATTACATATAGATTTATGTAAATTTATTTTCACTCTAAAACAAGTTTGTATCTCAAGATATTTAAACCATCTAATTGCTTGGTAGCTCGGAAGTCAAGATGTATCTTGTTTCACTTAAATTTTCCCACTTATATTAGACATGAATATCATGGGTTCTTAATACCATGGTTCATTTTTTTTATAAGGTTACTTTATTTTCTTATTTTTAACAAGTTAACATGTTTACATTACATTAATATTTTTATTTAATTTCAATTTAAGTTTATATTTATTTACAGGTAGATCCATCTACCAACCACCTAGAATATTCAACCAACTAGGCTTCTAGAAGTTACATTTTCGTGTTTACTTTCTTTTTACATGGTTTTCGGGCAATCAGCCCATGGGTAGGAAATGATCACAAAAAGCGGGTAGGTAATTTTAAAGAGATTTTCTCTAGTTTCCAAGACTTGGTTTAGAAACATTAATATTTTTGACCTAAGGAAGCATGATATGGATGGTGATATACCCATAATAATAGTCAAATTTCATGGTGACAAAATGACATTTAACATGTTAGGCTTTGAGAGAAGGCACTATGGAAATACTAAGAGGGAGGGTGAATCAATATTTCTTTACAATTGTTATATTTACCAAATATATCATTTATATTTATAACACAAAATTAACAATAATAATAAATAAATTTATTAATGTCAATAAATCAAGTATAATATTTGTGTAGGGCTACAACCCTAGATGAAGACACTAATATTCAATCTCCCAGGCTCCTACTAGTATTTTTCCAAGCACTGACTTGGAACCTCTAGGGCTCCAACCCTATCTCTCGTACATGATACAACCTAGTTTCTTCTTGACTCCTATCCTCTAGGGCTCCAACCTTTAGCTTTAATTCATCAAGATAAGTTTATGTTCCTAAAGGCTCCCGATATATTATATAACAAACCTTCACAAAGTCATCACGTTCATCTTCAACAATGACTTCATTTAGTCTCCAAGTATCTTCATCAATGACAACCTTGTCTTCTCATGAAGGTGTCTTCACAACTCTTCATTTTAACCAAACAAGATCTTTCAAGGTCACAGTATGAGGGACTTTAACAGTGCATCAAAAGGTCAATAATTAACTCCAACATCTGCTACTATAAGGTATCTTCAATATGTTCTAAAGGATTTTACACAAGTCCCACAAGAATACTTTTCAATTTTCTTTATAAATTTTCCCCAAATGATGCTTCAACAAGGGTTTTTATGTTACCTACTCCAAACCCTTACAAAATAGCTTTGAGGTCTCCTTAAAATATTCTTCAATTTTTGTAGTAGTTATTCAATGAATTCTTCCAATGGGTTCTTCCAAAAAACCAAACAAATCCGACCTCAATAAGTTCCAAAGTCCTAATACTATTACTTCAACTTTCTATTCTGTCAAGATATCATGAATTATTCCAACAATCTAAGTTCAAGAATAATTCAAGATTGTATTAAATGATGTTTTAATAGGGCTTATCCAAGCTTCAATAATGCTTCACTATATCAATTTCAAAATATTTTTATGATGGTGCTTGCACAACTCTGAATGTCATAAATTCTTGTTAAAGGTTTTGCCACAAGTTTGTGCTTTAATTTTTTAGTCACGGTCCAAGCTAGAGTGTTAATATCCACCATTCCAAGATATTTCTTTTCACAATAATAGGTGCCACAATTTATTAATAGATCAAACCTCAAAAATACTGTAACAATGCCTCACAAATGTCACTGCTTTGAGGTGTTATTTTCTCCACAGGTTTGAATCTTTTATGCTAATTCCAAGCCTTAATAAGCCTCCAACTGGCGACTTCTTATATGCCCAAGCATTCTTTAGTAGTTCTGACGTATTGTAGCCTAGAAAAGATTTGATCTCCGAAATGAGATTCTACAGGTGTCCCCGAAGATCTAAAGTGTATTTTCCTTGCAAATCTGAACCTTTGAAAGTTTGTAACAAGAATTTACTGTTAAAGGAAGTATGAAAATATTAAGCTTCAAATGGGGGCTATCACCTCAAAACTCACATGATATTCATTGAAATGGGCGGCTGTGATATTTTCCTTAGTGTTGAATGGCTCCTCACATTGGGCCCTATCAAAATGTACTTCTAGCAGTTGTATATGAGTTTTAAGCAAAACAACCACACTCATACAATACAGGGACTCCAGGAAGCTGCTCCTACTATCATCATCTCACCTCGAATGAAGAAGCTTTTAAAAATGGGTCTTCACTGGATGGTAGTAAAATTTAATGCCATCCATGCCACCAAATCCACTACTTCTCACATTCATCTCGATATGCAACATGTATTAGATCGACACCAGTCGGTATTTGAAAAAGATAAGGATCTCTCACCCTTTGGGGGGAACATGATCATAGCACCCCTTTTCTCGTCGGTCCCTGGCCGCCAAATGTCCATCCCTATCGATATCATTTCTTACACAAGAATGAATTTGAAAAAATCGTCAAGGAACTCCTCAAAGACGGTGTTATTTGTCCCAACACCAACCCTTATTCATCTCCAGTGGTCATGATTCTAAAGAAAAAAGTGAATGGCACGTGTCACGATTTTAGGGACCTTAACAAGATCACCATCAACTTAACAAGATCACTATCAACGAAAAAATTATTATCCTAATATTTGATGGTCTTCTTGATGAACTGCACGATACCGAATGTTTTAGCAAGTTGGATGCCTGCTCGGGCTATCACCAAATAGGATGAACAATGTTGACATTCCCAATATAGCCTTCCAAACTCATTAAGGCTATTATGAATTCTTGGTCATGTTATTTGGTCTTGTTAATGCCCCAATCCACTTTTTAGAGCCTCATGAACCACCTTCTGAAACCATATTTCATAAAATTCATCCTAGTCTTTTCTGTTGACATTCTCATCTAAAACATAAAATGTGACACGCACCTTCATCATTTTGACCAGATATTGCAACTTCTCTAATATCATAAACTATTTTTCAAATTATCCAAGTGTTCCTTTGGCATGGAAGAAGTATGTTATTTGGGACACATTGTTTGTCGTGAAGGAGTGAGGGTTAACAACCCAACCATTAACCATTAAAGTATATAACTCGTAATCACCAAATCTCTTAGCTCTTCATCTTTAATCTCTTAAATCCTAAGACCTAATCCCTTAACCATTTATATTTTTTTATCTATCAAATAAAGGCAAGTATGATACTTTGATTTACATATCCATCTCCCAAGTGGCTTCATATCACATGTCTGTAATTTTAGGTGTGTTGGAGACACAGGGAACTACTAATGATAATTTCATAGGATAGATGCAAATGATGTTGGATAAATGAATTCAATAAGCCATGGATATTCATTTATATTTATATATAGAAAAAAAAGGTTAAAATAATTTTTTTTAATGTTGTGTACAAAATAAAATATTCATATAGATTATCAATAAAATATTTTAATAAAAATTAATAAGAATTAAAACATTTTTTAATTTTGCATATTAATAATATAAGAATATCGGTACCCTATTTACAAATTAATATACATATATATATATTTGAAAAACATGAATCAATATTATTATTCATGTATATTATTAATAGGCTTTGTTAATAATCTTCTTGAATAAGAATCTAGTAGCCTATAATTGTTTTTCAAGTCAACAATGGGAAGAGTATAATTTGTTAATGTTTGAATAAAAAAAAATTGAAAAGGTGCAAGCAATGCTCTCTTGAATGCAAAAAGTATTACTTACACATTGTGCATAGTTAGTTATATTTATATTAGTATATTAGTATATTAAATATTAATATTAATATAAAAATACATGTATACTATCGAAATAATTTATTTTTTTATATGTTATATTTTATTTATCTTAAATTTGAGTACCAATTAGATTTGAAGCTCTACTGTAGTGATGGCTCTTTTGGCCTTAGGACACACTAGACTCTTGTTACCTTTCAACAAAAATGTTTCTCTAGTTAAGCGTAGAGTTTTCTCCTACCAATTTTACATTGAAATAAATCATGGTATTTCTCAAGAGCATCATATTTGTTGTATCTATTGCTTCTAGTTTGAGATCCAGGACCACTTTCTATTTCAACACTTTTCCTAGTAAAAAGAAATCAAATTGAAAAAATATATTATCTACTTAAAGTTTAATAATTTATAATCAATTTCAAAGAAGTCATAACTTACAAAATTTTAATAAAAATAAATGTATTTCAAAGAAATCGTAGATGTTATAGTTATACCAATTAAAATCTACAATTGCATTATGGGTAATTTGTAATGAAAACTATTTGATATTGAAAATTTGTTTACAGAATTATGTAACTCTACCAGTCATCACATTACTCCATACTTAATTTAATTAGATTATTTTTTAATTTTCTATATTAATAATATAAGAATATTGGTACCCTATTTACAAATTATATATATATATATATATATATATATGTCTGAAAAACATGAATCAATATTCTTATTCATGAATATTATTAATAGACTTTGTTAATAATCTTCTTGAATAAGAATCTAGTAGCCTATAATTATTTTTCAAGTCAACAATGGGAAGAGTATAATTTGTTAATGTTTGAATTAAAAAAAAATGAAAAGGTGCAAGCAATGCTCTCTTGAATGCAAAAGTATTACTTACACATTGTGCATAATTAGTTATATTAGTATATTACATATTAATATTAATATAAATATACATGTATGCTATCCAAATAATTTTTTTTTGTATATGTTATATTTTATTTATCTTAAATTTGAGTACCACTTAGATTTGAAGCTCTAGTGTAGTGATGGCTCCTTTGGCCCTTAGGACACACTAGACTCTTGTTACCTTTCAACAAAAATGTTTCTCTAATTAAGCTTAGAGTTTTCTCCTACGAACTTTACATTGAAATAAATCATGGTATTCCTCAAGAGCATCATATTTGTTGTATCTATTGCTTCTAGTTTGAGATCCAAAACCACTTTATATTTCAACACTTTTCCTACTAGAAAAAAATCAAATTGAAAAAATATATTATCTACTTAAAGTTTAATAATTTATAATCAATTTCAAAGAAGTCATAACTTAAATTTTTTTAATAAAAATAAATTTATTTGAAATAAATCATAGATGTTATAGTTATAACAATTAAAATCTACAATTGCATTATAGGTAATTTGTAATGGAAATTATTTGATATTGAAAATTTGTTTACAGAATTATGTAACTCTACGTGTCATCACCTTACTCCATACCTAATTTAATTAGATTTTTTTTTTACTAAAATAATTCAAATGTTGTTGAATATAGTATTATAATTGATTTCAGAGTAAGAGGAGTCCAATATTTATTTATGTTGAGTAAGGTTTACAAGTGGGATCAACCAAGGATAAGTGAGTGCATTTGAACGGTATCTATTGTGGAAGATGAGAAATGTGTGAAAATAAGAGACTTGACGTGCACAAGGAGCATAAGGATGTTGTTAGTGATAAAAGACGAGAAATGTGTGAAAATAAGAGACTTGACGTGCACAAGGAGCATAAGGATGTTGTTAGTGATAAAAGACGTTTACGTTAAGCTAAGGTTTTGGCATGGAGTCCTTATACATCTAGATCATATTCAAGTCAAATATCAAGAGACTATAATTTTGCAATGTGACAATAAAGAACAAATTGAAAAGACGTAAGCAATATTCTCTTGCATACAACAATTATTAATTACAAGTTGTGCACAATTAACTTTATATATATTAATATATTACATATTAATATTAATTTATATGTATAGTGTTGAAATAAATTTTTTTTTACATGTTATAGTTGTTTTATCTTAAACTCGAGTGCTATTTAGATTTGAATCTCTTGTGTAGGGATGGACTCCTTTGACACAATATGAGTCATTTATGGAGTTTATAAGAAAATTTGAAGCTTGAGTAAGTTCTAAGAAGGTTAAGAGGATGGAACTTAATATGAGAGAGTGTTTATAAGTGAGCAAAAAATATTTAATATATTCCCACATATCCGATAGAAGTTAATATTCTTACCAAGTACTTTGAAGGAGGGAAGTTTGATGAATTCAAAGGAAAACTTGTATTGCTACATAATCACTTCCTCACTAAGAATAAGCATTTAGAATTAATCCTTGAATAGGAACCTCTACATAGGTTTAGTGTGAACATATAACATGTCATTTCAAATATTTTAGAAAAAAAAAAAATTAAATAGTAATTTTATTTGGGAATTGACTTTGTTAAAAAAAAAGGTGATCTTATATTTAGCTATCAAGTCTATAAAGCTATATATCATGAATGCATGACATGGAATAGGGGTAAACTAAAAATTAGATTAGGGTTTTGGTCTTGGCTGAAAGTATAAACATAGGTTAAGATAGTAGTTTTCACACAAAATTAAAAAATTGAGCATGTTGAGAGACAAATAGAGATAGAGAGAAAAAACCAATGAAAAATGCATTTTTAACAATGCATGCTTCCATATAGACATCATACAATTCTGTACAAGTTGAGATTTATATCTAAAGTAGTTAAGTATTTTTTTCCTTTTAATTAAATTAATTAATTACAAAAATGTCATATAATTATATTGATCATTAATACCATATAAAGGATTAAGAAATATATTTCAATTACCCTATTATAATAATAACGATCATTAATACCATACAAAGGATTTGACTTAGAGTTTGATAATTATCTCGTTTTTTTGTGATGTGCTTACCATGGTATGTGAGGTGATTAATGAAGAGACAATACCAAGAGTGCTCCTAAATATTGTCGAGCTCTTGGGTCACAAAAAATATTTCATAAGGAAGAAAGTTATTATGGCCTTACTTGAAGTCATCCTCTTATTCCCTAGTTTTGAAAGAGGTTGTGTGATACCATATTTGTAATTGAGTATAAAAACTTTTGGTAGGTAGCATTTTTGAATTAATTCTGCCTATAAAAATATTGTATATTTATGAGAGAGACTACCCACATGAAGGTGAGCGTACCCAACAAAATAAAGGCATCAGTACTGGCAAGTTGTGAATGCGTGCTCAGAAGTTCTACCTATAGAAAGATTTTTTTTTTTTGCCAATGTCGATTTAGGTAGGAGGTAGAATATTTGAATTAGTTCTACTTATAGAAATATTTCATTTTCTTTGGGCTGGGCTGGTGGCAGATATATTTTGCATCACGGGATAGGTAGTTTCTCTTTTCTTGACTGTCCTGTTGCGTTATCTGGTCAAGTTTATCTTTAGTTAGCACACCTTGCAAACACATGCTTCAAGGTCTGCTATGAACTAATGCAACAGAGAGAGCATCATCTCTCTCAGCTGTGGGCCGTGGCTTCTGATGGTAATAATGAAGAAATGGAGGAGAAACAATTATCTTGTTTGATTCTGATGTTGCATCTTTAGAGTTTCTTTTGATTACTAATTCACTACCTCCTAACCCCAATTCGAATTCAAAATTTTTCCCATGCACTATTTGCATCTCACTTTGATCATAAAACTGGTGTAAATGGATATCTTCTTCTCATCCTCATCCTCATCCCCATCTCCATAGTGTAATTTGTAGTGGATTTTGGAGATCATATGATTCCAAGCACCTTCTAGACTTGAAAATGGCTGTGGCTCCTCATTGCAATACAAACAAATGAAACCGTGAGAAACCTTCGATGATATAAAAAAGCAAAAAGAATAAGAATTCAATTCCAATTCCAAGGAAATCAACTTGAAAATAGTTGAAATTGGAGAAGCAAAATAATATTATTATATAAATATGATCTTATCATGAAATATTATAAATAAACATACTTTTTTTGAGAAGGAAAAGGATATAAACACAGAATAACAGAATTATTTCTCACAAGAAACACACGAGTTGCAGCTCTTCTATGAATCAATGAACTTCAATCGCATTTAATCTAAATAAAATGAACCCGGTGAAGGGTATTTATCCTAACTTGACATGCATACACTTACATAAGTAAACTTGACCATCACTCACTTAACTCACTCTCTAACTCACTTACGAAATTCATCTATCACTCAACTCAACTAACTCAATGCTTACTTAACTCATTGTCTAACTCTGCATGTGGGAGTTAATTATCTATTTTAACACTCCCCCTTAATTACGACCGATAAAATAAAACATTAAATCATGTCTGCTCCTTTATGTCTCAGCTAGGTTTACAACACCCGCGTTTCTTTCGTGAAACTCAAAAACATTTATTGCTAATCGATTTGTAAATATATCAACCAATTGATCATTAGATTTACAAGGTTTCAACTGAACTTCTGCATTGCTCACAAGTTCTCTAATAAAGTGATACCTAGTATTAATATGCTTTCTCTTTTGATGAAACACACTATTCTTGGATAGTGCAATGGCTAAAGTGTTGTAACAGTATATCAATGTTGATCCTTGTTTTTGCTGCTTCAGTCCATCCAATACTCGTCTTAACCATACTTCTTGACATGATGTCGAAGTTTTTGCTACATATTCTTCTTCTTCTAATGATAGTGCCAGAATAGGAATCTTCTTAGATGCCCATGCTATCACACCTGAACCAAGATGAAACACATAACGAGATGTTCTCTTCTGATCATCCAAACTGTCTGCAAAATCACTATCTATGTATCGAATCAAATCTTTCTTTTTTGTACTTGCATACATTATTCCATAATCTTTAGTTCCTACTATGTATCTCAGAATTTTTTTTCCAACACTTCAATGTGTGTCTTTTGAAGTCTCCATAAATATTGAAATCAAACTCACTCCTTGCATAATATCTCGTCTTGTAGCTGTGAGATACATGAGGTTTCCAACCAATATTTTGAATAGCATTGGATTTACATTTGATCCTTCATCATCCTTACTTAACTTTGTACCTGTTGCAACTGGTGTAGGTACAAGCTTGCAATTTTCCATCCTAAATATTTTCAACAAATCTCTGGCATATATATTTTGGAAAATAAAAATTCCTTCTTCATATTTCTCAACTTCAATGCCCAGAAAAAATTTCATGACACCAATATCATTCATCTCAAATTCTTTCATCATGGCTGTTTTAAATTCATCTAACTCAATATCACCTGTAAAAATCATATCATCAACATACAAGCAAATAATCAAAATCTCTCCATGCTCATTTACCTTTGTGTACGAGGTAAGCTCATTGCTACAGCTTGCTTCTGCAAAATCCATTCTTAATCATGTAACTGTCGATTATGTTATACCATGCTCTAGGTGCTTGATTGAGTCCATAGAGTGCTTTCTTAAACGTGTAAACTTTATCTTTTTTACCTTCAACTTCATATCATGGAGGCTAGTGCACATAAATCTCTTCTTCTATAATTCCATTCAAGAAGGTCGATTTGAAATCCATCTTATATAATTTCCACTTGTTATGAGTTGTTGTCACTATAACTACTCTTATAGTATCCAATCTAGTTAACGGAGAAAATGTTTCTCCAAATTTAATTCCCGATTTCTGTGAGAATACTTTAGCTAGAAGTCTTACTTTAAATCTGTCAATTTCTCCTTTCTCATTCAACTTTGTCTTGTACACCCACTTCACACCAATGAGATTTTTATCATTTGGTAAATTAACCAAATCCCATGTATCATTCTTTTCAATAGAATCAATCTCTTCATCTATGGCTTGCACCCAATTTTCATCTCTGATTGCTTCTTCAAATGAAGAAAGTTGGAATGCCAACAATGCAAAATTTCAAGTAACATCCAAATCATCATAAATATCTTTTAAACTTCTCATATTTTTCCTACCATTGCTTGATTCATTACCTGATTGGTTGCTTTGATAATTATGGTCTCTTGATCTGCTTGAAGATCCATGTTGCTCTGAAAATCTTGGAGTCCTTGTTGGTGTGAAATTGTTTGGTGTCTTCTCTATTGATTCTTGCTGCTCCTTTTCTGCTATATCATCCAATCCGGATTTATTCATGAACGCAAAAGAATACACATATAACCACAAATACAAAGATGCAGTGGAGATAACACTTCATTTCATTAATATCAAAGAACTGAAATTTGCTTACAGACAGAATGGAAAAAAACTAGCTAGGGCGTTGGTAGCGAATCTCTGAGAAGAGATGAGGTGGCTACAGACCTCTAAACTATGTTACAATGAGGCTCAGGGGCGTATTTATTATTGAGAAACAATGGAGAAATCTAAACGTCCAAAAATTGAACCCTAGGAGATGAAGCGCCAAAACTATGGGCCTCGTTTGGGTAAATTTGTGTTTCAACTTCCTGGGGACGTAACTTCGGCATACGATCTCTGTTTGACACATATGATACATCATTAGAAAGATTTATCCCAGCACTACAACTATTTCCATTAATATCAATATTGGAATGAAATCATATTAACTGGACAAACGATGCCCCAAAAATGTCGTTTAGGGCCTCAAAAAGGCTCTGAAAGTTCACGACCCGAAAAACTGCTAAAAATAGTAAGTTGTGCCAAAACTGAAAACTGAAAGAGACAATGGTGGGGCCCCGAGTGGAATAGGTAGGTGGCCACCAATATCCACCTGGATCATTCCTCCCCCCTTAGGAATCAATGGTCTCAATTGCGTTGAGTTCCTCCATGAGATGAGGAAACTTCTGCTAAACTTGGTCCCTGGTGAACCACTTGCCTTGGTGTAAGAGTTGGCCAGCTTTGACAATCCGATAAAGTTGGATCTTCCGTTGGTGAGTGTTATTGATTTTCCTATCCATGATACAATATGTGGTGGCTTGTTCCATGCACTTTGGGTTTAACTCTTTTGGTGTGAGTTCTTCTGCAATGTCAGAGGTGTCTAGTAGAGGTGGGATGTAGGGACAAAGGTAGTCTACATTGAATACTGGGTGCAGACCAAGGAATAGTGGAATACTGAGCCCGAAGGCATTGTTCCCTACAACTTTAGTGATGGTGTACGATCCATATCGGAGCATGAGAAGCTTGCGGTGGGGTCCAATGAGGTGCTCCTTATGTAAATGTAGCCACACTTTGTCACCCACCTAGAAGTTGTGCGGCACCCGTTGTTGATCATGTAGTTGCTTGTACTTAACATTGGCTCTATCCAATATGTCATGAACCTATTGGTGGATGTGTTGAATGTGTTCGATGAAGTTGTTTGCTTTTTCAGCTTCAGACTAGACATGATCCGAATCAGCTGGAGTAGCCACAAATGGCATGGCTACGTCAATGGGACATAGTGGTTGGAATCCCAAGACCACCTGAAACGGGCTGTGGCCGGTTGAGCTGTGGAGAGCCTGATTATAACTATGTTGTACATAGGGGAGGCTCTCATCCCATGTGCATGGATGCTTTGAATTTTACATGCACAGAATGTGTACAATCATCCAGTTGACGACCTCTATCTGGCCATCAGTTTGGGGATGTAACGTTGTGGACTTGGTGAGCTTGGTTTCCAACATTGACCAGAGGCTGGACCAAAATGTGATGAGGAACCTGATGTCGCGATATGGTATGATAGACTATGGGATTCCAAAGTGAACCCACACTCATTCAAGGAAGAGTTTAGCAGTGGCTTCTACTATGATATTCTTCTTGTAGGTCGCCATAATGGCCATCTTTGAGAATCTGTCGACGACCACGAAAACATAGTCATTTCCATGCTTAGTAGAAGGAATTTTTGACATGTAATCCATGGATATGGATTCCCAAGGTCGACTAGGGTAGGTAGCGGAGTATAGAGCCCTTGCTTCTTGATGGTCATTTTGGCAATGGCACAAGCAGTGCAAGATCTGATGTACTTCTCGACATCTTGTCGAAGGTTCGACCGATAGAAATACTTCTGTAGTACTGCCACTATTTTCTCGACCCCAAAATGCCCAGTGACTTGACTGTAGTGTGCTTCCCATATCATCTTGGCACACTTGCTTGAAGGAACACAAATGTGTCCCAGGTGACATAACAATGGATCTTGGAGGTGAAAATTTGGAACTTCCGTACCCCCCAAGAGTGCCTTGTATGTGTGGCTGAATTCTGGATTTCTCTGGTAAAGAAGTGGCCAATTAGAAGTCTCATGCCCACAAGAGTTGAGAACTGTGGTTATGGCCATGATCAATGGTCAGCTGAGGTAGTCGGCAACATTATTGGTGCTACCTTTCTTGTACTTGATTTTCAAATGAAATTGTTGCAAATATGTGGACCACTTCTTATGGCAATTGTTCTGCAACTTCCCTTGTGTCTGTATGAACTGCAGGGGTCAGTGTTCTATGTGGATGATTTTTTCCTTCCCCAAAATTTAATTCTTCCGTTGTCGACAAACCTGCATAATGGAATATATTTATTTTTCATAAGTGGGATACTTGTGAACTGTGTCAGACAATGTCTCACTATGATATGCCACTGGATGCCCCTTTTGAGTAAGAACTGCCCCAATAGCATAGTCAAAGGCAGCTGTCTCGATATCAAATGGTTGTTGCAAGTCTGGTAATGTGAACACTCGGACAGAACAGAGGAGATGTTTCAATTCTACGAATGATTTTTGTTGAGATTCCGAACAAAATAATTTTTCTTTTTCTCCTCCCTTCATGACTTGACTCAAGGGCCAAGTGATATGAGAGAATCCCAACATGAACGTGTGGTAGAAATTAGCAAGACCCAAAAAGCTGTGAAGCTCTATTAGAGTGGTTGGGGCTAGACAATCCTGAATGACTTGGATCTTGGTTGGATCCACATGCACCCCCATTTCATCAATAATGTATCCTAGATATTGAACCTGGGTCATGCCAAAAGTGCACTTCTCGGATGTGGTGGAGGTGCTCTTCCCAAGTCTGGCTGATAATAAAAATTTCATCCAAGTACACCACTACAAATGAGTTGGCGAATGGATGCAAGATATCATCCATCAACCTCATGAAAGTTTTGGGAGCATTCATAAACCCGAAAGGCATGACGAGCCATTCAAAAAGGCCCTCCTTGGCTTTGAAGGCAGTCTTCCACACATCAAAGGGTTCGATTGGTACCTAGTGATACCCAGAATTCAAGTCAATCTTGCTAAAATATTTTGCTCCTTTGAGTTGGTCTAGAAGGTCATCAATTCATGGGATCAGGTACCTATTCCAGACAGTAATCTTGTTCAATGCCTGATAGTCAATACATAGTCCCCAAGTCCCATCCTTATTTTATAAAAACATAATCGGGCTCCCACAGGGTGGTGAACTTGGTCGGATGTGACCTTTCTATAGCAGCTCCTGAATATCCCTCTTGATTTCATCATTCTCCAGAACAGAGCACCTATAGATCAGTCCATTGGGTAGCGGCGCACCTGGGGTTGGGTGAGGTGAATATATCTTCGTACTCCTCCACAACCTTGTCCATTTGTTTTTGTCATGCAAAGGAGCTATGTCTGGAGGTCGTGGCCACAATCTTCTTCTTGCCCTGGGGGTGGATCATCAAGAAAAAAATTTCCTGGTTTCGGAAATGAGCTTACTACATTTTTTTGCAGTAACCAAAGAGATAGTAGGAACCGGTGGTACCTCTGGTATCCTGTACAACTTATTTCCCAAAGTAACAATAAGAGTGCAAGGGCAGGACTCATACACAGCATGTCACTTCCACAAGTATGGTTGGCTTAATAATACATCATAAACATCAATAGGAGCAATGTTGCACAATACCTCATTTGTGAAGGGCTTAATGCTATAGGGAAGGCGGCACTGCTGGCTAACGCGTAGATCATGTCCTTGGTGAAGCCACCCGATGGTGTATGGTTGTGGGTGCGCTATGGTCGGCAAGCCCAACCACTTCACGACATTTACTGAAATGAGGTTCTTTTGTCTCCCATTGTCGAAAATGAACTGTAGCGGGGAATCCTTTACCCACATCTACGAGTGGAAGAGATGCTCTGCCTCCTCTGGATCTTCTGGTTCCTCCTTCTGGATCTTCATAGTGGAAACAGTGGCATTCGGCTCCACATCAATATTTTTCTTCCCTTTTTCATTCGCTTCATCAGGTTCTAATTCAGAGTCGAAGCATGCATCTAATTCAAAAGCCCTCATTTCGGCCATGAGCGACTGCTTAGCCCGACACTCACTTGTGTTGTGAGTGGAGCTCTTATGGAACTCACACCATTTTCCCATATCCTTCTTTGGCTTCGCGGTGTTGTTCTTTCTTGTGGCTTTGGCAGGTTGTCTTGGGTCGCCATGCCTTGGCTTTGTCCTTTTTTGTGATTTGGGGTCACCTTTCCCTTGATTTTGATTTGCAGATCCAAAGTCTTGCTTCTTCTGTTTGAATTTCTGCTCAATCTTCGTAGCATACCGGTATGGCATACCAAGTGAGGAGATGTCAAGGAACTCCATTTCCTCTTGAATGTATCTGTGCAGACAACCATCATACTTTAGCACTAAATTTTTCTTTGAATCTTTGATACCCAACTTTGTGTGCAGGGTATGGAACAGATTCGTCAACTCATGTACATCTTGATCCCTTTATTTCCGCAGCATGGTCCATTGTATGTACTTGTCCTCATAACTCCCCACGGGATATTATTTTTCCTTGATGGCATCTCGGAATGAATTCCAAGTGGGTACGACTGAGAATAGAGAGGGTTCTGTCTCATCCTTTTTCTTAGAGTAGGTTTCCCACGAGTCCTTGACATCAGGGGTAGCTTTGAGGAGTGCAAAAGTAATCTTCTCCCGGTCGAAAAATTCATGAACTGAGAAGCATCCTTCTAAAAGATGAAACCATTTATCTATGACATCTGCATCTATTTGACCCTCAAATATGGGAATTTCAAAGTTTAATTGTACCTTAAAGGGAGTCGTGCCTCCATAGTGGCTACTACATGCAGATGCGCCGCCGGTGGGGAGTCGTTGAAGTATCTAGGCGAAGTTATCCATCATCGCATTCCTTTATTTTTCGAGGGCCTCCTCGAACAATATTTTGATAGGATATCCTACTCCCTCATATTTCTTTTCATCCCCCATGGGCATCTATCAACATTTGTGAGGCTGATGTTGCAAAGGTTCTACCAGATCGAGCCCTAAATCCTTATACCCCGACCTTGTTGGGGACATGCAAAGAAGGATCGAGAAAAAGCAGACCATTCTGATACCACTGATCTAGATTTACACAAGAATGCAACAGAATACACATATAACCAAAAATACAAAAATGCAGCGGAAATAACACTTCATTTCATTAATATCAAAGAACTGAAATTTTGTTATAGATAGAATGGAAATAAACTAGCTAGGGTGCTGGTAGCGAATCTCTGAGAAGAGATGTGGTGGCTACAGACCTCTGAACTATGTTACAATGAGGTTCGATGGCCTATTTATTATTGAGAAATAATGGATAAATCTAAACATCCAAAAACCTAACCCTAGGAGATGAAGTGCCAAAACTATGGGCCCCGTTTGGATAAATTGGTGTTTCAACTTACCTGGGACGTAACTTCGACATACGATCTTCGTTTGACGCATATGATACATCGTTAGAAAGATCTATCTGAGGAATACAACTATTGCCAAAAATTTAAATTTCGAAACAGAATCATATTGGCTGGTCAAATGATGCCCAAAAAACGTCGTTTAGGGCCTCAAAATGGCTCCGGAAGTTGAGGACTCGAAAAACTGCTAAAAATAGTAAGTTGTGCCAAAACTGAAAAATTGAAAGAGACAATGGTGGGGCCCCAAGTGGAATAAGTGGGTGGCCACTTTTATCCACCTAGATCATTATCTTCTTCCATTAATGGTGCTTTTTCATCGGTTGGTTTGTCTACAATCCCATTCCATGACTCTTGTTCTTTGAATACAACATCTCTGATAATTATTGTCTTCTTGTTGATAGGGTTATACAATTTGTAAGCTTTTGACTACTTACTATAACCAGTAAATATGAATTTGTCACTTTGATCATCTAATATTCCTCTTATCTGCTTAGGCACATGTGCATAGGCTACACATATAAAAACTTTGAAATGAGATACCTGACCATGATTCTTCTGGTACTCTGTTCATCACACTCTTTGTAGGATATTTGTTTATCACATGAACAACACATGAAACTGCTTCTACCCAATACTCATTAGATAAGTTTCTTTCTTTCCACATGCTCTTTTTCGTGTTCATGATTGTTCTATTTTTCTCTCCGCTATTCCATTCTGCTGTGGTGTGTATCTGGTTGTAAACTGTCTTCTAATTCAATGTTTTTTTCAGTACTCATGGAATGCTTTCGAATCATATTCTCTACCCTGATCTGATATCAATACCTTGATCTGTCGATCACTTTGGTTCTCTGCTAAGGCTTTGAACTCTTTGAACTTTACAAAGGTTTCAAACTTCTACTTCAAGAATTAAATGCAAGTTTTTATGCTATAGTCTTCAATAAAAGTAAGGAAGTAACAACTTCCACCAATTGACTATGTCCTCATAGTTCTACACAAGTTTGTATGCACCAACTCAAGTGGTTTCTTTTCTTTGTATGAAACTCCCTTCGGAAAAATTTCACGGTGTTTCTTTCCCAAGATGCAACACTCATAAGTTCTAGTAGGTTCTCTGATGTGAGGTAATCCTCTAACCATATGTTTATGCTGCAACAATCTTAAACCAGAAAAATGCAAGTGTCCAAACTGAAAGTGCCATAACGAGTAATCATTAGAACATGCAACTGTAAAAGAAATAACATGATCATTGTACTTCATAATTATAGGAAAGAGTATGTTCCTCGACATCTGCACCTTTTTGATCAGCTTCTTCCTTGGGATTTTGTCATAAATAACACACTCTTTCCCGTGAAATATAACTTTGTATCCTTTTTGCGTCAATTGACCAACATTTATCAAATTGTGTTTGAGACCAGGAACATAATCTACCTCTGAGATTGTATTTGGCTCCCCCTGCTTGGTCAGAATGTTGACCACTCCTTTGCCATCTACATCCACAGTCTTGTCAGCCCCAAATTTAACTCTCCCTTCACAAAATGATCCAAATTTGCAACCAATTGTTGTTGCCTATCATGTGATTACATCAACCATTTTCTAATAGGAACACCTTATGAGACGGTTCATACATGGTGTTGCATGCTATGAACATGGAGTTAGTATTCTCTATACTAAAATTAGATCTTTGATTTCCTTGATCATCTATATTCTTCCTGCAATCATGAGCATAGTGACAAAATTTATTGCAATAATAGCATTTAGCCTTTGATTTTTCAAACCTTTGATTATTGTTGAAGCTTCTACTACTGTTGCTTCCACTTTGATATTCATGCTCTTTTTGGCCATCTCTGTGACCACCATAGCAGTCGCCTCATCCTCTGCCTCTTGATCAACCTCTGCCTCGACCTCTTGAAATATAAACTTGAATTTTGAAAGCATTTTATAAAGTGGAATCCCTATTTCTATCTATTCTTGCCCCATGCAATAGAAGTAATCCCATTCACTCATCAACTGTCTATTTTTTCAAATCCTTGGCTTCTTTATGGTTGCTAACACAACATCAAAGTTGGTAGACAAATATCTAAGAACCTTCTCAATCACTATTTGATCTTTAATATCTTCACCGTAGATTTTAAAGTGATTTACTACAGACATTACCTGATTCATTAAAGAATCTATGTCCTTTTTCTCCTTCATCCGCAAGCTTTCAAAATCCCTCCTAGTATTCTACAATTTAACAATATTGAGTTTGGCCATACCTTGATAGCTAGTCTCCAAAGTTTCCCATGCTTCCTTTGCTGAAAACGTGATCATTTTCCTCTAGAACACTGCTCGGTCCATTTCCCCCTGGATAAGAAGAAAACCTTGTGCATTCTTCCTCCTATATTTCTTCCATTGTTCCCTCTCTGCATTATTGAGGGCTCATTCTTCTACGTCATCCTCAGGTTCTGCAAACCCAAAATTGACATGATCCCAAAAATCATGCACTTTAACATGGTCTACATTTTAATAGCCCACATCATAATATTTCCCAATGAAAGAAGCAAGTTGTGGCTGGAAAATCGATGTGGCCATCTTGTTCAAAAAATATTCTCTGATAAAAAGCCTAAATTTCTCTTTTTCCCTTTAGAAACTTTGCAAAGCTCTTTTGACAAAAAAGCCTAAATTTCTCTTTTTCCCTTTAGAAACTTTGCAAAGCTCTTTTGACAAAACCGTTGTGTTTTATATATATATATAATAAATTGTTTTATAAAAGAAATATATATATATATATATATATATATATATATTATAATAAATCTCTCCTTTTAAAAAATTAATTTTAAAAACATTTAAAAAAAATATTAACAAAATACTTAAAAAAAATGTTTAAATAAAGTTCTTTATAAAATCCTTTTTATAAATTCTCTTCTTTTCAAGTCCTTAAAAGTATTCGTATATCAAAGCCTTTAAAAAAAAAATTGTACCACCCACATGACTTTCAAATTCTATTTCAAACAAAACTTTATCACCAACCTTTCATGAAATAACTGCATTGAACTTTGTTAAGTACTTTCGGCTCACAGTTGTCTGCCTCACGACTGTCTGCATTTTAATAAAACAAAACCAACTACGCACCCCATGACGCCAAGAAGCTGTGGAATAAATCCAATTTGTGAGAAATCATAAGTTTTACGACAATTGCGCATTTTTTCAATACAAAAGGTGTGGAATTGCACGTGTTTTGCACTAAAAATATGCAGACCTATGCACTTCTTAATGGTTCAACGATTTTCCAAAATAAAAACTAAAAAATGTCAGCCTTCTGTTCTTGGCCTTTTTCTCTGGCTCTACTCACCCATGGATCTTGTGATCCTTCCTCAGCTGTGATACCAATTTGTTGGAAAGGCAGAGGATATAAACACATAATAACACAAGTATTTCACACATGAAACACACGAGTTGCAAGTCTTCTATTAACCAAAAAAATTCAATCTCAGTCATTCTGAATACAATGAGCTCAGTGAAGGGTATTTAGCCTAACCTGAAATGCACACACTTACATAACTCAACTTGACCATCACTCACTTAAATGACTCTTTAACTCACTTACCAAATTCATTTATCAATCAACTCAACTAACTCAATTCTTACTTAGTTGATTGTCTAACTCTGCATGTGGGGGTTAATTAACTAGTTTAATAACCTTAACGCCAAGGTACTTGAGTAAGCCTCAGGGATGTTTCAAATATTGGGCATGAAGAAAAACAATTCCATGGTGCTTGTGCATATGCTCTATACATCTCTCGAAGATTCCTGCCTCTGACTTGAAATCAAATATCAAGCAGCAGGTGGCATCCCACTCTAACTTCTCTGCATTGCGCGGAGAATCTAGTGATTCAGACGTCGACATAGTTGAATTTATAAAAATGTTGCTACCATACATCTACTTCCTCTTCGATTGTTCATCACGCAAAGCTTGTTGTCTATTTTCAAATAAAGCTTCTACCACTCCAAGAAGCCTAGCAGCCTAAGAAATTGAGAAATTACGAATCAATAATGTTTCCAAAAACCATTCTATACTTCCAAGACACAATAAAGATGAAATACATTTTGAAAAATTAATGTAAGATGCTGAGAGCATTTTCAGTGTGATGAATAACAAATTAATTAATGCATATATACCTCTCTCTTGAGAATATTGGTGCCATTGAGACGCGCAATGAAATTCCTCCGCTTCCTTTTCATCAAATTATGCATTACAGGTGTTATAGGTAAAGGCCATAATTTTTTTATTAAAATTCAACAAATCCCAATCCCTACTATATTTTATTTGAAAAAATCACAATCCCTAAGCTTGTAAACCATAATTGCAGCTTGATAAGATGAATTTTATATGCTTCCTTCACTTTGTGTGTGTTTGATCAAAATGAAAAATGAGCCTTTCAGATATTCCTTTTATACACATTGGTATGTCTCGAAACGTCACCTCAATATTAGTGATTGATTTTTTATAATGAGTCCTTTCACGTCGGTGTAAAAATGTTCAAACTACCAATGGGTGACAAAGTATTTTCTGTGGTTTTTGGTGGAAAGGTGGAGAGGCAAAAATAGTAAAGAAGAGGTCATAGCTCTTTGGCGAGTCCTAGTATGAGGGCATTTAGATATATGGTGAGGCTAAGGGCATCATACAGTAGGTGAAGGGTGAAGGACTTCAATAGCTTCAATCCACCAATTTGACTTAACTAGATGGAGCTCATCAGAACCTTGGTAAGCACCTTTCGACATATCAATTTTGACCACATATATAGGGAGAAAAATAAGACAATAGATTTACTTTCTAAGATAGGAATTAGTAGGGATCCATGTAAGTTCTATTTTTCTACTTCTCAACAGGGAGTCATGATTAATGCTTGCATCTATTTTTCTACTTTTAAATATAATAGGGAGTCATGATTAATGCTGGCAACATTAAATACTTGTTAGGTCCCTATATTACTAGTATAGCCCCTTATTGTTCTTAGTGTAACCCCCTTATTATTATTGTTGTACACCTGTAAACCTAATATTGTTATTATTGTGCCCTTACATTATTATTGTTAGGTTAGCTAGGATTATATTGTGATCACATGGACTCCTATATATATAAACAGGTTTTGTCATTTGTATCATCGAAGAATTGTTCATTTATGTAATGTATTTTAGGTTTCCCCCTCGAAGTGGCTAATTTATAAGGTGTTGATCTCTTTTTTCTTCTATTTTTGGAGCCAGTTTCATAACATTTGGTATCAAAGCTTTGGATTGTAGGGTTTCGCTACTCCAAACAGGTCATCGTGGAATTTTTTCTATAAATTTTTTCTACGATGGTTCAGAAGCTGAAATTTTCACAGAGTGAAGCCGAAATCTTGAGGAATTTCATGTAAAAACTTTAGTTCTTGGTTCACAATATATTCAGAGATATGATCTGTGGAAGTTAGGGTTTTTTCAAGCTCTCGAATTTCACCTAAAACAGGTAATCGTGGAAGTTTCACTATAACTATTTTTCTACTAAGGTTCAGATGCTGAAATTCTTATAAAGTGAAGCCTAACTCTTGAGGCACATTGTGTAAAAATTTCAGATCTTGGTTCAGAAAATTTTCGGAGATATGATCTATGGAATTTAGGGTTTTTTCAGGCTCCCAAATTTCATCTCAAAGAGGTGACTATGGGAAAATTATCATAAATCTCTCTCTGATCATCATATTGGAATTATGTAAAATGTGGCCTCAATTAAATGGACTATAGTTTCCTATGTATTAGTTTGAGAGCCTAAGGAGGAAACAGTTATACGTGCCACTCCGTACAAGTTCACTCTACTAAACGAGTCCATAATTAGGTCATTGTGGGAGATTGGGAATTAATTTATCTTGAAGAATCCAAATCATGTCAGACTTTTGGCATTTGAAAGAAGCTTCAGAGGGCTAATACAGGGCCCAATTTCAGATATTTAAGATCCGCAATTACATAGATAATTTAGTTTCATTATCAATCTCCTTAAAGGAAAGAAAAAAGTGTGTATTTGTTTCTTGAATTGCATAAGTCTTGTGTGAAAGATAAGTTTGAATTGAGTCCAAGGGAATATTGTAGAATAGATATTAGTATTGGGTTCTAAAATTCACCCTAAAAATATTCAACTCCCATTAAGCCTTTATAAGGCTCTAATATGACTCATGGAGACGAAGAACTGCAACATGACATGTCAACATTACAAGAGAAAGTGCACCAAATTTTTCTCTCGGAAAGAGAAACAAAAAAAGAAATGGAAGTTTTTAAGAAATGCATGGAAGATAAGATGGATGGTTTGAAGAAAGGCATGGAAGCTAAGATGGATGGCATGGAAGATGGCATGGAAGTTAATATGGATGACATTGAAGAAAAAATGAAATAAAACATGGAAAACATGAAGAATGATCCAAAAGAAGACATGGAAGGTTTGACAAAGTTGATACAAGAAATATTTCCTAATGGAGAAAAGATAGTAGAGGAAACTCGTGATGAGAAAAAAATAAATGTTAATCGTAGTATTATAAGCTCTAATGTTGGATGGAAGAACCACCATATTCCAAAGATGGATATGGGGAAGTTTGATGGAAGGATCCCATAACATGGATACTACAGATGGAGAAATATTTTGATCTCAATAATGTGAAAAACACACAAAAAGTATGCATTGCAACTTTACATTTAGAACAAAATACATTTGTATGTTATCGATAAATTTTCTCCCGTAAAAATATTATCACTTGCTCATTTTTTACGGAGGAAATGATAGCACATTATGAGGATAAAAATAGCAGCACCTTGTTTAGCCAATTGATAAATCTCAGAAAAAAGGGTTCAGTGGTGGATCACATTGAGGACTTCCAAAAATTCAATATAAGGGTAATTGATATTCTAAAGGAACACAGGATTGATGTATTCATAGGGAATTTAAAGGATAACATCCAACATGAAGTTAACGTTTGGGAACCTAATTCATTGGAGAAGGCATTCAGATTGGCAAGAAAAATTGAATGTAAAATTATGGTGACAAGGAAGCCTACCACTCACATCTATAAAGATGGAAGTGTTGCTACTCCTAGAATTCCACAACCTACAAGGTTGACACCACAACAATTGGAAGAAAAAAGTGCAGAAGGGCTTTGCTACAATTGTGATAGAAAATACACTAAAGGTCATTAGTGTGCTGAGAAGAAATTATTTTGTATACATTGTGAAGAGGAGGAAGAAAATGAACAAGAAAATTCAAAAGAAGAGGATATACACCAGGAACCAACCCTAGAAGAAGAAGAAATGAGTCTGACCATATCATGTAATGCATTGGAAGGTATTACCACTCCTCAAACTCTCAAGATAGAAGGGCATTTCAAGAATAAAAAGGTTAATAGTGTTTATTGATTCAGGTAGTACCATAATTTTATTCATTTTAAGGTATCCAAGGAATTGAATTGCTTCCTATACCCAGCACGAGAATGTCAAGTAATGGTTGAAAATGGAGGAACTATAAATTTATCTGGAAAATGTCATAATATCAAGGTAAACATGGGGGAATATTTATTGAATAGTCCAATGCTTTCCATTCCAATGGGAGGTGTTTATGTTGTACTATGAGTACAATAGTTACAATATTTGGGGATAATGGATTTTAGTTTTCAAGAACTTTTCTTGAAATTTTTTTCTTAAGGAAAGGAAGTCATTACGGGGTATCATAGGGAATCTAGGAAAGATAATAAGCTCTAATGTCATGACAAAGCTTATGGAGAAAGAACAACGAGGCATAATTTCACAATTATGCTCACTAGAAGTTCAAACATCAAAATCATATATTTCTCCATATCTCCAAAAAGTCTTGGAAAATCATTCCAAGGTGTTTGAAACTCCCAAAGGACTCCCACCTATTCATGATCATGATCATGCTCTTCATTTGATTCCAAGAAGTGTTCCTCCACTACAAGTAAAAGACCCTCTAGCACAGATTATAAAGAAGGTTTTTAGTGTTATAAAATTGGCCAAAATTGTCAAAAAACATTTGCTACAACATCCATTTATGGTTACAGAGGTTTTGGCGGAGCTTTTAACAGAAATTCAACACAACTAAAAAAAAAATGGGTGGCCAGAGGTTATTATGGATTTTGTTTCATCGATGCGCTACTCTAGATTCAACGCACCGGTGTGTATACCTTTATGATGCATCAGTGCGTCATATCACAGAAATGCACCGACATTTATAATTGGTATCAACATTCGTGTGTTTCCCATTGATCGTAAAAAAGCATCGATGCTTGTAGATACATAAATGCCGCAGTATGCGTTATCACACAAACGCACCGATATTTATAACTAGTATCGGTATTTGTACGGTTCCCATAGATCATACAATGGCACGAGTGTGTATAGACACATAAATGCACCGGTCAATAGTTATTGACACGCACCGGTTTTGATTTTATTTTTTTTAGAAACATTGATGTATGAATGTATGTGGTCTCAGTTATCTCAAACATGTTTAAATTAAAACATTATCAGTACGACACATCTTATAATGATATTCATATTAATTAAATTCTTATTAATGCATTTGAATGTGATGTTTGGATTGATTTTTTATATCATATCATAATTATTGTGGTTTTTTAAAATTCATTATTCATCGAAAGTCGACACATATATATCTCATAACAATATTCATACAGATAAATTTTATCAGACATTACATTGAAACTTTAATATTGAGCTTCTTAGAATAAATTCATATATATATATATATATATATATATATATATATATATATATATATATATATATATATATATATATATATATTATATATATATATATATGAATAAGACATTCTTTATCATACAAAATGGGACAGTTATTCGTATCCCTTTGTCTTTCAATTGGGACACTATGTCCATTACAATAAACAAAATGTCTGATTTCACAAAAATATTTCAAAAAATAAAACACACTGCTTTGATATCCAAACATAGTGATCATCATTCTTTGCTTGAACTGTTGTCATTTCTAGAGCTACTTCCATGACTTGGGTTATTTTCAGGAATGTTTTGTTCATGGCGTTGATTGTTTTCTTCTTCTTAACCTTCCATCTACAAACATAAAAATAAAATGAAATGAGTGTATATACATTGGTGAGAATAATGAAAATTGAAATACTGAATAATATACATCAATGTAAATCGAAAATAAAAATGACATACCATAGCAAGAATTGACTCATAAACTATACACATTCTTTCAAAACCATGTACCATGCCATCTTTCAAAATTTCATCAGTTAGCGCAGTTCCATAATTTGTTTCCTGCAAGTTTTATACCCCATAAAAAATCATATATTTAATATAAAATATTTTTTTGTTCTATTAATTATAGACATATCTAAGTAAAACAAGATTGATATATGCTTACAAATTTGACAATTAAATTCTGATGTGCCAACATATACACACAACCCATATTTAACCCAATTTCAATCAGTTTGTCTGATGGTTCTTCTTTGTATGTAAGCACCTGTTTGAAGACATTCAATGACGATTTTTGTAAAACAACTTAAAAAAAACAAAAATGAAAAATAGTTAAGCTGTTAAAAGGAAGTAACAATTACTCACAAACTTAGAGATTAACCCTTTTCTTCCTTGTCGTCCTATTTTATGAGCTGAATGGGTTCCATTTTCTTTTCTTTTCTACAAGAAAAATCTTGAAAATTAATATTTAATGCTAAATTGTTTAATTATTGTACCTAATGATCAAAAAAATCAATGATTATATATTACATTTGAAGCATGTTGTTGTTGAGAGGGCTCCTCCTATGATGAAATTTTGTCCATTTCTTTAAGCATCTCCTTGTACACCTTTTTGGACATTCCTACTCGCATATTTCTGATATTAGCTCGTTCATCTTTTGAGATTTTCATAATCTTCTTGAAATTGTAACATGACAATAAAATATTTAATTTTTATATTGATATATGAAAAGTAAATATAGAAAAAGTGATATTTATAAATAATTCTAGACAAACATTTAAAGAAATATTACATTTTCATTCCTTTTTTTTGTACGTTTTTGCTATTAAAAGTCTGACATGTCTCATTCACCAATTCTCTGGAAACTCTTCCTGTAGTTTAGATAAAATTTGGTTCTTAGAATCATTGGATTAATTTTTTTATTGTAAGTGGAAATAACATCTATACATTCGTTCCACTAGATCCCTCAAACTTTTGTAAAAGTTTTCCCCCCTTTCGTTAACTTCCAGCACCACTCCAAATGAGCTAAGGAGCAATAATTAGATGATGTTTTACGTGTTCTATTTTTTTCCTTTTCTTAGAACAACATTCCTTTTCTGAGTTCTTGGTCCATGTAAAACATTAAACATATGTGAATTAGTAGACTGTTTGACACATGTTATCTAATAATTTTAAGTATATTATTAGTGATAATTAAAAAAAGAAACTCATATTGCATCAATAGTATTTTTTCATTTAGTTGATTCATCCTTTTGCAATTTTTTCATTAAAATTTTATGCTCTTTTGGTCCTAGATCAAAAATAATCATATCGAGATTTGCCATTTTGTGGCTCTGCATGATACACATTAAACAATACATATTAGTTAAACTTACATATAGTTCAAAAATAATATTTTTTATAAATAATTTACAAAGAACTTTCCTTTTTTTCTTTTCTTGATGTTTTAACAGTATTTTTATTAATTGATCACTTGTTAGTCATATTTTTATCAATCTGAAACCTGTACCATATCATTCATTAATATATTTATAAATAAATTCTCAAATTTTCAAGTAGAATGTAAATCTCAAGACACCGGTGCTCCTTTCATGCGGTACGCACTGCAGCCGATTTGTGTGGATATTAAAAACACATTGCAAAATAATATAATAGATCATACGGTGCGTTGGGTATTATAAACGCACCACAAAAATAGTGTAATAGACCGTACGGTAAGTTGGGTATTATAAACGCATCGCAAAAACAGTGTAATACATTGTACAGTGCTATCCTCGTTAAATGGAGCACCGGTGCTCTATTTCAAATATGGCACACAGATTTAGAAAAAAAAAATTCAATTTTCTTACTACACAGTACTTCCGCGGTGCGCTATATAATACAATGCGTCGGTGCGGTAGCATACGCAGAGTGCACTGATAAAGAAAAATCCATTTTTTCCAAAAATTCACGCAATGGCCGAATGGATTGGGATCCAAGTATGCAAGTCATCCCATGGGTTGGAAGTCACTCTGAAATGAAAAACCCTAATTCTGAAATCATAGAAATAGGGGGAAGAACGGGAAAAAAAAAGGGGGGGTTTAGGGTAAAAATGGATAAAACTACAAAAAAAGGTAAAAAAAATAATCAAATTTAAACACGAGATGGTTTGAAATTCTATGATACAGAATTTGAAACACAAGAGGTTTGGTTTCTGATTTTCTGAATACTTCTATTCGAATATATTTCTCTTCTCCACAGTGCCCTCGTGCTCTCTTGCTCTAGGTCTGTCTCCTACAAATATCTCGCAAATTTTTTTAGCAAAAATAGTAAGATAATGAAAAGTGTTTAGTATTTAAAGAATTATTTTAAGAAATTAGATTTTCGAAAATATTTTGCCGCCCATTTTTTAAATTTCCATTTTTTTTTCACTTAAAGAAAATAGAATTACATTTTTTTATTTGCGTTTATTCGTTATCGGTGCTGAAGAGTTGTGAAGCACCGGTGCATCTTCATCATACGACGCACTGGTGCGTGTTATGATGATAAGAGCACTAGACTGTATAAAGTTCTTTTTTTTAATGTAAAATCATAATAAAATAATGATAATTCTAAAGTGCATGAATTTATTTTCATTATTTTCTAAACTTTATTATGTTACAAAAAATTGTATTATTCTAGATTTTTTATTTTACAATTATTTGCACATTTACAAATTTAAATATTTTAATAAAATAATTTCACATTAATACAATTAAAATTTTCGCATTAATAGAATTAAAATTTTACAAATATTTTACATACAATTACAATTACAATTACAATTTTACATTAATTTCACATACATGAATTACGATTAGAATTACAGTTACAATTTTTATTTTACATACAATTACATTTATAATTTTACATAGAATTACATTTACAATTACAATTACAATTTTACAAATACTTTACATACAATTCAATTAAAATTACAATTACAAATACAATTACAATTTTAGAATGTTACATACAATTACATTTACAATTTTACATAGAATTACCTTTACAATTACAATTACAATTTTACAAATATTTTACATACAATTCAATTAAAAATACAATTACAAATACAATTACAATTTTAAAATTTTACATAAAATTAGAATTACAATCACAATTTTACAAATTTTCATATATACAATTACAATCATTTCACAATAAATTAAATATTACAATTACAATAAAAAATTTACATTAATAAATATTTTACATACAATTACAGTTAAAATTACAATTAGTACAAATACAAATACAATTTTACAATTTTGCATACAATTAAAATTAAAATTTCAATTACAATCACAACATAATATTTACTAAATATTGTTGTGAAACCAGCTCCAAAAATAGAAGAAAAGAGATATCAACGCCTTAGAAAAAAGCCACTTCGAGGGGGAAACCTCCAATACATTACATGAATGAACAATTCTTGGATGATACAAATTACAAAACGTCCTTTCTATGTATAGGAGTCCATGGGACCACAATGTAATCTTAGTGGGGCCACAATGTAATCCTAGCCGACCTAACAATAATAATTTAAGAGCATAATAATAACAATATGGGGGTTACAGTGGTACAATAATAACAATAAGGGGGTTACACTAACAACAATAAGGGACTATACTAGTAATATAGGGACCTAACATGCCCCTCTCCTTCAAAAAAGTGTTGTCCTTAACGCTTGAGTAGCTCTGGGTGCTTCTGTATAAAATTCTCATCCTCCCATGTACAATCTTCAGTGGGTAAGTTCTTCCACTTGATGAGATACTCTGAAATTGATCGATTCCGTAGTTGTCGAGTTCTTGTTTCCATGACCGCTTCTGGTTCCAATATGATTTTTCCTTCCTCATCAAGTTCTGGCAATATTGTTTGAACTGGAAGATTTTCTCCTATAACCTTCTTTAAGCATAAAACATGGAAAACTGGATGTACTCGCGAAGAAGCAGGAAGCTCCAATTTGTATGCCATAGTACCAATCTTTTGCAACACCTTGTAAGGACCATAGTACTTTGGCGATAATTTATTATCCTTCTTAGCTTGCTTGAGGGACATTTTTTTGTATGGTTGTAGCTGTAAAAATACCCAATCTCCTACATCAAAACTTCTCTCGCTGCGATGTTGATTTGCCTATTGTTTCATTCGATTTTGTGCCAAATTCAGGTTATCCTTTAAGAGTTGGAGAACTTCTTGCTGATGCTCGATGTGATCTTCCACTGCTTGAACCTTCGAATTTTCTCTTAAAGATGATGTGATGGATAGTGGATGATATCCATAAAGTGCCATAAATGGGGTCATTTTTGCTGCAGTATGGAAGGAAGTGTTATACCACCATTCAGCGAGAGGTAACCACTTGACCCATTGTGTTTGTTTATCAGATACAAAACAACGAAGATATCCTTCCAAAAATTTATTTACTATCTCAGTTTGACCATCAGATTGAGGATGATAAGATGAGCTATGAGCTAATTAAGTACCCAAACAAGAAAATAACTCCATCAAAAAATTTCCAGTAAAAATGGGATCTCTGTCGCTCACAATAACCCTTGGGCTTCCATGTAGCTTTTGAATTCTGTCCATAAATGTAGTAGCAACTGTACTTGCTTTAAATGGATGAGATAATGCACAAAAGTGTGCATACTTAGTAAGTCTATCAACTACCACCATGATGACACTCTTTCCTTCAGACTTAGGTAAACCTGTGATAAAATCCATTGAAATCTCCTCCCAACATTGACTTGGAATGGATAAAGGTTGTAGAAGACCCGGGGTCTTAATTGTCTCAACTTTATTCTTCTGGAAAATCAAACATTCCGCCACAAAATTTTGAATATCAGATTTAAGGTCATCCCAAAAAAAAACTTTCTTCCCCCTGTGGTAAGTTTTTAAAAATCCCGAGTGTCCTCCTAAAGGAGAAGTGTGCAATTCCAAAAGAATATTTTGTTTTAGTTGGGAATTCTTACAAACATATAAGCGATCTTTGTACCATAAGAAATAATTTTTCCAACTAAATGTATCAGATGTACTAGGATCTTACTGCAACTTTTGAATGAGTGTCCACACTTCTTTGTCCTTCTTCCATTCATCCCTTTCTTCGGTTATCCAATCTGGTTTGATAATAGAAATGGCACAAAGCAATGCTTCCACCTCTTCGTTCTTTCTTGAGAGTGCATTTGCAACAAAATTTAGCTTGCCTTTTTTGTATATTATTTCAAATTCATAACCCAACATCTTTGTGACCCATTTTTGCTGCTCTTATGAAGACATTATTTGTTCCTAAAATTGTTTAAGACTATCATGATCAGTTTTTACCTTGAAGTGTCTTCCCATTAGGTAAGTTTTCAATTTCTCTAATGCATGCAGTATTGCTAACATTTCTTTCTCATAAATAACTTTCTGTAAATACTTTCCTTTGATTGGACGACTTTCAAAAGAAATTGGTCTTCCTTCTTGCATTAAAACAACACCAATTCCATTTCCTGGGGCATCACATTCCACAATAAAGGTTTTTGTCAAGTCTGGCGTAGCTAAGACCGGTGCTAGGCACATTGACTCTTTAAGATGTTCAAAGGCCTTAACTACTTCAAGAGTCCATGAAAATCAATCTTTCTTCAATAATGTTGTTAGAGGTGTTGCTATTCTCCCATAATTCTTAACAAACTTGTGATAATACCCTGTTTACCCGAGAAATCCTCGCAACTTCTTTATGGTTGTGGAGAATTTCCATTCTTTAATGTCTTTAATTTTGTTAGGGTCTACCATAACACCCTCGTGAGATACAATATGACCCAGATATTCCACCTCTTCTACTCCAAAGAAACATTTGGATGTTTTTGCATATAATTTTTTCTCCTACAATAGTTTGAGCATCCTGTCAACATGTTGAACATGATCCTTCCAAGACCTGCTATAGATTAGTATATCATCAAAAAATACTAGCACAAATTTTCTAAGGAAGGGTTTGAAAATGGAATTCATCAAGCCTTGAAATGTATAAGGTGCAATAGTAAGGCCAAAAGGCATGACCAAAAATTTCATAATGACCCTCATGAGTTCGAAATGATGTTATTGGAATATCTTTAGTCTTCATTCTAATTTGATGATATCCTGAATGAAGAGCCAAATTGGTAAAATAAATTGCTCCATGTAATTCATCCAATAATTCATCAATCACATGAATGGGAAATTTACCATTAATGTTGAGTTTATTGAGCTCCCTATAATCCGGACACATGCACCATGATCCATCCTTCTTGTGTATGAATACTACAGGAGCAGAGAAATAACTTTGACTAGGTTGAATTATAGAAGCCTCTAACATTTCTTCAATCATACGTTCAATTTCGCTCTTTCGGACATAAGAATATCTATAAGGCCTGATGTTTGGAGGAAAAATTCCTGGAATCAAATGAATAACATGATCATGTTCATGAATAGGTGGGAGTCCTTTTGGAGTTTCAAAAACCTTTCAATGATTGTCCAAGACTTTTTGGAGATCTGCAGAAATAGATGATTATGTTGTTGGAACTTCTAGTGAGCATAATTGTCTAATTACGCCTCATTGTTATTTATTTAGAATATTTGTCATTAAATTAGAGCTTATTGCATTTCCCATCTTCCCTGAAATACCCTGTAATTTGACTTCCTTTCCTTCTGAAAAAAAATTGAAGAAAAGTTCTTGAAAATTAAAAGCTACCATCCCCAAAGATTGTAACCATTGTACTCCTAGTACAACATCAGCACCTCCCATAGGAATGGAAAGCATTGAACTAGTCAATACATATTCCCCCATGGTTAGCTTGATATTATGGCATTTTCCAGAGCAATTTATAGTTCCTCCATTTGCAACCATCACCTGACATTCTGGTGCTGGGTATAGGAAACAATTTAATTCCTTGGCTACCTTACAATGAATAAAATTATGGGTGCTACCTGAATCAATCAACACTATTACCTTTCTCTTCTTGATTTGTCCTTTTATCTTGAGAGTTTGTGGAGTGGTAATTCCTGCCAGTGCATTACACGATATGGTTGGATTCATTTCTTCCTCTTCTGGGGCTGGTTCCTGGTGTATATCCTCTTCTTGTTCATTTTCTTCTTCCTCTTCACAATCTATGTAAAATAATTTCTTCTCAGCACACTTATGACCTTTAGTGTATTTTCTATCACAACTGTAGAAAAGCCCTTTTTCTCTTTTTTCTTCCAATTATTTTGGTTTCAACCTTTTAGGTTGTGGAAATCTAGGAGTAGAAACACTTCCCTCTTTATAGAAGTGAGTGGTAGGCTTCCTTGTCGCCATAATTTTACATTCAATTTTTCTTTCCAACCTGAATGCCTTCTCCAATGAATCAGGTTGAAAAACACGAACTTCATGTTGGATGTTATCCTTTAAAGTACCTATGAAGAGATCAATCCTGTGTTCCTCTGGAATAACAGTTACCCTTATATTCAATTCTTGGAAGTCCTCAATGTGCTCCCCCACTAAACCCTTTTGTTTGAGATTTATCAATTGGCTAAAGAAGATGTTGCTCATTGTATCCTCATAATGTGCTATCATTTCCTCCATAAAAATTGACCAAGTGACAATTTTTTTACGGGAGAAAAGCCTTCGATACCATACAAATGTATTTTATTCTAAATGTAAAGTTGAAATGCGTACCTTTTGTGTGTTTTACACATTATTGAGATCAAAATATTGCTCCATCTGTAGTACCCATGTTACAGGATCCTTTCCATCAAACTTCATCATATCCATTTTTCGAATATGGTGGTTCTTCCCGCCAACATTAGAGTTTATGAAATCACGATTAACATTTATTTTGTTATCATCATGAGTTTCCTCTACTATATTTTCACCATTAGGAAACATTTATTGTATCAACTTTGTCAAACCTTCCATGTCTACTTTTAGATCATTCTTCATTTTTTCCATTTTTTCATCCATCTTAGCTTCCATGTCATCCGTCTTAGACTCCATGCTAGCTTCCATGCCATCTATCTTAGCTTCCACGACATTATTCAAACCATCCATATTATATTCCACACCTTTCTTCAAACCATCCATCTTATTTTCCACGCGTTTCTTCAAAACTTCCATGTCCTTTTTTGCTGCTCTTTGCGAGAGCAAAATTTGTTGCACTTGCTCTTGTAAATTTGATATGTCATGTTGCCATTCTTCATCTTCATGAGTCATATTAGATCCTTCTAAAGGCTTAATGGGTGTTAAATTCTTTTAGGGGCCATTTTAGAATCCAATATTGATATCTATTCTACAATATACCCTTGGAATCATTCAACTTGGTTCTTCAAACAAGACTTATGCAATTCGAGGAACAAAATGACACCTTTTACATGCTTTTGAGGAGCTCTACATTGTAATTGAATTATCTCTATAATTACAGATCCTCAATATCTCAAATTCATCCTTGTAGTATCCCTCTGAAGCTTCTTTCAAATGTCACAGGTCTGACCTTATTTGGATTCTTCAAGGCAAAATTATGTCCAATCTCCCACAATGACCCAATTATGGACTGGTTCTGTACAAAAAACTTGTACAACTTTCCACGTGTCACTGTTTCCTCCTTTGGCTATGAAATTGATAGATAAGAAACTATCATCCGTGTACTTGTGGCCACATTTTACAACATTCCAATCCAATGCTCAGAGAGAGAGTTATGAATATTTTACCATGATAACCTCTTTGAGATGAAATTCGGGAGCCTGAAAAAGACCTAACATCCATAGATCATATCTCCGAAAATATTGCAAGCCAAGCTCTAAAATTTTGTGAAAATTATCCTCGAGATTTTGGCTTCTCTCTCTAAAAATTTCAGCTTTTGAATCTTCATAGAAAAAACGTTATAGCACAAATGTTGTGATGACCTGTTTAGGTTAAATTCGGGAGCCTGCAAAAATCCCTAACTCCCACAGATCATATCTCTGAAAATATTGTGAACCAAGCTTTGAAATTTTGCTACCATGTTCCTCAGGATTTCGGCTTTGCACTTTAAACATTTTAGCTTCTGAACCTTCGTATAAAAAAAATTATTGCGAAAATTCCATGATGACCAGTTTGGAGCTACGAAAACCATATAATCCAAAGTTATGATACCAAATGTTATGAAACCAGCTCCAAAAATAGAAGAAAAGATATATCAACGCCTTATAAATAAGCCACTTCGAGGGGGAAACCTCCAATACATTACATGAATGAAAAAGTCTTGGATAATACAAATTACAAAACCTCCTTTCTATATATAGGAGTCCATGGGGCCATAATGTAACCTTAGTGGGGCCACAATGTAATCTTAGCCGACCGAACAATAATAATTTAAGGGCACAATAATAAAAATATGGGAGTTATAGGGGTACAATAATAAAAATAAGGGGGTTACACTAACAACAATAAGGGAGTATACCAGTAATATAGGGACCTAACAAATATCATGGTCATTTAATATTAAATTAATTATTAAACATCATCACGATCATGATAACGATCATATAAACATCATATTCGACTAAAAAACACATTCAAACATCAAATTAACATTATGTATTAACATCATCACAACGCAAACATCAAATATACATCTCATGTCAAATAACTCGTGCTATCACATATACACATCTATCTACAAGCTAAAAATTAAATGAACATATCTAACATGACCTAAAAATATGCGCCACATCATGATGATCACCAACATGTAAAGTAAGTACAACTACTAGATGAACATAAAATACATGGACCATATATATATATATATAATGTTAAAAATATAAAACTGTAATATAAATCTCATGGATCAGCTGGTGGTAGTATAACAACATGATCAATAGAAGTACAAGTGGAGGCATGCTCAGTCAATAGTGCAGCCTCAACGGTCGATGGCCCAGGCACCTGCTCATGATCATGACTAGTACTGACGGATGTTGTAGGCTACTGACTAGACATGACCGATGGTCCAGCCTCATCTCCATGATGACTACTAGATGATGCTAGTGGAGCGTCATGCTCATCAGGCGCGGTGTGAGGTGAACGATCATGAGATGCATGTGAGTCGCTACTCACGGACTTTCCATCACGTGACGTGGCTCGATTACAGCTATAGCTATGGTAATTCCTCCTTAGTCGTGTAATAGCTGTCGTAGCTCCTACGACATGATGCATCAGGCTGTACATGTTATGCGGCATGCCTCTCCACATCCGTAACAGCCTATCATCAACTTGTATGTCTCTGTAATGAGCGGGCCTAATGCCCGCATAAAAAATAAATGCATAGAGTTGGTTTCCCAACTCCATCCTATATCTAGTCCCAGGTCGACCACACCTATAAAATGGAGGTATCGGTGCACCATGAGTAGGAGCATGTCTCCCTACTGTACCGGCCTCATCTGAATCATGATCATCCTGGGCATCAACCATGTCCAGATCATGATCACCATCCACACCTGGATCATGTGGTGGATCTGGCATCACCTCACCATCAAAAGAGCCAATGTCTGCAAAATATATACAAGTATACAAAAATAATTAGACAATTTAATTACACAATTTAATAAAAACAAGTTAAAGAACATGTTAGAATAAATATAAATAAAACAATAATATTACCTCTATAATCGGTGGCTCATCATCTATGAAGAGGATGTTGCGAAAACCTCACCAATCTAATCCATCATAAGGAAATGGGACCATAAGGAAGGGATGCAGCCCATTAACACTGGCGAGTAAGTCCAGTGCATCATGTGATATCTTGGCTGGAAACATAGTGTCTCCTGTCTTGGGCATCATATGCTCGCACATGTGCATCCCGGCCTCGAACATCGGCCTAGAAGGCTGTCGACCAAAACTAGGTCTCATCTCTGGAAACCTCTCAAAAATAAACAAAACACCTCTTAAGCAAAAGGGAAGTTGAACCTTCCTTGTGCATGAGCACGACATCTATCTAAGACCATAAAAAAAATCCGCAAAAGAATGGCAAACCACCTGAAAAGTCATGGCTGTTGTACTAAAGAAACAACATAATATTAAAGCAAGCAACTAATGTGTTTCCCGTCACTCCTATTGTGCAAAATGGTCGAAATGATAAGTGAGAGGCACTGCACGTTCTATCTACCAAATGCACCTATACATAACTGACCTCCAAGGACCTAAAAATCTGAAGGAGATAGTACATATGCTCCAATGTATCTCTGGGAGTAAACTAACTAAATCCCTACTACACAACCAGCTTGCACGTCTGGGAATGAGGGAAAATCCACCCCTCTCCTTGATAATCCTGTAATAAATTAAATATCCTCCTCATGTGGTGTGTACCACTAGTCAGGACCAACATGGAAAGCCTGTCAGTGGGCATTCCACCTGCGAATAAGATATCTCAAAAACCAACTATGGGCATTTAGGGAAGTAGCCTCCTCATAGAACTTGAGGAGGCCTACCTGCCTAAGGATCCCATGGGTATCTGTTGTAATAGGGAGAGGGTATGCATCTCTCTCCCTTTCTCGGGCCTTCCATTGGTGAATCATGTCATACTATTTAGCCTGTTGTTGCTACTGTGCCTCCTCTTCTCTTTGAATCATTTACATATTAAATAATTTTTTTTTTATTAAAACAGACATGGATTTAGGAATATACTTATATATTATTTTTTGAAAAAAAAAACAAACAAACTAGTTAGCGTGCCATAAAAAAAGTCACCCACTAGTGGCTTCTCGGCTTAATTTTGTAGCGCACCAGTGCCGGTGCCCCTAATGAAATACAACACACTAGTCGCGGTGCAACTGTCTATTTTTCAAGCACCGTTGACTATATATAAGTTCAGCATAATGGTGCACTGAATAAAATATACGCCTTAGAGCATATAGTCATGTCAACACACCAACATCTTGACAATTACATAATCGACGATGCAGTATTTTACCTAGAGGCACCATTGATACTATCGAAATGTAGAATGAGGTGAACTGTCATACACTGGGGTGGATAATTCCGTCAACATACTGCGGGATTCCCATGGTCAATGATGCGCCTAGCTAAATGAGCGCACCCCATTTTATTTTATTTTAATTTAAAATAATGTGGGACTCCTTTCGGTACTTCCCCAAAAATGTTGCGGATATCGTTAACACCGGTGGCAGTGTATTCTGTAAATTTTACATGCAGCATCGCTATCCGGTGCGAGCTAAATAGCTTAGGCACACTGTGCAACAAATGTTTTTATTTTTCTTTTTTAATGGTTATTTTTAAGGCTATTTCAAATTCTAATCCGCTAAAAGGCTTAATGATGGAAAAAATAGAAAAATACCTGTACATTTCGTCGTCGAGGAGGCATATAGGCTGGAAAATTTGCAAAAGGAAAATTTCCCACCATTTTTAAAAATGCAAGCTGGAGATTTATGGCCAATGTAGAGCAGCAGCCCGTGCAATGGGTGCAGTGAGAACACCGATGTCAGGGCAGCTCAGAGAAGAGGAAATGGCACCGATTCTTGAGAGGTCTTGAGCACTGAGGAAAGTGAAAAATGTGGTCTTTTGGCCGTAATTTTTTTTTATTTAACCCTGTTTCGGTGTGCGGGGTTTTATAGGCGCTCCGATATGCTTGCTTAAAACCACACTGGGCAGTGTCAGATTTGGCACGTTGTTTATAATGCACCGGGGCGGTTCCCTAACACCGCACCAGGATGTTTCAGTTTTGGCACGAGTTTTTGATGATGCATCATGGTGGAATATTCGTAAAGAACCAATGCGGAATAGTCGTAAACCACTAGTTTTTTGGCCTTAATTTTTTTTATTTAACGCTATTCCGGTGCGTGAGTTTTATAGGTGCACAAGTGCTCTGGATAAGAACGCACCAGCATGTTTTTGTTTTGGCACAATTTTTTATGATGCACCGGCGTCGAAGAGTAATGAAGCACCAGTGCGTGACCATAATACGACGCCCCAGGTGGGTGTGTACATCGCACACGATGTCTGGTGTGCCAATGTTCTGTGCGCACCGATGTGTTCTATGGTAGAGCATGCACCGGTAATTGAGAGCTCAGAGCACTAGAAAATGAAGAATCTGGGTTTTTTCTGTAATTTTTTTTAATTCAACCCTTTACTGATGTTCATGGTTTATAGGCACACCAGTTTTGTTTTTGACGAATGCACCGATCGGTTTGTTTTTTTGCGCATTGTTTTATGATGCACCGGTGTGGTTTCTTTCTACCGCAACAGGTGGTTTCAGTTTTGGCGCAGTGTTTTATAATGCACCGACGTGGAAGATTCATGATGCATCGGTGGTATATAATAATATGATGCACCAGGTGGGTGTGTACGAAGTGCACAGTGTCCGGTGTGCCAATTTTTTTGTGCGCACTGATGGTTTCGGTATTCTAGAGCACTGGGGTGGCATTTAATGATAAGTGCACCGAGCGAAAGACATCTGCAAAACCCTCTGCCTGCCAAGCTCCTCTAGTAACCTCTGCTAGAAACAAATGTATGGGGTATTTTTCTGTGGGGTTCCTCTAAAACATCTTCTAGAGGGTATTTTCCTTGTAGTGCTCCAAACATCACGCCTTACAAATATGCTTATGTCCAAAAGAGAGAAATTGAACGTATGATTGCAGAAATGTTAGAGGCTAGTATAATTCAACCTAGTCAATGTTCTTTCTCTGCTCCAGTAGTACTGGTGCACAAGAAGGATAGATCATGGTGCATGTGTCTGGATTATAGGGAGCTCAATATGCTCACTATTAAGATAAATTTCCCATTCATGTGATTGATGAATTATTGGATGAATTACATGGAGCAATTTATTATACCAAGTTGGATCCTCATTGAAGATATCATCAAATTAAAATGAAGATAGAAGATATTTTGAAAATAGCATTTCAAACTCATGAGGGTCATTATGAATCTTTTGTCATGCCTTTTGGCCTTACCAATGCACCTTCTACATTTCAAGGGTTTATGAATTCCATTTTCAAACCCTTCCTTAGAAAATTTGTGCTAGTATTTTTTTATGATATAATAATCTACAGCAGTTATTGGAAGGATCATGTTCAACATGTTGACAGGGTGCTCAAACAATTGGAAGAGAAACAATTATATGCAAAAAATCCAAATGTTTATTTGGAGTACAAGAGGTGGAATATCTAGGTCATATTGTATCTCATGAGGGTGCTAAGGTAGGCCCTATCAAAATTAAATCCATTAAGGAATGGGAAGTCCTGATAACCATAAAACACTTGCGAGGATTTCTCAGGTTAACATGGTATTATCGCAAGTTTGTAACGAATTATGGGAGAATAGCATCACATCTAACAAAATTATTGAATAAATATGCATTTTCATACACTTCTAAAGCAACTAAGGCCTTTGAACATCTCAAAGAGGCAATGTGCCTAGCACCGGTCTTAGCTGTCCCAGACTTCACAAAAAACTTTATTATGGAATGTGATGCCTCACGAAATGGAATTGGTGTTGATTTAATGCAAGAAGGAAGACCCATTGATTTTGAAATTCGTCCAATCAAAGGAAAGTGTTTACAGAAATATATTTTTTAGAAGGAAATGTTGGCAATACTGCATGCACTAAAGAAATGGCAATCTTACCTAATGGAAAGACCCTTAAAGGTAAAAATTGATCATTATAGTCTTAATTTTTTTTTGGAACAAAGACTATCTTTAGAAGAGTAGAAAAAATGGGTCACAAAGATGTTGGGTTATGACTTTGAAATCATCTACATAAAAGGGAAGCTAAATGTTGTTGCATATGCACTCTCAAGAAAGGATGAAGGGGTGGAAGCATTTATTTGTGTCATTTCTATTATCCAACCATTTTTGATAACCAAAGCAAGGGATGAATGGAAGAAGGACAAATAAGTGTGGACACTCATTCAAAAGTTGCAGAAAGAGCCTAATACATCTGATACATGTAGTTGGAAAATTTATTCCTGATTGTACAAATATCGCTAATATATTTGTAAGAATTCTCAACTAAAACAAAATATTATTTTTGAATTGCACACTTCTCCTTTAGGAGGACACTTAGGATTTTTAAAAAGTTACCACAGGGTGAAGAGATTTTTTTTTTAGGATGGTCTTAAATTTGATATTCAAAAGTTTGTGGCGGACTGTTTGGTTTGCCAGCAAAATAAAGTTGAGACAATTAAGACCTCGAGTCCTCTTCAACCTTTATCCATTCCAAGTCAACATAGGAGATTTCAATCGATTTTATCACAGGTTTACCTAAGTCCGAAGGAAAGAGTGTCATCATGGTGGTAGTTGATAGACTTACCAATTATGCACACTTTTGTGCATTATCTCATCCATTTAAAGCAAGTACAGTTGCTACTACATTTATGGAAACAATTCAAAAGCTACATGGAAACCCAAGGTTATTGTAAGTGAAAGAGATCCCATTTTTACTGGAAAATTTTGGATGGAATTATTTTCTTGTTTGGGTACTCAACTAGCTCATGGCTCATCTTATCATCGTCAATCTGATGGTAAAACTGAGATAGTGAATAAATGTTTGGAAGGATATCTTCATTGTTTTGTATCTGATAATAAAACACAATGGTTCAAGTGGTTACCTCTCGCTGAATGGTGGTATAACACTTCCTTCCATACTGCAAAAAAAATGACCCCATTTATGGCACTTTATGGATATCATCCACCATCCATCACATCATATTTAAGAGAAAATTCTAAGGTTTAAGCAATGGAAGATCACATCAAGCATCAACAAGAATTTCTCCAACTCTTAAAGGATAACCTAAATTTGGCACAAAATCGAATGAAACAACAGGCAGATCAACATCACAACGAGAGAGGTTTTGATCTAGGAGACTGGGTATTTTTACTACTACAACCATACAAAAAAATCTCCCTCAAGCAATCTAAGAAGGATAATAAATTATCGCCAAAGTACAATGTTCCTTACAAGGTGTTGCTAGATATTGGTACTATGGCATACAAATTGGAGCTTCCTGCTTCTTCGCAAGTGCATCCAGTTTTCCATGTTTCATGCTTAAAGAAGGTTACAGGTGACAAAATTCCAGTTGAAACAATTTTTCCAGAACTTGATGAGGAAGGAAAAATCATATTGGAACCTGAAGCAGTCACGGAAACAAGAACTCGACAGCTATGAAATTGATCAATTTTAGAGTATCTCATCAAGTGGAATAACTCACCCATTTCATATTCTACATGGGAGGATGAGAAATTTATACGGAAGCATCCAAAGCTACTCAAGTGTTGAGGACAACTCTTTTTTGAAGGAGAGGGGCATGTTAGGTCCTTATATTACTAGTATATCTCCTTATTGTTGTAACCTTCTTACTGTTGTTGTTGTACACCTGTAACCCCAATATTGTTAGTATTATGCCCTTACATTATTATTGTTAGGTCAGCTAGGATTATATTGTTATCCCATGGACTCCTATATATAGAAGGAGGTTTTTTCATTTGTATCATCCAAGAATTATTCATTTATGTAATGTATTGGAGGTTTCCCCCACAAATTGGCTGATTTATAAGGCGTTGATCTCTCCTTTCTTCTATTTTTGGAGTTGGTCTCATAACATTAATCATAGAAAATTCGGTATTTTGAAAAATTGTCATAATTTTGGAGAAATGTAATGTACAACTAAATAACAATAGGAAGACTTGAAAAGGTGATACTGTGGCATATTTCTCATTATTGAGGGCATAGGCAACACCAATTTGAATAGCAGTAATAAAACTGATCATTATGAAACATAATGCTAAAAATTTAAGAAATATATTACATTTGAGGTCATTAGTTGTAACAAAACTGGTCATTATGAAACACAACGTTGAAAATTTAAGAAATATATTACATGTGGGATCTCTTCCTCATGCAAATGATGGTATGAAAACAAAGAAAATAATAGTGTGCAAATGTACTATCTTTTTTATTAATATAAATAAAATCTTTTTTTCCTCCAAAAAAGATTAAAGTTTACAACAATATTTTTGGTTAAATGAGGTGGGGAAAATCACCCCAATTAACATTAAAAAAAATAGTGTGGAAAAGAAAATAACCACTCTTCCCAACAACCAAATAAGAGAGCTAATTAAAAGAAAATAGTGTAGAGAAGAAAATAACCACTCTGTCCAACAACCATCCAAGATAGTTAATTAAAAACAAATAGTGTGGAGAAGAAAATAACCACTCTTCCAACAACCATCCCGGATAATGGCAATTCACATCATAAAAAAAATTTAAAAATATATATAATTTGAATTTTTAAAAGTAACAATGATCATGTTATTTGATTACAATATTATCCATATAATTATATACAGTCAAGAGATTTGATCTCTTCGGACACTTGTAGATCCAGAGTTAATTTTTTCTTAAATTTTCTCAGTTATATTCTGTGATGGGTTTTCAATACCATGGGTCAGTTTTTTTTTATAAGGTTAGTTTTATTTTGTTAATTTTACTTTTATTTTATTATGACTGAGTTAACATGTTTACATTATATTAATATATTTATTTTATTTCAATTTTATTTTTTTTCTATTTACACCAGCCTCGATCCATCTACCAATCACCGAGGGGAGGGATTAAATCTATTTTGACTCTAAAATTGGTTTTCATCTCAATAGATTTGATCCTAGGATAGTTTTATAATTATAATTGTAACTAGTAATTGCACCACATGTTGCAATTAAGGTAGTAGCATCGAAAAGAGTAGCCTAGAAGAAATTAGATGTTGCACAGAAGGATCCATCTTGAAGGAATGAAAGGAAAATTTTTCTAGTAGCATCAGAAAGAGTAGCCTAGAAGAAATAATATGTTTCACAGAAGGAGACATCTTGAAGGAATGAAAGGAATTTTTTTCTTCCATGGAAGCAGGTCGTGGAGATTTCAAAGATATTGATGATAAGAGTGATCAACCAGAAAATTTTGCTATAGATATTGAAATAGGAAATCGGGGGTGAATACATATATGTAAATTAACATAATCTCTTCACATATATAAAAATTTTGTTATATATATTGAAATAGGAAATTGGAGGTGAAAATCATTTGGTGATTATTAACATTCTGAAACAAGCATGCAATGAGAATGTAACTCAAGTAAGATATTTTAAATAAATTCAAGTACACTCTATCTACCATAGATGTAAATAAAGCAAATTTTTATTAACAAAATAGAGTTTACTCCAAGTTCATCTAGATATCTCAGGACCAATTGCATGTTTGTCAGAAATTGTATATGAAGAACAATAGTCTTGGTATACAAGAAAGTCAATGTCATTTTAATATGGAGACATTTTTGGAAGGAGATATTTTTCTTTATGTTATTTATTTTCTTAACTCCAAACTTGGTTTAATCTTTCTCTATATACATAAGAAAAAATAACAAAGTAAATTCACAAATTTAAGTTATAGATTTATATTTTATAATTACAAATCTAGTTTCTTATTGAAATATTTTACGCACATGTATTTATTAAAATAAATTATATTGTTAATATTTTTTATCTTATTATTTGATGACAAAATTATTTTACTTCCTACTATGTAAAACAACTTTATTAATAAAGAATTGAATGCCAAATTGAAATATTACTTATTTTTCGATCTATAAATCATTTGTTTTATATGTAGTTCAATTTCCTTTACCTATTACCTTCAAACCCCTTGGGGAGGTACTAAACATGGGATCCAACTTTAGGTAAATAAACATTCACGTTGTCAAGTTGGACAAACAAAAATTTTATAATCCTAAAATTCTCTTACCTATTCCTCTTTTTAAATATATAATTGAGTTCTGTTTATTAAAAACAAAGGCAATATTAAGAACCTCCTAGAGTTATAAAAGGTAATTAACATGAAAAATAAAAAATATCCTCATGACAACATAGAAATTTTAATCTTAATTGAATCATTAAAAAAATAAAATGGATAATAGCTTTACGAGTTATATCATTAAAAAAGACCACTTTCAAAATCAAATTTCTACATTGATTTTTAAAAGTATTATTTTATTGTTATATATAATATAATTGTATATTTTTAAGATATATATATTTGATGATAATAATTTTTTTTTTTTTTGGGAAAATAAGACTAAGTTGGAACACAGAGATTTAAAACATACTAAATTTCATAGAGATTAATACATTATGGCACATCAAGTGAAAGGGGGCTAGTGTTCCTTACCTCCAAATGTAACTACTTAGAATTTTTAGTATTATATATATATATATATATATATATATCTATAAATATATATATATATATATATATATATATATATATATATATATATATATATATATATATAATAAAATTTATATATTTTAAATGAAAAAAAATGATAATCTACTATAAAAGAGAAGAGCATAAAAGGAAAAAAGAGAGCTTAAAGTAATGTGGAGGTTACGTGGAAATGATGAGGAAATGAGAGATGTAGAGGAACTTTTCAATGAGAATATCAACCACTCAAATGAAGCCACCATTTTAATATTTTAAGTTTTTTCAATAGCTTTCTTGATCTTGTATACAAGACGGTAAATTTTCATGTAGCTTATACTACATTAACCATGAAATTGTGAACATTTAGGGAACACTTTCCATCACATTTGTAGAAAAAATTACAATAAATTATCACATTTTTCTTCTAATATATAAATTTTCCTATATGCAACAACTATCTTGTGCATCATAGTTTAAAATTGTGCGAGGAGGAGGAGTGTCAAGGTGAAAGCTATAATAAGAAGAGAAAGAAGAATCTTGTTTGGGACTTGAGATAGATCCATTATGTGCACATCTAGAGTAAAGCTTAATAAAACAAAACTCACCATACTTTGATGTTTTTAAATAAATATCCTAAAAATTAGAACATCAATTTAATGTATTTTACTCAATTACACATTTAACAATATTCATTTAAAAAAATAAAAATACAAATTACTATTTTAAATCAAAATAGTACAACACATTTAACAATATTCATTTAAAAAATAGAAATACAAATTACTATTTTAAATTAAAAAAAGTACAAATAATAGCATTAATTACCATGGCCCTTGTGTATCTTCCTTTTATTACTTTTTAAATGCTTGATATTTGTAACTTATTTTTAATCACATAGTGTCAATTTTGTAAAACTATAATTTACAAGTCTCACTTTTTATAGCTTTGGTGGAAGGATAGAGTATCTCAATTCCCTTACCCTTTATGAAGCATCATGAATTATTTTATCACCCACCTTGGAACCAATCTAGACATCTTAGGTTATTCTAAATTGATCAAGGGTAAAGAATTTTTAGGGTGGTCTTCTATGTGCACTAAATTTCCCATGAGGTCCATCACTATGTATGGGGTTCATTTCAACCTTGGATATATTTCGTGAGTTGTGATTTTTTTCTTGTGGCTACAAATTAGTTTCGGTTGTCACCTAGTTATCATGATTCAAAACTTTGTTATCATCTCAATACTTATAGCATTAGATATATTTTGTGATCTAATGTAATGTTCTATTTGTCACAATGATTCAATGATTCAAAAATTAGTTATTATACCACAATATTTACGTTCTTGTTGTATGTTTTGTTTATGAACCCTTTAAAAAAAAGAGAGGAACATTTGATTTTACATTGTGATCTTGATCTAAAAATGGTTTGGATAACTTGTATGTATTTGAAGAACCTACCACTCAGATAAAATTAAATGATCTAGCTTGTACTTGAGAATTTTACGAAATTATTTACTTGAAAGTGGTGTATGAATTTTTATTGTTTATGTGTCTTAAATTCATTTGTTCTTGATTTAATTTAACATGTATGACAACAAAATAATGAAACAAATAATCATTCAAACACAACATCAATTTTAATCTAGGAGTTGACCCGAAATCTCGTGAGCTACATCTCCTTTGAGCTTGGTCATCATGACTTAGCTCTTTGGGATTATCGTAAGTTTTTTTCACAAGTAAATACTTAATTAAAATGAATAAAAAATGATCCAAAAGACTGAAAATACCATAAATATCGCTCAATTGGTTGTCCAAACTTTGTAAACATCTTTAGGCTCTTGTTGACACGATTCCTTCTGTTGGTGCACTAAGCTACTCTGAGCTTCTAAATGGCACAAAATCCCTCATAATTCTATTTCTATCAATGAAACCACTCCTGATGTATCCAATACACATTATACATAAACTATAAAATGATAAATTTCTCAAATTGAGCACTGCATTCCCCAAATAGGCTATCCTCCACGGTTTGCCCAGGGCTGCACAGAAATTCACATCCACTTTTTGAGCTCTATAAGTTCTAAAAATGTTCTGAAACCACATTCATTGGTTCGAAAATGACTGAAATAGTCAATATAGAGTTTTGGTTCATCAAAAATAGCCTCTGGCTGCTCCGGTTTCGTCTCAATCACCTATCAGCACCCCCTAGCGTTAGGGTTAATGAAAATGTCTCTGATGAGTTTTCGACCTCTAAAGGTATTTAAAAGTTGCTAAAACCTTTTAAATAGATCCAAAATGATGTTTTTAGTCAATAATTACCACTGGTTCACTGCATACGGTCTCAAACAGCTCTTGCTAAGCCCTGCACTACTACTGGTAAAAGATAGCACTAATGGCCCCTGGAAATTTACTGAAGCTTTTCAACCTTCAAAAATTCTCTACAGGCTCTGCAAAAAATCTCATCAGATTCATAACATCTGAATTATCCAATTTAGACTATTGGAACTCTGGAAGAGGACTCTAGCTCCCCTAGCTAGGCCTCAAACTGAATTTGTCTCATGGTGGCCCTGATGGCTCCTTCATCTTCTCTGAAGAAAAAACTACTAAAAAACACCTCCGTTCAACCTAAAATGTGTCCCAAAGTGCTCAGGAGGTTGAAGAGACCCAAAATTGACTAAAATTTCATCCAATTTTGTTCAATAATGAGAGATTTATGACCTCTCCATGAAAAATTCCCAATGCCACTAAAAAACCTCCTCCAAAACTGGAGGAACCCTAGTTAAGTTCAACAAAAGTGGTGGACCTCCTAAATTGGTAGAACCACACCCTTAATTGGTGGCAGCATTAAATGTGATGATTTGATACACCCTCTGTTCACATGAGAAAATCTTGGTAACCGTTAACTACTAGGCAGATAAGGTTTACCCGTGCCCTTGGTCACTACATGCAGGTCACATCGGAAGCGGGCTAGCCCTTTTATGTTCTACCCAAAGCAAAAGCTAATGAAAAATATAATGTCGTAGAATAGACTGTTAAGATGTATAGTGTAGAGGAGTTGGTCGGGCTTTGATTCTGGTAGGCGGAAGGTCTTAGGTTCGAATCTTATAGTCTCGAAAATATTTTATGGTGCCAAAACTCATTCAGCCTGGGGCCACGTGGCGGCCTTCGGGCTAGCCACGTGGCACCCACTGATTTACCACCAATCTCTAAGTGAACCAAACCACAAATAACAAGTTGCCATTTTTCTGCTCCTTATAAGCCCGAATGGAATATTTAGGGAGTATTTCAAGGAATATTCCAAGAATATTCCTTGGAATATTCTTTTTTTAATTTTTCCAATTTTCAAAAGTCAAACTTGGTCAACTGAAAAATGGAGTTTACTAGAGACTTAAAACCTTCATAAATTTCACATACGACCTCAGTTTTGAGAATATTTCACAGCACCATAATCACAGCGACAAGACCTTTCTGATCGTTCAGTTTTGGCACTCTTCCGAGCACTTTGAATTTTGAGCTATCATTCTGGTCCATGATCTAGTATTGATCACACCTCCCAAATGAAAAGCTTTTGGATTCTAAAATCTCTTTGGAATATTGAAACTGATATGTACAGTAAATACGAATACTGCACCCTCTTCTCTTCAGCCTCCAAACACTTGCCTTACATGGCTAGTGAATTTGAACGACAACTAGAAAGAAATTCACACTTCCCTTCCTCGATGCACTTGTCCTCCTATCAAGAACTGTCTTTCTTGTACTCACTCAAAAAATTTCTGGCGAGAAATTTACAGAAGTAAAATGTACATCGCTGCCTTGATCAATGATCCAAGTTGGCTCAAACAAACAAGAGATTATAGCATAAAATACATATATACATCCGAAATTACAATATGTACAAAATGAGTATGTCTTGTTGTACCAAGAAGTCCATCCACTTCTTACCAAGCCACCTCCATGGCGACTTTCACTACTGCAACTCTTCCTCATGTGAAACTTCCATTTTCACATCAATAATGGAATCCACAGTTCCACTTGCGCCAATATTTATGTCCTCTTGCTGCATGTGCTTTGGAAGACTAGTTGGATGCAAAGTCCAAAAATGGGAGACAACATGTCCCCTCTTTTGAGAATATGTGCAAAACTTATGTACCTTCTTAGAAAGTTGTCTTTGCCTCATCTGCTTCTTGTATTCTTTCTTCCTAATCCAACATCTCGAAACAACATGGTTAAATCCACCACAATATGTACAACAAATCTTTCTTCCATTTAAGCATGTAAAATTATCATGCTTTGCAGAAACACAATCAAATTGATCATGAGAATATTTATACCTCTTGTAATGCTTTTAATGTTCATCCTTTTTGCCTCCTTGAGAAGATGAACTAGTAGAGGCTTCAACTTTCATTTTTAGACTAACATCATCATTCTTGTCTTGAAAACTATATGAACTTGCATGCTCTCCATAAACTTCATGTCTGCCATATTCTTGCCGCAAAAAAGGCTTAAAGAAATGGAAATCATCTTTGAAACAAATTTGACATATTCACATCTTAGAACTTGGAATAAAATTTCTCTTTGAAATAGCCTCACACTCCTTCATGGTTTTGGATTCTTCGCCATTAAATTTAACATAACCAAGACCAAGATTCTTGGGTCGTTCCTCAACCAAAACAGGTTCAACCATGCCTTTTGAATGCTTGCCTAACCCTTTGCCTTCATATCCCATTTTAATCATTAATTTGGACCCTATACCTCTCGTTTTTTTTTTGAAAGAACCAACATATCTTTCTAATGAGGAAACTGAAGAAAAATTAGAATGGATTACCTTTTCCTCATGCATTTTCTTGGTCAAAGCCTCTTGGGCTTGATGGATATTTATCTCCATATCATGCAATTTTTGAAGAATTTATTCCTTCTCTTCCTTCATGGCAAACAACTATTCACAAAGTTCATTTCTTTCTCGTTTATCCTCAAAAAAAATTTGCACCATTTCCTTCAATATAATAAAGTCACGCTTCATATCATCACCGAAGAATCTTGTGAAGGAGGAAAATTCACTTGTAGAAGTTGTCATTATGACGTCAATTAATAAATTAAATTCAAAAAAGTTCTCAAATATTTTCAAAAAAAATGAAAAATATTTTGAAAAAAATGGTTCTAGAGACAAACTCTTATTCAAGCAGCCAAACAGCAAACAAACTCCAAGATATTCTTAACAAAAAATCATCAAGAGGGTTTGTGTTCCAATGTTGTACATAAGGTACTTTGGGGTAACGAAGAAGCCTTCAACTCTTTGTTCCTTTTTTTTCTCTCCAAGACTTATCTAATCAGTAGCTATCCCCAAATCTCAAGCAAACTCAAACAACAATCAATTTGCAAACAGTAAAACCGTCAATATTTTACACTGTTTAAACATATTTCAAGCTATACAAGAAAGCAACCAAGTGCTTTGTCAAGAAGACAACTATGCTCTGATACCAACCTAATCTGAGAATGTTTTGGATAGCTTGTATGTATTTCAAGAACCTACCACTCAGATAAAATTAAATGATCTAGCTTGTACTTGACAATTTTGTGGAATTATTTACTTGAAAGTGGTGTATGAATTTTTACTGTTTATGTGTCTTAAATTCATTTTTTATTTCTATAATTTAACATGAATGAAAACAAAATAATGCAACAGATAATCATTCAAACACAACAACAATTTTAATCTAATATTTCACCCGGAATCTCATGGGCTACGTCTCCTTTGAGCTTGGTCATCATGACTCAGATCTTTGGGATTATGGTAATTTTTTTTTTACAAGTAAATACTTAATTCGAATTAATACAAAAATGACCCAAAGGACTAAAAAAACCATAAATATCCCTCAATTGGTTGTCCGAACTTTCTAAACAGCTTTAGGCTCTTGTTGACATGATTCCTTCTGTCGGTGCACTAAGCTAATATGAGCTTCTAAATGGCACAAATTCCCTCAAAATTCTGTTTTTGTTACTAAAAACACTCCTAAGGTATCCAATACACATCATACATCAACTATAAACTGATAAATTTCTCAAATTGAGCACCGTATTCCCCAAATAGGCTATCCTCCATGGTTTGCCTAGGGCTGCCCAGAACTTCACATCAGCTTTTTGAGCTCTAGAATTCTCAAAATGTTCTGAAACCACCTCCATTGGTTCCAGAATGGCTGAAATAGTCAATATAGAGCTTTGTTTCTTCAAAAATAGCCTCCGGCTACTCCAGTTTCGCCTCAATCACCTATCGACACCCCTAGCACTAGGGTTAATGAAAATGTCTTTGCCGATTTTTTGACCTATAAAAATATTTAACACTTCCTTAAACCTCTTTAAATAGATTTCGAATGACGCTTTCAGTCAATAACGACCACTGGTTCACTACATACAGTCTCAAACATCTCTGGCTAAGCCCTGCATTGCTGCTAGCAAAAGATTGCACTAATGGCCTCTGGAACTTTACTGAAGATTTTTGGCCTTCAAAAATTCTCTACAGGCTCTGCACACCATCTCATCAGATTCAAAACATCTGAATTATCCAATTTAGACTTTTGGAACTCTGGAAAAGGACTCTAGCTCCCCTAACTAGGCCTCAAATTGAATTTGTCTCATGGTGACCCTCATGGCTCCTTCATCTTCCCTAAATCAAATATACTGAATATCACCTCCATTCGACCTGAAACCTATCCCAAACTGATCAGGAGGTCGAAGAGACCCAAAATTGACTAAAATTTCATCCAATTTGGTTCAATAATGAAAGAGTTATGACCTCTCCAAGAAAAATGCCCAATGTCACTAGAAAACCTCCTCCAAAACTAGAGGAACTCTAGTTAGGTTCGAAAAAAGTGGCGGACCTCCTAAATTGGAGGAACCACACCATTAATTGGTGGCAGCATAAAATGTGATGGTTTCATACACCCCGTGTTCACATGTGAAAATTTTGGTAACCGTTAACTGTTGGGCAGATAAGGTTTACCCGCACCCTTGGTCATTGCATGTAAGTCACATTGGAAGGGGGCTAGCCTTTTTATGTTCTGCCTGAAACAAAATCTAACAACAAATATAATATCGCAGCACAGACTGCTAAGATGTATAGTGTAGAGGATTTGGTTGGTCTTTGATGCTGGCAGGTGAAAGGTCTTAGGTTCGAATCCTGTAGTCTCAAAAAAATTTGACGGTGCCAAAAACTCATTTGGCCTAGGGCCACATGGCCGCCTCTGGGATAGCCACGTGGAACCCACTATTTGGCCACCAATCTCCAAGTTAACCAAACCACAAATAACAAGCTGCAATTTTTTCACTTCTAATAAGCCTCAATAGAATATTCCAGGGAATATTCCTAAGAATATTATTTTTTTTTATTTTTCCAATTTGCAAAAGTCAAACTTGGTCAACTGAAAGATGGAGTTTATTGGAGACTTCAAACCTTCATAACTTTCACATACGACCTCATTTTTTAGAACCATTCACAGAGCGAGAATCACAACGACGAGACATTTTTGTCCGTTCAAGTTTAGCACTCTTCCAAGCACTTTGAATTTTGAGCTATCATTCTGGTCCATGATCCAGTTCTGATCAGATCTCCCCAACATGGGTGGGGGTTTCAAAAATTATAGAGTAAATTGAGAGGTTATTGTTAGAAATTATTTTATAATATGAGAAATATGGATGGTTTGTAGACAATATGGTTGTCATAACATATATCTATTTTGAATTTTTTAGTGTCTTTGGCCACCATGCATCTAATAGGACCCATTTCAAATGATAACGTCAGTGCATCACTATGGTAATGATAACTTGTGACATCCCTAGCCATTTTATTGGATTGTGGATAAAGTTATAAAATAATAACTTGTGAAATCCCTAGCCATTTTCTTTGATTGTCGATTAGGTTATAAAGTAGAATATACTCTCACTTGAGAAGACTCTACAGTATATATTGGATGGAGGGAAAGGTTATGATAAAATTTGCAAAAAAAACCCTTAGGGTTGTCTCAACTTACTCTATTGTTAATCACATAGTGTCAATTTTTTAAAATTATAATCTAGAGTTCTAGAGTAAGGATTGAATGAGTTTTTTCTTTTATAAGTTTTTTTTGGAATTTAAAAATAAAAAAATTATAAAAGACAAAGTTATGTAGTGAAAAAACTTGTTTGAAATTTGACATCAAAAACTGAAAGAGTATGTATGTAGTTACAAACTATTACAATTAAGTAATTGAAGTTAAATTTAGTGTTATTTAAGAAATGAGAATTATGAATATTCATCATTATTGCTCAAGATAAATCATGTCTTGTGAAATAATTTGGAAATTTGAAAAAGATCACATATTTTAAAAAACTTCATTATTAATTTAATCTTTTTATAAAATTTTAATTTATTAGAAATATTAAGAAATACTACTCATGAATAATAAAATAGTTGCACCTTGCACAGGCAAGGATTATTTACCTATCTCAACTGGCTGACCCTAGGAGGCCATATTGGCATAGACAGGGATAGCTATCGGCCTGGGACCTCGGGATACCACTGGAGGGCCACCCAGTTTGGAATAGGTACATTAGAGAACTTCATGCATCCCACATTTCACCAATGGAAGAGGATGATGAAATTTTATGGGCACTCTTGCCCAGTGGATGATACTCCCCAAAGATTTGGTACATCACCCTTTGTGCACCCAAGAAACCTCCAAATAAGTCTTGGTGGTGGCACTCTATCTGGAAACTGTAGGCTCCACACAAGACTAGATTACTGATGTGGTGCATCCTCCACAATTGCATTCCGACCATCGATAACATTAGGAAACATGCTACACAGGGCCCTTCCAGGTGTTGTTTCTGCTTCGCCCAAGAAGAATATGCCCAACATCTTTTCCTTGACTACTCATCAGTCAGTGATCTATAGCAATTAGTTACACAAGAAATGGGCTATACTCTCACTTGGCATGGAGGATCCATAGCTTTGGACTGGTAAACTTGGTGGAACGCCGCCACCTGTAATAAACTTAGGAACCTCCTGCTCCTGATGGCTTGGGGTATTTGAACTGGGAGGAATAGATATAATTTCAATGGCTCGTAGAGGTCATATGGGATCACATTTTTTCTACCATCATCTCCACATATGATCTCACTTCGGACGAGGACCAATGCACCCGTAATGAGTCATTACTCCTAAAAGCATTGACAACTCTTCCCCTGGGCATATTTTGATGGGGCATCAATAATAACGGGTGTGGGGGTGGAGCAGTTCTTCATATATCTGCAACTCATTATTTCCACCTCAACATGGGATTGGGACTAGGGACAAAAAATTTTGTTGAACTTCTTAGCCTTCGAATTCTCCTACTATTTGCCTGGGAAAATGGATGCAACAAATTTCAGAATTTTGGAGATTCACAAGTTGTCATTAATTGGTTCAATTCTCATGCATAGTGTCATTCAAACACTTACATCATTATTTAGGGATGTCCATTATCTAAAATCAAAATTTGACACAATATCTATTACTCACATCTATAGGCAGAGGAATCAAGTGGCAGACCAACTTTCCAAAGAAGTTGTGGAGCTAGTTTGGGGCCATTGGCATGTTTCTGAACACGAAGGTGAACATATCTACAATTATTATCATAGACCATTCATAGAGGATATCCGGGATATGAGAGAAGTCACTCCTTGACTACTTTTTTGACATACCAATCCATTTTTGCGGACTATTTTGCTGATGTATAATCACCACTATTTACCGACTTGTATTTATTTTTAATATATGCTTACGTACATAGTAGGAACTAGATAGAACTTGCAGCATATTATGCACATATTGCACACTAATTTTCCTCCTTGATGAGGATACAGTTTATGATGATCCATGATAGAATATATATGTAAAATGAAACATGTAATTTATCTTACATCAATGAAAAATAAAGCAGTTGTAATATAAATAAGATATAACAAAAAAAACCATGTATTTTTGTAATAATAAAATAGTTGTAACAAAAATAATATAGAACAATAAAAAATATGTATATTTTGATGCATGAAAAATTAAATACATTTTATTAAGTTAAATGTAAAAGAATAATGGTTATAATCTAGGCCATCTTAATTTCCCCCTTTAAATAAACTACATTTCGCATGAATACCATGGCTCAATACCATGGGTTGTTTTTATAGTTTATTATTATTATTATTATTTTATTTTGTTATTTTTTATTGTATTTTGACCTAGTTAAAGTGTTCATTACATTATGTCAATCTTTTTATTTAATTCACTTTTACTTTTATTTTTGTGTAATTTGACATAGTTAAAATGTTAAACATGACATTACAACATTTCTATCATACTTTGTTGGAGAGCATCATGACACAAAAATGTAATATTTAAATATATAAATAGTTATTTTCCTTTTTTATATTGTTTTTTATCCATGTAATATAAATTAAATGGTTTGTGTGGAGTTTAATTTTATGATATAAATTTTATTGAAAATATAAATTTAATGTAAGTTTTTTTGGAACTTGAAAATAAAATAAAAAATACAAAAGCTAAAATTATGTAGTGAAAAACTCTCTTTAAAATTTCTGAATAAAAAGTTGAGTAAGATTTTTTTATTTATCTAGTAAACTAATTTATGTAAAATTTAGTTTTATTAAGTTATTAATTTAAATTTTATTAATAAAATTGAGGTTAAAATCTAATAAATTACTATAATAGCAAAAGTAATGAACACGTTCATTTGGACAAATCCAATAATTTAATGTTTATGGATTTTACATAATTTTTTTTAATTATTTAAACTGATTTATGTAAAATTTAGTTATATTAAGTTATTAATTTAAATTTTATTAAAGAAATTGAGGTTAAAATCTAACAAATTTTTAACTTAAAAATCACCAAAATCTAAATTCAATCTAACTTATTAAAAAGAAAAAAAAACTAACATTATAAAGAAACATATATAAAGCTATTTACATTTGGATCCAATGGCCTAAAACATTTAAATCGTCTAACATTTGATCCGATGCCTCTGTCATGGACACAGTGGAAACTAGAGGAGTTGTTTTCAAGGAGGAATGTCTTAAGTCGTAAATATAATTACTACTTTTATGTTTATTTTTATTTTATTTTATTTTATAATTTTTAGTTTTAGTTTTATGTAGTTTGACCAAGTCAAAATGTTTTATTGATCATTATAATTATTATTTATTTATTTATTTCTTTTAAATTAGTATAAATTCTTTCGGTAATAATCACATGCACTTGAACGTGGTCAACGTGTTTCGAACCAACTAGTGTGGTTTATTTCTTTTAAGTCAAACATTCTATCGTAAGTTACAATATGTCTCCCATACCTTTTTTACTTTAAATTTAATTTTAAGAATATTATAAAATAAAATCAAAATATTTTAAAATTAATATAAAATATTTTGATTTTCAAATGAGTTATAGTTTTTGGGCAATGATATTCCATGGTATTGTAACAAAGCCAATTTATACATTAATAATGTCCATGGTAAAACGGGTTGAATATCCATGATTATGAATTTTGATATATTCTAAGTTTATATTAAATATTATTTTTTATGTTCTTATTAATTAAATTTAAATATGCTTAGGAAACCATCATTCTACCCTACTACATCTTCACATGTCATTTTGCTTATAAATTAAATTAAAATAAAATATTTAAAAAATGTGACATATAATCCTTCTTACCTTCCATTTAACACCTACACATCTCCCCATACTATATATGTATATATAAACACTTACCATTTTTTACCACAAAGCAGAAACAAGGTGGAGTCCCATAGCAATAACCAAATGAGTCTCATGTATGAATTCCCTATATATCCATTTCATCTTCTATCCATCACTGGGAGACTAAATCATTCAGATATATAGGCATGCCCAACTACGCACTATTCATTCAGATAGAAGGATCACTTTACAACTGAATTTATATATATATATATATATATATATATATATATATTATAATAAAGATTAAGGATAATGATTAGTATGGTACAAACGTTGTAATGTACTATAAACATTTTGACTCATTCAAAATTAAATAAAAATGACCCTATATTAAAACAAAAATAACTTCAAATAATAGTAAGTTATCTTTAAGTGCACCTTTTTGAAAGCTTTTCGTGTTCACTTTTTGATCTCATCTTTCTATCACCCAATAGTGATTCATTGAAATAACACATTTGATGGGTGAAATTTGTAAAATCAAAGTGCCCCAGGGTTTTTCACGGTGTTGAATCCATACATGCAGTCAAAAAACTAGTTTATCTTTATTTTTGATAGCTTGGGAGGTACTCCAAGCGAGGTTGGAGTGCCACAATAGGGAATTGTAGGCTTGGGACCCAAGATGTGGGATTTTCACCCAAGCATGTGCTTGTAAAACCATGAGTATTTTGGGATATTTTATGATTTGAGGAGATGGAGCATCTTGAGAACAACGAGGAGGATCAAAAATCACTAAAATTTGAGTTCTAGAACTTGAGATATGAATTTTTTATCATAGCTAGCGGGTTCTATTTATGACAAGTCATGTAGGATTTAGTTATTGGAACGTTTTACAAACTCTCCATGTTTATTTTATGGATCCCTCAATTAAGATATAAATTGAGGTGAGCTAGAAGTCATTTGAATCATCCAAAGTGCAACAATTCTTTGTTAAAACATCTCTTGTGGTATCCACAACTCAAGAGGGAGTGTGTTGAGGAGAATAAGGACTATTTTGAGGTATTTTGTGTGGGTTTGACAAGGTCGAGGAGAAATAGAGGAAACAAGAGTGTAATTTTCACTCTTAGGTGCATTTTTTAGGGTGTTTTCACATTTTTTTTGGAGGGTCGCATACTCTATGAGACAACAGAGGCACCGCAAGCCAATTATGGGCCTATTGGAGGGGATGTAAAGCCTATCTCAAATTAGAGAAGCTAGGTACATGAATCATGGACATGCAACAAATGAAATGATGTAAGAAACAATGGAAGGAGGGATTGTTGAAGGGGTTAAAGAGGGCTAAGATGGACTATGTATATGCCTTAACTAAAACCGTAACAGTTGCATTATCTCATGAGTACAACTATGTTGATGTTTTCATGATGAATTGTTGCTAGAGGGTAGGCCCAATATTGGAAAAATGTATTGGCAATTTGAGGATTGTTGGAGGGAAACGTGAAAGTGCTTAAGTGTGAGCTTGAATTGCAATGGAGGGAAGGACTCTTGGCTACTAGGATAGGAAGTTGTTGGAGCTTAAGATCTAGCTTGCCAAAGGAGTAGAGTGTTGAAAACTCGTGTTCATAATTGGAGAAGTGACATTTTATGGTGATAGGTGGTAACCATACTACACTATGTTAGTCTTTATTGGAGAAACATAGGAATATTATAGTGGGAACACATGAGTCCAAAAAAGAGTTTGTTGTGAAACCAGCTCCAAAAATAGAAAAAAAGAGATATCAATGCCTTAGAAATAAGCCACTTCAAGGGGGAAACCTCCAATACATTACATGAATGAACAATTCTTGGATGATACAAATTACAAAACCTCATTTCTATATATAGGAGTTCATGGGGCCACATTGTAATCCTAGTGGGGTGATAATGTAATCCTAGCCGACCTAACAATAATAATTTAAGGGCACAATAATAACAATATCGAGGTTACAAGGGTACAATAATAACAATAAGGGGATTACACTAACAAAAATAAGGGACTATACTAGCAATATAGGGACCTAACATGCCCCTCTCCTTCAAAAAAGTGTTGTCCTCAATGCTTGAGTAGCTCTATGTGCTTTTGTATAAAATTCTCATCCTCCCATGTAGAATCTTCAGTGGGTAATTTCTTCCACTTGATGAGATACTCTGAAATTGATCAATTTCGTAGCTGTCGAGTTCTTGTTTCCGTGACCACTTTAGGTTCCAATATGATTTTTCCTTCCTCATCAAGTTCTGGCAATATTGTTTGAACAGGAATATTTTCACCTATAACCTTCTGTAAGCATGAAACATGGAAAACTAGATGCACTCGTGAAGATGTAGGAAGCTCTGATTTGTATGCCATAGTACCAATCTTTTGCAACACCTTGTGAGGACCATATTACTTTGGCGATAATTTATTATCCTTATTAGATTGCTTGAGAGACATTTGTTTGTATGGTTGTAGCCGTAAAAATACCCAGTCTCCTACATCAAAAATTCTCTCGCTGTGATGTTGATCTGCCTGTTGTTTGATTCGATTGTGTGCCAAATTCAGGTTATCGTTTAAGAGTTGGAGAATTTCTTTTTGATGCTCAATGTGATCTTCCACTTCTTGAACCTTCGAATTTTCTCTTAAAGATGATGTAATGGATGGTGGATGATATCGATAAAGTGCCATAAATGGGGTCATTTTTGCTACAGTATGGAAGGAAGTGTTATACCACCATTCAACGAGAGGTAACCATTTGACACATTGTGTTTGTTTATCAGATACAAAATAACGAATATATCCTTCCAAACATTTATTTACTATCTCAGTTTGACAATCAGATTGAGGATGATAAGATGAGCTATGAGCTAATTGAGTACCCAAACAAGAAAATAACTCCGTCTAAAAATTTCCAGTAAAAATGAGATCTCTGTCGCTCACAATAACCCTTGGGTTTCCATGTAGTTTTTGAATTGTGTCCATAAATGTAGTAGCAACTGTACTTGCTTTAAATGGATAAGATAATGCACAAAAGTGTGCATACATGGTAATTCTATCAACTACCACCATGATTACACTCTTTCCTTCAGACTTAGGTAAACCTATGATAAAATCCTTTTAAATCTCCTCCCAATGTTGACTTGGAATGGATAAATGTTGTAGAAGACCCGGGGTCTTAATTGTATAAACTTTATTATGCTGGAAAACCAAACATTCCGCCACAAACTTTTGAATATCATATTGAAGGCCATCCCAAAAAAATTCTTTCTTCACCCTATGGTATGTTTTTAAAAATCGTGAGTGTCCTCCTAAAGGAGAAGTGTGAAATTCCAAAAGAATATTTTGTTTTATTTGGGAATTCTTACAAAGATATAAGTGATTTTTGTATCATAAAGAATCATTTTTTCAAATAAATGTATCAGATGTACTAGGATCTTGTTGCAACTTTTGAATGAGTGTCCACACTTCTTCGTCCTTCTTCCATTCATCCCTTTCTTCGATTATCCAATCTGGTTGGATAATAGATATAGCACAAAGCAATGCTTCCACCTCTTCATTCTTTCTTGAGAGTGCATGTACAAAAACATTTAGCTTCCATTTTTTGTAGATTATTTCAAAGTCATAACCCAACATCTTTGTGACCCATTTTTGCTGCTCTTCTAAAGATAGTCTTTGTTCCAAAAAGTTTTTAAGACTATCATGATCAGTTTTGACCTTCAAGTGTATTCCCATCGGGTAAGTTCACCATTTCTTTAGTGCATTTAGTATTGCTAGCATTTCATTCTAATAAATAGCTTTCTGTAAATAATTTCATTTGATTGGACAACTTTCAAAAGCAATGGGTCTTCCTTATTGCATTAAAACAACACCAATTCCATTTCCTGAGGTATCACATTCCACAATAAAGGTTTTTGTGAAATCTGGTGTAGCTAAGATCGGTGCTAGGCACATTGCTTCTTTAAGATGTTCAAAGGCCTTAGTTGCTTCAGGAGTCCATGAAAATGCATCTTTCTTCAATAATGTTGTTAGAGGTGTTGTTATTCTCCCATAATTCTTAAAAAACTTGCGATAATACCCTGTTGACCTGAGAAATCCTCGCAACTACTTTATGGTTGTGGTGAATTTCCATTCCTTAATGGCTTTAATTTTGTTAGGGTATACCTTAACACCCTCGTGAGATACAATATGACGCAGATATTCCACCTCTTGCACTCCAATGAAACATTTGGATGTTTTTGCATATAATTTTTTCTCCTGCAATAGTTTGAGTACCCTGTCAACATGTTGAACATGATCCTTCCAAGACCTACTGTAGATTAGTATATCATCAAAAAATACTAGCACAAATTTTCTAAGGAAAGGTTCGAAAATCGAATTCATCAACCCTTAAAATGTAAAAGGTGCATTGGTAAGGCCAAAAGGCATGACCAAAAATTCATAATGACCCTCATGAGTTCAAAATGTTGTTTTCAAAATATCTTCAGTCTTCATTCTAATTTGATGATATCCTGAACGAAGATCCAAGTTGGTAAAATAAATTGCTCCACGTAATTCATCCAGTAATTCATCAATCACAGGAATGGGAAATTTATCTTTAATGGTGAGCTTATTGAGGTCCCTATAATATGGGCACATGTGCCATGATCCATCCTTCTTGTGTACCAATACTACGGGAGCAGAGAAAGAACTTTGACTACGTTGAATTATACCAGCCTCTAACATTTCTGCAATCATATGTTCAATTTTGCTCTTTTGGACATAAGGATATTTATAAGGCCTGATGTTTGAGGAACACTTGCTGCAATCAAATAAATACCTCTTCTTTTGAAGACTCTTGTTCATTTTCTTCTTCCTCTTCACAATATATGTAAAATAATTTCTTCTCAGCACACTTATGACCTTTAGTGTTTTTTCTATCACAACTGTAGAAAAACCCTTTTTCTCTTTTTTCTTTCAATTGTTGTGGTGTCAACCTTGTAGGTTGTGCAAATATAGGAGTAGCAACACTTCCCTCTTTATAGAAGTGAATGGTAGGCTTCCTTGTCGCCATAATTTTACATTCGATTTTTTTGGCCAACCTGAATACCTTCTCCAATGAATCATGTTCCGAAACGCAAAATTCATGTTGGATGTTATCCTTTAAATTACCTATGAAGAGATCAATCCTATGTTCCTCTGAAATATTAGTTACCCTTATATTCAATTTTTGGAAGTCCTCAATGTGCTCCCCCACTGAACCCTTTTTTTTTAGATTTATCAATTGGCTAAAGAAGGTGTTGCTCTTTGCATCCTCATAACGTGCTATTATTTCCTATATAAAAATTGACCAAGTGAAAAAAAAATTATGGGAGAAAAGCCATCGATGCCATACAAATGTATTTTGTTCTAAATGTAAAGTTGCAATGCGTACCTTTTTTTTGTTTTGCACATTATTGAGATAAAAATATTCCTCCATATGTAGTATCCATGTTACAGGATCCTTTCCATCAAACTTCCTCATATCCATTTTTGGAATATGGTGGTTCTTCCCTCCAACATTAGAGTTTATGAAATCACGATTAACATTTATTTTGTTCTCATCATGAGTTTCCTATAATATCTTTTCACCATTATGAAACATTTCTTGTATCAAATTTTCCAAACCTTCAATGTCTACTTTTAGATCCTTCTTCATGTTTTCCATGTTGTCTTTCATTGTTTCATCGATCTTAGCTTCCAAACCATGCATCTTAGTTTCCATGCATTTGTTAAAACCATCCATCTTAGTTTCCACGCCTTTCTTGAAAACTTCCATTTCATTTTTTGTTTTTCTTTGTGATAGAGAAATTTGTTTCACTTGCTCTTGTAATTTTGATATGTCATGTTGTCAATATTCGTCTTCATGAGTCATAGTAGAGCCTTCTAAAGGCTTAATGGATGTTTAATTCTCTTTAGGGGCCATTTTAGAATCCAATACTGGTATCTATTCTACAATATGCCCTTGGAATCAATTCAATTTGATTCTTCAAACAAGACTTATGCAATTCAGAAAAAAAAAAATACACACCTTTTACTTTATTTTGAGGAGCTCGATATTGAAATTGAATTATCTCTATAATTGTAGATCATAAATACCTAAAAATTAGGCATTGTATTAGCCCTCTAAAGCTTCTTTCAAATTCCACAGGTCTGATCTGATTTGGATTCTTCAAGACAAAGTTATGTCCAATCTCCCACAATGACCCAATTTTGGACTGGTTCAGTAGAGTGAACTTGTACAACTTGCCACGTGTCACTTTTTCCTCCATTGGCTTTGAAATTGATAGAAAAAAAAATATAGTCTATTTAATTGCAACCACTTTTTACAGCATTCAAATCTGATGCTCAGAGAGAGAGCTATGAAGATTTTCCCATGATCACCTCTTTGAGATGAAATTCAGAAGCTTGAAATAGCCCTAACATCCATAGATCATATCTCTGAAAATATTGCCAACCAACATCAGAAATTTTTTGATGATGTTCCTCAGGATTTCAGCTTCACACTATGAAAATTTGAGCTTCTCAACCTTTGTAGAAAAATTTTTATTACGAAAATACCATGATGACCTGTTTAGGTTAAATTCAGGAGCCTACAAAATGACCTAACGTGCACAGATCATATCTCTGAAAATATTGTGAACCAAGCTCTAAAATTTTGTGATGATGTTCCTCAGGATTTTGGATTCACGCTCTAAAATTTTCAGAATTTGAACCTTCGTATAAAAACAGGTATAGCGAAAATGCCACGATGACCTGTTTGGAGTAGCGAAACACTAGAATCCCAAACTTGTGATACCAAATGTTGTGAAACCAGCTCCAAAAATAGAAGAAAAGAGATATAAATGCCTTAGAAATAAGCCACTTTGAGGGGGAAACCTCCAATACATTACATGAATGAACAATTATTGGATGATACAAATTACAAAACCTCTTTTTTATATATAGGAGTCCATGGGACCAGATTGTAATCCTAGGGGGGCCACAATGTAATCCTATCCAACCTAAAAATAATGATTTAAGGGAACAATAATAACAATATGGGGGTTACAAGGGTACAATAATAAAAATAATGGGGTTAAAATAACAAAAATAAGGGACTATACTAGTAATATAGGGACCTAACATGAGTTGAGGAGAAACACTGGGCAAAAGACCCTATCCGCTGATGATAGATGGACTTATGATTAGCTAGAGGGAAGATTATGGAGATCGATTTCAGTGGCCTAAAGGGGTTGGTGCATTGATAGAGGCAGGTGTTACACATTAAGAGTGAAAGAGCCGCGTGTGTACATGATATGACAAATAAGTTGTGATCATCGACGACATCATCTAGACTGTCAGATTATCTTGTATTTTGTATTCTTGTACTTGTATATATTTGAGGGAAATTATCCCTGGCACTAGAGCCCTAGAGTGTTTTATTATTCAGTTGGATTAATATCACAAATATTGGATTATTCTACAATATTGTGTAAATATTTGTGTATTTTGTGCACTAGTATATTTACTTTTTATTATATTCCACTCTGAAAAGTAGCTTCTTTATTATTCTTGGTATTCAATTTGATTAATATAAAGAAGATTGGGTTATTTTTAATATTGAGTAAAAAGTTGTGTATTTTGTGCAATAGTAGATTTACATTTGTTTATATTTCAATGTCCAAAGTAGGTTGATTATCGTTATTGGTTTGGTAGCATTTGTGATCTAAGATTATATCTTAGACACCAAGATTGTGGAAAAACAATAGTTTAAACAACACAAATTATCATAATTTTTTTTAGAAACTCCAAAAAGTCGCACTTAAAGACAAATCCTTAGAATAATAAAAATAAAAAATTCTACATATATGTTAATTTAAAAATAACTTCAAATTAAATTAATAAAGATACAAATTTATTATTGTTGTTGGTTTTCTTGTTAAGCTAAACTTGATTTGGTATATAGTCTATTTAAAGAAGAAAATTAAACCAGCCTAGATCCATCTTAACTCCTGATATAAAAAACTCCTAGAGGGATCAAATATCTTTTCACTCTAAAAGACGTTTACATCTCAAGAGATTCAAGATCCCTCTGAGATACACAATTTTTTTTTGTGCCCTTTGTGGTTTAATTAATAAATTTATAATTTATTTTAAATAATAATTTTAAAATAATATAAATAATTCTTAAATTATTTTTCTATTTGCATTATGTTAAAAAAAATTAATGGAGAATGTTTATTCCAATTATTATGTTATTATTTTTTTATTGGAATTTTTTTAACTTGTTGAGCCTAGAGGCTCAATCTATAACACAATATGAGATAGATGTGTAAATATGTCTAATAAAATAAGGTGGGGAAGATAACAATAATTCTTCCCAATCACCCAAGATGACCCCAATTTACATTAAAAACAAATAGCGTGGAGAAGAAAATAATCACTCTACCCAACAACCATCCAAGATAGTTAATTAAGAGCAAATATCGTGGACAAGAAAACAACCACTCTGTCGAACAGCCATCCAAGATATTTAATTAAAAACAAATAGTGTCGAGAAGAAAACTAACCACTATGCCCAACAACCATCCAAGATAAAGCCAATTCACATCATTAAAATAATATATATTTAAAAAATATATAATTTGAAATTTTAAAAGTAACAATGATCTTGTTATTTGATTACAATATTATTCATATAATTATATGCAAGAGATTTGACCTCTTCGACACATTTAGATCTAGAGTTAAGATTAATCTAAGTTGGTTTAATTTCTCCCTTTAAATAAGTTATATTCCACATGAATACTAATAATCAACATCATGTTTTTTATTTTTTACATTACATTATACTATTCTTTTTATTTTATTTAATTTATTTTTTATTTTTTATGTAATTTGACTTAGTCAAAAAGTTAAATATTACATTACAATACAAATATATTAATGTAAATCTCTTTTCACTCTAAAAGAGGTTTGTATCTCAAGATATTTAAACCCACCCACTACTCGGTAGCTCCTAAGTTAAGATGCATTTAGTTTCCCTTAAATTTTCCGTGTTATATTCCACATGAATATCATGGATTCTCAATACCATGGATCATTTTTTGTTATAAGGTTAGTTTTATTTTTTAATTTTTACTTTTATTTTGTTATGATCGAGTTAACATCTTTACATTACATTAATATTTTTATTTTATTTACACCTATATCCATCTACCAAGCACCTAGAATATTTGACCAACTAGGCTTCTAGAAGTTACCTTTTTTGCATTTACTTCCATTTTACGGGGGTGCACAGAATAGAGCAGCAATCGCCGCGACTAATACAAGAAGTATCAGCGCGTGCGCGGAAAATGGTCACAAAAAATGCATAGGTAATCTTTTAAAGGTTTTAAACAACTTTTCTCCAGTTTCCAAGACTTGGTTCACGAACATGAATATTTTTTACCTATAAGGGAGCATGATATGATTGGCAATAGACCCATAATAATATTCAAATGTCATGGTGACACAATGACATGTAACATGTTGGGCTTTGAGAGAAGGTGTTGATTCTCATACCAATTATTGGAAATATTGATAAGGGGGGTGAATCAATATTTCTTTAAAATTGTTAGATTTACCAGATATATCATTTATATTTATAACACAAAATGAATAATAAGAATAAATAATTTTATTAATCTTAATAAATCAAGTACAATATATGTGTAGGGCTACAACCCTAGATGAAGACACCAATATTCAACCTCCCAGGATCCAACCAGTATTTTTCCAAGCACCGACTTGGAATTTCCAAGGCTCCTACCTTGTCACTTTGAGGCAACAACCTCTAGGGCTCCAACCATATCTCTAGTACAAGATCCAACATATTTTCTTCATGACTTGTATCCTTTAGGGCTCCAACCATATCTTTCAAGGCACCCACCTTGTCTCTATGAAGCTTTAACCTTTAGGGCTCCAACCTTTAGCTTTTATTTGTCAAGATAAGTTTATGTTCCTAAAGGATCCCAATATATTCTATAACCAACCTTGAAAAATTCATCACATTCCTCTTCAATAATGACTTCACTTACCCTCGAAGTAACTTCATCAATGACAACCTTGCCTTCTCTTGAAGGTGTCTCCACAACTCTTCATTTTACCCAAACAAGATCCTTCAAGGTCACATCATGAGGGCTATTAACCGTGAATCACAAGGTCAATAATTAACTCCAATATTTGATACTATAAGGTATCTTTAATTTGTTCAAAAGGATTTTACACAAGTCCCACGAGACTACTTTTCTATTTTCTTTATAAATTTTCCCCAAATGATGCTTAAACAGGGGTTTCTGTGTTATCTTCAAATGTGCTCCAAACCCTTACAAAATAACTTCCAGATATCCTTCAAATATTCTTCAAGTTATGCAATAGGTATTCAATGAATTCTTCCAATGATTTCTCCCAACAAACCAAACAAATACAAGCTCAATCAGTTCCGAAGTTCTAAGAATATTGCTTCAATTTTCTGCTCTATCAAGATATCATGAATTCTTCCAACAATCCAAGTTCAATACTTCTTCAAGATCGTATTCAATTATTTTTTAATAGGGATTCTCCAAGCTTAAAAAATGCTTCACTATATAAATTTCAAAAGATGTTTATGATGGTTCTTGCACAACTTTGAATGTCATAAATTCTTGTTAAAGGTTTTGCCACAATTTTGTGCTTTAATTTGTCAGTCACGGTCCAAGCTAGAGTTCTAATATCCACCATTCCAAGATATTTATTTGCACAGAAATAGGTGCCATAGTTGATTAATAGATCAAACCTCCACAAGATCGTAACAAGGCGTCATAAATTTTACTAATTTGGGGTGTTATTTTCTCCACACATTTGAAGCTTTTATGCTAATTCCAAGCCTTAATAAGCCTCCAACATGAGACTTATTATATGCCCAAGCATTGTTTAGTAGCTCTTAGGTCTTGTAGCCTAGAACATATCTAATCTCCAAAATGAGCTTCTATAGGTGTCTCCAAAGATCCAAAGTGTATTTTACTTGCAAATATGAACCTTTGAAAGTTTGTAATAAGACTTTACTATTAAAGGAAGTGTGAAACTATTAAGCTTAAAATGGGGGTTATCACCTCAAAAACCACATGATTTTCATTGAAATGGGTGGCTGTGATATTTTCCTTAGCGTTGAATACATCCTCACATTAGGCCCTATCAAAATGTACTTCTAGGAGTTATATATGAGTTTTAAGCAGAACGACCACACTCATACAATACAAGGACTCCAAGATGATGATCCTACTATCATCATCACACATCGACTGGAGAAGCTTTTAAAAAAGATTCTTCAAGGGATAGTAGCAAAATCTAATGCCATCCATGCCATTAAATCCACTCCTCCTCACATTCATCTCGATATGCAACAAGTATTAGATCGCCACTAGTGGGTATTTGTGTTAGTCATCAGTAATTTTTTCCTTCATAGATGACTAAATGATTTCCCTAGATTTCTAGAAACAAAGTTCATGAACATTGTGAGTTCTAGAAATCTCACTGCCTTCATCATCCTTAAAAATAATTTTCATTATTTCATCATTCCATCATGTCAATATTTTCTTACCAGTTCCAAAAAACCCATTAGGGGCTCATGCCACTCATTTTTGTCTTTATCCTATCACCTTTGACCCAAATCCTCTATTTTGTTTTTCCTAAGCCCCCCACTGCTACCTAAGGCCACCAATCAAACAACCCTGTTGTGTCTCTCCAAAATACCCCAAGCATTTATGGTCTTAAACTATCTTTGTAGGCTCTTTAGATAAATCAAGTACATTGGATTTTGGATCTTCAATACATAAATTTAAGATAAACTCTATCTTACACTTGATGATCCCAATTTTTAGGTTTCAGTCCAAAATCAAAGTCCAAGGGACCTTCCACTAGGTCACCTAGGGTTTCACAAAGTCATAGGGTGGATTTGGTATCCTACAAACTCTATTTTTCCTGTATGAAGAAACTGCATTGAAAGAAGAAAGGGACAAGTGATTTTGTCCAAAAATCATCAAAGAGGTCATTCAAAGAAGGCTTTTTGGCCTAAAGCACAGATATTGCACGGGAACAGCTACCCCTTGCTCACATTGCTACAAAAAGATCAAGATGGCCATTAGCCTAGAAAGAGGTAAGGTAAAAGATAAAACCATCACAAGAAGACCATCCAACATCAAAGAGAAAGCAGCAAGCATATGTTTGAAGAGAATCAAGGTTTGTGACTACTTTGGCCAAGCAAGGAATCAGTATTAGGGTTACAAGGGAAAAGGTCACCTCAACTCCATCAAGTGCACATTGAATATTCTTTAGAAATAATTAATGAGTTTGAGAAGTTTTTGAGAACTTAGAAGACAACACTATTCACTTTTTTCTAACAGCCCTAAAACCTAAGAGTTTGGGAAGATGGAAAAAATGGTCAAATGATGACAAAGGGCCTCCTTAGAAGAAGGCATTTCAGGGGGTATTCAAGTTGCCTTATAGGGTTTGTCAAAGCACCAATACTCCACTACAGCAAAGGAAGAAAGATGATAAAGAGTATCAGTGAAAGGGCTTTACTTTTCAAAGTACAGTCAAAGGCCTCTTAAAAGGGATGAAGAGGAAAGTAAGCATGAGGTGTCAAACTCAAAAAAGGATAGTAATCAAAAGAAAAGGTTGTCTAGGCACCTGCAAAAACATAAGTGGCTAGAGAAGGCACAAAATGGTTTAAACTGCTAACCTTTCCAACCAGATATATATCACTTTCATCATGGTCAAATAAACAAACATTTAACTCGTCCAAAAAGTAGAGAAACCTCCAAAAATGTTTTCTTTATCAGAAGTATATTCTGCAAGAGATAGATTAGCCATGAATGACACTTCTACAGGACGTTCAAGGATGGCTACCTATAGGGAAATTGATAAGGTCAAACAAGCCTGAGTATATCTCACAATGGTGGCACATATGAAAACTAAAGAAGTTGTTGATGCCAAATGATAGGGTTTTTAAACCAAAATGTCTCCACTAATTCACAGTGAAAAATATGACAGAATGATAGTTAGAGGAGACAGAGACAATGTAAATATACACTATGCATAGGCCCAGGTTGAGCTTGACTCACCCGCAAACCCTCCGGTGCTGCGCATAGGTCTGCCAATCGCCTGACCTGACCCGGCGCTATGCACAGAGAAGACCCGACAGGAACTGCCTATTGGGTGGCGCTACGCACAGAGCATTTTTTGGAAAGTTTTGCCCAAAAGTGGCCAAAATCAAATGTTTTTGCCTCCAAGCTCCTGCAAAGGGTTAAACAAGGTTGGTGGCCCTTCTTCTTTTCCCTCCAAGTTTCTCTTTTTGCAATAACATAATTAAAAAATAATATCAAAGAACCTAAATTTCACCAAACTCTAATCTTCATGGCAAGCAAATATTTGACCTTCTAGGGAAAGAGTTACCAATGGGAGAGTTTTCATTAGCCTAAACACACTCAATTACAAGTTAAGCCTCTTCTAAAACTCTTAAAGCATTACTTGATTACTTCATTTTCCCTCATTTACTAAAAAATAGCCTCACCATCCCTCATTAGTCTTCCCTAGACCTAAATCTCTCATCAAGCAAAAAACCACTTTGTTCAAAGATATAATCAGCCAAAAGACACAGAGGATAATCAAGGGAATGATGAGGGTGATATTCAGTGATGAAACAAACAGGAAAGGGATATTCATGACATTAATGACAATTGTCATGACTGTCATGACACTAATCAGTCTCTAAATGTCAAAGAGAATCAAAGTGACAGTGCAGGGAGTGATAAAGAATGGGACATTAACCAAAGTGAAGCTGATGCAGAGATGGGTGATCTAACCCAAGACCAAGGTAGCAGCACTGAAGACAGCAAAGGGGGTGAGGATGATGTTTGTGTTAAAGTACATAGGGACAGTGATCAAACCAAGCATGGGATGATTGATAAAGATCACGGTAGAAATGAAGAAGCTAATAACAACCCCAAAGGTCACAACCATGATGAAAACCCTAACAAAGCTACCATCACATCTCTTCATTGAAATTTAAGAATTAAAATAAGGTAAAGACAAAGAAAAACTTAGATACATGGCTCAATATTTTCCACAGGCTTCTCAAAACCCTTGAGGAAGTTGTCCACCAGATTTGAGGGAATTCTACGCAAATTTTGTGTTTTTCTATGCGCAACACCATAGGAACTATGCACAAATTTGGTGCATCCTCAGCTTTCAAACTTTGAATTTTTGGATTCCTCACATCACCAGCAGTTGGCTCACAAAATTTTGTATCATTTGGAGAATTTTTGAGCCCCCAAAAGGTCAAAAAACATCAAAATTTTGACCTTTCCGCCTCATTTTCAGAACAGGTGCTGCACACGGAGAAATGTTCGGAACATTGATTTTTGAATAGGTAAATGGCACTCAATCAACAAAAATCAAGAATTTCTGGAAAGTAGACTCATCAAGCTTTCCAACGAGCCATCATAGAGCCAAATCCGGTGTTGGGAAGGGGTCCAAAACTTAGCCACAAGGGACCCTATTTTCTACTGAAGTGGTGCTATGCAGAGAGGCTATCTAGTGTGTTTTGGACCAAAAGTCAACAAAACACACTCATTTATTGCAAATATATATTTTTGAGTTTTTTAAGGAAAATTGCTCTATAATTAGGTGCAAATAGTTATTTTGGCATTCATTTCTTAGGATATTATGTGCCTTGGGTCTTGCATGGTCTCTTGGCCATAAATGACATTTATGGTTAAATTTGACATTTACCTACCATATTTAGGGTTTTAGTCCTCCTTTTCTCCATAAATAGAGCAGGAGGCCCCTATGTATTTTTTTGGCATTTGTTGATCTTGAAGAGCAATATACATGGTTTTATGAGCTTGGAGAAGAAATTGTTTTTGTGAAGTGGATGAATGGCTTGTTTGGCTTGATGATGGAGAAGCTTGTTTGCAGGATTCCTTAGCTTGGTGAATGGTGATGTATTCTTAAATTTTTCATGTTTTTCTTGTTCTCATTATGTTTCCTCCTTCTTGGTTGCTATAAATCAAAAAGTATAGGTTGATACATACTCTTTGAGGCACCTCAGTCCTCCTGTTTTTTATAGCTTTGATGTTTTCTTCTTTTGGTCATCTTAAGGAATTCTTGATTGCTCCTTAGGTCCAAAAAAACTTGTTTTTGTTTCATGTATGGTTAGTATGCTAGTTTACAATTATGATTCATGGTATTCCCTGCTTATTTGAAGCTTTCAGAACCCTATATTTAATCCTTTCTATGGAATATTGATTGCTAGGTTAAGCCAAAGAGGTCTTGTTCGATATTGCCCTTTGTCCATACTTACCAACTTGTTTCAGAGTTCCCAATATCTTGATATATGATGTTTAGGAGTTCCATCTCCATATATTGAGTTATTTTTTTTATCTTATATGTTTTCCCAAATTCTGAAGATGAATTTCTAAAGTTAGAAGCTCTTATACTTTCTATGTTTCACTGGAATGTTTATCATAGATATTTATCATTTTAAGTACTTTTCATTGAGCTTAATGGTTTTCCCTACCTTATGAGTTGTAAATTTTAAACTATATGTGTTTAAGACCTCTTCGTCTTTCCCAAACTTGATGTTCACTACACCTCATACATCACCTTAAGGATCCATTAACCTTGCTAAATTGACCCTACAACACACTTTGTTTCATCATTTAGACACCCTTGACTTCATTTGACTCCATAGCCCAATGGCTTCGACAGACTCTCACTCCACCTATTCCACTTGACCATCTTACCCAACCAAAATAATCAACAAACCCTACATGTAACAAATAGTCTAAAATCAAAACCCTAGAGCAAAAATAACACATCCTTTGCACCCAATAGAGAGATCCCTCTTTGAGTCCAAGAAGGCTAGGTCCTAGGACTCCAAAGACTGGTTCCATGTTACCCTATCATTTGGTTTACCAATCTGCCAAATCACGAGGCCCTAACATTCTGGTGATCACGGTGGGAATTTCTGAATTAGTGACAAAATAAGTATTCCTTAGATATCAAAACTCACAAACATCCTTAGATTGGTATTTATTTGTTGATGGTGGACAACAAGGACATTCTTAAAATAGTAAAAATCATCCACCTAGTGACTCCACTAGTCTTCAGTAGCCCCGTTGACCCTAATATTTCTTATAAACTCCCCCGAGAATGCATTAAGCAATCCCAATCATGTTGATGGTGGATAGCAAAGTTTAAATAATCAACCTGGAGTCTCCAAAACTCTCGATAGACCTAAATACTCCACTGGTAAAGAACTCTGGATTGGTTGAAAAGATTCAGTGACCCTTTATGATTTACAAACATGGATCCAAGGATACAAAGGAGATATGCTCCAATGAGTAGAGATCATATCCCTGGATTCCCACACAAAATGCCTGAAATAAATTGGACAAAAAACCTACCTATATTTCAAGATGAAAAACTTGATGACCCCTTATTACATCTCATAAAATTTCATATACAAATATGGAGGTTAAAGGTTGAACGACACGAGGATTTCCTCATGAAAATGTTTATGGAAACATTAGAAGGTAAGGCAATAAATTGGTATAAATGGCTAAAATCTATAGCTTTTTTTCCTTGAAAGATTTCTGCAAGGTGTTTTATGAACATTATAAAGAATATTGTCCATGTTTATCATTAGCTGAAAATTGTTGTGATCAATCTAAAGATTTCATACAACACCTTGTAAACATTGATGAGGATTTAGGGAATTGGCATTCTGAAGATTTATTAGAAGAACTCCATGCATTTCATTCTCAAGACAGCTATCATGACAACATAGAGGAGTTAGAACCCAATCAGGAAATAGAAGGAAACCCACAAAATCTCTCTAAAGGCACAAGTAATGATTCACCATCTCTTCTAGGTGAGGCTCAAGAAAACATTCAGCCTCAAAATCAGCCTTCATAAGATAAAGAGAACTGTTGTACTTCTAGCCAAAGAAAGAGAAAAATTCCTCCTCTTTTCACTGAAGAGGAAATAAATCGGATGCTAAACATTTAGCTAGTCTCTAAGCCTTCATATGAACAAAAAATTCTTGTTCCTCCTCCTACTAATGCCATCTGCCATAAATTAGTAATTGAACTTGTAGATCAGTTCAAAGAAGAACATACGGGTAACCCAATATGTTTGATTGGTGAAATTATTTATGTTGATGATTTTACAGATTTTGATCAATCTGATGATGATGATGTTCTCCAAACATAAGCTAACCTTGTAGAGCCATCAGCAGTTTATTTGAGGAATGAAGTTCACTGTCATTATATTGAAAGCAGTAATCAGCCAAGACAGGTCACCTATGACACTAATGAGGAAAGCCTTGAAATTTTAAAAGTAGGTGAAGAGTCTCTGACTCTTTGATCTACTTCACTTCAATCCATCAGAAATAACTTTCACATAATTGGTAATCAGTAGTCTTTCATCTTTGATGTTGAGGTTGAGGAGGATGATGAACTTCTTGAGCAAGTTGTAAATGATAAGCCTTCTCCTAAAATGGTTGAGGAAACCATTTATGACATATAATTTTCCTCAGCTCCACATGAGCAGCCACCAAGTCCCATTGAATTTCCAATTTCATATGAAGGCTTGGAAGTTGATAATCATAGGAGAGTTGTTCAGCTTCCTTCTCAAGAGGATTTACTTCCAAAAAGTGTCCCTTCTCATCAACATGATGACATTCACACAGATTTCAGCCGACTCAATCAAAATAGATCAAGTATGCTAGAAGACAACATTGCAATCTATGATGAGCCTACCAGCTCAAATAATCATGAGGAAGAGGAAGAGTTTATTTCCCAAAAATTTCCTAAGCTTAGCTAAGTGGAGGAAGAAGCAGGCCTAGATCAAGCTTATTTACCAAATATTCACATTCAGGTATTGTTTCAAGATCCCTTTACTGATTTGATAGATACATTTGAAGAGGGAGTAAAACATGTCAAGAGCAGTTTGATGCACAATTTCAAGAAAATTTTAGGCACTATTGTTCAAACACAAGTAAGGTGGGACTATCCTTTTGATTTTCTCCAAACCATCAAAGAGTTAAACCAAGATCCCTCATGGAATCATCTGCTTGATTGGTTGTATTGGAAAAGAGATTTCACTAGCTAAATGTATATCATGTATAATTTAGATTAGGATAGATAGGAATGCAAATAAGCTCAACCTTTGAGCATATTTTAAATTTATATTTAAAAAAAAAAAAAGAGAAAAAACTCAAAAACATAGAAAGAATGAAAAAGAGGGCAGATTAGAAAGAGGTAAAGCCCCATACCCAAAAAACAGTACTTCTGAAAGTGAACAACCTTAAATTCCATTGTTGGTTCAAAAAGAAGGTCTTGTTTCAGTCATCTAGTCTAATCATGGCCAAAACATGTTTTCAATTTATTTTTGATAATTTAGTCAAAGATAGTTGGTCAAATCATTTAAACTTGACTTGTCAAAAGATAGATTAGGCAAGAAAGATACTCGTTCCACATGGTTAAAATAGAACCAAGGAGAAAAATAGGGATGAATAGCAAACAATGTATCCTAGCCCTGATTTTTCTAGTCTTATTTTGTACAAAAATAACATTTGTGTGCAGCTTTTTCTTATGCCACAATGCTTATGGTAAGTCAGATTGTCTAATCGTGATTTAGCCATGTTTTCAATTTCATGTTTATAGCTTAGTGAATAAATCCTGTCAAATTGTTTAACCTTGACAGTTGAATAGTTTAGTTAGAGAATGAGAGGAGTTCATTAGCATAATCTAAGCTCCGGGAAGAAATAATATAGAAGTAGATAGTTTGTTTTGTTTTCAAAAAAAAAAAATTGTCAAAGGTTACTATTATTTAGATCATAGCTTCAAGAAAGCATCATAAAGAGAAAAGAGGTAAAAATATGCCCAATGGATGAAGCACTAGTCTCTATAAAGTTAGAAATCTGAAGTTCTCGACACCTTCTGAAAAGGAGCTACCCTACCCAAGTGGAGCCACTGTTAGTCATCAGTAATTTTTCCTTCATAGATGACTAAATGATTTCCCTAGATTTCTAGAAACAAAGTTCATGAACATTGTGAGTTCTAGAAATCTCACTGCCTTCATCATCCTTAAGAATAATTTCTCACTATTTCATCATTCCATCATGTCAAGCTTTTCTTACCAGTTCCGAAAACCCCATTAGGGGCTCATGCCACTCATTTTTGTCTATATCCTGTCACCTTTGATTCAAATCCTCTATTTTGTTTTGCCTAAACCCCCTACTGCTACCTAAGGCCACCAATCAAATAGCCCTGTCGTGTCTCTCCAAAATACCCCAAGCATTGATGGTCTCAAATTATCTCTATAGGCTCTTTAGATAAATCAAGTACATTGGATTTTGGATCTTCAATACATCAATTTATCATAAAATCTATCTTACAGTTGATGATCCCAAATTTTAGGTTTCAGTACAAAAGCCAAGTCCAAGGAACCTTCCACTAGGTCAACTTGGGTTTCACAAAGTCATAGGGTGGATTTGGTATCCTACAAACTATGTTTTTCCTGTATGAAGAAACTGCATTGAAAGAAGAAAGGGACAAGTGATTTTGTCTAAAACTCATCAAAGAGGTCATTCAAAGAAGGCTTTTTGGCTTAAACCACAAATCTTGCAGGGGAACAACTGCCCCTTTCTCACATTACTGCAAAAAGATCAAGATGGCCATCAACCTAGTAAGAGGTAAGGTAAAAGAGAAAACCATCACAAGAAGACCATCCAACAGAAAATATAAAGTAGGAAGCATATGTTTGAAGAGAATCAGGGTTTTTGACTGCTTTGGCCAAGCAAGGAATCAGTACTAGGGTTACAAGGGCAAAGGTCACCTCAACTCCATCAGGTGCACATTGAATATTCTTTAAAAATAATTAATGAGTTTGAGAAGTTTTTGAGAACTTAGAAGACAACACTATTCACTTTTTTCTGACAGCCCTAAAACCTAGGAGTTTGGGAAGATGGACAAAAATGGTCAAATGATGACAAAGGGCCTCCTTCATAATAGCAGATGGCATTTCAGGGGGTATTCAAGCTGCTTTCTATGGTTTTTCAAAGCACCAATACTCCACTACACCAAAGGAAGAAATATGATAAAGAGTATCATTGCAAGGGCTTTACTTTTCAAAGTACAGTAAAAGGCCTCTTAAAAGGGATGAAGAGGAAAGTAAGTGTGAGGTGTCAAACTCCAAAAAGGAAAGTAATCAAAAGAAAAATTTGTGTAAGCACCTACAAAAACAGAATTGGTCAAAGAAAACAAAAAATGGTTTAAACTGCTAACCTTTCCAACCAGAGATGTATCACTGTCAACATGGTCAAATAAAAAAACATGTAACTCGTCTAAAAAGTAGAGAAACCTCCAAAAAAAAATTCCTTAACAAAAGTATATTATGCAAGAGATAGATTAGCCATGAATGACACTTCTACAGGACTGTCAAGGATGGCTACCTACAGGGAAATTGATAAGGTCAAACAAGCCTGAGTATATCTCACAATGGTGGCACATATGAAAACTAAAGAAGTTGTTGATGCCAACTGATAGGGTTTTTACACCAAAAGGTCTCCACTGATTCACAATGAAAAACATGACAGAATGAAAGTTATAGGAAGGGCATATTTCTTCTTTTTTATCGCCCAAGCAATCAAAGGCATAAAAATATATGACTCGAGACTCCAAAGAAAAAGTGCCAACATGATCATAAGCTTACTGTTTACAAGTGTTGAATGTTTTTGGGGCTTTTTGTGCAAATCTGGGTGAAATTTTCAGGCACTATGCATCGACAGAGGTGCTACACACAGAGGAGGCAGAGACAATATAAAAATACACTATGCTATGCACCAAGGAGGAGGCGCTACACACCAACCAAGGCGTTGCACATAGGCCTAGGTTCAACCTCACTCACTAGAAAACCCTCCAGCACTGCGCATAGGTCTGCCAACCACCCGACCTAACCCGATTCTATGCACAGAGAAGACCTGACAGGAATAGCCTGTCGAGTGGTGCTACGCACAAAGGGGTTTTTGGCAAGTTTTTCCCAAAAGTGGCCAAAATCAAATTTTTTGCCTCCAAGCTCTTGCAAAGGGTTAGACAAGGTTGGTGGCCCCTCTTATTTTCCCTCCAAGCTTCTCTTTTCACACCCATAATTAAAGAAGAATATCAAAGAACCTAAATTTGGCCAAGCCCTAATCTTCATGGCAAGCAAGTATTTTACATTCAAGGGAAGGAATTACCAATGGGAGAGTTGCCATTAGCCTAAATACACTCAATTACAAGCTAAGCCTCTTCTTAAACTCTCAAAGCATTCCTTGATTACTTCATTTGCCCTCATTTGCTAAAAATTGCCCTCACCATCCCTCATTGGTCTTCCCTAGACCTAAAGCTCTCAACAAGCAAAAAAACACATTTTTCAAAGATATAATCAGCTAGAAGACACAGAGGATAATGAAGGGAATGATGAGGGTGACAGCGAGTGATGAAACAAATAGAAAAGGAATAGTCATGACAGTCATGGTAGCTGTCATGACAGTCATGACACTCATCAGTCTCTAAATGACAAAGAGAATCAAAGTGACAGTGCAGGGAGTGATAAAGAATGGGACATTAACCAAAGTGAAGTTGATGCAGAGATGGATGATCTAACCCAAGACCAAGGTAACAGCACTGAAGACAGAAAAGGGGGTGAGGATGATGATGGTGTTAAAGGTGAAAGGGGAAATGATCAAACCAAGCATGGGATGATTGATAAATATCAGGGTAGAAATGAAGAAGTTGATAACAACCCCAAAGGTCACAGCCATGATCAAAACCCTACCAAAGCTACCATCACACCTCTTCATTGAAATTTAAGCACTCAAAGAAGGTAAATACCAATAAAAACATAGAGACATAGCTCAAGATTTTCCACAGGCTTCTCAAAACCCTTGAGGAATTTGTCCACCAAATTTGAGGGAATTCTGAGCAAATTTTGTGTTTTTGAAATTTTGAGGCCACTGTGCACAAAACCCTAGGCGCTACGCACAAATTTTGTGCATCCTCAGCTTTAAAAATTTGCATTTTTGGATTCCTCACATCACTAGCAGTCTTCTCACAAAATTGTTGTTCATTTGGAGCATTTTTTACCTCCCAAAAGGTCAAAAAACATCAAAATTTTGACCCTTTTGCCTCATTTTCACACCAGGTGTTGCGCACAATGAAGTATTGAGAAAATTGGTTTTTGAATAGGTAACTTGCACTCACTTAGCACAAATCAAGCATTTCTAGAAATTAGACTCATCAAGCTTTCCAACGAGCCATCACGGAGCCAATTCCGGTGTCGGAAGGGGTCCAAAACTCAGCCACAAGGAACCCTATTTTCTGCTGAAGTGGTGCTACACATAGAGGTTGTCTACTGTGTTTTGGACCAAAAGTCAAGAAAACACACTCATTTATTGCCAATAGATATTTTTGAGTTCTTTTAAGGAAAATTATTGTAGAATTATGTGCAAATAGTTATTTTGGCATTTATTTCTTAGGATATTATGTGCCTTGAGCCTTGCATGGTCTCTTGGCCATAAATGACATTTATGGTTAAATTTGGCATTAACCTACCATATTTAGGGTTTTAGTCCTCCTTTTCTCCATAAATAGAGCATGAGGCCCCTATTTATTTTTTTGGCATTTGATGATCTTGAAGAGAAATATTCATGGTTTTATGAGCTTGGAGAAGAAATTGGTTTTGTGAAGTGGATGAATGGCTTGTTTGGCTTGATGATGGAGAAGCTTGTTTACAAGATTCCTTCATTAGATTGTTCATTTTTTTAGTGTTCTCATTATGTTTCCTCCTTCTTGGTTGCTATAAATCAGAAAAGTATAGGTTGAGACATGCTCTTTGAGGCACCTGAGTCCTCCTGTTTGTTATAGCTTTGATGTTTTCTTCTTTTGGTCATCTTAAATAATTCTTGATTGCTCCTTAGGTCCACCATGTATGGTTAGTATGCTAGTTTACAAGTATGATTCATAGTATGCCCTACTTATTTGAAGCTTTAAAAACCCTATCTTGAAGCCTTTCTATGGAATATTAATTGCTCGGTTAAGTCAAAGAGGTCTCCTTTGATCTTTCCCTTTTTCCATGCTTACCAACTTCTTTAAGAGTTCCCAATAGCTTGATATATGATGTTTAGGAGTTCCCTCTTCATAGATTGAGATATTTTTTTATCTTATATGTTTTCCCAAATTCTGAAGGTGAATTTATAAATTTAGAAGCTCTTACGCTTTCTATGTTTCACTCGAATGTTTATCTTATATATTTATCATTTTAAGTATTGTTCATTGAGCTTAATGTTTTTCCCTACCTCATGAGTTGTAACTTTTAAACTATATGTGTTTAATACCTCTTCATCTTTCCCAAACTTGATGTTCACTACACCTCATACATCACCTTAAGGATCCATTAACCTTGCTAAATTCGCCATGCACCACACTCTATTTCATCATTTAGACACCCTTGACTTCATGTGACTCCATAGCCTACTGGCTTTGATAGACTCTCACTCCACCTATTCCACTTGACCATCTTACCCAACCAAAATAATCAACAAACCCTACTCTTAACAACTAGCCTAAAATCAAAACCTTAGAGTAAAAAGAACACATCCTTTGCACCCAATAGAGAGATCCCTCTCTGAGTCGAGGAAGGCTAGGTACTAGGACACCAAAGACTAGTTCCATGTTACCCTGTCATTTGATTTACCAATATGCCAAATCACGGGACCCTAACAATTTGAAAAAGCTAAGGAGCTCCCACCCTCTAGGGGGAACATGATCGTAGCAACCCTTTTCTCATGGGTACCCAACCAGCAAATGTCTACCCCTATTGATATCCTTTTGTACACAAGAATGAAATTGAAAAAATAATTAAGGAAATCCTCAAAGAAGGTGTTATTCATCCCAACACTTACCCTTATTCATCTCGAGTGGTCATGGTTCTAGAGAAATAAGGTGAATAGCACAAGTGTCACAATTTTAGGGACCTTAACAAGCTCACTATCAATGACAAAATTATTATCTTAGTAGTTGACGATCTGCTTGACGAACTGCACCATACCAAATTTTTTACCAAGTCGAACATCCGCTTGGGCTATCATCAAATAGGATGAACAATGTTGAAATTCCCAAGATAGCCTTCCAAAATCATGAAGGCCATTATGAATTATTGGTCATGCAATTTCGGTATTTTTAATGCCCCATCCACTTTTCAGAGCCTCATGAACCACCTTCTGAAACCATATCTCATAAAATTCATCATGGTATTTTTTGATGACATTTTCATCTACAACATAAAATGGGACACTCATGCTTCATCATCTTGACGAGGTGTTGCAACTTCTCTAATATCATAAACTATTTTTCAAATTATCCAAGTGTTCCTTTGGCATGAGAGAAGTAGAGTATTTGGGACTTGTTTGTCGTAAAGGAGTGAGGGTTAACAACCTAACCATTAACCATTAAACTACCTAACCCATAATTGCTAAATCCCTTAGCTCTTAACCCTTAATCCCTTAAACCCTAACACTTAATACCTTAACCCTTTACATTTGGTTATCTAGCGATTGAACACAAGTATGATACATTGATTTTCATATCCATCTCCCAAGTGGCTTCATATCACATGTCTTTAATTTGAGGTGTGTTGGATACACAAGGGAATATTAATGATAATTTCACAAGATAGATGCAAATGATGTTGGATAGATGAATTCAATAATTCATGGATATCTTCATTTATATATATATATATATATATATAGAAAAAAAAGGTTAAAATAATTTTTTTTAATGTTGTATATAAAAAAATATTCATGTAAGCTATCAATAAAATATTTTAATAAGAATTAATATTGACCAATACTTAAAAATATATTAACAATAAAAAACCATTTTAATTTTTGTAATGTGCCATAAAAACATTTTTTAGTTTTACATATTAATCATATAAGAATACGAGTAGCCTATTTACAAATTAATTTTGTGTGTGTACATGTTTGAAAAACATGAAGCAATATTCTTAGTCATGAATATTATTACTTTGTAAATAGGCTTTGTTAATAATATTCACCAATACGAATATAGTAGCCTATTTACAAATTAATAAGCTTCATGAATAAGAATATTGCTTCATGTTTCTCAAATTTTCATGTTTTGTTGTATATATATACACACATACTCACATTTGAAAAACTTTAAACAATATTCTTATTTATGAAGCTTATATATATATGTGTGTGTGTGTGTGTGTTTTTAAAAAATGAAGTAATATTGTTATTAATGAATATTATTAATTTGTAAATAGGCATTGTTAATAATCTTCAAGAATAAAAATCTAATAGCCTATTTACAAATTAATAAACTTCATGAATAAGAATATTGTTTCATGTTTTCCAAATGTAAATGTGTATAATAAAAATTTAAAATAAAATAAAATTTAGTTAATTATTTAATTTATATATCTGTTGTATAACTCTTATAGTATTCCTTATAAAAAAAATTAATCTATATGATTTATCTAGTATCATAAAATAAATATGATCCAATAATAAGTGAACAATATCATACTTATCTGCAACATTGACCAATGTTATCATTAACCAATGGTTACGTTAGGAAAGAAAACATATTCAAAACACCAAAGAAAAATTTCAAGTTCTGAGAATGAAATTCGACCAATGAGTTGTCCACTAGATCTTTTGAGCCTTTGGACCTTGCTAGCAAGGAGTTCATGAGTCAACAAATTGAGAGATATTCAATCCATGTCCAGCAAGTGCCTTTACGCGCATTAGACTACCATCTGGCTATATTTTCACACGACGAATGTAAAACCAAATGGCGTATGCTACCGAAATATTTTTGGCGATATCTCACGGGGTTGCATCTACCGAAATATTGTTGGCGATGACATATGATAACTCTTAGATCCTTAGGAAGACTGAACATATTGCAATTATTTTGTTATTGAGTGAGGATCATGACCTTATAATATTTATCCTTAATATCACAAAGAACTTGCAGATGGATAATTATCTTATTTTCTGTGATGTGCTTAGTTACCATGGTAATTAATGTAGAGACAGCTCTTTATTCACGCAAAAGAGTTCACGAGGAAGAACATTACCATAAGGTGTCTTCCATACTTTCATGTGTTTTTCCCTAATTTTGAAAGAGATTGTGTGATAATTATCCATGTGTTATAGGACATCCCTTTGGCCAATTTTTTTATCTTATTATAGCATATATATAGAACTTGTTGTATGACTTTTCCAAAGTGGAACCATGATTCTCTTAAGAAAATATCATGTGTTTCTTTTGTATTACATAAGACAAATAGATATAAAAGAAATATTCCCAAACTTTATGAACAATATCACTCTATAAAATCGAATACTCAAAATATTTAACATCCACCTTTTTGTTATTGAGTATACAATTTTTTTCCATTTCAATGTAGGAATTATTTACCATCACAACTCTAACATTTAGTTACATAATTTTTATTAAATTCAAAGTTACGAAAACATGATTGCAAAACAAAAATTAAAAATACAAAAATTCTCGTTTATCATTAATAATTATGTGGAAGCTAAATTATTCTACCCATTCCATTGAGATTTGGCTTGTGTCATTTATAATTACGTGGAAGGAATATTATTTTCCCCATTCCATTGAGATCTAGCTTGGGTGGATAAAAAGATATGATGTGATCCTCCCAGTATAGATTAAAATCTCACTCATTACATGCTTTCCCCTCATAGGTTGATAGCCTATAAGAGGAGATATTTCATGTGGATGGGACAAGTGTTATCCCTCATAAACTTAGCTAAGAATGGATTCCATAAGTCCATAAGTAAAATTCCTATCATTGTGCGGAAGCATTCAAACTAAAAAAACTATGTTACCCATCCTTAAGTTTTCAATATTGTAATCTCATATTAATATGTGAGGGACTTATGATCAACTAGCTTGGGAAAGGAAATAAGTGTTAAGAGTTTTAGTATTCAAACCATTAATGCAAAAAAATTTGTATGCACATCATATATAAAAAAAAAACAATATTAAAGGCAAGCATAGTTCACTATAAGGGTTTCTAATTATTGTTATTGTCATCTCAAAGTGACACCCATCAAGAATTTTTGTTGTATAGTCAAAAAAATTGATGCTTTTGTTTGTGAGAAAATTATTTATGGATCTGGATATGTTCAACCAAAGTCATATATTGACATCATGTATCCTTGGTTATTGAATTAATGATTTACATGCACTAACAACAAAAAACAAAATGACATGGAATAGCACCAAACCTATCATATCACAAAAAGGAAAACAAAAAGAGAATTAATAGCTCCAACTGCTAAAATTACAACCATTGAAGGAGCAAAATTAGATACATAGTATGTCTCAACAACATATTTTTTACTTTAGAATATGTACAATGTTAAAATGGGTACCAGTGATGCTCAATTCATGCAAAAGAAGTGCATGGCATGTTGAAATGTAAAAATACAAAGCCCACTTGGTGTAGAGAAGTCCGTAATGGGTGAACCTTAAGGCACTCAGTCTGCAAGGTCACCTATTTGAAACCCGTGGGTGATTAGGATTAGTCTAAACTACCAAAAAAAAAAAGTAAAAATACAATATTTCCTTCATAGAGTGGGCACTTGGAACATACTCTCATACATTAAACCTATCATACAAAACAAATTCTAAGCCTATCATACAATAAAGGTGAAAAAAAAAAGAACGTTAATATAGGGCCAACTACTAAATTTTTAATACTTGAAGAATGAAAAACATGTAAATAGTATGTATCAATAGCAATTTTCTTTTACTTTGGAGTATGTACAATGTTTGAATAGGTACCAGTGAGGATCAATGCAAAAAATAAAATCATGTGGCAGGTTGTAAAATAAAAATAAATCAATTCCCTTAGAGAGTAGGAACTTGGAAGCAACTCTCATGCAATAAACTTATCATACAACAAATCTCATGTCTCCTTTGCTTTGGAGTATCTAAAATGTTTCAATGGGTACCAGTGATGGCCAATGCAAGAAAAATATTCATGTGCCATGTTGCAAAATAAAAATACATCAGTTTCCTTAGATAGTGGGCACTTGGAACCCATCCATGTCAACATGAGATTTCAACAGAGTGAAAATTATTTTATTCAACTCATGATCATAGAGAAAATTTTAAGGATGCAAATTTTTCTTAAAGTTTTGAAGCATTGGCGAATAATACTAGTCCCTAGAATGAAAATTTCAAAATGTTTGTGGATATTTTTGTTAAAATACTTAGATCTATAATAATTTTATAATATTATATATACAAATTTGGCTATTTTTTAGGTAAAATAATATTATACTATAAAATTTGGGTGAAAAACTTTTAGAGAAACTATAAATTGTTGAATCTTTTTTTTTGGAAAAAGCATGGAAAGTTAGCCCACTTGAGAATATTAGCCCCAAAAACTTTTGCTACTCAGCATATATGCCTTCTAAGCTAGACTCTTGCTCTAGAAGTGAGCTAAAGAGTTCAAGTATGCCTCAGAATTACTTAACCATAATTTAAAGTATCTACCAAATTCTATGTTTCACTACATTTGACTTACCTATCTGAACTTTCTAAAAGCCTCATTTCAAGCTTGGATTGTGTCTTGACTCTTACCAATGGGTTCAGGTGCCAAATGCAAGATTATAAAAATTTAGTTGCATAGATTATGTCTAGACTCTTACCATAGCATAGGTGGTACCAAATATATAGATATAAAATTGAGTTAAAATGTATAACAAAAAAACAAAAAAACAAAATTAAATAGATAGTTTTGTTAAATATAATGCCATATCTAATTTTTAACAATCTATGACCATTATGCATATATCCACACATTTTATAATAAAATGAGACTACTAAAAAATAATAAATGAACTACTTAAAAATAAAATATCACCTTGATAACCACCATAAATCCAAATCATACTACCGAATTTTACTAAGCCAAATATCGACATATAAATCAATCAACATCTATATATGTCTTTATAACTAATTTTTGGCATCATTGTCATATTTCAAAGACCTTTTCCAAAAAAAAAAAAAAAAATGAGAGAAACACCTAATTCAATATACCTCAATTCCATGACACCAATCTCCCTTATTATTCTCAATGCATATCAATACTTTACACCGTGAGTCATTAGTGTCGTTGGTGATCTTCCAATCTCCACCGAATTATTACAATCCATGACGGTTAGTTTCTCAAGATTAGGGAAAACACCCTAAGGAAAAAATTTCTATGATATTTATGTGCGATACAAACGTAACTTCTTGAGATGCAACATGCCTTTGTCAACGGAAAAATTGACTTCATTCAGTGCTCTTTTCTCTTGTAATTATGATAGTAACAATGTTTCTCTTTCTCTTTCAACATTTTTAAATGATCGTTTCTGTAATGGCCAATTAAATATTCTTAAAATTTCTAGATTCTTCATTTTAATGCAACACGCCAATGATAATTTATAAAATTTTATTTTATATTAATATTATTATAAAAATAAATGGTTGTAATGGCCAATTCAATATTCATAAAATTTCTAGATTCAGCAGTCCAATGATAATTTATAAAATTTTATTTTATATTAATATTGTTATCAAAAACTTTGAAGGGGGAATTAAGTGGAAAATTTGTGTTAATAGCTTTTTGAGTAGAAGAAAACCTTTGTTTGGATTTCCATGGAGGAGGGATACAAAAATGTAAACTAAACCTTCTCAAATATTTATAAGTGGGCTAATATTCCATGGTTTTTTAGAAAAAAGATTCATCTATTTTATTTTTTCTAAAAATAAATTCGCCCAAATTTTATAGTATAAAATTATTTTACCTTACAAATCGTCAATATTATATATTGTTAAATACAAAATAATTATAAATCTAAATTTTTGTACAAAATTATCATAAACATTTTAAAATTTGGATATTATGGACTAGTAAGATCCCCACAAGTTTCTAAACTTTAAGATAAACTTCCATCAGTAAAATTTTCCCTAATTATAAGATAGCCTTATTAAATGATAAATACATAGGTAACCTTGGATAAAATGTCTTAGTTGGGCATGCCCTTCTCAACCCACCTTGATTCCTAGGATATGTTGACGGAAGTAGGGTTAAGGATATTGTAATGTAATGTTATTTCATGGTTTCTAGACAATGCACTAACTGTAATTTAACTTTCAAGGCTTTATTTAGATTGTTTCTACAACTATGTTTGATATGTAATCATTGATGCAATATACCATTTAATGGAGTTTGTATTAGTTATATTGTTTCAGATAGTAAAAAGTTGGTTTTACATGACATATTTAAAACATTTTGGGTTGCACTCTAATCATATTTATAATCCTTTAAGTGAATGTTAAGGTAGCTTGAGAAGTTGCAACATGTAACTATATCATCCAATGTAGTTGGTACAATGATCATTGTGGTTACGGAGTGTTTCTATATCATGTTCATAGTGTAAGCCACTTGAAACTTGGGTATGAAGACATGGCATCGTCTTGCCACTATAAGGGCAATGATGAAAAGATTCCCCCAATATAGCAAAGTCAAGACGTGTAGAGATAATGGTACCAATCACAACAACATCAACAAATATGTGAATTATTTGAACTTTCTTAATTATAAGTTGGACATGAACTTCTTAGGTTATTCCATATAGTGCTTATCTCTATCCCTACTACTTATATTATCCTTCATTATCATGGAAAGGTTTGTGAGAAACTTAGAATGAGCAGTCACAAGTAAAATAATTACTTCTAATTTTAATTTCAATTATGAATATATAATCCTTATATCAATGCAATGCAATTGTAGCAAATAAGGGAAATTTTGGTGAGTGGTTGAACGATAAGTGCGGTATTGCTAAGTGATACTCTTTTTGGTTTTCCAATGGTACCTAGAAAATACAAGTTAGAGGGAATTCATATACTAAGTACATTGAGGGTTAGCTCAATTGGTGGAGTCCTCATTTTTAGAGCACCTTTTGTAGGTTTTAACTTTGTATAGACATTACCTACAAATGAATTCTTAAAAAACAGAAAATTAAACAATGGCAACAAGATAGAAAAAAATATATACACATATATTTTCACTTGTATTCCAAAACAAGGACTAAGAGTTTGATTTTTCACTATATTGCTTTCAATGTTACAATACATATATATACATGTTGAACCATTCATAAACCCCAATCCACTAAACCTTGGATTAGAACATAACCAAAATTCACTTGAGGGATCTACAAAGTACCATGTGAAAAAAATCATCATTCCAAATCCATGTGCAAAACCCATGCACAAAATAATGGGTAGGTCCACCCATAGTATTTGGGTCCACCTTCACCCCCAATCCTTGAGTTTACCAAACTATTATTGGATCCACATAAAACCCCTGGACAGTGGGGGATTCTTCCCCCATCCTTGAGTTTTCCAAACTATTATTGGGTAACCCCTCTTGTGACCCTCCTACTGCGCCTGGAGGAACATACAACAAGTGGAGCTAGTTGTGGAAAGAATATAAAACACACCCAACACCTTTGTTATTTAGAGGTTATAGTTCAACTCTCTAGACGCCCTTAGGGTTAACCTTCACGGTTGAGTTGACAGTAAGTGATCTATTCGAGTTGATATTCTTAGTATAGATATTATATGGACATAACCGACACCATATCCAAGGTTCGTGAACCACATAGAAAAAAAATTCACACACATGCCATTGTCCAATAGTTACCTACTTAAACAAAACATGTTGTATCTAATGTAATTTGTTTCATTTTCTTGCATGTGTATATACATAATACAAACATAACAATATAAATTGATAATGCTAAACATCACCAAAAAAACAATAGAAATAATCCAATTTACACATATTTAGATTGTTCAATAGTAATATTTTTTACCTTCATCCTTATATTACTCTCTCAACTATAATAAACAATTTATTGGCCTTGGCTATTACTCTCTCAACTATAATAAACAATTTATTGGCCTTGGCTACAAATGAGCTGAAAGTCCATTTTCTTAACCTAGTATTATATTTCTATTGATTAGAGAGAAATATGACTATACAAAGACACACCATATTGTTGGTATACCGCTAGGGAAATTAGGCCAATAGAAAAAAGTACAAATTAACTGTCTAAATAGTATAGTACAAGTTTAATATTAAAAGAGTACTTAGAAAGAAAATTTTCATGTGGAGATGTTTTTGATACCATATGCTATCAAAACTGTAATGCTTATAGAAAAAAAAGCGACTATAGGCCTAAGAATATTTGATTTTAGTTTATAGAGCTAAATTTTTTTGACTAGGACGGTGTTGATGGTGCTTTTAGTCAAGGGCATCAACATGCTTGACATGGGCCAATGGTGCTTGAGTTAAAATGCTAGATATAATCCCCTTAAGTTGTAGTTGGAATTCATCAAGCTGCATCAAGACTTTCTTACAAGCTTCATCCCTATCCTACAAAACCTTACTCCCCATTTTTTTAATATGCCAATAGAGGTCGGCTATTTTCCACATTTTTTTGTCCCTTAATATGAAGCTTTTCATATCAAGCATATAGTTTCTCCATTTCCTCATTACTGTCACACTATTATCAATGGTCACTCACTCATATAGTTTCTCCATTTCCTCATTATTGTCACACTATTATCAATGGTCACTCACTCAATCCAAGCCTCGTGCTTCCACTTTGGTGACTTTTTGATAATTGATTCTCCTAGAAGGTATGATAATAAACTCAAAGGCGAAGTGTAGGGGACAAGCTTTCATTTAAAATATAGAGGAGAAAAACTTTGAATAGTAGAGACATAATAATATTTTGTTACCTACCCTAGTACCAACAATTGAAAAACCAAAGGAATAAAAAGAGCCCCATAAAACATATGAAATTATTAAGACAATGTTACATGTATGAAGCCATAAGTCTAAGAACCTGATGTAGATTAATAATTTTGTAAGCCATGATTTGAATGATTGTACTCATTCTTGTGAAGACACTTTCCTCCTTCTAAGTCCAATAATTACACATTATCCATGCTCTCTACCTCATTAAATCTGACATGTAGCAGGCTTGACGTAGATATACCAATTGGTATCTTGAGATACACAATGAGGGGCATTTGATTTAGCAATTGGGTGTAAAATTGGCCTTGCAAATGGGGTTTCACATCTCCATGACACCCCATCTAGGAAGTCAATTCATTCTCTTATATTTAATGTCAGAAAAGAAATATTCCTTTCATCATTTCACATCATAAATAGATTTTATAGTTGTTTTCGTATTATTACTAAATCACAATAAGAAAACAATGAATACATATTCTTTTTTGAAAAAAGGCTCGCAATGATAGAAAATGTAAATTCAATGATTTTAACCAATTCAAATTCAAGAGTAAATATATAATTTTTCAACTCTATTATGGGAAGATAATAATTTTATATAAATCCAAAAATATATAATTTATTGATTGATTTTTTATTGATATTATATGAAAGGTTAAACAATACTTTTAACCAATAAAATTTAAGAAAATCCATCAAAAGTAAATTGTTTTCAAGTCAACAATAGGAAGACTATAATTTTTTAATGTTTTAACTTCTTCTTTTTTTGAAAATATGCAACAATTATTCTCTTGAATGAAGCAAGTATTAATTACATGTTGTGTATAGTTAGTTCTATTTATATTAATATATTACATATTAATATTAATATACATGTATATTGTTGAGATAATTTATAGTTTTTTATATGTTATACTTTCTTCATTTTAAACTTGAGTACCACTTAGATTTGAAGCTCTAGCGTAGTGATGGGATCCCTTGGCCCTTAGGACACACTAGGTTCTTGTTACCTTTCAACAAAAGGGTTGCTCTAATTAAGCTTAGAGTTTTCTCCTACCAACTTCACATTGAAATAAATCATGGTATTCCTCAAGAGCATCATATTTTTTATATCTATTGCTTCTAGTTTGGGATCTAGGGCCACTTTAGATTTCAATACTTTCCCTAATATTATATAAATGTATTTTTATTTTCCATTGGGTAATCACTTGGTTCTGGACATACACCCATGGCTTATGAAAACTATAGATGTATGTCCCTCTTCCTCCAAGATATATTTAACCTTTGATAATGACTTACTAGATGCCATTTCCCTATGTTGGTATGCACCAAGTTAATGACTTCTTACTTACAACCCTCTAACAAAAGAAGGAAGAGGCCTCATGAATAAATTCAAATGACATGTGATATATCTATAAGATATTATAGATCTAATGGCTACCATGGCCTCATGACCATCATGCATTTCATTACAACATTGAATGTTATAATTTCTTCTATGAACTAACATGTTTCAATGAGATAACCTCCTTTAGCTTCATTGATCTCCATCTTCTTTGAATAACTTCTCAGATCAAATTAATTCTTTAATAAATTGATGCAACATATTTTACATTTTTTGTGCTGTAATGAAACAATATTCCACACAAATATCAACAAATTATACCACACAAAAGTGATTAAATATAAACAAAAGTCAAGGAAATAATATCCAACAAAATATTCAAAATCAGTTAATTAATCTGAAGGCATTCATACTAAAATTGGATAAATACAAATAAAATTCAAAGAAATAATATCCAACAAAATATTCAAAAACAATAATTAATTTCAAGGCATTCATCCTAAAATTGAATAAATACAAATAAAATTCAAGGAAATAATATCCAACAAAACATTCATGAATTAATTTAATTTGAAGGCATTTATACTGAAATTGAATAGAAGTATATTAATTCTACACAAAAATTGTATTGTATTTCAACATAAACCATGTATTGTAAATAATCAAATTCAAGAGAGATTATGCCATACAACTAGTTAAAAGAAGTAATTTTTTTTCAAGGAATTTGTATTCTTCATAAATATAATAGAAGGAAATGAAATTGAAAAAATATATTATCTACATAAAGTTTAATAGTTTATAATCAATTTCAAAGAAGTCATAACTTACAAAATTTTAATAAAAAAGAAATCTATTTCAAAGAAATCATAGATGTTATAGTTATAGCAATTAAAATCTACAATTGAAATTGAAATGTAAACTATTTGATTTTGACAATTTGTTTACACAATTATGTAATTCTAAGTGTCATCACATTACTCCATACATGATTTAATTAGTTTTGTTTTTTTTTTTTTTAAATATATACTATAATGATCAAAATGTTGTTGAATATAGTGTTATTATTAATTTCAAAGTCAAGGGGAATACAATAGGAGTACATTAAGTTTTACAATTGAGACCAACCAAATTTCAAGTTTGGTTGGCAAGGATAAGTGAGTGCATTTAAACAATATCTATTGCGAAAGATGAGAAATGTATGAAAAGAGGAGATTTGAGGTGCAAAAGGAGGAGAGGAATGTTGTTAGGGATAAAAGAGGTTTACACTAAGCTAAGGTTTTGGCACAGAGTACTTGTAAGTCTGGAACATAGAAGAAATGCAAAAATAGGATTTCACTTATTTTTCAAGTCAACTATCAAGAGACTATAATTTTGCAATGTGTGAATAAAAAACAAATTGAAAAGGCGTAAGCACTATTCCCTTGCATACAACAATTTAATTTTCCCAAAGTAAAAATCGTAATTTTCATTACTATTGAGAAAATTACATATTGTAGATGCTTCATAGCATATGCATCAAATTTGTGACTGAGGTCACATATCAAAGGAACTATCAAAAAAAGTTCCCTATCGAGAAGACTGTAAAATGGAGTCCATATACATTTATTGTGGATACAATAATACATATATGTGCTAGATATATTATCTAATAACTAAAATATGAAAAATACTAGATATCATCAAAATTAGGGCCAATTGGTCCCTCCTTCAACTGATCATTGTATGGTCTGTGATAGTTATTGTATAAGTCTTGTCCTGACTACTCCTCAATCAGCCATTGCCCCCTAGGATGGTGCTTGAACTCCTTGGATAAAGTGTTAGAAATCCCATTCTTCTCCCTCTAAATATGATGACAAGAGACAGAGTCAAATTGAGTTTTGAAGAGCTAGGTTTCCTCTAAGTTATTTTGTAGTTTCTACATGAGACAAACCTATGTATTATTAAACCAATTAATGATAATCTTAGAATCACCAAAAATATTAATGAGCTCAGCATAGTTGTTAGTGCCTTGACCCAAGCCCATTTGAATTTTAAAAATATGATCATCATTGAGTATAATATAGCCCCCCCACCACAACCAATCTACTGAGAAGATCCATCGAAATATGAAAAGGGGTGGAATCTATCAATAACTTCAAGCACTATGGTTCTTTGAGGTGAGGGAGGATCATCATCCATGAGACTGTTATATATAGAGATTATTTGTGACTAAGCTAGTTGCCAATTTAGGGTAGAGTCATGGAGTATCGAATTGTTCCAGAGAAGCCAAAAGCCCCAATAGATCAAAATAAAAAGGTCACGAGCCTTGAGGGGATTAGCAACATTCCACCAGGATTTCCTAGCCTCATTGACATTATGGCCTTCCCATTAGAAGGGTGAATTTAAGAGTGAGAGAGTCAGAGTCCAGAACAAGCAGGTGGAGGGACATAGTAGGAAAAGTTGATCAATCCGTTTAGAGTCTTTTTTGTAAAGTGTACACCAAGTGGGGTCATGAAAGGATCCCTTGAGAATATTATCACTAGTAGGAGCCTTGTTATGGAGCACACACCACATAAATACCTTAGCTCACAAAGGGGCTTTTAATTATAGAGGCACCTCCACCACTAGATGAATTCAAATGGCCTATGATCCGAGAAAATTAAAGTGTATCCTTCTTTGGGCGAGTAAATACCATGCCCAACATGTGACCAGATAAGTTCATCATCTCCAGTAGTGATATGAATATGGGATTCAAAGAGGGCAGAAATGTAAGATTTCCAAGCTTTTCTTCATAGTTCAGGGATATCAAGTTGATCAACAAATTTCCATCCTTGGAAGTATAGAGAAGAGGAGTCTGGATCAGCGATCTCAAAAATATGAATAATTTTGTTACTAGACAAGTGTTGGATGAGCTCATGAGGGATTTGGTACACATTCCCACTGCGAGTCCATGGATGCAAACCAACGCAAGCCAGGTTCCCCTCTATGATTCTCCAAGTTAAACCATCTCTGATATTGGGAAGAGAAGTAAGGATGAATTTCCATATAGAGGAGATGTAAAATTTGTTCCAATTAGGGCTCTTGATCCAATCCAAGAGTTGCATATGCGTGATATATTTTTGAGTGACAAAATTTTTCCAAAGATTTTGAGAATTCAAAACATGCCAACCCATCATGGCAGCCAAGGGCTTTGCAAATACATCAATATCCTTCAATCCCCAGCCTCCCCACTTCTGAGGTAGGGAAATACGATCCCATCATATCTAAGTAAAAGTGTGTGAATCTTGTGCCTTTCCAAAGGAATCGACATCATATATGATGTATCCTAAATAAAATTCCCTTTGGAATCCATGCTAGGGACATCCAATACACCTTATTCGCTTTGAGCACATATTTTATCAGAACAAGGCAGCCTGCCCACAATAGCTAAAGATGATACCAGGAAAATATTATTTTCTCAATTTTTGCAATCAGCCATGTCCAATCTGCAATATGATAATCTCATATTTTTAATCAAAAATCAAGTTATTTAAGACCATCCTTCAACTCAAGAAGATTGAACGTAAAACAGAGCAAATAAAGTGAATATTCATGTTGAGTGCATCTAATGGAAGTTAGAGATTATTTTTGGTTATTACATTCCATACCAGTAACTAGAAAAAAATATTTTAAGATAGAAAATAAAACAAAAGAGTCCTCGATGGATCCATTGAGAAATATAAGGATATCATCTACAAATAAGAGATTTGAAACAAAACATTTGTTTGCAATTTCGATGCCCTGAATTCTACCATGTCTTCGCTCCTCTGAAATAAGTCAACTTTGTGCTTCTATGATTAATAGAAAAATAAGGGGGGATAGTGGACAACCCTACCGAAGTCCCCTATTTGAATGGAATAAAGGTGTGGCAGATGCATTAATAAGAATGTTGAAGGACACATAAGCTAATCAACACATAATCTAGTTCGTAAAAAGTATGGGGAGCCCAAGGTGAGTTAAAATCATATGAATGTATATCCAATTAGTGTGATCAAAGGCCTTTGCAAGATAAATATTTAGGATGGTTCCTTTAAGTTTTTTGATCTTGATGGAATGTGAAACCTCTTGCACAATGTCTATGGCTTCATGAATTTGACGATGGTTAAGGAAGGAAAATTGTTCAAGAAAGATATGCTCAAATAACATGGGCTTGAGACGATTTTCATTAATTTTGGATATGATTTTGTATAGCATAAAACAAGTATTAAATAAAATATATGAAAAATTAACTAAGTCTCTATGAAAATGTGAAGTTTGGTTACACTTTTTGCCCTTTTTTGAGAAAAAAAATTCATTTTTTGTGTTCTTCAAATTTCTGCAACAATTTTTTAGTTTAGAATTTATTTTCTGGATTTTTTTATACACATTTGATGTGTCAACTTAGTGTTTCTTTGAGTGTGTATTTTTTAACAATCAAAGGATTCATAAAAAGTCATGTTAATATGTGCTGGTGTATTCTTTGAAAACTTTTTGTTTTTGAGAAACAAAATGTGCTACAACAATCTAGACAGAGTCGACTTTGGTTTAGTTATATTTAAAGAACCAACTAATGCATATCATAATTACTATAATTTTTTGAACTAAGACAATATGAAAAAACTGCATATTTTGAATATGTTTTGCAACGCAAGAAATTTATCAACATATAAGTTATAAACTAAAAATATAAAAACTATCCATTACAGACGACGGACCAATGTAATGAACCATAATTTTTTCAATTTCTTTTACAGTATATTTTGGAAGATACAGAATATTGATTTCACTGAATCATAATGACCTTCAGAAACTGTTTGCACCCGTTTTATTAAAAAATTAATTAAAATTGGTAAATATTTATGAAATTCCATAAAAGTTATATTTCCTGAAAGTATATTGAATTATGAAAATTCTTGTCTTGGTTCTCATAGTTAATTCAAAAAGTTTCATGGAGTCTAATCAGTCCAAATTTGAAGAAATGTATTCAGAGCTTGGCTCTGCGTAATTGCAGATGTGTTAGTTCGGCTGAACTTTTAAAAAAAGTTCGGCCAAATTATTTTTTGTGCCGACGGACCGTGAAGTCTAATGACACAAAAGTTTGGCCTTTTTTCTTACAAAACTTCGGCTACCCTAAAAAAAAAACATTTTGTGGCAATATAAATTAACGTAAACACATTCATTATTTTCACATAAGGATGGTGCCTATGTTTTTAATACCCTTGTACGATCCTTTCGATCTTCACTTCCTACCTTTCCTCATTGAAAAAGGGTACTTGACCCTTTGGTTGTGCCCATCTTAATGTCTATCCTTCGAAAAACCCACTAAAACAGGGGTTAAAAAGGCTCACTTTTATATCATTGATAAGAACAAACTCACAAAATAAAAAGATTAAACCCAAAAGGGTTTAGTACCCTTGTTCAATGATGAAAGGTAGATAGTCAAGATCCGAAGGATCGTACAAGGGTAGTAAAAAGGTAGGCACCTGTAACGTTCCTCATTACCAAATTTTTTTTTTTTTTTTTTTTAACAATAAAATATCTATATCCCTTTATGAATCATTATTACATTCATGTATCCCTTAACTCCCACTATACTATTGTTCTTTATAATATAAGTGGTTCAATTATATATATGTCTAATTAATTATGGTATTGATATACCAATGCAAATCATTTTAATTCATGTTAACTTGAATAAGTCCCCTTATTGTAATTTTCCATATGAACATAACCTTATATGTATTTTTTTAGATCTTGCACCTTAAAATTTCAACCACCCTTACTCGTGGTGTTCCATCCAATTATTTGTCTTTATAATATCTATTATAAGCACCTCATGCATATACCCAATATATACAATATTGGTTATCATGGTAAGAACTTACGTTATAACAAAACATTTGTATTAAAACTTACAAATTCTAAATCCTATCCTCTACGACTTATTAAAACCCACCAATGAGCTTCGAACGAAATATATAATTATCTAATCCCAAGGTAATTTGACTATATATATATATATGGTTTCTTTTCATACTATCCTTCTACTTATGACAAGATTTATTCCTTACCTTCGTATGCCAAGTACCAAGATTTTGAAAACTCGCATCCACTTAATTTTCATGCAATTCAAGGGATATCCATTTAATAGCTGACTCGATTTCTTCACGAGTCTGAGTATGAAATTTTAAAGCTTTGCTTCGGAATCACTTCATCCGTAGGGTTAACATCTTGAGGTCTGCCCGAACCGACACACAAATCCTATCGAGCCGTGAGCATATAAATTCGTACTTAATGATTTGAAGGTTAATTATGACACGAGAGTTTCTTCATAACTTTTGATAGTTGTAACATTAAATTTCTCGGACTCACCCCTACGCATCAATCCCCACGTGATCGAATAGATCATGACAAGTTTCGGGTCACAGTTTCTTAGGGTTTTTATATTTGTTGGCTTTTAAATGTGGAGATTTCAGAACTGTATCACTTCTTTAACTTCTCTAAGTTCATTATTTTTTTTGTGCGTCTTCTCCACTCAAGTTCTCATTGTGATGAAGTGGTTTTCATTCAAGTTTCTACCTCCACAACTGGTAACCTTACTACTATTTTCCATGACATTCGCATCAGTGGAGGCTTCCACAAATTTCTTTTTGGTACTTATCCTATCCTGTAAGAAATTTGATTTCATTATAAAATTCTCCAAGTTTACTGTCTATGGATTATTTTCATTTTCATATCGATTTCGATTTGGAGTCTTTACATATCAGTCTTAAGTGTACCAATTTATATCTATGATCTCATAATCCCATTCATATCACATCGTCGACTTCTATGCTGATGGTGAATTCTTGCAAGCTTGTCTCGGTCACATGTCCTCAATGCTTATAGGTATATTCCTCATTTGGTGCGTTTCCCCAAATCTGGGTGGTTTACTATGTTTATTTTTCATTACTGATTTAATTTGTGCCTCAGTATGAGTTTAACCGAAGTCGATTTTATATACCTCACCATATCAGAAAACCCTATAATGGTTTTCATTTTATATAACATAAATGTCCAAGATTCTTTTATAATTCCAATTTAAAATCTGGTCTGAAACAATTTACTTTCATAACCTAAAATTTCTCATATGCAAATTTTTTTTCTACAGGTAAGAGCTCTATTCATTTTTTTCACGAGATCGATTTCTTCCTACAAGATGAAATCAATTCTAATTTATTGATCCTAATCTAGGGTTGTATCTCCCTGTTGGTATTACGTGACATCTATGAAATTTAGCGACTCCCAGTACTAAACGCATGACTCGATGTATTTTTAAACTTCTAGTTACAAAAATTATAGTTTTATGATGGCACCTTGCTATCGTACCCTACCTCTGCAAACTGTGAAGTTTCTGTTTAGTGCATGGGTTTAATTTCTCTTTTATGTATAAACCTGAAGTGATATCCATAAGGACTATCCAAATTTTTATTAAATTTTTATAATTGAAATCGTGCTACTGATGACACTATTGCCGAGATTGTTTATCTAGTTATTTCTCCTTTCTTCAGGCATGCTAATTGAAATTCGCAGTATCGCTTGAACTATTGATAAGCTTTCTAATGATATTTATTTTGTTTTTATATCCTGTTCATGTATCACTGATATTCTAAGGTAGCTAATGACAACATCATGCCCTTTACTTGGCAATATATTAGTAAATATAAACCCTTAATTTCCATTTAAGAAATTGACTACCATCATGTCTTGAAATTCGGATACACAGAAATTTCGTATATTTTTGTATACCTCTGTTCTAGAGTATACCAAGATCATTTTCGGTTTACCGATTGTAAAGTGTTTCAAACTGAAAAAACTCCAGTTTTCCAATTTAGATTAATGATATTTATTTTAGATGATTAATTTTTTATTTATTGTTATCACAGTTCTATAAAGGATACTTGTAAGTTTACAATTTGTAGTTTCATTTATTTTTCAATACTAGAAAAATGACATTCTTTAAATCTGGTGTAATTTTCTCTATTAATATTTCCAGACCTGATATTTTATCATGTCTTTCATGTATTAACATAATGATATTTTAGAGATCAATTCTGTACAGAATAACTGTAACTCTTCCCTTATTTTATAATAATTACTTTGTTCCAGATTTCCTAGTTTATGTCTACTTCTTTTCTTACAGAGAATAAATTGCTATTGTAAAATTTCATATGATGGACAGGAATAATGATACCGATTTTCTATGAAGGTATTACTTCTCTCGTTCTATTTCACATTTATATTCTGCAACGCAATTCAATATTTCTATGGGTATAATTCAAATAATTTTTTTTTACTACAGTAGTTCTTTTATAACTATCTGTTAGAAAATTATATTGCAAATAATGATGTAGAAGATTTTCTATAATACTGTTCTTTAAAGTATTTTGGCAATTGTACAACTTTTGGGTATATTTTCCAAGAAGAAACTTATTCCCAGATTTAAACCCGGCGTAGGTTTAGACATTCTGGTGAATGGTACTTTAATTATTTCTCCCATGTAGCAGTACAACTTGTAGCATTTATGCTTAACAATTTGGATAAATGCATGGGATACTTATCCCTATTTCATTTCGAATAAAATTCAACTAATTGAAAATCATAAAATATTTCATTAAAATTTATCTATACAGAATTTAGCTAATTGAAATCATATGTGCATACCAATTCCTATGACCAGTCCACCCAACCTTTGAGTTCCCTTCTCTCCCGAACTCACCCCCGAGCTGAGATCCTCCAATCACAAACCAACCTCAGTCTATCCTGAAGCAGCTTAATTAAGCCTTGCTTTCCACAAGCGTGTTTCTAAATTCTACGTCCAGAATTTCTAGGATGATTTCTTCCTGTTTTTGCCTAGGCTGCCCTCATTGGGGTCCTTTAAAGCTATCTTTTTCCGCTTTTCCAGCTTTTCCACCTCCTCCCAATTACTTTCCTCTTCATTGGGGAATTAGATTTTTCTCTCCCAATCTAATTTAGAAATATTTCTTTCAAGTTTTTTCTGAAAGGTTTTTGGGAAAGACTTACTTGGTCCATATCCTTATGGATCAGATTTATGATCTCCAATCTCTTCTAGTCATAGTGCACACAAAAATATTCTATTTATTTCTCATTAATAAATATTTAAATAAAATCGACACAATTTTTCTTCGTTGGGGTCCACTTTCCCCTTTGGATTATTCGCTCAAATGTAAAAAAAAAGCATATAACTTGGGGTGTTACATATTCCCCCTCTAAAAAAAAACACCGTCCTCGGTGTTGTCAACAAAATTTAAAGAGTTCATGTTGAAAATAAAAATGGATATTTTTCCATCATCTCAGTTTCTCTTTTCCATGTAGCCTCTTTACCATTAAGGTGTTTCCATTGCACTTTTACTCTAGCTACTGTTCTATTTCGTAGTTCAATTTCTTCCCGCTCCAATATTTGAAGCGGCTCTGGAAGGAATTCCCCTTCTGGTTCCACCTAAATCACATTCCAATCAATAATGTGAGCATCATCATATACATATATTTTCTATAAAGAAATATGAAACACATCATAAACCTTAACATGGAGGGGTAAGGCCAGTTTATAAGCCACTGGTCCCACCCTTCCTAAGACTTCAAAAGGCCCACAATATCTAGGAGCCAGTTTTTCACAACTTCCATTATCCAAAGTGCTCTTTTTGGGCTTAATCTGTAGATACACATGATCACCCACAATGTATTCTTGGTGAACTCTCTTATTGTCGGCATAAATTTTCTATCGATCTTTAGCTGTCTTGATGTTTTTCTGTATTTGTGTGACAATCCTTTCCATTTCTTGCAGAGCATCTGGCCCAAGTACTAACTTATCTTCAGGTTGGCTCCAGCTTAAATGAGTGTGGCACTTTCTTCCATAGAGTGCCTCAAATGGACTCATCTTGATGGAAGATTGGTAGCTGTTATTATAAGAAAATTTGGCTAAATGTAAATATTATTCCCACTTATTTTCCCTATCCATCACATACATTTTGAGCATATCTTCCAATATTTGATTGGTTCTCTTTGTTTAACCATCTGTCTGGGGGTGATAGGCAGTCCTAAAATTTAGTTTAGTTCCCATGCATCTAAACAGATTCTTCCAAAAGTCAGTTGTGAACTTGGTGTCTCTATCTGAAATAATCATTTTAGGAACCCCGTGTAGCCTTACAATTTCCTTCATGAACACATTTGCTACTTGGGTTGTTCCAAAAGTAGATTGAACAGGTATGAAATGTGCAACCTTTGTTAAAGTATATACCACTACCATTACTGAGTCATGCTGGTACTTTTCTCTAGGTAATCCAGTTATAAAATCCATAGAAACAGTGTCCCATTTCCATTCTGCAATTGGTAAGGGATTTAGAAGGCCAGCTGGATGCTGATGTTCAACTTTGAATAGTTTACATTCCATGCATCTGGCTAAATAGTTGGCTACATCTTTTTTCATTCCTGGCCAAAATAATTTCTTTTTTTAAGGCTGTAAGTAGTTTATGATATCTAGGATGTCCTGAATAAGGTTGTTTACGTTATTCATCTAGGATTTCCTTTTTCAAAGAGTCTACATTGGGGATGTACAATATTTCTCTATAACAAATCAGTCCTTTCTGATTTTGTGTATATCCTTTCATTTCTTTTTTCATCATTTGAATTTGAATTTTCTCATAGTTAGGATCTTCATCTGCTACCATTTTAACTAATCCTTCTAAGTCAAAACTGGCACTACTCCTGATGTTACTTATGTTTTGGCAAGCATTCCTGATTAAAGCATCAACAACTTTGTTTTCTTTTCCTTTGATATGTTTTATTTCCATATCAAATTCACTCAGAAAGGATAGCCATCTGGCTTGTTGAGCATTCAAATCTGTTTGAGTGAAGAAATACTTTTGGTTGATGTGATATGTCATCAATATAAATTTCTTCCCTAAAAGATAATGTTTCCACATCTTGAGTGCATGCATTACAACAGCTAACTCAAGATCATACACACTATAATTCTGTGCATGTTTCTTAAGTTTTCTAGATTCATAAGCAATAACAGAATTTTCCTGCAACAAAACTCCCCCTTAGCCCTTCTCCACATGCATCGGTACATACGACAAACTCATGATTGGGATCTGCAGTCTTCAGTATAGGTGTTGTAGTAAGTTTCATTTTCAATTGCTCAAAGCTATTTTGGCACTTTTCGGTCCACACAAATCTGGTACCCTCCTCTGTAGTGAAGTTATGCGGTATGCTAATGCAGAAAATCTTTCTACAAACCTTTGGTAATACCCTGCAATCCACATAAATGATATTACCGCTATGACATTAGTAGGTTCAGGCCACTCTCTAATTGACTTTAATTTCTCAGGGTCAACAACCAATCCCTGTTCTGAAATTATATGCCCCAAATATTGAATTTTATCCTTATAAAATTCACATTTGCTAAACTTGGCATACAACTGATTCTCCTTAAGATTTTGCAACACTATTCTAAGGTGTTTTTTATGCTTTGCCTCACATTTTGAATAGATTAGAATGTCATCTATAAATACTAGTACGAATTTGACTAAGTATTTATTCAAGATGCTATTCATTAAACACATAAAAGTGGCAGGAGCATTTGTCAAGCCGAAGGGTAGGACTAAAAATTCGTAGTGACCATACCTAGTTAGAAAGGTTGTTTTAATGACATCTTCCTCTTTAATTCTGAGCTGGTGATAACCAGTTCTTAAGTCAATCTTTGAGAATACTGAAGCTCCTCTAACCTGATCAAAAAGGTCATCTATTCCAGGTAATGGGTACCTATTTTTGATAGTCAACTTATTCAGTTGATGATAATCAATGCACATTATAAAGGTACCATCCTTCTTTTTCACGAACAGTATCGGTGCTCCCCAAGGGGACACACTTGGTCTGATATAACCTTTATCTAGCAATTCTTGCAATTGCATTTTTAACTCCATTAGTTTCGGGGGGCTCATCCGGTAAGGGGCTCTAGAAACTGGTGTTTCCCCTGGCACTAAATCGATTGAAAAATAAATTTCTCTCTTGGGGGGAAGATGAGGAATCTCATCTAGAAATACATCTTTAAATTCTCTGATCATTGGTAAAGTATCTAATAGATTTCTCTCTTGTTTCTATTCTAATTCTTCAACATATACAACATATACTTGATACCCCTTTCTAGCAGTTCTTTTTAATTGAAGGGTGGAGATCTGCCTCATAGAAATAGGTTTCAGTTTCCCCTTTAGTATGAATGGTTTTCCTTCAACATATGTGCAGTGTAGATTTTTGTCCCAACAATTCATCATGGCCTTTTTCTTTTCGAACCAATCCATTCCTATCAGTAAATCATAGGAACCTAGTGGAAAAATGTTTAAATTTACTTCTATCTGATAATCATTCAATTTAATAGTTGTTTGAGGTAGCTTATGAGTTACCTTGCATTTGGTTCTGGTGGCTAACTAGACCAACCAAGACTGTTGAAACTTTTTTGTTCTGAGTTTACATTTTTCTACAACTTGTGGACTAATATAACTCAAAGAAGCACCTGGATCAATTAAAACTATAACAGATTTGTCAGCAATCTTACCTTCCATCTCGACCATAGTAGACTAGTGTTCTGCTTGTTGGTTCTCCAAGGCTACACTGATAGTGGGCATGTTCCTTGCTACGTCATTTACTGTGGTAGCTTCTCTATCTCTCAGAACCATATGAATATTTCGGCGTGGACAATCCCTCAAAAGATGAGGTTCTCCACAACCCTAACACTACAATGGTTCCCGCATATTCACAGTTCCTTCCTTCTTATTATTTCCATTTAGTGGTTTGGAACTAGTTTTAGATTGAGCAGTTTGGTTTTCATTTGTTTTGTTAAATTTCTTTCTCTAATGGTTTCTACCAAAGTTTTTCAAGTAGGCTAGTTTTTGTTTCCTTCCACTAGAATCACCTTTATTTGACCAGTTCTTTCCTTGCTCCATCTTACCCCGAAACTATTGGTAGCATAATATGGCTTTCCTCATCACTTCATCCATTTTTTTTGGATTATCGAACTCTATTTTCTCCTTGTACACACTAGGAAAACAGTTCAGAAATCTCTATACTTTTGCCTTCTCCTCTCGGATATAAGGCACATATCTTAGCAGATTTATAAACTTGGTGACCATCTCATCTATGGTGAGTTGTCCCAATCTAAGTTGATGAAACTCTTTTTCCTTGTCATCATAATAGCGTTCGTTCAAATATCGCTTTTGGAACTTGACTTGAAAATCTTCCCAACTCACTGTTTTTTTATCAATGGCATGAACCATTTTTGTTTCTTCCCACCAAAAGGTAGCCTTACCTTGCAATTGGTAGATGGCTAATATGGCCCTCAGATTTCTTTCATACTCGTAGACCTAAAAGTACTTAATCATATTAACCAACCATGCCTCAGCATCCTCCTCCTTCTCTCCATCATAGGAGGGAGGTTTTATTTTCTGGAATTCACCTTGTAATTCCTTCTTCTATCTATACTGCTGCCTAGTAGCATCATCTTCCTCAGATTCCTCTGAGAGATTGACCCTGCCCTTTCTCTTCCTTCCAAAACCTTCACCTTCTTAGTTGTTCCACGAAGTCAGTTCTCTTATAAGTTTTTCCTGTTCCTCACTTGCTAAAGATAACCTATCATTTTGGCTTCTTAGCTCGGACATTTCCCATTGCATCCTGTGCAACATAGCCATTAAAGGAGCATTGGGATCTGGCGTGTTCTCTCCACCACCCAGATCGACATAGAGCCCATCTTCTTCAGTCATTGTCTTGTAGTTGCTATTTTTAGTACCTTTTTACTATACAACAATACAACATCAGTAATATTTTTAACATCACATAAAAAAATAAATCACAACAGTGAGCACATAGACAACCCAGTTTTCCAACTACGGCTCTGATACCATTTGTAACATCCCTCATTACAATTTTTTTTTTTTTTTAGGGCAATAAAATATCTATATCCCTTTATAAATCATTATTACATTCATGTATCCCTTAACTCCCACTATACCATTGTTCTTTATAATATATGTGGTTTAATTATATATATATGTCTAATTATGGTATTGATATCCCAATACAAATCATTTTAATTCATGTTAGCTTGAATAAGTCCCCTTATTGTAACTTTCCCTATGAATATAACCTTATATGTATTTGTTTAGATCTTGCACCTTAAAATTTCAACCACCCTTACTCATGGTGTTCCATCCAATTATTTTTCTTTATAATATCTATTATATGCACCTCATGAATATACCCAATATATACAATATTGGTTATCATGGTAAGAACTTACGTTATAACAAAACATTTGTATTAAAACTTACAAAATTTAAATCCTATCCTCTACGACTTATTAAACCCCACCAATGAGCTTCGAATGAAATATATAATTATCTAATCCCACGGTAATTTGACTATATATATATGGTTTCTTTTCATACTATCCTTCTGCTTATGACAAGATTTATTCCTTACCTTCGTATACCAAGTACCAAGATTTTGAAAACTCGGATCAACTTAATTTTCATGCAATTCAAGGGATATCCATTTAATATCTGACTCAATTTCTTCACGAGTCTGAGTATGAAATTTTAAAGCTTTGCCTCAGAATCACTTCATCCGTAGGGTTAACGTCTTAGGGTCTACCCGAACTAACACACAAATCCTATCGAGCTTCAAGCATATAGATTCATACTTAATGATTTTAAGGTTAATTATGACACCAAAGTTTCTTCATAACTTTTGGTAGCTCTAACATTAAATTTCTCGAACTCTCCCCTATGCATCGATCCCCACCTGATCGAATAGATCATGACAAGTTTAAGGTCGTAGTTTCTTAGGGTTTTGATATTCGTTGGCTTTTAAATGCGGATATTTCGGAACCGTCTCACTTCTTTACCTTCTCTAAGTTCAATTTTTTTTTTTTGTGCGTCTTCTCTGTGCAAGTTCTCATTGCAACAAAGTGGTTCTGCTTCAAGTTTCTACCTTCATAGCTGGTAACCTTACTACCGTTTTCCATGACATTCACATCGGTGGAGGCTTCCACAAATTTCTTTTTGGTACTTATCCTATCCTGTAAGACGTTTGATTTCGTTATAAAATTCTCCAGGTTTACTGTCTATGGATTATTTTCATTTTGATATCGATTTCGATTTGGAGTCTTTACATATGAGTCTTAAGTGTACCAATTTATAGTTATGATCTCATAATCCCATTGATATCACAGCGTCGACTTCTATGTTGACGGTGAATGCTTGGAAGCTTGTCTCGGTCACATGTCCTCAATGCTTACAGGTATATTCTTGATTTAGTGCGTTGCCCCAAATCTGGGTGGTTTACTATGTTTATTTTTCGTAACACTCATTTAATTTGTGCCTCAGTATGAGTTTATCCGAAGTTGATTTTATATACCTCACCATACCGGAAAACACCATAATTGTTTTCATTTTATATAACATGAATTTTCAAGATCCTTTTATAATTCCAATTTAAAATCTGGTCTAAAACGATTTACTGTCATAACCTGAAGTTTCTCATATGAAAATTTGTTTTCTACAGTTAAGAGCTTCGTTCATTTTTTTCACGAGATTGATTTCTTCCTGCAAGATGAAATCGATTCTTATTTATTGATCCCAATCTAGGGTTGTATCCCCAGGTTGGTATTACATGACATCTATGAAATTTAGTGACTCCCAGTACTAAATGCATGACTAAATTTATTTTTAAACTTCTAGTTACAAAAATTATAGTTTTATGATGGCACCTTCCTATCGTACCCTACCTCTGCAAACTGTGAAGTTTCTATTTAGTGCATGGGTTTAATTTATCTTTTATGTCTAAACTTGAACTGATATCCATAAGGACTATCCAAATTTTTATTATAGTTTTATAATTAAAATCGTGCTACTCATGACACTATTGTTGAGACTGTTTATCTAGTTATTTTTTATTTCCTCAGGCATGCTAATTGAAATTTGCAGTATCGCTTGAACTATTGATAAGCTTTTTGATGATCTTTATTTTGTTTTCATATCTTGTTCATGTATCACTGATATTCTAAGGTAGCTAATGACAACTTCATGCCCTTTACTTGGCAATATATTAATAAATATAAACTCTTAATTTCCATTTAAGAAATTGACTACCATCATGTTTTGAAATTCGGATACACAACAATTTCGTATATTTTTGTATACCTCTGTTCCAGAGTATACCAAGGTCATTTTTGGTTTATCGATTGTAAAGTGTTTCAAACTGATAAAACTCCAGTTTGTCAATTTAGATTAATGATATTTATTTTAGATGATAATTTTTTTTTTATTGTCATCATAGTTCTATAAAGGATACTTGTAAGTTTACAATTTATAGTTTCATTTACCTTTCAATACTAGAAAAATGACATTCTTTAAATCTGGCATATCCTTCACAGTTTCATGTACTTTTCTTTGTTAATATTTCTAGACCTGATATTTTATCATATCTTTCATGTATTAACATAATGATATTTTAGAGATCAGTTCTATACAGAATAACTATAACTCTTCGCTTATTTTATCATAATTACTTTTTTCCATATTTCCTAGTTTATGTCTACTTCTTTCTTACAGAGAATAAATTGCTATTGTAAAATTTAATATGATGGACAGGAATAATGATACCGATTTTCTATGAAAGTATTACTTCTCTGGTTCTATTTCACATTTATAATCTGCAATGCAATTCAATATTTCTAGGGGTATAATTCAAATAAATTTTGTTTACTACAGTAGTTCTTTTATAACTATCTGTTAGAAAATTATATTGCAAATAAAGATGTAGAAGATTCTCTATAATACTGTTTTTTAAAGTATTTTGACAATTGTACAACTTTTGGGTATATTTTCCAAGAAGACACTTATTCCCAGATTTAAACCTGGTGTAGGTTTAGACATTCTGGTGAATGGCACTTTAATTATTTCTTCCGTGCAATAGTACAACTTGTAGCATTTATGCTTAAAAATTTGGATAAATGCATGGGATACTTATCCCTATTTCATTTCGAAGACAAATCAACTAATTGAAAATCATAACATATTTCCTTAAAATTTATCTATACAGATTTTAGGTAATTGAAAACAGATGTGCATACCATTTCCTATGACCAATCCTCCCAACCTTTGAGTTCCCTTCTCTCCCAAACTCACCCCCGAGCTGAGATCCTCCAGTCACAGACCAACCTCATTCTGTCCTGAAGCAGCTTAATTAAGCCTTGCTTTCCCCAAGCCTGTTTCTAAATTCTTTGTCCAGAATTTCTAGGATGCTTTCTTCCTGTTTTTGCACTGCCCTCATTGGGGTCCTTTAAAGCTGTCTTTTTCCAATTTTCCAGCTTTTCTACCTCCTCCCAATTACTTTCCTCTTCGTTGGGGAATAATATTTTTCTCTCCTAATCTAATTTAGAAATATTACTTTCAAGGTTTTTCAAAAAGGTTTTTGGGAAATTCTTACCTGGTCCATATCCTCATGGATCATATTTATGATCTCCAATCTCTTCTAGTCATAGTGCACACATAAATATTCTATTTATTTCTCATTACTAAACATTTAAATAAAATCCACACAATGTTTCTCCATTGGGTTCCACTTTCCCCTTTGGATTATTCGCTCAAATGTAAATAAAAAAGCATATAACTTGGGGTGTTACAGCACCATCCTTAATTTCGCACATTTCTTCATTTGGTCTGATTTTGCAAAGGATTTTTTTGGGTTTAAGGACTCTTTTTGGCATAACATTCAAAGAACATTTCTTGGAGGTATGTGATACTTTTTTTGCATGTTTTTTGGGCTTCATTTTTTTTTAAGTTATTTTTTTTTTTTTTTTTTGCAAAGGTTTGATTTTGCAAAGGATTTTTTTGTGTTTAAGGACTCTTTTTGGCATAACATTCAAAGGACATTTCTTGGAGGTAGGTGATACATTTTTTGGATGTTTTTTGGGCTTCATTTTTTTTGAATTTATTTTGTTTTTAGAGGTTTTGGGCATAATTTTGCATTGTGTGTTTTCTTAAGGTATTTTTCTTTCAGAAGTTTTGGCCTTAATTTTCATTGTTTTTTTTTTTAAGGTATTTTGTTTTTAGAAATTTTTGGCTTAATTTTCATTGTTTTTAGAGGTTTTAGGCTTAATTTTCAGAGGACATTTTTTAGATGTATTTTGTTTTTAGAGGTTTTTGAGCTTAATTTCCAAAAGACATTTTTTCGACTTAAGTTTGAAAGGACCCTTTTTAGGCTTAATATTCAAAGGAAATTTTTTGGAGGTATTTTTTAAAGTGATATTTTTTTAGAGGCTTTTTAGAGGTATTTTTTAAAGTGGAATTTTATAAAAAGTTGGGCTTAATTTTCAATGGACATTTTTTGGAGGTATTTTTTGAAAAGACTTTTTTTAGAGTACATTTTTTGGGTTGAAGTAAGTCTTTTATAATGATTTTTTAAAATGAGTTTTTTCCTAACTTTTTAAATTAATTTTTTTTGTAGGACTTGGAAGGAAATATTTTGAGCTTCATTTCATTTTTATAAGACATTTTTTTCTCGGATTTTTTAAAGTAAGTGTTTTGGATTGAAGTATGTATTTTTTGCAAAAAAATTATAATGGGTTTTTTTTAATTAAATATTTTGCGATGTTTTTTTTAATTGATTTTTTGTCTAAATTTTTGAAGGAAATTTTTCGAATTTCATACTCTATTATCTTGGTAAATCAAAGGAATTGCACGAGAAAATATAATCGAACAAGAGACCATGAGGAACGTAGAGAACGGGGGAGAATCTTGCGAAAGAAAGAGAGAAGCACTCTCAAATATTGAAAGGGAAAATCAAGCTCAACTAGAATTTGAAGTAGTTATGTAAATGTAAATATTATTAATTTGATATTTAAAATGTGAAGCTTAATTTTTATTTGATGAACTAATTTGAAAGATATTTTGCAATGTAAACAGAGAGAGTTATTTCTCAAAACATTGATGATGAGATACAAAATTTTGAAAGAGAAAGTGAAAGAGATATTGAACTTGAACCAATGATTGAAGATGGTGAAAATGTTGAAAGAAATTCAAGTGAAGATATTGAATCACAAGGTATGTATATGTGTGTGTGTGTGTGTGTGTGTGTGTGTTGAACACATGCACGTATTATTGAAATTATACATATTTATTAATTTAGTTATTTATTGAATATGTAAACTTATTATGTACTATTAATTTGAATATGTACAGATGAAATCAATGTCGATGATGAGATGTTAGAAAATATTGATACTCACACATATGGAGATAAAAGAGCTGACTATGTTATATGATATCGTGTTAATCGCATTTTTTATATGTACTTCACAAAGGAAAATGTGGTAGTTCAAGCCCAAATGTTGAAAGGTCTCCTATCATTAAGGAAATTAAAAGAAGTTACGACTTTATTGGGTATTTTAAAATCAACAAAAGATAAAGGACTGAAGAAAAATGTGATACAAAATATAAATAGTGCTATAAATTCAATTAGAAGATTTAGATAGAGAAATGTTTCAGTTGTACATAGAGCAATACATATGGCAGTGGTTTCATCAAGTATTAAAGAGAATTGCTTGGTAAAATCTATGGCACGAGCATTAGGAACTGCACGAAAAACATTGCACAAACATTGGAAATTCCGATTGCAAATAGATGTAAATGATGAACTCGCTTGTTGGAGATCTATTTTTAGGCAACCATACAAAGATAGACTTGGAGAAAATGTTAAAAAAATAATATATGAATATTGGAAGAAAAATTCGCGTGTTTCGCCAAATGTAAGGGATGTGATGTGAAGAAGAATAGCACAAAATCAATATGAAACACATGCAAAACATTTCTTGTGCACCACTCAGATAGAGTTATTCAACAAGGTCAAAGAAGATAATCGTGAAATTGATGTCTCAATTATTTCTTTTATGCAACAAAAACCATGGCATGTAAATCATATCACCATACGCGACACTTGTTGTTGTCATTATCATGTGGAATTTCAGTTATAGTATGAAACATTCCTTAATTTTGGTAGATCATTTTGGAAAGATTCACCTCCTCCATCCACTATCCATGATTTCATATCTCAAATTCTATGTGGAAGAGAAAGCGATGAATTATTTTACGAAAAGAAATGTGTTGGTGGTAAAAAATGAGATGATTGTGGAAATTCGACTAAATTTCAAAAAAAATATTGTACTGAAATAAATTACCAATCATTGTCCAACATGAAACTGAAATCAAAGAGATATGAATATATCCATACATCGATTCAAGGTTCAAATAGTGCTAAAATAATTAAATTACAAGAAGAATAAATTTTTGTGATAGATTTTTTTAGAATGATTGAGGCGGAAATTTATAAATACACCAAGCACTCACATAGAGCTTGATGGCAGGACTTGCAAGGCAGGACTTGCAATTCAAAAAATCCCGTGAATTTTTTCCGCCAAGGACCATTTTGTCAGTAATTGATTTTGCAAAAAAATACACATTTGTTCCACAAAAATAAATTCAGAGTGAATACTATCATTTTTACCAAGTCTCCATGCTCATCCATATTCTATAGAGACATGCTAAACAAAACGTTGATCATATAGAAAGCACCAATGAAAATTGGCATGTTATTAAAGAATATCACTTTTATATCAGTGACGATCGTACACATGATACATATTTTCTACAACACTATTTTGGAAAGATTTATGAATCCTTGAAAAGTCATGGAATAAAATTCAATGAACATTGGATATGGTCAGATGGATTTTCAGGTCAATTCAAATCTTCACGATCATTCTTTTGGTTGTGTTGTTTTCATATGAAAACCTGCATTAAACATTGTTGGAATTTCTTTGATATTGGTCATGGAAAAAGAGAACATGATGGTGCAGGGACATACATAAAATGAGCACTTCGAAGATATCAAATGGACCCCTATGCAAACCGACTTATGGATTCTAAAGAAGTTGTGCAATGGTGCATCACTGCACTATGCCATGAGACTAAATGATCAAAGGAAGTGCGAAGGTACATTCAATTTAATTTTTATTGGATATCCAATTTTAAACAGTGTACATTTATCACAATGATTATCTTTGATGGTATTTTGATATCATATTTACATTCTTCTTTTAATTTTCCATATAGTTTTCTTGGCATATTGGAGTCAAAGATGTAGATATATCTATTGGAAATTACGTTTAAACAATAAAAGGGACTCGAAAATTTCATTCAATTAAAACAAAGTTGTCCACAAATGTGTTTGCATTGGATAAAATAAAATATTCTTGTTTTTTTCATGTTTGCGTAGACAACATAGAATCCAATGATGTTTGTGAAAGAAAAATGTATGTAAAATATTGTAAACATACAGAGCTAAATACAAAGGGGAAAATGCGAGTTTCAATGTTTGAGGAAATGCAATCAGAGGGGAATACAATATCATTTGATGCTGATCGAGTTTATGATTTTTTCAGAGAAGGTAACATTTGAATTTCTTTCAAATGATAGATATCTAAAAATAGATACTAAAATTATTTTAAAGTTAAATTTTCATGTTAATTATGATCTAAATTTAAATACATAAGTTTTTTTTAGTGTGCAGGAGATGTTTTGTTGTAATCGCACCTATTGTCAATGATGAAAATGTGAAGTATTATTTGATGAGTTGCACTGAACAAAAGATGAAATTATTATAAAACTATAATGATCATGGGTTTCCATATGACAGAGGATTATTATACTGAAAGGTCATTTTTTAAGAAAAAATAATCAAAGTGGGGATTTTTTTTACTTTTAAGACTATGAACCTGATGTCATAATTTTTAAATATAGTCACTTGGTGTTTGTAGCACACTTAAATTTGATAGAGGTTCAATCAAAGAAAAAAACGAAAATGAAGAAATGGAAAATGTCCAAATCTAATCATGAACGGATCATTGAAGATGGCATTCCATTGGAATTTTTTTGATTGAACTGCCCAACAATTTCTTCTCTTTGGATTAATGTTTTAGAACTTCCAGAACTCAACTAAAAATTGAATTGCCTTGTTATGTTAGCTGTGCAAGTGTTTGCACATGTACATTGTTTTGGTACATGCACACTAGTATCAACTGAAAGTAGCTTTTCTATGTGCATTGATAAAAAATGTTGCACGTACTAGATATATATATTCTACAATGTAATTAACTGAAAGTATCTTTTCCATGTGCATTGATGAAAAATGTTGCACCTGGATATATATGTTCTAGAATGCAATTAACTGAAAGTAGCCTTTCTATATGCATTGATGAAAAATTTTACACGTACTGGATATATATGTTCTAAAATTCAATTAATTGAAAATAGATTTTCTATCTGCATTGATGAAAAATTTTGCACTTAATGGCTATATATATGTTCTAGAATGCAATTAAATGAAAGTCTTTTTTCTATATTCATTGATGAAAAATGTTGCAAGTACTGGATATATATGTTCAAGAATGCAATTAATTGAAAATAGATTTTGTATGTGCATTGATGAAAATTGTTGCACGTAATCGATATATATGTTCTAGAACGCAATTAACTGAAAGTATCTTTTTTATGTGCATTGATGAAAAGTGTTCCACGTACTGGATATATATACATTATAGAATGCAATTTTAAAATTTTATGACTGTTTGACACATCTAACAAAACCTACAATATTATGGTTATATATATATATATATATTACATCAATCACTTTAACATATATATTTAAACATGTACTTAAATAATTTCTTCATGTACATATATTCATGTGAACCTTTTTTTGTTTGGAAAACTACAACTTGAATTTTAAAAACAAAAAAATATATCATAATCACATGCCAATTGTAGTTCAAATATCCAATAAAAACAAAACATTATATCACAAAATTACTTCACATGCCAAATGTAGTTCAACCATCCAAAACTTGAGTTTTATAAACAAAACATTATATCACAACATTACTAAACATGCCAAATTCCAAATGTAGTTCAACTATCCAATAAAATTAAACATTAAATATCACAATAGCATGCCAAATGTAGTTCAACTATCCAATAAAAACAAAACATTAAATATCACAATAACATGCCAAATGTAGTTCAACCATCCAAAACTTAAGTTGTAAAAACAAAACATTATAGATCACAACATTACTTCACATGAAAAATGTAGTTCAAACATCCAAAACTTAATTTTAAAAAACAAAACAAATTATAACACAACATTACTTCACATACCAAATGTAGTTCAACAATCCAAAACTTGAGTTTTAAAGAAAAAACATTATATCACATTCACATGTACCAAATGTAGTTCACATAAAATATGTCCAAAATTTGTAGATCTCACAAGTATCAAGTATCAAGTTATATATGACTACACCTAGATAAGACTATATATAAAAAACTAAATTTAATCTACTAAATATATTGAAAATATAATGTTTCACGTGTATGTGCATCATCCATCAAATAGTGCATGTCAATCATCCATCAAATACAGATGGATGTAGTGTCTCTCCTAGCAAAGTCACGATCCTCGAGCTATCCTGCAAAGCATGGGGAACCTGCTTTAATGTTTTAAAATTGAGTGAGAATATATATAGAACTTCATGTAAAGAAACAAAATGTAAAAAAACCATGCAATACCTCATGACGTTCCCTCTCCATTTGTGGCTCGTCTACTAAAACTTCCCCCACTAGAACATATTCAATAGTAAATTCTACAATATACATGTACAGTTATATATATATATATATTAAAAAATTTCGAATGAAAATACATATATAAATTTATTTTCAATAATATTAAAAAAAAAAATTGACAACTTGTTCAAATGGTTGAAATGGTGTGGATTTTCCCATCTCCATCATACACTCCATCTCTAGAGTTTGTGGAGAAAATAAAACCTAAAATTCAAAAAATTTAAAAGTATAAAATAACTCAAGATCTAGATCTAAATTTATAATAAAATTTTGAACTTCAATTTATAACTTATAACTTAAAAACATATATTTAAGTGAAAAATTGAATGCTTGTGGTGGTGGATTTGGCACATCTCCTAAGAGAGGCTCCAAAAGAAAATCTCCAAAAACATATAATTCAAAAAAATTAAAATAACTGAAGATCTCTAGATCTCAATTTATAATAAAACTTTTAAACTTCAATTTATAACTTATAACTTAAAAACATATATATATATATATATATATATATATATATATATATATATATAAGCGAAAAGTTGAATTCTTGTGCTGGTGGATTTGGCACATCTCCTAAGAGTGGCTCAAAAAGAAAATCTCCAAAAACCTAAATTTCAAAAAATTTAAAATAACTCAAGATCTAGATATATCTCATTTTTTAATGGAACTTTTTGAGGCGGAATATATAACTTAAAAACATACTTAAAATTGAAACATTGTTCATACTTGTGATGGTGGATTTGGCACATCTCCAAAGGTAGAAGAAGGTACCACCATCCCAAAAACATTGGACGGAATTGAAATCTGTTAAAACATTTTATTATATATATACATGTACATGTGTGCACAATTATTTATTTTAAAAATATCTCATCATGTTTCAATATATATAATAATAGATAAAAAATAATTGTACATCATCATGTGTTCACTTAAAAAACACTAACATTTTCCCACATACTTTGATGGTGAGGACCAACTTGATTGTATGATTGATGGTGAGACCCATCTTGATTCTTTGAACCGGAGGCTCCGACCATGATATTAACATTTTATTCATTCATCAAGTGTGACAACTACAAATGGTGTTAACATATAATGATACATTTTTGTTAAATTAATGTATACAAATAAATGTATGTATATATGTATTTATTATAAATTGTACATGTTTTAAAATAATCACCCTAACTACTAACACATATCATTCCCATGCCCTCCTTCTCATGAATGATTAGGTCCTACCAACCATTGCAACAATTCTTTGCATATGTTTTGAGATCTTCAACACTCATGTTGTCAATATATTCATCTGTATAATACATAAAATTAGCTCATGCATTCTCACGTGCTCTTTGTTGATTCAGATAAACATTGACTGCACCCAATCCACTATGAACATTGTCAATCATGGCATCCTTTGCTTCTCGACTAATTTGAGAAGTGGCATCCATCTCTGACCACAAATTTTCAACACGAAGAGGTTGAATAACCAATGGTGGCTGAGGGTGAGGCAACTCAACATCATGCCTAGTGCCCCTACGTTCACACAATCGACCTTTCCTAAGACCAAAAAATTCAAAGGGAAGGTCATTGTAATTAGGTTTCATTTGCAAAAATAATTCTGCATAAAATAATTTTGCAACAGAAAGTGGAAACTCATCATTCCATGGGAGTCTTCCATAGGCCGCAAGGTGTCTATCATACGAATAGCGAGCTCTATGAGAGTGTTTGAAATATTGCACCTTCAACATCTTCCTTTTCGACCCTTCTTTGAAATTAAACATAGACTTGGCCATTTCTATTGTAACTCCTTGTTTAAAAACCTCCCATTTATTGGGACCCATCACTGTTTCCTTTACTTTTCTCATCACTTCTACAAAATTATTAGTGTTGGGCCCAAGCTTTAGGTATACATCTACTAGTTTTCTTAAGGAGTGTGTAAATATTTCCAAGCTTTTTCAACTCTCAACAGGGAGAGTCAAAGCCACGAGATCTCTCTTCAATTTTCCATGAAGATGTTGACACCTTCGTAAGGTGCATTGCTACATGTTTTTTTCCCAAGGTATATCAGAAATTTCAGACGGATAAGTCATGGTTGGTGTACAACCTTCTTCTTCAATGACCCGTTCTGCCCTACGTCTTTTTTTAGCAACATTTGGAGCAACATTTTTAGCCTCTGCATCAATATAGAAAATTTTGTATATTAAAAAAACACTTGTAAAAAAAATTGTACAAATTGAATGAAAATAATATTTAAATTGATGGCCACCTCGATATGGTTGGCTAGCATCTTTCCCACCCTATGACTATTGAGAACCAGAACGACCTTGCTGAGAACCAGAACGGCCATCGATTGGTTGAGAACCAACATGACCATCCATTTATTGGCCTCTGGGAGAATAAATATCACCACCTTCATGCAATTCACTAGCACTTATCGATGGCCCTCTAAGGGAATGTGTACCACCACCCACCTCACGAGACGAGAGAGAAGCTTCATAAAAAAATATGAATTTATAATCAATTTAAAAATACATTCATACATATAAATACATGTACATAGTCATTGATTAAATTGTGTGAACCATACCACGATGGTGTGAACCATGGGCATTCTCCGTTGATGGATTAGACACCCTTGTCCTCCTACCTCCTAAAAGATAAAAAATGAATCTTATTAACAACTAATTTAACTCACAAAATTGATAAAAAAATCAATTCCATATGTACACACATGTATGTATACGTATGGAGATTTAAGATTATATTTAAATACCATGAACATCCCTCAATCCCTAATCCCCCTCTCTCGTAGAGATATGGGATTATGTTGATCTTCGTTGTTCATCCTCCATGATTTATATATCTACAGTGGACATTTACAATTATTTTTTCAATTACTATTTAAAATAAATTCAAAATAAATTTCAAAAAATTAATGTAATTTAGTGTACACAAATGATGTAAAACAAAACTTTCAAAGCACTAATTGATGTGTGAAAATAAATTTAAACAATTTTTTTTATAAAAATACATTAAGTTCTAATTGATGTGTGAAACTCAATTTAAGCAATTTTTTTTATAAAAATACATTAAGTTCATCAAATTGCGCTTTACATGGTGGGAGCACCCTTGGTATATAATTGAAAATATGGTGGGAGCACACTTGGTATAAAATTGAAAAAAACACATGGTCATTAAAAAAGAAGCGTGAAACTCCATTTAAAAATAAAAATAAAAATTGTTGAAGTCCTCATGTTTTAATTTTATAAAAATGTGAAGTTCACCACTTTTTGGAAATATGAAGTTCACTAAGTTGTGCTTTACATGGTGTGGTGGGAGCACACTTGGTATATAATTGAAAAAAACACATGGTCATTAAAAAAGATGCATTTATAAGTACAAAACACACACATATCCAAGATATTTTACAATGTCCATCAATAAATTTTGAAGGAGAATGTCTCAACACTAATTCATCCTTGAGAGATGAACCTTGAATTTTTGAAGAAGAGTGTCTCGAAACTAGTTCATCTTTGAAAAATGAATCTTGCATTGGCATTTCCCCGTATAATTATAATTCATCTATTAATTCAACTTTGATAGATGAATCATGAATTGTCATTTCTCCATGCAATAGATCAGTAGAAAACTTATTAACATTTTTACAATGCCTTATACTAAAAAATTGAAATTGGCTAACAATATTGTTTTCTTTTCCATGCAGTTTTTTAGCCTCTCCTTCTTAACTTGGTACATGCCTTTCATCTAGTTGCACAAAAGTTTGGATTTGGTGAAAACTAAAATTCCATTTGATCCATACTCCCTAGTTGTTTCGAAGCCTTCTATCAATGCAACACCATATGCCTCGTTGTTTTATGTTCTTCCTGGTATATTCATTTTCCTTTGGATGACCTTGCTTGTCGCAATATTGGAAAGCACATATGTAATCACTACTATGCATAATATCCATTTTTCAACCATATTTAGTGGGCTTTTTATCCCTGAAAAAAAGAATTCAATAAAATATATTAAATTAACATTTATTGCAAATTCATGGGAGAAATGACACATTTTCATGAGATAAATGTCATGTGCATGGTTCATCTTAAAGTTTGACTTAAATTTTATGGTATAATTCACATATAGAAATGAGATGTGTTAAATATTTCATTTCCTAGAGTTTAAGGGAGATTTATGACACATATACATGGTTCATGCATGGTTTGCTTAAATTTTTCCTTAAAATTTATGGCAGAAATCACATATAGAAATGACATGCCTTAAGAAAGGATGAGATCCAGAGGCTACTTGGCCTTTTACATGCCTTAAGAAAGGATGAGATCCAGAGGCTACCTGGCCCTTTACAGAATCCTTTAGAACCTGTAGAAGTTAAGGCTCAAAAAACAAACTAAAATCCTATGGAAGTTCAACCAGTTTAGGTTCAGTTTTTAGGCCTTAAAGTTTTCCTTGAATTAGTGGGGGAAAGCCTTGAGTTTGGGGCATCCTGTCCTATGGAATTTCAGCTACTTTAGGTTTGGTTTTTAGGCTTTAAAGTTTTCCTTGAATTAAAGGGAGGAAGCCTTGTGTAACACCCCTAGTTTTATATTTTCAAATTAGATATTTGAACTTCAGTCCAAAGGGGAGTGGAACCCAACGGATAATTATTGTGTGAATGTAATTAATTATATAATTGTGAAAAATAAATAAAATATTTCTATGCATATTGACCAAATGTGATTTTTGAGATCACTTGCCAAATCCATGAGGTATGGAAAGAGGCTAAGACTTTCCCCAAAAATCTTTCAAAAAACACCTTGAAAGAATTTATTTCTAAATTAGATTTTTGAGGAAAAATATAAAATTCCCCAATGATGTGGAGAGTAGTTGGGAGGAGGTAAGAAGTTGAAAAAGAAAAAATCAGCTTTAAAGTCCCTAAATAAGGAAGGCATAGGAAAACAGGAATAAAAGCAACCTATAATTTTGGACGCAGAATTAGAAACAGGCTTTGGGGAGCATAAGCTTAAATAAGCTACTCCAGAACAGATTGAGGTTGGTCTGTTCTAGGAGAGGATCTTAGCTCGGGGGTGAGTTCTGGAGACAGAAGAAATCGAAGGTTGGGAGGATTGGTCTGCACAGAAGTGGTATGTACACAGAGTTTATGAATGCTTAAGTTTGATGCTATTAGTCAAGATGGATAAATGATGTAGCTATTATGTTTAATTTAGTTATTGTGTTATCATCTTCCTTACATTTCACAGAATTAAATAGAAGAAATGCATCTTCTACCTTTCTGTATGGTAGTAAGGAAAAATCCTAGGGAATATTATCAGCCAGAATCTCTAAACCATTATTTGGCTTAAATCTGGAGATAAGAAAAAAAAGGATTACCTAGAATAATTAGAAGTGTAACTTTAATCTACTTCTATAAGGAATAAATACTAGAAGAGAAAGATATAGATTTTCATATTCATATCTAATAGCTGTGACCAAATTATACTTCGCATATATATACGTGCATATTAAAAGAGCAAAAAAATTCAAAGTCAAGGAAAATATTTATGATCAATTAAGCTATAAATTACATCAGAAAAGAGTAGGGTACTGTGAATAGGTATAAAAATATAATTCTGCTGTAGCACATGGTATGCTAGCCATGAAAAATATAAATTCTATTTAGAATAAAATTAGCTGACAACTGTATGGAAAAATACAAGTTAATCCTATTAAATCATTGTGGGGTTCTCTTATCTGTAGCATTAAAGTAATTTTATTTATTGGAGTAAACAGAAAAAAAAATAAAAATGAAATGGTATTCTATATGGTGAACAAGGACATGCATCCACAGATTTACCAAATAACCATTATAGAAATTTATTTGCTATATCGAACCCCATTGTGAAGTTATTACTAGGTATAGTAAATGACCAATCATTTAAACAGCTAACAGAGAACCAAAAGAGAACTCATTTCCCTACCTCAATTTCTGAGATATACAAGTAGCCCTAACTTAAATCTATTGACTAAACAGTAAAATGCTCTGTTTTTATGAAAACACAGGTGAACTTCATACCTGTAAAAATAATGTAAAAATAAGGTAAATACTATTGGCTTAAGAAAACTCAGCCGGATATATTTAGAAATTCCTTACAGGAGAATATTAGAAGAATGATTATTATGAATATTAAAAATGTTCAAAAATATTTCTAAATAAGTATATAAAAGTCCTAATAAAGTGGCAGACTGTGGAAACAACTAACAGTAGAAAATGAACCCCTGACGAATGTTAACAAATATCCTAGTGTCGAGATTCATGTTAAGGAATCTCCAACTTCTAGGTTGTTATATTACAAATTACATTGAGTAAATCTTCCTGAGAAAATTTTCAGGGTATTGCTCTCCAGCAATTAATGACAAACATTCGAAATACATTATTCCATATAAGAATTAAAATGAGTCATTCATACCGACCTGTAACAAACGAGAATAATATTGGTGTCAATGGACCTCGGTAAAAGAGTTCAGGAGTTTTCAACAAGAAAACAAAGTCACCTCGGAGTAGGAAGTTACCTGCAAAATCAACCGAGACAAATGAGTATTGATGAGGGTATTGACCAGTATATAGATGAATGAGTTAATAGAGGCTAAGGGAAGTCGAACGAAAACATACGTACCCCATTAACTATAGAGTAAGAGTTAAACATCTCTGTGTGAGGAAACGATGAGTTAGACACCAAGAATGATGACTGTTAGTTGGCGATAGAAACAAAAATACGAATAAGAATTTTAGTCGATGTAAAATCACCTGAGAAATTTCTTGCTAAGGACAAATGCAAGGAGGGTCGAGGAAACTCCGTCGAAATTATCATTGGCGTTGAACTCAAGCTTAAGAAAGACGCCTTCCAAGGATCAAATTCTATGTGGAATGTTCATCCAAGAAGCCCAACTTGCCAAGGAAGAACCCATGAACCGTATAAGAAATGAATGGAGTAATTGGTAATAGATTGCCATAAGAAAATGTAAAGCAAAAACAAATAAAAAAATTTGATGTCTATGCCATGTAACGCTAGAATCCAATGGTGAATAGAGATTGAAATCATTTGGAAGGAAAATATATATAATACAACGTTCGACACAGAATGATAGCAGAACCATTCTCGTTTGACCTCGAATAAAATCACGGAATGTGTTCATAAGACAAGAAAGAGATTTCGTACCTGAAACAAAAACGCCTTCATATAGAGGTTAAGCTATGGTTAGAACAAATGCACTAGAAATAGGAATAGAACATGGGCGTGGAACTTTTATGGTTAAACAAAAACCTAACCAGTGTGTAAATAACACCATCCACGTGTAAGGATCTGGGAGTATAGGCGTGGATCGATAGCTCTATCTCTAGTATGGAGAATGCATTAAAACAATGATACAAATTCCAACCACATAAATCGCACGGAATAGATTCACAGATTTACTATGCAGGACGTGATCACATGGGAGAGCGACGAAATAACAATAAAAAAATCATCACTCAACTCGTTTCCTCTTGTCACATAAATGAACCCAAAATCGTCACAGTATAAGTGACATAAAACTCCATACGGAGTTCAAATGTCGAGGCATACAAACACGTCAATCCGGGTGGTTTAACCAAAAACCACGATAACCTCAAATAAATGCAACTACACAAATATTGTTGGACAAGATCCGATGCATTCAAAAGTGTGATCTGACGGAAGCCATAATCGTAGAGAGCACTTAAAGCTCAATACATTAACGGTGAGACGAACAACATATAGATACATAGATAATTTTTCATAACTCTTATATATAAATCGAAATATTTAATACCCATATAGAAACTGCTATATGCTCACAAGGGCGGGAAGGGTATAGTTATATAAATACCATGCGAATCAAACGAAGTGTTGACCATACGTCAATAGGAAGATGTTAGGGGTCTAGTCCACGAAATGATTAATATAATTAATACATTCCTCACTGATAACGTATACGACAGTGGAGTGACGCTCGCATCCTGAGACTCATTACAAAGACTACAACTCGTATCATTGAAGTTAACTATTAAAATTCCATACCCATATGTATGTGTGCACTCAATTAAGTATGCCATAAGTTACCATTGTTAAGTATCAAGATGCACCGTATATTATATTTTATAAATTAAATGAAGTGTGAGGGTCAAAGGTAGAAATAGAATGATCCTTATACCAAATAGAGATTAAATAGGTTGACATAAAAATTTGAAGAGGATACAAATAATTGCTAGGTGTAATGATATATATATGGAAGAAGTAGAGGAGAGAACCATCAAATTGATCAGTGGTCTTAAAAGTATAGGTCAAAAGTAAGTGAAGATTTAATTGCAGAAAATTAATGTATATGCAGAGTGAGATACATTAGTTAAAAAGGTAGATAAGCTTACTATAAGTGAAATTCAACATAGAAAATTAATTCAAAAATTTGAGATCATTATTCTTACAGGAGTGGAAAAACAAAACAAAACAAATTAGTAGGAGAAACATTACAAATGGTATCAGAGCTCAGGTTAGAAAAAACCTGGCTGTTTTTGTGCTCACTGTAAATTAATTTTGAGAAAAAAATTTTGTTACTGATGTTGGTTTGTTTAGTGTACAGTGGTACCAAAAATGAAAAGTCAATGGCTAAAGGAGATAGAATTTATGTTGATCTAGGTGATGGATATAACACGCTAGATCCCAACACTCCCTTGATGGCTATGTTGCAAAAGTTGCAACGGGAAATGGCTGAGCTAAGAAGCCAGAATGACAGGCTGCCATTAGCCAGTGAGGAACAGGAAAAGATGATAAGAGAACTGACCTCGCAGAACAACCAAGAAGGTGAAGGTTCCGGAAAGAGGAGGAAAGGCAAGTTCTCAGATGATTCTAAGGAAGATGACACTACTAAACATTAGTCTAAACAGAAGAAGGAATTACAAGGTGAATTTTGAAAAATTAAACCTCCCTCCTATGATGGGGAGAAGGAGGAAGATGCTGAGGCATGGCTGTTGAATATGATTAAGTATTTTCAGGTCTATGAATATGAAATAAATCTGAAGGCCAAATTAGCTATCTACCAGTTGCAAGGTAAGGCTACCTTGTGGTGGGAGGAGACAAAAATGGTTCATGCCATTGATGAAAAAACAGTGACGTGGGCAGATTTCCAAGTCAAGTTTAAAAACCGCTATTTGAAGGAACACTATTATGATGATAAGGCAAAGGATTTCCACGAACTTAGATTGGGACAACTCACCATAGATGAGTTTGTCACTAAGTTTACAAATATGTTAAGGTATGTTCCTTATATTCATGAAGAGAAGGCCAAGGTACAAAGGTTTTTGAACTGTTTGTCTACTGTGTAAAAGGAGAAAATAGAGTTCGATAATCCAAAAACTATGGACGAAGCAGTGAGAAAAGCTAGATTATGCTACCAGCAGTTTAAAGGAAAGAGTGAACATGGAAAAAGCTGGGTAAGCAAAGGTGAATTCAAATGAAAGAAATAGAAACCAGCTTACTTGAAGAACTTTAGTAGGGATCATCAGAGGAAAAAATTTGACAAACCGAAGGAAAGTCAAACTGCTCAGTCCCAAGTTGGTTCAAAACAAATGGAGGGAGATAATAAGAAGGACGGAATAGCCAAAATGCAGGAGCCTTAGAAATTTTGGGGTTGCGGAGAACCTCATCTGTTGAGGTACTGTCCACACCGAAATATTATGATGATTGTAAGAGATCGACAAGCTACCATAGTGAATGATATAGCAAGGAATATACCCACTATCAGTGCAGCTTTGGAGAACTGACAAGCAGAACACCAAGCTACTATGGTCGAGATGGAAGGTAGGATTGCTGACAAATCTGTTACAGTTTTAATTGATCCGGGTGCTTCTTTGAGTTACATTAGTCCACAAGTTGTATAGAAATGCAATTTCAAAACTAAAAAATTTCAGCAGTCTTGGTTGGTCCAGTTAGCCACTGGCACCAAGAGAAAATTAACTCATAAGTTACCTCAAACAACAATTAAATTAAATGATTTTTAGACAGAAGTAAATTTAAACATTCCGCCCTTAGGCTCATATGATTTGCTGATAGGAATGGACTGGTTAGAAAAGAGAAAGGCTATGATGAACTGTTTGGATAAAACTATGCATTGCATAGATGAGAAGGGGAGACCCTTTATACTCAAAGGAAAACCGAAACCAATCTCTGTAAGACAAATATCAGCTCTGCAATTAAAAAGAATAGCTAGAAAATGATATCAAGTATATGTTGTACATGTTGAAGAATCAGGACAGCCACCTGAAGAAAACCTACTAGACACTTTGCCAGTGGTAAGATAATTTAAGGAAGTTTTTCCAAATGAGATTCCTCATCTTCCCCCCAAAAGAGAGATTGATTATTCAATCGATTTGGTGCCTGGAGCAACACCCATCTCCAGATCCCCTTATCGGATGAGCCCCCCTGAACTCATGGAATTGAAAATGTAATTGAAATAATTTCTGGATAAAGGTTACGTCTGACCAAGTGTGTCTCCTTGGGGAGCATCGGTGCTGTTCATGAAAAATAAGGATGGAACCTTTAGAATGTGCATTGACTACCATCAGCTGAATAAGTTGACAATCAAAATCAGGTATCCATTTCCTAGAATAGATGACCTTTTTTATCAGGTGAGAGGGGCTTCATTATTTTCTAAGATTGATCTGAGGACTCGTTATCACCAACTCAGAATTAAGGAAGAAGAAATCAGTAAAACAGCTTTTCGAACCAGGTATGGTCACTACGAATTTGTAGTCCTACCTTTTGGTTTTACAAATGCCCCTGCCACTTTTATGTGCTTAATGAACAATGTTTTGAACAAGTACTTAGATAAATTCGTACTAGTGTTCATAAACAATATTCTGGTTTATTCAAAAAGTGAGGAAGAACGCCAAGAACACTTAAGGATAGTTTTGAAGACTTTGAAGGAAAACCAGTTATATGCCAAATTCAGCAAATGTGAATTTTATAAAGACAAGATTCAATACTTAGGGCATATTATTTCTGAACAAGGATTGGCTGTTGACCCTGAGAAAATAAAGGCTATTAGAGAATGGCCGATGCCAACTGATGTTTCAGCCGTGAGATCATTTATGGGAATTGTAGGTTATTATCAAAGGTTTGTGGAAAGATTTTCTGCAATAGCATATCCCATAACTTCACTGCAGAGAAAAAGCACTAAATTTGAGTGGACTAAAAAATGCAAAAATATCTTTGAACAACTAAAATTAAAAATCACTATAGCCCCTATACTGAAGATTGCAGATCCTGACAAAGAGTTTGTTGTATGTACTGATGCATGTAGAGAGGAATTAGGAGGCGTTTTGCTGCAAGAATTTTTTTTTATTGCATATGAGTATAGAAAACTTAAGAAACATGAACAAAATTACAGTGTATATGATCTGGAATTGGTTGCGGTAATTCATGCCTTGAAGATGTGGCGGCACTATCTTCTTGGAAAAAAATTTACATTGATGATAGATCATATTAGTCTCAAGTATTTCTTTTCTCAAACAGGTTTGAATGCTCGACAAGCCAGATGGTTGTCTTTTCTGAGTGAATTTGATATGGAAATAAAACATATCAAAGGGAAAGAAAACAAAATTGCTGGTGCACTAAGCGGAAATGCTTGCCAAAACATAAGCAACATTTGGATTAGTGCTAGTTTTGACTTATAAGAACTAGTTAAAAAGGTAGCAGATCAAGATCCAAACTATGAGAATCTACAAGTGAAAATGCTGAAGAAAGAAATGGCTAAATACACCCAAAACCAAAAAGGGTTGATCTGCTATAAAAACAAATTGTATATCTCCAATGTAGAGTCTTTGAAAAAAATAAATCCTAGATGAATATCATAAACAGCCATATTCAAGGCATCCTGGATATCAGAAAATGATTACAGCCTTGAAAAAGAAATTGTTTTGGCTAGGAATGAAAAAGGATATAGCAAACTATTTAGATAGATGCATGGAAGGTCAACTAGTCAAAGTTGAAGATTAGCATCCAGTTGGTCTTCTAAATCCCTTGCCAATTTCAGAATGGAAATGGGACACTGTTTCTATAGATTCTATAACCGGATTACCCAGAACCAAGTACCAACATGACTCAGTGATGGTAGTGGTAGACACTTTAACAAAAGCGGCACACTTCATACCTATAAAATCTACTTTTGGGACAGCCCAAGTAGCAGATGTGTTCCTAAAAGAAATAGTAAGGCTACACGGGGTCCCAAAGATGATTATTTCAGATAGAGACGCTAAGTTCACAGCTACCTTTTGGAAAGGTTTATTTGGAGTCATGGGCACTAAATTTAATTTTAGTACTGCTTATCACCCTTAGACAGATGGTCAAACAGAGAGAACAAATCAGATTTTGGAGGATATGCTGAGAATGTACGTGATGGATAGGCCATCAAAATGGGAAGACTACTTGCATTTAGTTGAATTTTCTTACAACAACAGCTATCAATCCTCCATCAAAATGAGTCTATTTGAAGCCCTCCGCAGAAGAAAGTGTCGTACTCCTTTAAGTTGGAGCCAACCGGAAGATAAGCTAGTATTGGGGCCAGATACTTTACAAGAAATGGAAAGGATTGTCAAACAAATACAGAGAAATATCAAGACAACACAAGATCGACAAAAAAGCTATGCTGATAAGAAGAGAGTGCATCAAGAGTTCAAAGTGGGTGATCATGTGTATTTTCCTATTAAACCCAAAAAGAGCACACTTTATGCTGGAAGTTGTGCAAAATTGGCTCCTAGATATTGTGGGCCTTTTGAGGTGTTAGAAAGGGCGGGACCAGTGGCTTATAAGCTAGCCTTACCGCCCCATGTTAAAGTTCATGATGTGTTTCATGTTTCATTATTAAAAAGATATGTACATGATGCTTCTCATATTGTTGATTGGAATTTGATATAAGTGGAACCAGTAGGGGATTTCCTTCCAGAGCCACTTCAAATATTGGAGCAGGAAGAAATTGAATTGAGAAACCAAACAGTAGCAAGAGTAAAGGTGCAGTGGAAGCACTTTACTACTGAAGAAGCTACATGGGAAAGAGAAGCTGAGATGATGGAAAAATATCCATATCTATTTTCAAAATAAACTTTAGTAGTTAGTTGTTAAAACCGAGGACGGTGTTTGTTTTCAGAGGGGGAATATGTAACACCCCTAGTTTTATGTTTTCAAGTTAGATATTTGAACTTCAGTCCAAAGGGGAGTGGACCCCAATGGATAATTATTGTGTGAATGTAATTAATTATTTAATTGTGAAAAATAAATAAAATATTTATGTGCATATTGACCAAATGAAATTTTTGAGATCACTTTCCAAATCCATGAGGTATGGAAAGAGGATAAGACTTTCCCCAAAAATATTTCAAAAAAAACCTTGAAAGAATTTATTTCTAAATTAGATTTTTGAGAAAAAATCTAAAATTCCCCAATGATGTGGAGAGTAGTTGGGAAGAGGTAAAAAAATGGAAAAGCAGAAAGAAGCTTTAAAGTCCCTAAATAAGGGAAGCCTAGGCAAACAGGAATAAAAGCATCCTGTAATTCTGGACGCAGAATTAGAAATGGGCTTTGGGGAGCATAAGCTTAAATAAGATACTCCAGAACAGATTGAGGTTGGTCTGTTCTAGGAGAGGATCTCAGCTCGGGGGTGAGTTCTGGAGACAGAAGAACTCTAAGGTTGGGAGGATTGGTCTGCACAGAAGTGGTATGTACATAGAGTTTATGAATGCTTAAGTTTGATGTTGTTAGTCAAGATGGATAAATGATGTAGCTGTTATGTTTAATTTAGTTACTGTGTTATCATCTTCCTTACATTTCACAGAATTAAATAGAATAAATGCATCTTCTACCTTTCTGTATGGTAGTAAGGAAAAATCCTAGGGAATACTATCAGCCAAAATCTCTAAACCATTATTTGGCTTAAATTTGGAGATAGGAAAAAAAGAAAGAATGATTCCCTAGAATAATTAGAAGTGTAACTTTAATCTTCTTCTATAAGGAATAAATACTAGAATAGAAAGATATAGATTTTCATATTCATATCTAATAGTTGTGACCAAATTATACTTCGCATATATATACATGCATATTAAAAGAGAAAATAAATTCAAAGTCAAGGAAAATATTTATGATCAATTAAGCTATACATTACATCAGAAAAGAGTAGGGTACTGTGAATAGGTATAAAAATATAATTCTGTTGTAGCACATAGTATGCTGGCCATGAAAGATATAAATTCTATTCAGAATAAAATTAGCTAACAAATGTATGGAAAAAGATAGATTAATGCTATTAAATCATTGTAGAGTTCTCTTATCTGTAGCATTAAAGTAATTTTACTTATTGGAGTAAACATAAATTAAAAAAAAAAAATGAAAGGGTATTCTATATGGTGAAGAAGGAGATGCATCCACATATTTACCAAATAACCATTGTAGAAATTTATTTGCTATATTGAACCCCATTGTGAAGTTATTACTAGGTATAGTAAATGACCAATCATTCAAATAGCTAAAAGAGAACCAAAAGAGAACTCATTTCCCTACCTCAATATCTGAGATATACAAGTAGCCCTAACTTAAATCTATTGACTAAACAGTAAAATGATCTGTTTTTATGAAAACACAAGTGAACTTCATACCTGTGAAAATAATGTAAAAATAAGGTAAATACTATTGGCTTAAGAAAACTCAGCCGGATATATTTAGAAATTCCTTACAGGATAATATTAGAAGAATTATTATTACGAATATTAAAAATGTTCAAAAATATTTCTAAATAAGTATATAAAAGTCCTAATAAAGTGGAAAACTTTGGAAACAACTAACAATAGAAAATGAACCCTTGACGAATGTTAACAAATATCCTGGTGCCGAGATTCATGTTAACGAATCTCCAACTTCTAGGTTGCTATATTTAAAATTACATTGAGTAAATCTTCCCAAGAAAATTCTCAGGGTATTGCTCTCCCGCAATTAATGACAAACTCTCGGAATACATTTTTCCATATAAGAATTAAAAAGAGTCATTCATACTGACCTGTAACAAACGAGAATAATATTGGTGTCAATGGACCCCAGTAAAAGAGTTCAGGAGTTTTCAACAAGAAAATAAAGTCACCTTGGAGTAGGAAATTACCTGCAAAATCAACCGAGACAAATGAGTATTGATGAGGGTATTGACCAGTATATATATGAATGAGTTAACAAAGGCTAAGGGAAGTCGAACGAAAACATACGTACCCCATTAACTATAGTGTAAGAGTTAAACATCTATGTGTGAGGAAACGATGAGTTAGACACCAAGAACGATGACTGTCAGTTGGCCATAGAAACAAAAATACAAATAAGAATTTTAGTCGAAGTAAAATCACCTGAGAAATTTCTTGCTAAGGAAAAATGCAAGGAGGGCCGAGGAAACTCTGTCGAAATTATCATTGGAATTGAACTCAAGCTTAAGAAAGACACCTTCCAAGGATCAAAATCTGTGTGGAATGTTCATCCAAGACGCCCAACTTGCCAAGGAAGAACCCATAAACCGTATAAGAAATTAATGGAGTAACTGGTAATAGATTGCCATAAGAAAATGTAAAACAAAAACAAAACAAAAATTTGATGTCTATGCCATGTAATGCCAGAATCCAATGGTGAATAGAGATTGAAATCATTTGGAAGGAAACTATATATAATACAACGTTCGACACAGAATGATAGCAGAACCATTATCGTTTGACCTCAAATAAAATCACGGAATGTGTTCATAAGACAAGAAATAGATTTCCTACCTAAAAAAAAAATGCGTTCGTATAGAGGCTGAGCTCTGGTAAAAAACGATAGAACAAATGCACTGGAAAGAGTAATAGAACATGGGCATGGAACTTTTATGGTAAAACAAAAACCTAACCAGTGTATAAATCCCACCGTCCACGTGTAAGGATTTGGGAGTATAGGCGTGGATCGAGACCTCTATCTCTGCTATGGAGAATGTGTTAAAACAACGATACAAATGCCAACCACATAAATCGCATGGAATAGATTCACATATTTACTATGCAGGACGTGATCACATGGGAGAGCGACAGAATAACAATAAAAAAATCATCACTCAACTCATTTCCTCTTGTCACATAAATGAACCCAGAATCGTCACAGTACAAGTGACATAAAACTCCATACAGAGTTCAAATGTCGAGGCATACAAACACGTCAATCTAGGTGGTTTAACCAAAAACCACGATAATCTCAAATAAATGCAACTACACAAATATTGTTGGACAAGATCTGATGCATTTAAAATTCTGATCTGACGGAAGCCATAATCGTAGAGAGCACTTAAAGCTCAAGACATTAAGGGTGAGACAAACAACATATAGATACATAGATCAATTTTCATAATGCTTATATATAAATATAAATCTTTAATACCCATATAGAAACTAATATATGCTCACAAGGGTAGGAAGGGTATAGTTATATAAATAGCATGTGAATCAAACGAAGTGTTGACCATATGTCAATAGGAAGATGTTAGGGGTCTAGTCCACGAAATGATTAATACAATTAATACATTCCTCACTGATAACGTATACGACGGTGGAGTGACCCTAGCATCCTGAGACTCATTACAAAGACTACAACTCATATCATTGAAGTTAACTATTAAAATGCCATACCTATATGTATGTGTACACTCGATTAAGTATGTCATAAGTTACCATTGTTAAGTATCAGGATGGAACGTATATTATATGTTATAAATTAAATGAAGTCTGAGGGTCAAAGGTAGAAATAGAATGATCCTTATACCAAATAGAGATTAAATAGGTTGACATTAAATTTTGAAGAGGATACAAATCATTTCTAGGTGTAATGATATATATATGGAAGAAGTAGAGGAGAGAACCATCAAAGTGATCACTGGTCTTAAAAGTATAGTTCAAAAGTAAGTGAAGATTTAATTGCGGAAAATTAATGTATATGCAGAGTGAGATACATTAGTTAAAAATGTAGATAAGCTTACTGTAAGTGGAATTACAACATAGAAAATTAATGCAAAAATTTGAGATCATTATTCTTACAGGACTGGAAAAAAAAAAAAAAAAATAGTAGGAGAGACATTACACCTTGAGTTTGGGGGATCCTATCCTATGGAAGTTCAACTACTTTAGGTTCACTTTTTAGGCCTTAAAGTTTTCCTTGAATTCATGGGAGAGATCCTTGAGAAATGACACATGTTTTAAAGTTTGCCTAATATTTTATGGGAGAAATAACACATGTACATGGTTTTCCTTAAAGTGGTAGTGGTTTATGGATATTAGAATGAAGAAATTCTATTTAGATATGTTCTAGAGATTGACTGTAGGGGAATTTACTGGATATGTAACGTTTCAGAAAATATGAGACCCAGAGGCTATGTGGCCCTTTACAGACTCTGCCTTTAGAACTTATAGAGGTTAACACTAAATAGATAGACTAAAATCCTATGGAATTTCAAACAAAGTAAAATCCTATGGAAGTTCAACCAGTTTAGGTTCATTTTTTAAGCCTTAAATTTTGCCTTGAATTAATGGGAGAAAGCCTTGAGTTTGGGGGATCATATCCAATGGAATTTCAGCTACTTTAAGTTCAGTTTTTAGCTCTTAAATTTTTCCTTGAATTAATGGGAGAAAGCCTTGAGAAATGACACATGCTTTAAAGTTAATGGGAGAAAGCCAATCACACATGCTTTAAAAACATTGCCTAAGATTTTATGGGAGAAATGACACATGTACACAGTTTTCCTTAAAGTGGTTGTGGTTTATGTATATTAAAATGAAAAACTTTTATTTAGATATGTTCCATAGATTGACTGTAGGGGAATTTAGTGGTTTATGGATATTAAAATGAAGAACTTGTATTTAGGTCTATTCTAGAGATCGACTATAGGGGAATTTACTGGATATGTCACCTTTTAGAAAAGATGATTTCCAGAGGCTACCTAGCCCTTTACAAACTCTACCTTTATGACTTGTAGAAGTTAACACTCAATAGACAGACTAAAATCCTATCAAATTTCAACCACTTTAGGTTCAGTTTTTAGGCCTTAAATTTTTCCTTGAATTAATGGGAGAAAGCCTTGAGTTTGGGGGATCCTATCCTATGGAAGTTCAAATAGTTTAGGTTCATTTTTTAGCCCTTAAATTTTTCCTTGAATTAATGGGATAAAGCCTTAAGAAATGACACATGCTTTAAAGTTAATGGGAGAAAGCCAATTACACATTCTTTAAAAACTTTGCCTAAGATTTTATGGGAGAAATGACACACGTATGGGAAAAATGACATAGGTACACAATTTTCCTTAAAGTGGTTGTGGTTTATGGATATTAAAATGAAAAACTCTATTTAGATCTGTTCCAGAGATTGACTGTAGGGGCATTTACTGGATATGTCACCTTTTAGAAAAGATGATATCGAGAGGCTACCTGGCCCTTTACAGACTCTGCCTCTAGAACTTGTAGAAGTTAACACTCAACAAACAGACTAAAACCCTATGGAAGCTCAACCACTTTAATTTTTTAGGCCTTAAATTTTACCTTCAATTTATGGAAAAAACCTTTAGTTTGTGGGAAAAGTGGCATGTCCATGGTTTGCCTTAATTTTATGGGAGAAATCAGATCTAGAAATGACATGCCTTAAAGTTTTCCTTGCCTAGATTTTAAGATATAAATGACATTTAAATAGTTTGCCTTAAAGTTTTCATTATAGTATATGGGAGAAATGAAAATGTCTTATAGTTTTTGGGAGAGATGACACAGAAATGATAGAGAAATGACATAGAAATGACATATGTCAAAAGTCACACCTTTATGAGTTTGTGGGAGAAATTACATGTACAAGGTTTGCCTTAGAATTTAGTTTGCCTTGAAGTTTATGGGAGAAATCACATCTAGAAACCTTTATTTTCACATCTTTAAGTAGGCTAAGAACATTAAGAAAAGAATTTCAACTTACAAATTAGTTATGTCCTTAATAAGAAGTATGATTTAGCACTTCTCAAATTGTTTAATAATTTATAATAATGTCATTTTTGGCTCAAGTAATATCATTTATCCTTGATATGTACAAGAATTTTACAACTTCAACATCAACCTACACTATCATCATATCATTGTAGCCATGTCAATCTAGATTATTTATATCCATTACATCATAAAACACTCCACTTTTAACATTTTACAAGAATAAAGCAACATGGAAGGTGTAAATTTAGGTACATTAATAAAATATAGCCATGCCAATCTAGATTCTTAAGATCCATTACATCATAAAACACTCCAATTTTAACATTTTACATTTTACTCCACTTGAGTTTGGGGGATCCTATCTTATGGAAGTTTGGCTAATTTCAGTTTTTAGGCCTTAAATTTTTCCTTGAATTAATGGGAGAAAGCCTTGAGAAATGACACATGCTTTAAAGTTAATGGTAAAAATCCAATGAAACATTCTTTAAATTTTGCCTTAAGATTTTATGGGAGAAATGACACATGTATACGATTTGCCTTAAAGTGGTTGTGGTTACTAGATATTAAAATGAAGAACTTCTATTTCGATTTGTTCAAGAGATTGACTATAGGGGAATTTACTAGATATGTCACCTTGTAGAAAATATGAGATACAGAGGGTACCTGGCCCTTTACAAACTCTGCCTTTAGAACTGGTAGAATTTAACACTCAACAGACAGATTAAAATCATATGGAAGTTCAGCCACTTTAGGTTCAGTGTTTAGGCCTTAAAGTTTGCCTTTAATTAATGGGATAAAGACTTTAGTTTGTGGGAGAAATGGCATGTGCATGGTTTGCCTTCAAGTTTTCCCTAAAGTTTATGGGAGAAATCACATCTAGAAATTACATGCACCTTAAAGTTTGCCTTGCCTAGAGTTTAGAAGAGAAATAACATGTACATGGTTTGCCTTAAATTTTTCCTTATAGTACATATGGGAGAAATGACATTGCCTTATATTTTATGGGAGAAATGACATATAAATGACACAAAAATGACATAAAAATGACACATGCCTTAAAGTTTTCCTAAACCTTTATGGGAGAAATGACACATGTACACGATTTGCCTTAAAGTGATAGTGGTTTTCACTTACTTAAACAACTAGTGGTAGTGGTTGATTAAGTTATGTCAAAAGTCACACCTTGATGAGTTTGTGGGAGAAATGACATGTACATGGTTTGCAAAATTATTTTATGCACTTAATAAAACTACTACTGGTAGTTGTTGATGAAATTATGTCAAAAGTTGGAAGTGGTTGATTAAGTTATGTCAAAAATTTTGTGGGAGAAATGACATGTATATGGTTTGAAAAATTATTTTATGCACTTACTAAAACAACTAGTGGTAGTTGTTGATGAAGTTATGTCAAAAGTCACACCTTGATGAGTTTGTGGGATAAATGACATGTACATGGTTTGCAAAATTATTTTATGCACTTACTAAAACAACTATTGGTAGTGGTTGATGAATTTATGTCAAAAGTCACACCTTTATGTGTTTTTGGGAGAAATTACATGTACAAGGGTGTTTCTAAACTCCAGATCTCTTTGTTTGGATCTATTATCTACTTCTACAACCCACTTGTGATTTCTAACAAACTGGATAACTTGGGAAAACACTATAGAGGAATAAAATCCACAGATTATATAATTTGTTTATGAAATGTACTTGGTTGTGAAGTAATAAATAAGTGTTTCAATCTCAATTTTTGAGGTTCTTTGAATTTCCTATGCGATTCAAATATTAGCCTATATTTGTTATTTGTCTTTAAAAAAATATGCTTCAGTAAAAAGTAGATGTTGTTTTGTAGAGTAACCTTATACAATGATTTAATGTGAAGATAGTAAATTTCAACACTAAGGGAATGCAACTAGTTGGATAGGACTGACTAAGTTTTCTACCCAAGTTGATATTAACCAACTAGGTGCAAAAAGGGCCAAGAAATGTGGATAGTATAATTTCTTTGGGGTATACTTTAGTGATCAAAGTTGACGAAATCAATCCCATTTTAGGGAGAATGGTTATGGACTTAATTTTATAAATATAATCAAGCTATGATGATGAGATATTATGTGAATAACTTGTTCTTTTGATGTGTAATGTCACAAGGGTGCTTCTAAACTGTAGCTCTCTTTGTTTGGATCTATTATCTACTTCTACAACCCACTTGTGATTTCTAGCAAATTGGATAACCTAGAAAAACACTATAGAGGAAAGAAAATCCACAGATTATATAATTTTTTTATGAAATGTATCTGGTTGTGAAGGAATAAATAAGTGTTTCAATCTATGTTTTTTAGGTTCTTTTAATTGGCTATGTCATTCAAATATTAGCCTTTGTTTGTTATTTGTCTTTAAAAAAATATGCTTTAGTAAAAAGTAGACGATTTTCTGTAGAGTAACCGTATACAAAGCTTTAATTTGAAGATAGTAAATTTCAACACTAAGGGAATGCAACTAGTTGGATAGGACTGACTAAGTTTTCTACCCAAGTTGATTGTAACCAACTAGGTGCAGAAAGGGCGAGGAAATGTGAATTGTATAATTGCTTTGGGGTAGACTTGAGTGATCAAACTTAACCAAATCAATCCCATTTTAGGGAGAATGGATATGGAATTAATTAATATAATCAAGCTAGGATGATGAGATATTATAACTTGTTATTGTGATGTGTAATGTCACAAGGATGATTATAAACTACAGCTCTCTATGTTTGGATCTGTTATCTACTTCTGCAACCCACTTATGATTTCTAACAAACTGGATAACCTAGAAAACACTATAGAGTAAAGAAAATCCACATATTATATAATTTGTTTATGAAATGTACCTGTTTGTGAAGGAATAAATAAGTGTTTCAATCTCTATTTTTGAGGTTCTTTGAATTTCCTATGTGATTCAAATAATAGCCTCTGTATGTTATTTGTCTTTAAAAAAATATGCTTCATTAAAAATTAGATGATATTTTGTATAGTAACCTTATACAATGTTTTAATGTGAAGATAGTAAATTTCAACGCTAAGGGGATGCAACTGGTTGGATATGACTGACTAATTTTTCTACCCAAGTTGATTGTAACCAACTAGGTGCAGAAAGGGCCAGGAAACGTGGGACTTGGTAGACTCCTTTCAAAATATTTCATTTCAGCACATTTACGAAGAGAAAAATAAGACAATTGATTTCCTATTTAAGAGGGGCATCAGAAAGGAACCTAGGAAGTTTATTTATTTATTTAATTATTTTTTTCTTCTTTTGTCAACAAAATCTAAGGCTGAGATTATTAATTTCTCTCAAATCTGGGTTTTTTTTAATGTTCTTCGTAAAAGTGTTGTGAGGTTAAGTAAAATAAATGTCATGTAACAGAGTTTAGAATCAGAAAAACTATGGACTATAAGAAAATATTAACCAAAGAATATTTAATTTTAGCACATTTATGGAGAGCAAAATCAGACAATTGATTTCCTATTTAAGAGGGGCATCAGAAAGGAACCTTGGAAGTTTACTTATTTATTTATTTATTATTTTTCTTCTTTTGTCAACAAAGTCTAAGGCTGAGATTATTAATTTATCTTAGATATGGATTTTTTTTAATGTTCTTCGTAAAAGAATTGTGAGTTTAGGTAATATAATTGTCATGTAACAGAGTTTAGAATCAAAAAAATATGTACTATAAGAAAATCTTAACCAAATAATATTTCATCTCAGCACATTTACGGAAAGAAAAATGAGACGGATGATTTCCTATTTAAGAGGGGCATCAGAAATGAACATTGGAAGTTTATTTATTTATTTAATTATTTTTTTCTACTTTTGTCAACAAAATCTAAGGCTGAGCTTATTAATTTCTCTTAAATTTGGGTTTTTTCTATTGTTCTTCATAAAAGTGTTGTGAGGTTAGGTACCAACCTGGAATTTCAAAGACGAGGCCGCAATGAGAAGACAAGCTATAATTCGAAGACGAGGCCACAATTCGGAGATCAACGATGACATTGTGGTGGACGTGGATTACCTGCAAATAAAAAACACATCAATAAAATTAATACAAAATAACAAAAATATAGAAATTCACAAAGAAAATAAACAGCAGAAAACCAACAAATTATTCACCTCCTCGCCCCTGTGCAACACCAAGACTCTATACACACAACAACCTCAGCAAACACAACAACCTCATGCAGAAAACACAACAACCTCAGCAAATTCACACGGCATACAGCAAACACAACAACCTTAGCAAACACAACAGACAATTACGACAATGCTAATAAGCCTGAAACCCATCCACGTTTCGAGGCTGGTGTATTTATAAACTAAATTTCAGCCAGATTATTTTAAGAGTTCAGCCGAACAATTAGTCCGGCCGAACTACTAGTCCGTCCGAACTAATATTTTGGCTAAACTTTCGTTGTCGGCTTTCCCATCTCTAGCCAAAAATCTGTTTGCCCATGTCGTTAGTACGTTGTCAATGTAAACAACATAATGAGTTCAGCTGAACTAATTTTGAAATTTTAGTCAAACTGTTGGGAAAATGACTTTTCCGCCCCCCATTCTCACAAAAATGTAACCCACCTTTGTGGGTTTACCCCTCTATTTATATTAATATATTACTTATTAATATTAATTTACATGTATAGTGTTGAAATAATTTACATTTTTTTACATGTTATAGTTATTTTGTCTTAAGCTTGAGTGGTATTTAGATTTGAAAGCCTTGTGTAGTGATAGGCTTCTTTGACACAAAAGCAGTCATTTATGGATTTTATAAACAAGTTTGAAGCTTGAGGAAGTTGTATTCATGGGTCTTTTAGAAAAGAATATTTATTCATGGAGTTTAGTGTAGATATTTGAAGTGCAAAAAAGAAGTCAAGGAAGAGATTTGGGGTCATTCATGGAGTTTAAAGGTTGAATCCAAAAAGTGATTTATGGGGTAAATAGGCAATCTTGGCATATTAACTATAAATTTTCTTCTAAGAGGGTTCAGATGATGGAACTTAAAATATGATACTAACTAACAAAGGCTTGGGTTGTGTGGGATACTAACTAACAAAGGATGGGCTGTAAGGAAATGATATTCCGAACACTTTGGATATCATAAAATGATAATAATAGTAAGGAACCCTTTTTATTATCTTTGAATGAAGAGATAGATTGATAAGTACATTTCTATATGCTTGGAATATCAACAAGTTAAGGCTAAACATAAACATCTAGAATTTTTTTACAACCTCTTACAATTCCAAATTCGAAATGGGATACTATAATCATGGATTTTATCACCATATTTCCCAAGACAATTAAACAACATGATTATGTCATGGTTGTGGTCAAAAACTTAAGAAAAACAACTCAATTCACTCAAGTGAAGTCCATTCACAATGAAATTGATATTGTTGAAATATTTATGAAAGAAATGTTCATGTTGAACAAAATGCCAAAGGTAATCATGTCATATAGAGACGCTAAATTTACTTAAGATTTTGGAAATATTTGTTTGAAGGGATTGGAAAAACCTAGAATTTAGTGCAACTTATCATCCTTAAATATATGGATAAATGGAAAGGAAAAATCATATTTTAGAATACATGCTTTGTATGTATATAATGAGAAGACCACGTGAATGGGAGTATTGTTTTCCATTGGTAGAGTTTTCTTATAACAATGACTATGAAGAATCATTGAATTTGAGTCCCTTTGAGGTAATTTATGGCCAAAAATGTCAAACACCTACTAGTTGGGATCATCCAGTGGATAGGGTTATTCATGGACCTGATATGTTTTAATATATGGGGAAAGAAGTTTTATTGATAAAACAAAAGTTGAAGGGAACTCAAGATCATCAGAAGAGCCACATAGAGAAGAAGATAGTTCATAAAGAGTTTAAATTCGGAGATAATTTGTATCTCCATATTAAGACAAAGACTAGTTCCTTGATAATGGGAACTTATGTCAAATTAGCACCTTGATATTATGGAATATTTGAGATTTTGGGAAAAATTGAGCTAGTGGCTTAGAAGCTTTCCTTGTCTCCAAAAATTGAAACTCATGATGTATTTCATGTATCTTTGCTTAAAAACTATCTTTATTATTATAATCATGTTATGGATTCATTTGTGATAAAAGTGGAACCTAAAGGAGAGTTCAAACAAGAACCATAATGTATATTAAGCAAGAGATATATACAGTTTTAGTACCAAACCATGTTTAGGTCAATGTACAGTTGAAGCACTATGGAGTAGAAGAAGCCACTCAGGAATTGGAATATACCATGAGAGTGACATATCCTTACTTGTTTTTTACATAATAATAGAACAACGAGGACAATGTTCTTAAAGGGATAGGGAATTGTGACACCCATTTTGTTTTCCCAATGTTGTAACGTAATTGAGAACTTATAATGTTGGAATGTAACCATTGATGCTATAAGTTAATAATTCATGATCCCGTGTAAATTATTTTTATCAAGAAATAAACAAATAATCTAGATTTGAAGGAACTAGAATAGCCAATAGATTATGATTCATTTAGAGGAAAAAATTCCTTGATTTAAATTTCCCTTTTTATGAGATAGTTAATCTTCCCATGAAGCTTCTAATGATAGGTCATGAAGATGAAGGGTCAATGCCTAATTACAAAAAAAAAGAGGGGGGATCAATCAATAGATTCTTATCCCTTAATCAATTTAACCTATTCCATTTTCTCTCTCATACAATATTTTCCTTATAACATAGAAATTTTAATTGGAAAGAGAGTTTGTGGCGAAACCCAAACAATTTCAACCTTCTTACTGCTAAAGACTTGTAAGTGATAACCTATGTGAGGGGAATTAAATGTGTTGAAACATTTTTTATTTTGAATAGATATCCTTGAGGACTATGAATGGTGTCGCATATAAAGCATTGAAGAGGGGAAAGGTAGAGATAATTTATCTACCATGGAAGGAATCTCTTATGATATGCATACCTTCATGGAAATTTTGTGAATGCTTATGAGCCTAGTCAAAAATGGAAAGCATGAATACTTAGTTTTTCCTATGTGTGAAGGAGAAATGATTTCAATTTTATGTTAAATTTGGATTAAAAATTTTGTGCTAAATCCTTGAGTTTATTTTTCTCTTAAGGCATCAATAATTTGGCTCAAAGGTGGTTGGCTACGAGAAATATTACAACGAAGTATTTCCTATTGTTGGTTGGAGAGTGGCTCACAGTTCTTATGCTCGAGATTCACCTTTTATAGACCAAATAAGTACATAATTTCTTGGTAAAAGAAATTGATTATTAAAGTAATGTGTGTCTATATATATATATATATATATATATATATATATATATATATATATATATATATATATATATATGAAAATGTAAGAGTTGAAATTGTTTATTCTCAACAAGTTTTATCTTATGAAAAAAAAAAAACATGTGGACTTTCAATTTTGGTGTTGGTAAAATTGTTAATTATTTTCTTAACCTTTGAGTAAAGAAATTGAATTGATTTTGGAAATATTTTCTACTGAGTAGGGATCTCATTAGTAACTTTCCAAATCCATGGGTTGTTTGTGCACATGAATGGCTTCCTTGTTAATTTCATGTTGTTTTTCTTTATTTTTCTCTACATGATACAAGTCCCAAATTTGTCCTTTGATTTAAAGAGAATTTAGGTGTAAAAAATAAGTTGAGGAAGAGTTTCAGGGCATTTGTGGAGTTAAAAGGTTCAATCCAAAATGTGATTTAAAGGGTAAATAGGTCATCTTAATTTTTTTCACTATAAATTTTCTTTTCAGGGGTTTCCAAGGCTAGAACTTGATACAAGAGAAGGTTTAGAATGGAGAAATTAAGCTCTATTATATTCCCACAAAAAACATAGTACTTAATATTCTTACCAAACCCTTGGCAAGAAAGAAGTTTGAGGAATTCAAGGGTCCACTTGGATAGATACATAATTATTTTTCGAATAGGAATCTCTACATAGATTTAGTGTGAACATGTAAGATTTCATTTGAGACATTTAAAAACAGTAATTTTTAAATAGTAATTTTATTTGGGAATTGACTATATTAAAAAAAGTGAGCCTTGTATTTAGCTATTAAGTCTATAAAAGTATATCTCATGTATGCATGACAGAGAACAGAACTTGAAGGAGAGTTCAAATAAGTATCACAATGTATATTAGGAAAGAAAGAGGCACTGGTATAACCGAACCATTATGTAGGTCAAAGTACTTATAATTCCATGATGTCAACATTGATTCTATAAGTTCAAAATATATGGTGTTATATAATTTATTTTTATTAATAAATAAATAAAAAATCTAGAGTTAGGGAATAAGGATAGCCAAAAAATTATGATTTCTTTAGAGGAAAAAATTCCTTGATGCAATTTTACCTTTTTAGGAGACAATTAATATTACTAAGAAGCTTATAGCAAGAGGTTGGGAAGATGAAGGGCCAAGGTGTTAAAATGGAAACAAGAGAAATCATTCTTCCTTTATCTTTTTAACCTATTACATTTTCTCTCTCACACAATATTTTCCATGTAACTTATAAATTTGAATTGGTAATAGAGTTAATAGTAAAACCTAGACAGGATCAAACCTTATGATTGGTTAAGAGTTGTAAGTGACAACTTATGTGATGGTACCTCAATGAGTTGAAACATTTTTTATTTGTAATCGATGTCTTTGAGGACTTGGAATGGTCATTTTTATGTGTAGCACATAGAGCATTGAAGAGGGGAAGGCTAAGAGAATGTAGAAACGAGGGAATGAATCCCTTATGATATGCATACTTGCATGTTCATTTTGTGAATGCTTATGAGCCTAGTCATAGACGGAAATAATGAACACTAAGTTTTCCCTATGTGAAGGAGAGTGGTTTTCACTTTTATGTTAAATTTGAAATAAAAATTATGTGCTAAATCCTTGAGTTTAGTTTTCTTTCAAGGATTTAGGAATTTGGCTTAAAAGTGGCTAGCTACAAGAAATACTGCAACACAATCTTACTGATGGTTGGGTGGAGAGTGGCTCACCCTTCTTATGTCGAGATTATTTTTTTCTTGTGCATATTAATGTACTGATTGCATGTTTCTTTTTATTTTCTCTACAAGATATAATTCCCAAAACTTTCGTTTAACTTTAAATATATTTGAGGTGAATAAAAATTCTTCTTTCATAGGCTAAAACTTGATATGATAAATGGCTTAGAAGGGAACAATGAAGCTCTAGTATATTCCCACATATCGACTAGTAGTTAATATCCTTACCAAACCCTTTGCTAGAGGGCAGTTTGAGAAATTCAAATGTATATTTGGATAAGAACATAATTCCTTCCTCACTGAGAGGAAGTATTTAGAAATATTGCTTAAACATAAATCTCTACATAGGTTTCGTGTGAACATGTAAGATTCCATTTGACATATTTTCAAAAAAAACAAATTTTAGCTATTTTGGTATTGGATAAAAGTATAAATAAAATTCAAGATCGTGCTAAAAGGATAGTGTCTTATTTCAACATACAAAACTTGGAAAATTAAGAATTAGAGTGAATACATAGTGGGGAGAAGGAATTGGACATAATGTTGAAAGTAGTGTAAAATGGGAACAAGAGAGAGATTTCAAAAGTTTCACACAATATTACATTCCAATGTGGTAAAAACATTTTAGTCACTCTTAGTGGTAAATAAATATTTTCATGTTCATGTAATAGTTGGTTTAATGTTAACTGATGATTAAATGCATTTTTAAGACATTAAGACAATTATTAATATTTATATTTCAAATGATATATTATGAACATAAATTAATTTTTTGACTTAATAAAATTAAAAATGGAAGTAGATTCCATAAAAGAAAAGTAGACCAATAGTAAAAATTAATTCAAGATTTATGAGTTAGTTGAACAGAATCAGTTCAAATAGTTACCCAACCTCTAGGGATAAAGGGATATCCCAGTGAGGGAGAGGGTTTATGTTCGGTAACTAGAGAAAGGAAGGTTTGCAAAGAAGAATTCCAGAGCTGGTGTAATGAGTGGAATATTCTAACTTATTGAAATTATTGGAATAGTAGACTGAACCAGATTGTCCTGAGGTCTCTTCCAGTATTCTGTCAACACATATAGCTTAGTATTGGAGCACGGGGGAAGAGACGAGGACATAATTTCCTCTCTCAAGGAAGGGAGGTTACCATCAGCAAAGGTTGTAAGACAGATAAGTAAATAAATATGTTGTGTATTTGAATATTCAAGTTCTCCATTTAGAGTTAGGGAAATTATATAGGAATGTTGATTTAAAGAAAGAAGTCTATTGTTTGTTTTATCATAAATTTAGAAGGGTCTATTGACTATTAGAGTAGAGATGATAAGATGACAGTGAATATCTTTAATTTTAAAAGTGAGATAAGATTTTAGATTAATAACTAATGACAGGGAACTGTTAACTCGGTGCAATCTTGATGAAAACTACGTGTAGGTGGTTCCATGCATCTATGATAGACACAGACAGGATGGTCAAGACATGTAATATTCCCTTTATTGATCCAGTCAAAGTGGATATAATCAATCCATGGTACTTACCGTGGTATTTTCCCATGGTATTGACCCATGTTATTTCTTGTTGGTATTGACCCATGGTATTTCTTGTTGGTATTGACCCATAAAGCCTATAAAAGGGGAGAGAAGTTAGGCATTTAGAGCATTCTGGATTATCTATCTTATTATGTTTGGGTTGAGAACCTGGCATGCCCAGTTCTATCATCGATCCCGATACGAAAACCCCGCGGTGATGTTTATGTGGTGGATCCATCCAAGATTCACAAGTGGGCTTCAATTTCTTATATTTGTCATTTTCAAGCAACTGTACATTCCATTTGTAGGATTTTATGGTCTGGGCATGTATTTTACTTCGAGTGAATAATAATATAAATAAATGGCTACATTTCTTGTGTTCTGGTTCTTGATGAAAGATTATATTAAATGAGAACACTAATATGTTTTAGATCTATCCAAATTTTTATTGTTTGGAATCTTATAGTGGTATCGGAGTTGTGCATCCTACCAGCCTGAGAGTTTTATGCAAGGAACTTCGGTGAAATTTATTTTTCACCCTAGCCAGCATTTCGAACTTTGGTGATATTTATCACCCTAGTTGGATTTTTATTTTTTTAGTAAATTATTTTTATTGGGAGACATAAGTGAAGGGAAAATCATTTATAAGTCCGTGGGTTAAATTTGTGAAAATATTTGAAGGCATGATTGACAAAATCTTCCTATGAGAAAATAATATATTCCTGTTTGGGTATGGGAGAAGATGGACCGTCTTGAAGAAATTTTGAAAAACAACCAGAAAATCCTTGATCTACTAGTGAGGTTATATGGTCCTTTAAGTAGCCATATCTCCATAGACCAAAATGATAATCAAAGCAAGAATAAAATCAGCAACAAGAATGAAAGAAGGAGGGGAGGACTATGCTTTATCTTCACGGGACCTTGGGCTCTTAACCATTCTTGTCGAGGTGATAAGAAGAAGGCAACAAAGTCAGAACAAGAGGACAGTACTTCAAATCATGGGGAATATTTTGTAGATGGGTCTATTGATCTTCAGGATGGTGAGCAACATCATGAAATTATTCAGGGAGGCTTGCAAGACGACAAACATTTGGAAGCGCATGAGGAAATTCTACCTAATGCCATTGATGAGGTTGATTCCTATACAATGGAGTTCGTAGATCCATAGGGGAATATTCATGAAGATTATGAACAATCAATTATAGATAAAATGCATCTATGTTTGACAGTTGAAAGGGATGAACATATTGTCTCCACAGATGAGGAAGACTTGGGAGATTTAAGTGAGAATCCAGCCATAGTGAACTAGCATGATGAGTATGATCACAAGGAGCAACATGACAAACATAATGTGCAAAATGGAAAAATCCTAGAGAGTTGGTCAAAGGCTGAATTTGAAGATGTGGTCGTTGGGCATCGGGTGCAAATAGATACAGAGACAGTCAGCACGACACTAGAATTTCCAGTAGAAGACTTTCGAGAAAGGATCAAGCATTTCAAGACAGATCTTATGTTGTTGAAGCAGAAATTCTGGACAGTTCGAGACACTGCTTTACAGGAGAACAGAAAAATTGAGGAACTCATAGGGGTATGTGCCGAATCAAAGACCAAGTTGTCTATTGTTGAAGAACAACTCAAATCCCTCATAAGGCAGCAATAGGAGTGTGATTGGGAGTTCCAGAGCAGCCCTCTACAAGAGTACATAGATAAGTCTTGCAACACTACCAACAACCCACCTTTATACATTGGGAAGAGAAGGGAGGAGTTCTCCAACTGCATGATGTTGGGTAACCAAGTAGAGAAGCATGAATTGAGCATCAAACAACATCAACATAGTAGATTTGCAGATATTCATCCCTCCCCAAGTATGGATTAGTGGGAGATTATGAGTTGGTATTATATCGATAGACTGATTCTTTGGAGGATACTCACAACTGAGGGCATATTGCAGCTTGAGCCCTTTGTTGCGGGCAGTGATGGAGGGATGAAATGGTACCATAACCCACACGTCCCAGGATTTAGGTGGCATTGGAATCCGGGAGAATCCATTGGGGAAAGGATTGTTTGGGATCTAGGAAAATCCATTGAGGAAAGGATTGGTCAAAGGATTGTTTGGGATGTAGGTATCGAAGGATCCATTCAGGACCATTCAACATGGAGGGCACATCGGATTGTATGGGATCCTGGTATCAATGTAAAAATGCTTCTGTTGTGGATAGAAGTGGATTGCTTGAGGACAAGAAATCTTTGGGCGGGAGGATTTGTAATATTCCCTTTCTTGATCCAGTCAAAGTCGATAGAATCAATCCATGCTACTTACCGTGGAATTTTCCCATGGTATTGACCCATGGTATTTCTTGTTGGTATTGACCCATGGTATTGACCCATGGTATTTCTTATTGGTATTGACCCATCAAGACTATAAAAAGGGAGAGAAGCTAGGCATTTAGAGAATTATGGATTATCTATCTTATTCTGTTTGGGTTGAGAACCTGGCACGGCCAGTTCTATCATTGATCCCAGGATGAAAACCCCCAGTGATGTTTATGTGGTGGATCCATCCAGGATTCACAAGTGGGCTTCAATTTCTGATATTTGTCATTGTCAAGAAGCTGTGCATGCCATTTGTATGATTTTATGGTCTGGGCATGTATTTTACTTCCAGTGAATAATAATATAAATAAATGGCTACATTTCTTGTGTTCTCGTTCTTGATGAAAGATTATATTAAATGAGAACACTAATATGTTTTAGATCTATCCAAATTTTTATTGTCTGTAATATTCCCTTTCTTGATCTAGTCAAAGTAGATAGAATCAATCCATTGTACTTACCACGATATTTTCCCATGGTATTGACCCATGGTATTTCTTGTTGGTATTTTCCCATGGTATTGACCCATGGTATTGACCCATGGTTTTCCCTTTTTGGTTGTTTTGACCCCATGTATTTTCCCATGGTTTTTCTAAGTAGCCCGTCTATAAAAAGAGGAGGAGGAATGAGAACAACTCATGGAAAAACAAATTGGGATCTTTCTTTGTGATATTTTTGAGGGCTCACGCGAGTTTTCAAGAGAGGATTTCAAGTGAGATTCTCAGGATTTCTTCGGTGGGATTCGATCTCACTCTAGTAAGCAAACCCAACTTCAGTGGTTTCTCTGATCACCCTAGCTGGTTTAGTTTATTTTATTTCTTTATTAAAGAGAGAATTGTGCATTATTTATCTGCTAGATCGAAGATACAGATTGTGCCTTGGGCTGAATAGAAATAAAGCGTTCTCTTGAAGTCCATTTATGTGTATTTAAATGGAGATTCATAATACATCGTATGCACCTTTATGCTTATGGAATTTATGGATATTTTAAACATACACCTTTATGGATTTTATGGATATGGGTATTATAATCAAGTTTATGCTCATATTATTTTATGGCATTCTTTCCATATATTAAGAAGTATGTTACTCTATTTTGTCATTTTATCAAGCATCATTACAAAAGGGTGTCATTTCTTTACTGAAGCATATTAAAGTGGTATCAGAGCCTCATCTTGGCCAACTGTGGGATTCCAAGGAAGGATAAACAAAAGGGTATTATTGTTAATTGGGAAGGAAAAAGGGCTAGGAGTCAAGGGAAAAACGAAGGGGAAGAAAGACCAATGGGTGGTCACGAAAATACCAAACTTGAATATGCTTTACCAAAGATCACTCACTCAAGAAACCATCATAGAACTCCTTAAAGCACAGATCGGGCAACCTAATGTGAAAAGCAATAATGGGAAAGGAGGTTCCCATTCAAGTGGGGATGGTCCACCACAAGAGTATATCAATGTTCGTAGCAACGACCCATTACACGAACATGTCAACACTCGGAGCAGCCCTTTTAGTCAACTAACCATGCCTCCATTTTCGAATGACTCCTCTAGGGAGCAAGACTGCCCTTCACCTATTACAGAGACAATCAGCACTGCACTAGAATTGCCAATAGAAGACTTTCGAGAAAGGATCAAGCATTTCAAGACAGATCTTATGTTGTTGAAGCAGAAAGTTTGGATAGTCTCACACACTACCTTACAAGAGAACAGAAAAAATGAGCAACTCATGGGGGTATGTGCCGAATCAAAGACCAAGTTGTCTAGTATTGAGGAACGACTCAAATCCATCACAAGGCTACAAGAGGGGTACGATTTAGAGTTCTAGAGAAGCCCTCTACAGGAATACATAAATAAGTCTTGCAACACTAACAACCCACCTTTATACATTGGGAAGCAGAGGGCAGAGTTCTCCATCTACATCATGTTGGATAACCAAGTAGAGAAGCATGAATTGAGCATCGAACAACATCAACATAGTAGATTTGCAGATATTCATCCCTCCCCAAGTATGTATTGGCGAGAGATTATGAGTTGGTATTCTATCGATAGGTTGATTCTTTGGAGGATACTCACAGCCAAGGGCATATTGCAGCTTGGGCCCTTTGGTGAGGGCAGTGATGGAAGGCTGAAATGGTACCATAACCCACAAGTCCTAGGATTTAGGTGGCATTGGGATCCGGGAGAATCCATTGGGCAAAGGATTGTTTCGGATCTAGGTATCGAAGGATTCATTCAGGACTATTCAACATGGAGGGCACATCGGATTGTATGGGATCCTGGTATTAATGTACGAATGCTTTTGTTGTGGATAGAAGTGGATTTCTTGAGGACAAGCAATCTTTGGGTGGGAGGATTTGTAATATTCCCTTTCTTGATCCAGTCAAAGTAGATAGAATCAATCCATGGTACTTACCGTGGTATTTTCCCATCGTATTGACCCATGGTATTTCTTGTTGGTATTTTCCCATGGTATTGACCCATGGTTTTCCCTTTTTGGTTGTTTTGACTGCAGGTATTTGCCCATGGTTTTTCTAAGTAGCCCGTCTATAAAAAGAGGAGGAGGAATGAGAGAAACTCATGGAAAAACAAATTGGGATCTGTCTTTGTGATATTTTTGAGGGCTCAGGTGAATTCTCAAGAGAGGATTTCAGGTGAAATCCTCAAGCTTCCTTCAGTGATATTTGAGAATCTCACCCTAGTAAGCAAACCCAACTTCGGTGGTTTCTCTGATCACCCTAGCTGGTTTAGTTTATTTTATTTCTTCAGTAAAGGGAGAATTGTGCATCATTTTAATTTTCTTTGTGATTTCCCAGCCTTCACGCATGGTCAAACTACCTTGGGCTCAATAGTAATAAAGTGTTCTCTTGAAGTCAATTTATGTGTATTTAAATGGAGATTCATAATAAATCGTATGCACCTTTATGCTTATGGAGTTTATGGATATTTTAATCATGCACCTTTATGGATTTTATGGATATGGGTATTATAATCAAGTTTATGATCATATTATTTTATGGCATTCTTTCGATATATTAAGAAGTATGTTACTCTAGTTTGTCATTTTATCAAGCATCATTATAAAAGGGTGTCATTTCTTTACTGAAGCATATTACTGAGGCATGGTTGGCCGACTAAAAGGGCTGCTCTGAGTGTTGACGTGTTCGTGCAATGGGTCGTTGCTACGAACATTGATATACCACTGTGGTGGACAACCCCCACTTGAATGGGAACCTCCTTCCCCATAATTGTTTTGCACATTAGGTTGCCTGATATACTCTTTAAGGAGTTATATGATGGTGTCTTGAGTGTCAGCGATCCTTTGTAAAGCATCTTCAAGTTTGGTATTTTCGTGATCACCCATTGGTCTTTCTTCCCCTTCATTTTTCCCTTGACTCCTAGCCCTTTTTCCTTCCCAATTAATAGTAATACTCTTTTGTTTATCCTTCCTTGGCATCCCACAGCTAGCCAAGATGAGGCTCTGATACAACTGTAATATACTTCAGTAAAGAAATGACACCCTTTTGTAATGATGCTTGATAAAATGACAAAATAGAGTAACATAATTCTTAATATATGGAAAGAATGCCATAAAATAATATTAGCATAAACTTGATTAGAATACCCATATCCATAAAATCCATAAAGGTGCATGATTAAAATATCCATAAACTCCATAAGCATAAAGGTGCATACGATGTATTATGAATCTCCATTTAAATAGACATAAATGGACTTCAAGAGAACACTTTATTACTATTCAGCCCAAGGCAGTTTGACCATGCGTGAAGGGTGGGAAATCACACGGTAAAGTGGAATCGTGAGCTTGGCACAATATTAACACAGAAAATTAAAATGATGCACAATTCTCCCTTTACTGAAGAAATAAAATAAACTAAACCACCTAGGGTGATCAGAGAAACCACTGAAGTTGGGTTTGCTTACTAGGGTGAGATTCTCAAATATCACTGAAGGAAGCTTGAGGATCTCACCTAAAATCCTCTCTTGAAGACTCACGTGAGCCCTCAAAAATATCACAAAGAAAGAACCCAATTTGTTTTTCCTATGAGTCGCTCTCATTCCTCCTCCTCTTTTTATAGACGGGCTACTTAGAAAAACCATGGGCAAATACCTGGGGTCAAAACAACCGAAAGGAAAAACCATGGTAAAATACAAGAAATACCATGGGTCAATACCATGGGTCAATACCAACAAGAAATACCATGGGTCATTGCCGCTTATTCACTACTTTATTTATTAGTCTTCTACTATTGTGATTTGGTCCAACCGGTTAAACGGTTGGGGATATTATAGTTCCCCCTACCCAAAATTTATTTCCCTCAAGAAATTTCAATGTTAGATGTTGCAATATGTGTTCTCCTTCCCAAGTGGCATCCTTGACGAGCAGATCTTTCCATCGTACCAAATAATCACGGATAATTCTGCTTCGAAGCTTCCTTTCTCGAACCTCCAACACCTCCTCAGGAACTAGTTGAAGATGGCCCTCTTCATCTAATGGTGGTAATTTTGGTGATGATTTTATGTTTGATCCTAATGCTTTCTTCAAACAGGAGACATGAAAGATGTTGTGAATTCTGCTCTCTGCGGGAAGCTCTAGCTCATATGCCACTTCTCCTATTTTCCGGACAACTCAATAGGGCCCATAAAATCGTGACTTTAATTTTTCTGCCTTTTCTATCTCATCCTTGTACACTTTGGGGTGCCCATAAGGGGTAGTGATGATAGCTTGGACCCCTTCTTCTAGTTCGATGATGTGCTGAAATCCCCTATCAGGTGGGCGTCCTGGGGGGATATCTCCAAAGACCTTTTGGTATTTTTGCAATAGTGCCATAATATCAGGTGAGTACTCCTTGTGTTGTTCTATTGGTTTCTTCTCCATGATTCGGCACTCTACTGCCCATACAATATCCCCATGTCGAAGGTCTACCTCCATCCGATTGGATGTCACAACCTTGGGAGGATATGCATGCATTCCTCTCAACCTCACCTTTTTACCATCTGGTCCTGTGAATGCGAGTTCCAAGTCTTGGTAGTTCACTGTATGAGTTCCAATAGAATATAGCCATTGTACCCCCAATACTACATGAGAGTCTGGGCAATCTAAAACAAAGAATTTATCTGTAACTTTGTAGTTTCCCATTGTTAGGCTCATGTTAGGAAATATCTTAGTGCAGGGCATGCGGTTGTGTTCTTTCTTTCCAGGAATCAAAACATTAAAGCCTTCAAATTCTTCTGTGGTTAGTCCCCTTCTAGCTACAAATTCTACATCAATGAAGTTGTGGGAGGCCCCATCATTAATTAGCATAGTAACCTTTTGTCCTTGTACGGTACCCCTAACCCGGAAGGTGTGATATCTTGGAACCTCTGTGAGAGAGGCAATGAATCTTTCCTGGACTTCTTCCTGTATTACTCCCATGCCTTGTGATTCCCCTTGATCGAGCTCTAGATTCTCTTCCTCATCTTCGCTTTCAGAAAATACTTCAATATAGTGGGCCTTCCCTTTAGTACACCGATGTCCCGGTGCCCAAGGTTCTTGACAAGAGAAGCATAGCCTTCTCCTTCTAAGATCTGTTCTGGTCTCATTATCCAGCTTCCCCTTACCAAATGGTTCCTGTTGTTGCTGCTTGACTTCCTTCCTTTTTTGAGGAATAGAGAATTTAGGTAGGAATCTATTCTTGGGTACTTCCTCCTGCATATCCCTTGCACGGTTAATTGCATCTTGCAAGGTGGTGGGTTGGTAGGCCCTATCCCAACCTCGTAGGGGTTCTGACAACCCTTCGATAAATAACATGACCAACCGGGTCATGGAGAGGTCGTCGACCATTACTGCAAGCCTCTGGAATTGTGCAACATAAGATTCAAGGTTCCCTATCTATTGGAGCTGGGTTAGCTCACGGAAGTATATCTCAGGATCCTTCCTATCAAATCTTTCTATTAACTTCTATGTGAATTATATATAAGAGATGATGCTGGCATGTCCCAGAGTGGTCATACCATGTTGCCACCATTCATGTTCTTCTCCATCAAGATGAAGTGTGGTGTATTTGATGGCATCCTTCTCCCGCATGGGATTGAGCTGGAAATATGTATCGAGTTCCTGTACCCATGATCGTGCTAAACACTTTGACAATCCATCGAGATAAGGAAGAGTTACCTTTCCCACAACTTTCTGCAAATCTATTTTTCACTGATGGCCCCCATATGTGGTTTCCTTCATTTGTTGTTTTCTCCTCATGTAGTAAAATTCATTAAGGCTCAGGGTTTCTTTCACGTCGGGAGGCAACGTATCATATTCTTTCATCCAGGCAGTAACCGTCTCTGCAATAGGTGAAGGGCAGTCTTGCTCCGTGGAGGAGTCATCCAAAAATGGAGGCATGGTTGGCCAACTAAAAGGGCTGCTCTGAGTGTTGACGTGTTCGTGTAATGGGTCGTTGCTATGAACATTGATATACCCCTATGGTGGACCATCCCCACCTGAATGGGAACCTCCTTCCCCATTATTGCTTTGCACATTAGGTTGCTTGATCTGTGCTTTAAGGAGTTCTATGATGGTGTCTTGAGTGTCAGCAATCCTTTGTAAAGCATCTTCAAGTTTGGTATTTTCGTGATCACCCATTGGTATTTCTTCCCCTTCGTTTTTCCCTTGACTCTTAGCCCTTTTTCCTTCCGAATTAACAGTAATACCCTTTCGTTTATCCTTCCTCGGCATACCATAGCTGACCAAGATGAGGCTCTGATACCACTGTAATATACCTCAATAAATAAATGACACCCTTTTGTAATAATGCTTGATAAAATGACAAACTAGAGTAACATACTTCTTAATATATGGAAAGAATGCCATAAAATAATATGAGCATAAACTTGATTATAATATCCATATCCATAAAATCCATAAAGGTGCATGATTAAAATATCCATAAACTCCATAAGCATAAAGGTGCATACAATGTATTATAAATCTCCATTTAAATACACATAAATGGACTTCAAGTGAACACTTTATTACTATTCAGCCCAAGGCAGTTTGACCATGGGTGAAGGGTGGACAATCACACGGCAAAGTGGAATCCTGAGCTTGGCACGATAACACAGAAAATTAAAATGATCCACAATTCTCCCTTTACTGAAGAAATAATATAAACTAATCAAAGAAACCACTGAAGTTGGGTTTGCTTACTAGGGTGAGATTCCCAAATCTCACCGAAGGAAGCTTGAGGATCTCACCTGAAATCCTCTCTCGAAAACTAGCCTGAGCTTCAAAAATATCACAAAGAAAGATCCCAATTTGTTTTTCCCATGAGTTTCTCTCATTCCTCCTCCTCTTTTTATAGACAGGCTACTTAGAAAAACCATGGGAAAATACCTGGGGTCAAAACAACCAAAAGGAAAAACCATGGGCAAATACAAGAAATGCCATGGGTCAATACCAACAAGAAATACCATAGGTCATTGCAGCTTATTCACTACTTTATTTATTAGTCTTCTACTATTGTGATTTGGTCCAACCAATTAAACGATTGGGGATATTACAAGACATGTGCTTATTTAAAAGGAAGCAGTGAAAACATGAAAATATAACCATAAACCTGTGTCAAGAAAAATAACAAGAAAATGATACTGCAAACATGGTGAAAAACTCGTGATAGCACTATATGTCTATAACCAGAGTTCACATATAAATTAATTAATATTGCATTTTCTATTGATGAACTAACTACAAGTAACCCCTCTCATAAAGAAAAATAATCTAGATTCGGTATATAAACAGAAAAAACAATACAATGGACAAAGTTAATATATATCTTTTCTTTCTTTGACAAACAAATGTAGAATGGCTACTTTGTATATGCCAAAGAAATCAGCACACAAACCCCGCCAATGTAAGAATGGAAATCACTTTATAGAAAATAATTAAGTTACGGTCACTGAATGTCAAAAACTCGGCCAATGTAAAAATGGCAATCACTTTATAGAAAATAATTAAGTTACCGTTACTGAATGTCAAAAACTCTGTCTGTAGACAATATTTAAAAAAAAACCAATAGGCATAACTTAATATAATTACAACCACCGAAAACCCCTTCACCCGGGTAAATGTATCAGTGACAAATAATTCTAGAGAAATCACTGAGTCTGGAAATGCCCAAGTGTGGAAAAGTCCTTTGAACTAAACTTAGAGTCTTATATACATATTTCTTAAAAGAAGAAAACAAGAAAACCCTAAGCTTGCAATAGTCCCTGTGAATCCAAAAAGGTGGCAGAAAACTCCATTAGGAGTGAGTACCTGGCATATATATATGTGTGTGTTAGTGAGTCTGAAGTGAGGTTGGTCTTAGAACCCGAGTCAAGAAATGACTGCAACAGCAATTACCTGGATAGAAAAATATTTTGGTAAGAGAAAACGCCTAGAATTGAGAAAATATCCACCCGAGAAAACAAAGAAGGGGACACTCGTTGCAGGAGGAAATTTAACTGTAGTTTAGCTCCACGCGAAAGTGGCAGAATTAGAGGAACCTGCAATAAAACTTTCCACAGTTAAGCTTGAAGTTGAGTATGAGTATAGAGTAGGAATAATAAACTAAACACCGAACAATCAATAACATAATAGATTTACCTGCAACGTTTTTCGAAAAGATAAGAGAAGTCGGATATCTCTAGTACATGAAGGGAAGGGTAAGTCCAGCGCTATTCGTGTAACCTTGAAGCTGGAGAAACACAGGGTTGTTAAATCTGAACTAAGTTACATAAGAAAGAAAATATTTGTAAAATATGTAAAACAGTAAAAGCAAAATTAACTGAGCATACCTTGAAGAATTCGCGGGCTTTGAGAGAATAGTCTTGGCAGAAGGAAAACGCCTGAGCAAGGTGGAAGGCGCTTCATTGTAACGGAAGCCGAGATTGTGCAAAGGATTAGCGAGATGGAGAAAGAGATGATACCCCGCCATGGAAGCAACTAGCAGAGCTCGAGAACGATAAGCCCGCCATGGAGGCAGCGAGGAGAGCTCGAGCGGCATGCTGAGCTAATGAGAAAAAAGTTAGGGTTTGCGCGTAGACATTGTCAAAAACCCACCCAAAACCCTAAATAAGAAATAAACAGTAGATCGTAAGCCCGGATAGATCAGCGGAAATCCGTAAACCAAAAATTAATAACACAGATATTCATTTACAGTGTTGTACAAGTGTCAACTTAGATTGTGGTTTTCTCGCTGAGGGTCTCTTACAGCTGAGATAATTGGAATATGTACTGTTTATATTTATAATATAAATCAGCGTTTTTTCCTTTCTAAAAAAAGTGTCAACTTCAAATGCCGTAGGTTGACAGTAACTTAGTCAGTGTGCAGCTCGAAAACCATAGGCAAAATTTTATTATATTGGTGTGCTAGACAATGTAAATGGTGTTTAAACCTTGTAGGTATAGGTTTGCCCCATGTAATAGAATGGGTTCACGAAATATAAATGAAATGTATTTGTATTTTATAATATATGCAATGTTTTATTAAATTGTGGTGTTAAACAGTGTGAATAGTATTTAGACTATGAAAGTACAGTTTTGCCTCGTGTATTAAATGTATATGAAGTTTATAATGTATAATTCATAGTTACAATCATAAGTTAGGAAATTAAATGGAAGTGTAGTGATGAGTTAGGCAAGGTAAGTAATTAAGGGTTTTAATAAGTTTTTAATTTTTTTTTTTTATGGGTTGAATGTTAGAGTTCACATGACTTGATATATAATTGCATATGAAATTTACAAATAGATAAAGCCATTAGAAATTTTAAAAAATGGGATTAATTAAACAGTTTATATTTCAAAAATATTTCAACATGATTTAAATAAGAAATTCTATAACATTTACCTCTAGCTTAGCCCCCACACATATTCAAGCATCATTTTCACCTTGTTGACGCATATTCTTCAATTTCTCATTCACTCTATTTCTTTAAAGTTCCAAACCCTGAAAGTTGGAGGATATAGGGAAGATATTCAAGATAATTATGGTAGAAGTTTCATATCTTGGTTCATTATAATTTTAGTTATTCCATGAGGAATTTGGGTCTCATGAATACTCCTAAAATCATAAGTAATTGTTGTGTTAGCAAAGCCAAAAAGATATGGGAAGAAATTGATACCCCTTATCTTTAACCAAGATTTAAAGGAATAAGTTTGAGAAAAAATAGATTCCCAATAACACTAATGAAGGATTAAGGGGTTGGGTAAGTGAGAAGTTGAAACATACAAAGACTAGATATTGCTTTAGATTAGATAAGTTCTATAAGGGAGTAATGAAACTCTAGTATATTAGCAGAGATCAACTAGTAGTTAGTATACTTACCAAGTGGTTGAGAAGAGGGGAGTTTGAGGAATTTAAAGGTGTATTTGGATTTATACAAAATTCTTTCCTCACTGAGAGGAAGTGTTGAGAATTATAGCTTGAATAGGAAGATATTCATAGGCTTAGTGTGAACATGATATACAAATGATCAAGCAAGTAGAGAAATAATTTTATGTTTTTTTTTTGTATTTATAGTAGATTGTGCCTAATGTAGTAGAAAAAGAATCATCTCTCTCATCTGTTGGGTGTAGCTTCTAAATAAAGAAGAAATTTATGAGAACCAAGTATCTTGTTTGAATCTAATTTTCCATCTTCAGACTTTGTATTGGTGACTAGTTTAGTACCTCCTAACCCCAATTCAAATAGAAATTTTTGTGCAAGCACTATTTGCATGTCATAAAATTGATGTAAATGTAAATGGCATATATATATATATATATAGTTAGGAGTTATTCTTAACTATCTTCATTTTCTGATAATGCCATATGTACAACCATCATAAGTTATCTAAAATAATTTTCTATGAGTACAATTTCAAATTTGATTTCACATATGAAATTTAATAGTAATAAACCCACAATATGAACTTTGTATGTAGCTGCAAGATTGATATATCCATGTGATATTTGTAATAAATAATCCAAGAAATTATTAAATATGCATGAGATTTCCACAGTAATAAGAAGTACACTCATCATTGACCAATGGCTACATTAGAAAAAAAAACATATCCAAAACACTATAGGAAATTTTTAAGTTCTCAGAATAAAATTTGACCAAACAGTTGTCCACTAACTAATCTTTTGAGCCTTTGGACTTGCATTGTGAAATATTCAATTCCACATCCAGTAAGTTCCTTAACCTGCATAAGACTAGCATTGCCCTATATTTGCACATGACAATTGCAAAACCAAATGTCCTATGCTACCAAAATGTTGTTGAATATATATCCTGGCACTGCATTCACACAATCAAGATGACATATGATTAACTCCTTTGACATATTGCAATTACTCTGTTATTGAGTGAGTGAGGACCATGGCCTTATAATATTGATGGTTAATATCACACAAAGGACTTGATAATTATCGTGTTTTCTGTGATGTGCTTAATAACCATGGTAATTAATGGAGAGACAGCTTTTGATTCACGCAAAAGAGTTGATGAGGAAGAATATTTTTATGGTATTACCACAAGGCGTTCACCATACTTTCATGTTTTATTCAGTAGTTTTAAAAAGGATTGTGTGATAATTATCCATTTGTCATGGGAAATCCCTTTGTCCCATTTCTAATATTATTATAGCTAATGCGCAATGATATAAATATTTGACCATCATCATATATTGGCCATGTTGTATCACCCTTTCATAGTGAAATCATGATTCTCATGAAAAAAAATAATATTTTTCGTTTTCATTACAAGATTATATTAAAACAATGTTCCCAAAATTTACGAAATATATCAAGAAAAATATAACATCGTGCATCCATCTTTGTAATTGGGTATTTTATATATATATATATATATATATATATATATATATATATATATATATATAATGTCAATTTAGGTAATATGTCTTAGAATAATGAGCTCAACATAGTGGTTAGTTCCTTGACCCAAGCCCATTTTAATTTTAAAAATATGATCATTATTGAGTATAATATAGGCCCCCCAACATAACCAATATGCTGATAAGATCCATTGAAATATGCCAAGTAGTGGAGTTATTCAATACCTTCAGGAACTATGGTTATTTGAGGTCAGGGAGGATCATAATCCATGAGAGTGTTGTATATAGAGATGATTTGTGACGAAGCTAGTTTCCAATTTAGGGTAGAGTCATGGAGTATCAAATTGTTCTGGAGAAGCCAAATGCCCCAAGAGATCAAAAGAGGAAGGTTATGAGCTGTGAGGGGATTAGCTTTTTCCTGGCATCATTGACATTATGGCCTTCCCATGGGAAGGGAAAATTTAAGAGTGAGAGAGTCATAGTCCACAACAAGTAGGTGGATGGACATAGTAGGAAAAGGTGATCAATGGATTCAAAGTCTGTTTTGTAAAGTGTACACCAAGTGGGGTCATGAAAGGATCACTTGAGAATATTATCACCCCTAGGAACCTTGTTATTGAGCACACACTAAGTAAATAGTTTAGCTTGCAATTACTCTGTTAGTTTCCAAAGTTAGTTCCACCACCAGTAGAATTCAAATGGCCTATGATCCAAGAAAATGAAAGTGTAAAGAAGGAAAGTAAATAGCGTGTCCAACATGTGACCATCTCCAGTAGTGATAGGAATATGGGATTCAAAGAGAGAAGAAATGTAATATTTCCAAGCTTCTCTCCATAGTTTAGGGATATCAAGTTGATCAATGGATTTCCATCCTTGGAAGTATAGAGAAGAAGAGTCTAGATCGAATATCTGAGAAATATGAATAATTTCATTACTAGACAAGTGTTGGATGAGCTCATTAGGGAGCTGGTAGACATTCCAACTACGAGTCCATGGATGCAAAACCACATGAGCCAAGTTCCCCTATATGATTCTCCAAGTCAAACCATCTCTGATATTGGGGAGAGAAGTAAGGACAACTTTCCATATAGAGGAGATGTGAAATCTGTTCCAATTAGGGTTTCTCATCCAATCCAAGAGTTGCATGGGCCTGATATATTTCTGAGTAATCACCTTTGTCCAAATATTTTGAGAATTTAGAACATGAAAACATATGAGAATTTAGAACATGACAGCATATCTTGGCAGCCAGTGGCTTTGCAAATACATCAATATTCTTCAATCCTCAGCCTCCCCACTTCTTAGGTAGGGCAATAAGATCCCATCATATCCAAGAAAAAGTGTGACCATCTTGTTTTCCTTTCCAAAGGAATCTACATCATGTATGATGTATCCAAGACAAAATTCCCTTTGGAATCCATGCCAGGACATCCAGTACACCTTAGTAGCTTCGAGCACATATTTTATCAGAATAAGGTGGCCTCCCCATGATAGCCAATGATGATACCAGGAAAATATTATTTTCTCAATTTTTACAATCAGCCATGTCCAATCTGCAATATGATAATCTAACAATTTTAAACAAAAACCAAGATATTTAAGACCGTCGTTCAATTCAAGAAGACTGAATAGGAAACAGAGCAGAGAAAGTGCATATTCATGTTGAGTGCATCTAATGGAAGAGATTATTTGTGGTTATTACATACCATACCATTAGCTAGTAGAATATTCCTCAATGGATCCATTGAGAAATATAAGGACATCATATGTTATTACATACCATACCATTAGCTAGTAGATTATTCCTGAATGGATCCATTGAGAAATATAAGGACATCATATACAAATAAGAGATGTGAAACAAAAAAAAATTATGCAATTACCATGTCTTCTCTCCTTCGAAATAATTCGACTTAGTGCTTCCATGATTAAGAGAAAAAGAACCCTACCGAAGTCCCCTCTCTAAATGAAAGAAAGCTATGTTGCACTAGCTGTGGGGATAGGGGAGGGGGAACTAGTTTCTGGAAAGGCTAGAGTGCACCCCCAAATTTTCAAGGGACCACAGGTGGGGGAGGGCAAGTTGGGGAGGGAAAGTGCTGAAACTATTTATTATATTTATTATTTATTAAAATATTAAAATTAAAATAAATTAAACATTAATCAAAATAAATAAAATACTAAAATGATAAATCTAAAGACTAATACTAATAGTTTAGTAGTATTTAATAGTCATGGAGAATTTTGCATCACAAAAACAAATTTCGTCATCATTGTATAACTTAAGTACTATTAGTTTCATACAACTTACAACCTACAATCTACTATTGTCTAATATCTACATAATCATTCTATGATCATTGATGCATGATGGATCATTTCAAAATTTAAATAGGAGCTAAAGATTAAAAGTAAATAATATTATAATTTAATAAAGATGTAAAGATGAAAAATTCATTAAAATTTAAATATAAATCTCAAATTAAGAGTCTAGAAGTAGAAAACCATGGATTATAAATTTATAAATTATAGTCATAGACTATAGTCCAAGAACCAAAATGACAAAAACTAAAATTTAAAAATATTATAGTCACTAGTGTAGCTGCCAAATCGTAAAACTATAAACCTTAAATGTTTTAAGTTTGATAGGTATATGTGTTAGCCTTTAGTTTAGGGTAAATGTAATTAAGAATTTACATTTTTTTAATTTAAAATTTTTATTTTTATTAAAATTTGTTTTAATTTTTTTTATAAAAATGAAATATTTTAATAATTTTTTTAACTTATGATTTGAAATTTTATTGGGGAAGTTGAGAAGTCCCCAATTTATGGAGGGAAGTTTTGGAAATCCCCAAAAAGTCCTTGAATTTTAGAGGGACTGCTAGGGGAAGACCTTGAAGTCCCCAAGTCCCAGATTGAGTCCCCAGCAAATCCAAAACATTTCCTACTTGTTCCAAAGTCCCATGAATGCAGGAACAAAGGGAAAGAATTGAAATTATGGCTGGGACGATCCCCTTGCAACATAGGAAAAAAGGTGTAGCATATCCATTAATGAGAATGTTGAGGGACACATAAGTTAATCAACACATAATCCAGTTCATAAAAAGTATGGGGAGCCCAAGGTGAGTTAAAAGCATGTGAATGTATAACCAATTAGTCTGATGGAAGGCCTTTGTAAGAAAAATCTTCAACATGATTCCTTTAATTTTTTTTTATCTTGATGGAATGTAAAACCTCTTGCACACTGTCTACTGCTTCATGAATTGACGATGATTGAGGGAAAAATTTTCAAGCTAGATATGCTCAAATAAGATGGGCTTGAAACGATTTGCAATAATTTTGGCTATGATTTTGTATAACATACAACAAGTATTAATTACAAGTTATGCACAATTACCTCTATTTATATTAATATATTACTTATTAATATTAATTCACATGTATAATGTTGAAATAATTTACATGTTTTACATGTTATAGACTATAGTTGTTTTATCTTAAGCTTGAGTGTTATTTAGATTTGAAAGTCTTGTGTAGTGATGGGCTTCTTTGACACAACAGCAGTGATTTATGGATTTTATAAACAATTTTGAAGCTTGAGGAAGTTAGCAGAAAAGATTTATCAATGGAGTTTAGTGTAGATATTTGAAGTGAAAAAAAAGAAGTGAGGAAGAGATTTGGAGTCATTCATGGAGTTTAAAGGTTGAATCCAAAATGTGATTTATTGGGTAAATAGGCAGTATTGGCATTTTCACTATAAATTTTCTTCTAAGAGGGTTTAGAGGATGGAACTTGAAATATGATAAAATATGCCTTATGAATTAAAATTAAGGAATTTATACAACAAGGAGAAAAAAGCTTGGGTTGTGTGGGATACCAACTAACAAAAGATGGACTGTAAGGAAATGATATTCCAAACGCATTGGATATCATAAAATGATAAGAATAGTAAGGAACCATTTTTATTACCTTAGAATAAAGAGATAAATTGATAAATACATTTCTATATGCTTGGAATATCAACAAATTAAGGCTAAACATAAACATTTAGAATTTTTTTGCAACCTCTTACAATTCCAAAGTGGAAATGGGATACTATATTCATTGATTTTATCACCATATTTCTCAAGACAATTAAACAACATGATTATATCGTGGTTGTGCTGGAAAACTTAAAAAGATCAACTTAGTACCTCCTGACCCCAATTCAAACTCAATTGTTTCTGCAAGCACTATTTGCATGTCATAAAACTGATGTAAATGGCATATACATAGGAATACAATTAGGAGTTATTCCTAACTATCTTCATTTTCTGATAATGCAATATGTATAACCACCATAAATCATCTAAAATTTCAATAAAATTTTCATGAGTGCAATTTCAAGTTTTATTTCACATATAAAATTTAATAGTAATAAACCCACAATATAAAATTTGTATGTAGTTGCAAGATTGATATATCCATGTGATATTTCTAATAAATAACCCAAACAATTATTAAATATACATGAGATTTCCACAGTAATAATAAGTACACTCATCATTAACCAAAGGCTGCATTAGAAAAAAGAACATATTCAAAACACCATGGGAAAATTACATATTCAAAACAGTATAGGAAATTTTCAAGTTTTCAGAATGAAATTTGACCAATCAGTTGTCCACTAGATCTTTTGAACCTTTAGACCTCCATTGTGAAATATTCAACTCCATGTCCAATAAGTGCCTTAACATGCATAAGACTAGCATTGGGCTAAATTTGCACATGACAACTGCAAAACTAAATGGCCTATGCTACCAAAATGTTGTTGACTATATATCCCGGAACTCCATTCACACAATCAACATGACATATGATAACTCCCTTGACATATTGCAATTACTCTGTTATTGAGTGAGGATCATGGCCTTATAATATTGATGGTTAATATCACAAAGGACTTGATAATTATCTTGTTTTCTGTGATGTGCTTAATCACCATGGTAATTAATGCAGAGACAGCTCTTGAGTCACGCAAAAGAGTTCACGAGGAAGAGGAAGAAGCTTTTTATGGCATTACCATAAGGCGTTCACCATACTTCATGTGTTATTCACTAGTTTTGAAAGAGATTGTGTGATAATTATCCATGTGTCATGGTAAATCTCTTTGTCCAATTTTTAATCTTATTATAGCTAATGCTCAATGGGATAAATACTTGACCATCATCATATATTGACCATATTGTATTACTCTTTCACAGTGAAATCATAATCGTCATAGAAAAAAATCATATTTTTCTTTTGCATTACAAGATTATATAAAAACAATATTCCCAAAATTTACAAAATATATCAAGAAAAATATAACATCCTGCATCCATTACAAGATTATATAAAAACAATATTCCCAAAATTTACAAAATATATCAAGAAAAATATAACATCCTGCATCCATCTTTGTAATTAAGTATGATATTATTTTTTTATCAATGTCAATTTAGGTAGGAGGTAGAATATTTGAATTAGTTCTACTTAGAGAAAGATTTCATTTTCTTTGGGCGGGGCTGGTGGCAGATAGATTTTGCATCACGGGATCGGTAGTTTCTCGTTTCTTGACTCCGGTGCTGCGTTATCTGGTCAAGTTTGTCTTTAGTTAGCACGGCTTGCAAACACATGCTTCGATGCCTGCTATGAACTAATGCAGCAGAGAGAGCATCATCTCTCTCAGCTCTGGGCCGTGGCTTCTAATGGTAATAACGAAGAAATTGACGAGAACCAATTTTCTTGTTTGATTCTGATGTTCCAGCTTCAGACTTTCTTTTGATGACTAATTCACTACCTCCAAACCCCAATTCGAATTCAACATTTTGCGCAGGCACTATTTGCATCTCACTTTCGTCATAAAACTGATGTAAAGACCATAATTGTTTTATTAAAATTCAATAAATCCCAATCCCTACTATATTTTATTTGAACAAATCGCAATCCCTAATCTTGTAAACACTAATTGCGGCTCGATAAGATGAATGTTATATGCTTCCTTCACTCTGTGTGCGTTTGATCAAAATGCAAAACTGGCCTTCCAGATAGTACTTTTATACACATTGGTATGTCCGGGAACGTCACCTCAATATGTCCGGGAAGGATTATGAGTCCTTTCACGTCGGCGTAAATATATTCAGACTACCAATGGGTGACTAAGTATTTCCTGTTTTGGTGGGAAGGTGGACAGGCACAAACAGTAAAGCAGAGGTCATAGCTCTTTGGCTAGTCTTGGCATGAGGGCATTCAGATATATGGTGAGGCTAAGGGCATCATACACTAGGTGAACGACTTCAATAACTTCAATTTAACCATTCTAATTAACTAGCTCATCAGAACCTTAGTAAGCACCTTTCAACATATTAATTTTGACTACAAGGAGCAAAACATGACAATAGATTTACTTTTTAAGAGAGGAATTGTTAGGGATGCATGTAAGTTCTATTTTTCTGTTTTTAACATGGAGTCATGATTAAAGCTTGCATTTATTTTTCTGTATTTGAATAGAACAAGGTGTCATGATTAATGCTGGCAGCATTAATTACTAATAAAAAATTAAGTATTTTGAAAAACTGTCATAATTCTGGAGAAAATGTAAAGTAAAACTGAATAATAATAGGAAGACTTTAAATGGTGATATTGCTGCATATTTCTCATTATTGAGAGCATAGGTAACACCAATCTGAATAGCAATAACAAAACTGATCATTATGAAACACAATGTTGAAAATTTAAGAAATATATTACATGTGAGATCTCTAGCTGTAACAAAACTGGTCATTATGATACACAACAAAACTGGTCATTATGAAACACAAGGTGAAAATTTAATAAATATATTACATGTGAGATCTCTTCCTCATGCAAATGATGGCATGAAAAGAAAGAAAAGAATATTGTGCTAATATATTATCTTTTTTTATTAATATGAAGAAAATATTTTTTTCGTCTAAAAAATTTTAAAATTTACAATAATATTTCTAATAAAATAAGGTTGGGCAAATAACAACCATTCCTCTAAATCACCAAAAATGACACTAAAATTAACATTAAAAACTAATAGTGTGAAGAAGAAAATAACCACTCTTCCCAACAACCATCCAAGGTAGTTAATTAAAAGCAAATATTATAGAGAATAAAATAACCACTCTCCCCAACAACCATCCAAGATAATTAATTAAAAACAAATAAGTTGGAGAAGAAAATAACCACTCTTGGAAAAACCATAAAAAATAATAAATAATGTAAATTCACATCATATATATATATAAAATTTGAATTTTTAAAAGTAACAATTACCATGTTATTAGATTACAATATTATTCATATAATTATATTTAATCAAGAGATTTGATCTCTTCCACACTTGTGGATCTAGAGTGAAGTTCATGAATATGATGGGTTTTCAATACGATCATGTTATTTTATTACAATATTATTCATATAATTATATTTAATCAGGAGATTTGATCTCTTTCACACTTGGATTATCAAAGTTAAGTTCATGAATATGATGGGTTTTCAATAAGATAGGTCAATTTTTTTTTATAAGGTTAGTTTTATTTTGTTATTTTTATTTTTATTTTATTATGACCGAGTTAACATGTTTACATTATTTTAATATTTTTATTTAATTTCAATTTTATTTTATTTTTATTTACATAGGGCTTAGATCTATCTACCAATTACCCACAAGAGGGATTAAATCTACTTTCACTCTAAAATAGGTTTGTATCTCAATAGATTTGATCTCTCTAGATCTAGAGCGGTTTTATAATTATAGTTATAAATATAATTATTAATTTTATTTCTATGTTTTTTTTTATTTTATAATTTTTAGTTTTAGTTTTATATAATTTGACCAAGTCAAAATGTTTATTGTAAGTACAGTATCTATCCCATACCTTTTTTATTTTAAATTTAATTTTAAAAGTATTATAAAATAAAATTAAAATTAAATATTTTGAATTTCAAATGAATTATGATTTTTGGGCAAAGATAATCCATGATATTGTAACAAACCCTATTTATAAGTTAATAATGTCCATGGTAAAATGGGTTGAATATTCATGATTATGAATTTTGATATATTCTAAGTTTATGGTAAATATTATGTTTTTATGTGTTTATTTATTAAATTTAAATATGCTTAGGAAACCATTATTTTACCCACTACATCTTCTCATGCCATTCTGCTTTAAAATTAAATTAAAAAAATGTTATGAAATTAAATTAAAATAAAACATTTTAAAAATATAACATACAATCTTTCTTACTTTATATCTAACACCTACACATCTTTCCCATTCTAAATTGTAAAACCACCGGTGTAAACACAAAAACATTACATATTAATATACATATATGTAGCAACACTTACACATTTTTTACCACTCAAAGTAAACAAGGTGGAATCTCATAGCAATAACCAATTGAGTCTCATCTATGAATTCTCTATATATCAATTCCATCATCTATCCATTAGTGGGAGACTAAATCATTCAGAGATATAAGCATGCCCAACTACTCACTATTCATTAGAATAGATGGATCATTTTAAAAAAAATTATAGAAACAATTACATATATTATTAGGTTTAAAGAATTAACAAACTAAGAAAAAATAGAGAGAAAAATTAAAATAAAGATTAAGGATAATGATTAGTATTGTAAAAAATTGTAATATACTTCAAAAAAATTTGACTTATTCAAAATAAAATAAAAATAAAAATAACTTTATATTAAAACAAAAATAATTTCAAATAATAACAAGTTATTTTTAAGTGTATATTTTTGAAAAAAAATTCGTTTTATTTTTTGATCTAATCTTTTTAGAATCTAATAGGGATTCATTGAAATCAATAATTTGATGAAAACTAGTTTATATTTATTTTTCATAGCTTTAGAGGTACTCCAAGCCAGGTTGGAGTGTCACAATAGGGCATTGTAGGCTTGGGACCCAACTTGTGGGATTTTCACCCAAGCATGTGGTTGTTAAACCATAAGTAATTCTGGACATTTGATGATTTGAAATGATAATGTATTGAGCATTGTAGGTTTGGGACCCAAGAAGTGGGATTTCCACCCATGAGTAATTTTGGACATTTGATGATTTGAAGTAATAGAGCATCTCGAGAACAAGGAAGAGCATCTAAAATCACTCAAATTTGAGATCTAGAAGTTAAGATTTGAATTGTTTAGTTTTGTGGATGAAAATTCATGTAAAATTGAGTTATTGGAATGTTGGACAAACTCACTAGATTTATTTTATAGAGCCCTCAATTAAAATATAAATTGAGGTGAGCTAGAAGTAGCAATTCTTTGGTAGGTGAGCTAGAAGTCATTTGAATCATCCAAACTGCAACAATTCTTTGGTAGGTGAGCTGGAAGTCATTTGAATCATCCAAACTGCAACAATTCATTGGTAAAACATCTCTTGTGGTAGTAACAACTCAAGAGGGAGAGTGTCGATGAGAATAACGACTATTTTGAGGTATTTTGTGTGGGTTTGACAAGGCCGAGGAGTTAGTAGAGGAAATTCATGTTGAATTTTCACGGTTAGGTGCATGTTTGAGGGTGTTTTCTCATTTATTTTTTGAGGGTAGCACGCTCTATGAGATAAGGCACCGCAAGCCAGCTTGCTGGAGGAGACGTAAGGTCTATATGACATTGCAGAAGCTAGGTATATGAAACATGGACCTGAAACAAAGGGAAGGATGTAAGCCATAGTGGAAGGAAGGATTGTTGAAGGGGTTAAAGAGGGCTAACATGGACTATGCATATGCCTTAAGACCAGGTGCAGTTGCACTAGCTCATGAGTACAACTATGTTGATGTTTTCATGATGAATTGTTGCTAGAGGATAGGTTCAATATTGGAAAAATGTATTGGCCATTTGAGGAATGTTGGACGGAAACGTGAAAGTGGTTAAGTGTGAGCCTGAAGTGCAGTGGAGTGGAGGGAATGACTCTTGGCTGCTAGGAGGGGAGTTGTTGGAGCTTAATATTTTGCTAGCCAAAGGTGTAAAGTGTTGAAAAACTATGTTCATCATTGGAGAAGCAAAATTTGATGGTGATAGGACTATGTTAGTCTTTATTGGAGCAGCATAGAAAGACTATAGTGGGAAGACAAGTCCCAAAAAAGTTAAGGAGAAACACTTGGAAAAAGACTCTATCAGTTGATGATAGATGGTGTTACTGATGAAGATAGAAGGAGTAGCCTTTGTACACGATATGATAAAGAATTTGTGATCATAAGCTAGAGTGTCACATTATCTTGTATTTTGGATACTTTTACTTGTAAATATTTCAGGGCCATTATCAGTGGCAATGGAGCCCTAGAGTGTTGTATTATTCAGTTGGATTAATATAAAGAAGATTGTGTTATTGGTAATATTATGTAAAAAATTGTGTATTTTATGCACTATTAGATTTAATTTTGTTTATATTTCCAGTGTCCAAAGTAGTTTCATTATGATTCTTGGTTTGGTAGCCTCAACCGTCTATGACTCTATCTTAGACACCAAAAATTGTGGAAAACCAACAATTTAAACAACACAAATTATCGTAAAAAAAAATTTAGAAACTCCAAAAAAGGGCACTTAAAGACAAATATTTAGAATAATAAAAATAAAAAATTCTACATATATGTTAAAATAAAAATAACTTCAAATTAAATTAATGAAGATAAAGAATTGTTGTTATGGTTGGTTTTATTGTTAATGTAAACTTGATTTGGTCAAGCTATTGGTGAGCTAGAGTTTTATGAGAGCCAGTGGTATTCATGTGGAATATATTCTATTTAAAGAAGAAAATTAAACCAACCTAGATCCATCTTAAGTCTTAACTCTAGATATTCATGTGGAATATAGTCTATTTAAAGAAGAAAATTAAAGAAACCTAGATCCATGTAAACTCTTAACTCTAGATATACCAAAGTCCCAGAGGGATCAAATCTCTTTTCACTCTAAACTATGTTTGCATCTCAAGAGATTCAAGATCCTTATACATAGTTTTTATTTATGCCCTTTGTGGTTTAATAAATTTATAATTTCCTTTAAATAATAATTTTAAAATAAAACAAATTATTCTTAAACTATTTTTCTATTTGGGTTATGTTAAAAAAAAATAATGTAGAATGGTTATTCCAATTATTATGTTATTATTTTTTATTTGAATTTTTTTAACTTGTTGAGCCTAGAGGCTCAATCTATAGCACACTATGAGATAGATGTGTAAATATTTCTAAACAAATAAGGTGGGGAAGATAACATTAAAAACAATTAGTGTGGAGAAGAAAACAATCACTCTACTCAACAACCATCCAAGATAGTTAATTAAAATCAAATATACTAGAGAAGAAAACAACCACTCTACCAAACAACCATCCAAGATAGTTAATTAAAAACAAATAGTGTCTAGAAGAAAATAACCACTCTCCCCAACAACCATCAAGATAAAGTCATTTCACATCATTAAAAATATATATATATATATATATATTCTTTAAAAAATATATAATTTGAAATTTTAAAAGTAACAATGATCTTGTTATTTAATTACAATATTAATCATATAATTATATACAATCAAGAGATTTGATCTCTTCCTACACTTGTAGATTTAGAGCTAAGATGAATCTAAGTTCCTTTACTTTCTCTTTTTAAATAGGCTATATTCCACATGAATACCAACAAAATCAATATAACTTTTTTTATTTTTTACATTACATTAATATTATTCTTTTAATTTAATTTAATTTATTTTTTATTTTTTATTTTTTATTTTTTATTTAGTTTGACTGAGTAAAAATGTTAAACACTACATTTTAAACATTACATTACATTACAAATAGATTTATGTAAATATGTTTTCCCTCTAATAGAGGTTTGTATCTCAAGATATTTAAACCATCTCATTGCTTGGTAACTCAAAGTCAAGATGGATCTAGTTTCCCTTAAATTTTCTAAGTTATATTCCACATGAATATCATAGGTTCTCAATACCATGGTTTTTTTTTATAAGGTTAGTTTTATTTTGTTATTTTTACTTTTATTTTATTATGATCGAGTTAACATGTTTACATTACATTAATATTTTTATTTAATTTCAATTTAATTTAAATTCTATTTACGCCTAGATCCATCTACCAAGCACCTAGAATATTCAAACAAATAGGCTTCTAGAAGTTACCTTTTCGTGTTTACTTTATTTTTATGGGAGCTTCCATCACCCCGGATAATAGAAGAAGTATCAGTGCAAGCCGAAGGGTACACTTAATCTTTTAAATGTTTTAAAGAGAATTTCACGAGTTTGGAAGACTTGGTTTAGGAACATTAATATTTTTGACCTCTAAGTGAGCATGATATGGATGGTGATAGACCCATAATAATAGTAAAATTTCATGGTGACAAAATGGCATGTAACATGTTGGTCTTTGAGAGAAGGTAGGTACTCGCTCTAATACCAATTGTTGGAAATACTGAGAGGGGGGTGAATCAATATTTCTTTACAATTTTTATATTTACGAGATATATCATTTATATTTATAACACAAAATTAAAAATAAGAATAAATAATTTTATTAATCTCAATAATCAATTACAATGTATGTGTAGGGCTACAACCCTAGATGAAGACACCAATATTCAATCTCTGAGGCTCCTACAAGTATTTTTCCAAGCACCTACTTGGACTTTCCAAGGCTCCAACCTTGTCCCTTTGAGGCAACAACCTTTAGGGTTCCAACCCTATCTCTGGTAAATGATCCAACCTTGTTTCTTCATGAGTTCTATCCTCTAGGGATCCAACCATATATTTAAATGCACCAACCTTGTCTCTATGAGGCTCCAACCTTCAACTTTAATTCGTCAAGATAATTTAATGTTCCTAAAGAATCCCAATATATTCTATAACCAACCTTGATAAATTCATCACTCTAGTCTTCAACAATGACTTCACTTAGTCTCCAAGTAACTTCATCAATGACAACCTTATCTTCTAGTGAAGGTATATCCACAATTCTTCATTTTACCCAAATAGGATCCTTCAAGTTGAAATCATGAGGGCCTTTAACCATGCATCACAAGGTCAATAATTAACTCCAAGATCTCCTAATATAAGGTATCTTGACTCTGTTCACAATGATTTTACATAAGTCTCACCGGACTACTTTTCAAGTTTCTTTATAAATTTTCCCTTAATGATGCTTCTGTGTTATCTTCAAATGTGTTCCAAACTCTTACAAAATAACTTCTAGGTATTTTTCAAATATTCTTCAAGTTATGCCGTAGGTATTCAATGAATGCTTCCCATGATTTCTACCAAAAAACCAAACAAAACGAAGCTCAATCAGCTCCAAATACCTAAGACTATTGCTTCAATTTCCTGTTCTATAAATATATCATGGATTCTTCCAACAAACTAAGTTCAAGACTACTTCAAGATGGTATTCAATGATGTTTTAATAAGGCTTATCCAAGATTCAGTAATGATTCACTATATCAATTTCAAAAGATGTTTATGATGGTGCTTGCACAACTCTGAATGTCATAAATATTGTTACAGGTTTTGCCACAAGTTTGTGCTTCAATTTTTTAGTCACCGTCCAAGCTAGAGTTTTAATATCCACCATTCCAAGATATTTATTTGCATAGGAATAGGTGCAACAATTCATTAATAGATCAAACCTCCATAATACTGTAATAAGGCCTCACAAATGTCACTGCTTCGAGGTGTTATTTTCTCCATGTTTGAAGCTTTTATTCCAAGCCTTAACAAACCTCCAACAGGCGACTTCTTATATTCCCAAGCATTTTTTAGTAGTTCTGAGGTATTTTAGTTTATAACAGATCCGGTCTCTGAAATGAGCTTCTACAGGTGTCTCCAAAGATCCAAAGTCTATTTTCCTTGCAAATCCAAACCTTTGAAATTTTGTAACAAAGGTTTACTGTTAAAGGAAGTATCAAAATATTAATCTTCAAATGGGGGCTATCACCTCAAAACCCACATGATTTTAATTGAATGGGTGATTGTGATATTTTCCTTCGTGCTGAATGGCTCCTCACATTGGGTGCTATCAAAATGTACTTCTAGGAGTCATATATGAGTTTTAAGAAAAACAACCTCACTCATACAATACAGGGACTCCAAGAAGCTACTCCTACTATCATCAACTCACTTTGAATAAAGAAGCTTTTAAAATTGGGTCTTCACAGGATAGTAGTAAAATTTAATTCCATTCATGCCATTAAATACACTCCTTCTCACATTCATCTCGATATGCAACACGTATTAGATCACCAATAGTTTCTATTTAAAAAAGCTAAGGACCTCCCACCCTCTATGGGGGAACATGATCATAGCACCCCTTTTCTCCTCGTCAGTTGGCCGCCAAATTTCCACCCCTATCGATAACCTTTTTTACACAAGAATGAAATTGAAAAAATTGTCAAGGAACTCCTCGAAGATGTTGTTATTCATCCCAACACCGACCCTTACTCATCTCCAGTAGTCATGGTTATAGAGAAAGATGATGAATGGCACATGTGTCACGATTTTAGGGACCTTAACATTACCAATATCAGTGAAAAAATTATTATCCTAGTAGTTGATGATCTGCTTGATGAATTGCACGATAACAAATGTTTTACCAAGTTGGATTTCTGCTCAGGCTATCACCAAATAGGATGAATGATGTTGACATTCCCAAGATAGACTTCAAAAATCATGAACGCCATTATGAATTCTTGGTTATGCCATTTGGTCTTTTTAAACCCCATCCAATTTTTAGACCCTCATGAACCACCTTATAAAACCATATCTCATAAAATTCATCATGGTATTTTTTGATGACATTCTCCACTACAACATAAAATGGGACACTCACCTTTGTCAATTTGACCAGGTATTGCAACTTCTCTAATAAACTATTTTTCAAATTATACAACTGTTCCTTTGGCATGGAAGAAGTAGAGTATTTGGGACACATTGTTTGTCATGAAGGAGTGAGAGTTAACAACCCAACCATTAACCATTAAAATACATAACCCGTAATCACCAAATCCCTTAGCTCTTGGCCCTTAATCCCTTAAACCCTAACACCTAATTGTGACAATTCTGTTATAGTGTATTGGTTTATTTCCTCCTATTTGATTTAATTTATAAAAGTTATTTTCAAAAATTAGATTCATATAATACTGGAAATAAACACAACTATAGCCTACACATGCATATCATTTACTGAATAATTTACTCATGAAACAAAGTGACACATGGTTTTTTTGCATAAGTCCCCAGGAAACCGGAAGCTGGAAAACCTGTTCAACAGATATGAGGGTTTTGTTATTAATTAGTTCTGAGTACATAAAATCTAGGTTCGAACCTTGGAAAACCCGACAGAGAATAAAAGATATAAAATATGTAGCTAACCTGAAGATTTATTGCCAAATATGTGACTGATCCACACCCTCAAACGGGATTTACAGGACTCAGCCTAGATATAACCCTAGAAACACTCAGTGTTTCCCATGAAGCCTCAGTGTCAGTACTGCTAGCCTCAAATGCCACTGCGTTACACTAGAAGGCATTGCGCCACCCCTAGAAGGGTCTCAGAGCCTCACGCTGGCCCTAAAGTCCCCTCTCTGTGATTTCTGAAGCCTCTGAGTGCCTTTGACACTATCCTAGGTAGCACCTGCGTAGCGGCTACACGGCACCTGCGTAGATGCTGCTCTACTTCTCTGCGTTGTCCTAGAGCTTCTCCTCTTGCCTCTTTCTATCTCTTGGCTCTTGGAATAAGATCATTCCCTTAGCTAATACTACCCCTCATTGTAGGAAATTCCACTGTATATTTTTTGAAAACTAAGAATTTATGTTTATTTTAATTTTATGTTTATGTTTTTTTTTTTTTTTATAATTTTTAGATTTAGCTTTATGTAAATTGAAAGTCAATTTTTTTTATTGATAATTATAATTATTATTTATTTTTATTTATTTTTATTTTTTAAGTCAAAATGTTTATCCTAAGTTACAATATATCTCCCCTACCTTTTTTTATTTTAAATTTAATATTAAAAATATTATAAAATAAAATTAAAATAAATTTTTTTAAATTTCAAATGCGTTATGGATTTTGGGCAACCATAATCCATGATATTGTAAAAAAGCCTATTTATAGGTTAATAATGTCCATGGTAGAATGGGTTGAATATCCATGATCATGAATTTTGATATATTCTAAGTTTATGGTAAAAATTATTTTTTTATGTGCTTATTTATTAAATTTAAATATGGAAACCATTATTTTACCCTAGTACATATTACCATGCCATTTTTCTTCTAAATTAAATTAAAAAATGTCATAAAATTAAATTAAAATAAAATATTTAAAATATGTTACATATGATCCTTCTTACCTTATATTTAACACCTACACATCTTCCCCATTCGAAGTTGTAGAATGCCTCTCGGCCTAAAGAGATTACATTAGACATCACAATATATATATATATATATATATATATATATATATATTTATTGACACTTACCATTTTTTATCACTAAGAGGAAACAAGATGGAGTCCCATACCAATAACCAAATGAGTCTAATCTATGAATTCTCTATATATCCATTCCATCCTCTATCCATTAGTGGGAAACTAAATCATTCAGTTATATAGGTATGCCCAACTACTCACTATTCATTCAGATAGATGGATCACTTTACAACTTAATCCGAAGAAAGAATTGATAGAAACAATCACACACACACACAGATATATATATATATATATATATATATATATATATATATATATATATATATTATTAGGTGTAAAGAATTAATAAACTAAACAGAGAGATAGAGAAAATTTAAAATAAAGATTAAGGATAATGATTAGTATGGTACAAAAGTTGTAATGTACTGTAAACATTTTGACTCATTCAAAATAAAATAAAAATAAAAATAACCCTATATTAAAACAAAAATAACTTCAAATAATAATAAGTTTTCTTTAAGTGCAGCTTTTTGAAAACTTTCCCCGTTCATTTTTTGATCTAATCTTTCTAGAATCTAATAGGGATTCATTGAAATCGAAAATTTTATGGGTCAAATTTGCAAAATCAAGGTTTCTCAGGGTTTTTCATGGTGTTGAATCCATACATGCAGTCAAAAAACTAGTTTATGTTTATTTTTGATAGCTTGGGAGGTACTCCAAGTGAGGTTGGAGTGCCACAATACGGCATTGTAGGCTTAGGACCCAAGGTGTGGGATTTTCACCCAAGCATGTGGTTGAGAAACCATGAGTAATTTTGGACATTTGATGATTTCAAGTGATAGAGCATCCTCAGAGCAACGAGGAACATTGAAAATCACTCAAATTTGAGGTCTATAACTTGAGATATGAATTGTTTATTACAACTCGCAGGTTTTATGAATGAAAATTCATGTAGGAATGAGTTATTGGAAAGTTGGACAAACTCACCATGTTTATTTTATGGAGCCCTCAATTAATATATAAATTGAGGTGAGCTAGAGGTGATTTGAATCATCCAAACAACAACAATTCTTTGGTTAAACATCTCTTGTGGTAGCCGCAACTCAAGAGGGAGAGTGGTCAGGAGAATAAGGACTATTTTGAGGTATTTTTTTTGGGATTGATAAGGCCAAGGAGCAATAGAGCAAATTCAAGTTGAATTTTCACTGTTAGGTGAATTTTTCGGGGTGTTTTCTCATTTTTTTTGGAGGGTCGAACACTCTATGAGATAATAGAGGCACCACAAGCCAGTTATGGGCTTGCTGGAGGGGACGTGAGGCCTATCTCACATTGTAGAAGCTAGGTACATCAAACATGGACATGTAACAAAGGGACGGATGTAAGCCACAATGGAAGGAAGGATTGTTGAAGGGGTTAAAGAGGGCTAACATGGACTATGCATATGCCTTAACAAGACCCACAGTAGTTGCACTAGCTTATGAGTACAACTATGTTGATTTTTTCATGATGAATTTTTGCTAGAGGATAGGTCCAAGGTTGGACAAAGCTATTGGTCATTTGAGGACTATTGGAGGGAAACGTGAAAGTGCTTAAGGATGATCCTGAAGTGCAGTGGATGGAAGGACTCTTGGCTGCTAGGAGAGGGAGTCGTTGGAGCTCAAGATTTGGCTCGAAAAAGGAGTAAAGTGTTGAAAACCTATGTTCATCATTAGAGTAACAACATTTTATGGTGATAGGAGGTAACCCTATTGCACTATGTTAGTATTTATTGGAGCAGCATAGGAAGAATATAGTGGGAATATAAGTCCCAAAAGAGTTGAGGAGAAACACTGGGGAAAAGACCCTATCTGTTGATGATAGATGGACTTATGATAATCTAGAGGGAAGATTATGGATACTGATTTAAGTGGCCTAAAGGAGTTGGTGCATTGATAGAGGCAATTGTTACTAATTAAGGTCAAAGGAGCCATGTGTGTACAAGATATGACAAAGAAGTTGTGATCATCGACTAGATATTTGAGGGCCATTATCCTTGTAAATATTTGAGGGCCATTATCCTTGGCACTGGAGTCCTAGAGTATTGTATTATTTAGTTGAATTAATATAACAACGATTGAGTTATTCTAAAATATTATGTAAAAAGTTGTGTATTTTTTGCACTAGTATATTTACTTTTTTTTTTATATTCCACTATGCAAAGTAGCTTCATTATTATTCTTGGTATTAAGTTGGATTAATATAAATAAGATTGGGTTATTCGTAATATTGTGTAAAAAGTTGTGTGTTTTGTGCACTAGTAGATTTAGTTTTGTTTATATTTGCACTGTCCAAAGTAGGTTCATTATGATTCTTGGTTTGGTAGCGTTAGTGATCCAAGAGGATCTTGATCATTTCAGATCAACCGAGTTCCAAGTCAAGTTTAGCAGTTCGATGTCCAGTTTAGTCTTCAGAATCATAAATTCGCCAGTGAGAAGTATTATGGTTCACTGTTAGGTTCATGGCATGGTCATCATATGTTTCGAATTTGGGTTAAGAAAGGTCTCTAAAAGGTGTAATAATTTATCATGTAAAATTTCTAAGGTTAAAATTAACCTAGATCTAAAATCCTAGACCTAAGCCTAAATTTCTAGACCTAAGGTGTCAAACCCTAAAACATAACTCAAAAACCTACACCTAAAAATTGTATGGTGTAACACCTTTAAGTCTATCTCCAAAGGCATTAAAACCTATCTCCAAAACTAAATGATGGCCTAAGTTCTAAAACCATATGTCAAACCCTAAGCATTAAACCTAAATTCCTAAAAATACTAAGTCCTAAATATAAGTGTTAGGACCTAAGTATTATTCCTAAGGCATGTGTTATAAACCTTATGGTCTTAAATTCCTAGCGCAAAAATATTGAAACCTATGTTTTAAAACCTTAATATTAAAGTTTTGGGTATATTAAACAAGGTTCGGGATGTGGTTTGAAACATTATAATAAAACTTTAATTAAAACCCACAATGTTAAACCGTAACCGCTAGCTCCTAGACGTGTCGGAAATTGGATCACATGACAGGGTGGCAGAGAATGTTAAGGGTTCGGAGAAGTCCGTCAGTTGTAAACCACATAGAAAAACTGCATCAGAAAATCCATGTGACCGCAGGATTGTTGGAACCGCCAGGGATAAGGATGAACCGTGACCGTCGGGACTGTGACTGCAACCGCCGGGATTTTTCCTATTCACATGCCGGCGGTTGTCATCCTCCGCCCGGTTAGCATAACCATTAGACAGAGATTATATTATAATTTTTAAATATGGGTTTTTAACATTATTTTAGCACCTAAGGATTTGTGAACTTAATCCCTAGGTTCATGAATGAAGGGATTCGAAACCTTTTTCACCAAATTTTCTCAACATATGGCTAATTGAATTAAGCAATGGTTCGATGTAGGCCTGTTTAAGCCATGACATTGGCTCATGAAATCATCTTGGATTTTATGTGAAGGAATAGTGTATTGGGAGTGCAGTTTCAGAAGTTTAGAGGTGATTTTGTTTGCAGCATTTCTCAGTCGTCGGTGGTCTGAATTGAGCATGAAGATAGGCGTTGGAAAGGTGATGAAGAGTAATTTCTGTTTACAAGGTTTGGAAGTGTCTAAGAGCATCGAATTTCTATTCCTTTTCAGTGTAAATATTCTTCAAGATCAATCCTAATAAAAACAGATACCCACTTAAAAGTGTTGGGTGTGGAGCCTGATTATCTTGTTTACTTTGTATCACAACATTGGACCCCTGTACCTTAAAATGGGTGGCAACGTCGCCCATAATTAATTGCTGCCGTGGGGGGTCCAGGGCAGTGCCCCCGAAGCTAAAAACAGATGTAAAATTGCCTTGTAAAAGTATGGTAATTTCTAGTCAATCTGGGCCGTTCATTAGGCAAATGATCTAACGGTAGAATTTATGTTTAGATTAGGGTTTTTTTCCCTAGAAGGAAACCCCTCGATTTTATGAGGGCATTGTATTATGGCTGCGTATTGTATGTGTATTCTCGGAGCGAGAAACAGAGAGGGATACTGTGAGAGAGAACAGAGGATATTACAGTGGATCTGCTGTAGGTTTTGTCTCTTTATTTTTGCTGGATAATAGAAAGGAAGGACTGGCTGTTCAGGTTGGACGTAGCCCAAACTGGGTGAACCACGTATATCTGTGTCTCTCTAGTTTTATGTGTTTTGTGTGCTTTTATTTTCCGCATATTTTATGTGTTGCATTTCTTTGTAATATAAATTATGTAACAACTGGTATCAGAACCGAAGGTCTATTTGGCTAATAAACTCGCAGGAAAGAAGGGTTCCTGGTTCGAGTGGAAGCAATGGAGGAAGATGGTAAGTTTAGGGTCGAGAAATTTAACGGCCAAAACTTCCCGTTGTGGAAGATGCAGATGGAAGATTATCTGTATCAGAAATATCTATACCTACCATTGAGCGGAAAAAAAAATAAGCCGACGGCCATGACAGACGCGGAATGGAACATTCTCGATAGAAAGGCACTCGGAATAGTATGGTTGTGCCTTGCGGCGTCTGTCGCCTTCAATATTTCAAAGGAAACAACAATAGAGGGTTTGATGCAGGCATTGGCGAAACTATATGAAAAAACCTCGGCCTCAAACAAGGTATTTCTTATGAAACGATTATTTAATATGAAGATGTCAGAAGGTGGATCTGTTGCAGACCATTTAAATGAATTTAATATAGTTACCAGTCATTTAAGTTCTGTAGGGGTAAACTTTGATGATGAAGTTAGATCTATGTTATTCCTGTGCTCATTACCAGAAAGCTGGAATGGTTTAGTTATGGCCATTAGTAACTCTATCTCTGGATCTATTACTTTAAGGTTTGATGATGTTGTTGGTGCTATCCTTAGCGAGGAAATGCGACGGAAAAGCTCCAGTGAGACATCAAGTAATTCTTTGAGTGCATAGTCTAGGGGAAGAAGAATGGAAAGAGGAAAGAGCTCGGGATATCGCAGTAAATCAAGGAAAGGCAGATCCAAGTCTAGATCGAGGATAGTGTGCTGGAATTGCAGAAATAAAGGACACCTAAAGAAAGAATGTAGATCTCGGAAGGGAAAAGAAGGAGACACACAGCAAGAAAACAATCATGAAGCAAATGTGACAGGTGATGTGTTACAAGATGCTTTGATTCTTTCTTTTAAAAATGTTACTGATTCTTGGGTTGTAGATTCGGGGGCTTCATTCCATGCCACACCTGATAAGAAATATTTTCATGACTATGTTCAAGGAGATTTTTGACAAGTTCGTTTAGGTGATGATAAACCCTGTAAAATTGTTGGAATGGGTTAAGTTCTTGTAAAACAGCAGAATGGAAACCAATGGCTATTAAAGGAGGTAAGGCATGTTCCAGATCTAAAGAAAAATCTGATTTCAACAGGGCAGTTAGGTGGTGAAGGTTGTGTGACAAATTTCACAGATAAAACTTGGAAGGTCACCAAAGGAGCCCTGGTAATAGAAAAAGGAAAAAAGGTTGGTACATTGTATATGCAATGGTATTTCTAAATCTGTTAATGCTTTAACTTCCAAAGGAGCAGATGCAGCATTATGGCATCATAGGCTCGAACACATGAGTGAGAAGGGGATGAAAATTCTTCACTCAAGAAATTTTCTGCCAGGTTTGAAGAATGTTGATTTGGATTTTTGTGAGAATTGCATTTATGGAAAACAGAAGAGAGTCATATTTCTTAGAGTTAGGAAAGAAAAGAAGAGTGGAAAATTAGAGCTTGTGCATACAGATGTATGGGGACCTGCTCAAGTATCATCTCTTGGTGGCTCTCGTTATTATGTTACTTTTATTGATGATGCAACTAGAAAAACTTGGATGTATTGTATTCATAATAAATCTGATGTATTTGATACTTTCAAGAAATGGAAAGCTTTGGTTGAGATTGAGAGAGGAAATAAGATGAAGTGTCTCAGATCAGACAATAGAGGGGAGGTGAATATTGCAGCAAAGAGTTTGATAGGTACTGTTCAGAGCATGGAATTTGTAGAGATAAGACAGTTCCAAGAACACCACAAGAAAATGGTGTGTCAGAAAGGATGAACAGAATAATCATGGAGCGTGCAAGGTGCATGAGATTGCATGCAGGATTTCCTTTACAGTTTTGGGCAGATGCTGTAGATACTGTTGTTTATCTAATAAAAATAGGGCCTTCAAGTTCCTTGGATGGTGGTATTCCAGAGGAAGCATGGACAGGTAAAAAGGTAAACTAGTCCTTTTTAAAGCCATTTGGTTGTGAGGCCTTTGTCCATATTAATAAAGAAAATAGAACAAAGCTTGAGGCAAAATCAAAGAAATGTACCTTTATTGGATATGGTGCTAATTATTTTGGTTATCGCTTATATGATTATAAAAATCACAAAATCATTAGGAGTAGAGATGTAATATTCAATGAAAATGTCTTGTATAAGAATCAGTTGCAGGAAAAGAAACAGGAAAAATAAAGCAAGGAATACACGGTTCTTGATGAGATAACTGAAAAAGTGAAGGTGCCTGAAAATAATAATAATCAACAACCACAGCAGCAGCAACCACCACAACAGAAATAGGCACCTCAAACACCTGAAAGTGGTGTTAGAAGATCTACCAAGATAAGTAGACCCCCTGAATGATACTCTCCTTCATTGTATTATTTATTGTTGAATAATTCTGGTGAACCTAAATGTTATGAATAAGAAATGCAGGTTGAAAGCAGGAAGAAGTGGGAGCTATCCATGGATGAAGAGATGGACTCCTTAATGCATAACCAAACTTGGGACTTAGTCAAGTTGCCTGCAGGTAAAAATACATTGCAGAATAAATGGGTTTACAGGTTGAACGAAGAAGATGGAGGAAAATAGAGGTACAAAGCTAGACTTGTGGTGAAGGGGTTTGCATAGAAGAAAGGTATTGATTTTGATGAAATATTTTCTCCTGTTGTTAAAATGAATTCAATCAGAACTATTTTAAGTCTTGTAGCAACGGAATATTTACATTCTTGGAATGTATTAGATGTAAAGACAAATATCTTGCGATTTGGAGGAAGAGATATATATGGAGCAACCAGAAGGATATGAGGTCAAAGGGAAAGAAAAATTAGTATGCAAGTCAAAGAAGAGTGTGTGTGGCTTAAAAAAAGCTCCAAGGGAGTGGTATCTAAAATTTGACAAGTTCATGTCTGAACAAGGTTATACTAGATGTCACTCTAATCATTGTGTTTACTTGAAAAAGAAAAATGATGGAAGCTATATCATATTGTTACTGTGTGTAGATGACATGCTTGTTGCAAGGTCTAACATGTAGGAAATAAATGTGCTCAAAAGAAAATTGGCAAATTCATTTGCAATGAAGGATTTGGGAGTCATAAAACAACTCTAGAGTGAGGATAACTAGAGACAGAAAAAATCTTAAATTAACATTGTCTCGTAATGAGCATAGAAAAGGTGTTGAAAAGATTTAATATGCAGAATGCAAAACCCGCTAGTACACCTTTTGCTAGCCATTTCAAACTTAGTAAGGACATGTGCCCCAATACCCAAGAAGACATGGATTATATGTCTAAATTTCCATATGCATTAGCAGTTGGAAGCTTAATGTATGCAATGGTATGCACAAGGCCTGATATTTCACATGCAGTGGGAGTTTTAAGTAGGTACAAGAATAATTTAGGAAAAGAACATTGGATGGTAGTAAAATGGATTCTCAGATATTTGAGAGGTATCACAAATCAAGCATTATGCTTTGGTGGTTCAAACATTGCTCTACAGGGATATGTTGATGCAGATATGGCAGGTGACAAAGATAACAGGAAGAGCACTACAGGATATGTATCTACTGTAGGTGGAACAGCTGTCAGTTGGGTTTCAAAAATCCAAAGTGTTGTTGCACTTTCAACAACAGAAGCCGAGTATGTTGCTGCTACAGAGGCTAGTAAAGAAATGATTTGGTTACAAAGGTTTATGGATGAATTGGGTAAGAAGTATGATATGGGCACATTATACAGTGATAGCCAAAGTGCCATTCATCTTGCAAAGAACTCAAAGATTTATCTCCAGACTAAACACATCTCAAGTACCATTTCATACGGTCAGTATTAGAAGATGGAGAGTTGAAGCTAGAAAAGATACACACTAGCCAGAATCCTGCAGATATGCTAACAAAAGTTGTAACCAGGGAGAAACTGAGAATGTGCCCAATTTCAATTGGTCTTCAAGGATGACGATGAAGATGAGGAACAGCCAGGTCCAAATAGGATTCATTGTCTAGCAAATGAAACAGCGGTGGACTTGCTACAATCAGTCTCCAAGTGGGGGATTGTTGGGTGTGGAGCCTGATTATCTTGTTTACTTTGTATCACAACATTGGACCCCTGTACCTTAAAATGGGCGGCAACGCCACCTGTAATTAATCACTGCCATGGGGGGTCTAAGGGGGGGCGGCAATGCTTTTCGAAGCCCCCCCCTGGCGGGGGTTTTCGGGGGCAGCGCCCCCAAAGCTAAAAACAGATGTAAAATTGCCTTGTAAAAGTATAGTAATTTCTAATCAATCTGGGCCGTTCATTAGGAAAATGATCTGATGGTAGAAGTTATGTTTAGATTAGGGTTTTTTTCCCTAGAAGGCAACCCCTCGCTTTTATGAGGGAATTGTATTGCGGCTGTGCATTGTATGTGTATTCTCGGAGCGAGAAATAGAGAGGGAGACTGTGAGAGAGAACAGAGGATATTACAGCGGATCAGATGTAGGTTTTGTCTCTTTATTTTTGTTGGATAATAGAAAGGAAGAACTGGCTGTTCGGGGTGGATTTAGCCCAAACTAGGTGAACCACGTATATCTGTGTATCTATAGTTTTATGTGTTTTGTGTGCTTTTATTTTCCGCATATTTTATGTGTTGCATTGCTCTGTAATATTTAATTTTCTAACAAAAAGCGGACCCGGAGATGTAGTCCAGGAGGGACAAACTCCGTCATCAAATTGTTTACCTCTTATTCTCTCTAATTATTGTTGTTATTTAATTCATTTATGTTGCTGGTTTATGTTATTTTTCATTAAATAATACCTCAGTTAACAATCAATTCTAAAGGACAAACTAATCAAACTGCTTAAGCACTTTATTTGATCACTATCAAATCATTTTGGTATCAGATCAGGTTGTGCTTATATTTTGTTTATCAGTGGATGTTAACCAGGTTGGGATTGCAATGTGGAAAAGGTAATTTTGAGTAACTCGATCCAGAGATCGAAAGGTGGAAAGTCGATCATCAATCAACGATGACAGGGACTGAGACCATTAAGACTCTTGAAGCTACTAAAAAGAAACCCATGGATGAGAATCAAATCCAGCAGATGTTTCTAAACATGTAGCAAATTTTGGCAGAATTATATGAAGACAAGAACATGAGGGATGTAGCCTCATCCTTAAAGACATCAAAGAAAGACAAGGGTAAAGGAAAGGCATATAAATCTCCTTCTCCTCTATCATCTCCATCATCTTCTTTTTCTTCTTCTTCTATTTCTAGTTATGAATCAGAAAAACAAAATAAACCTAAGGGTCCATTATTGAAACTTGATGTTAAGTTCGAATTACCTGTGTATGATGGCGAAATAAACCCTGAGAAACTAGATAATTGGGTAAAATAGTTAGAATTCTATTGTCATATTCAAGATATTATTGATGATAAGATAAAGATCCAGTTAGCTACTCTTAGAATGCAGGGTAGTGCTTTGATCTAGTGGGAAAGTAAGACACAGATAGATTTAAATCATAAAGGAAAAGTTATCACCTCATGGACTATGTTTATTAAGGCTCTAAAGAAACAATTCTATCTGTTGGGTCACACACAGCAAGTTGTAATTGAATGGCAGCACTTGCACCAAGGTAAGGGACAAAGTGTTAAAGATTTCACACAGGAATTCAGAAAGAAAGCATTAGCACTCGATATTTCTTTGGACACAAAAGAAAGTTTGTTGAAGTATATTGGAAGTTTGCATTCATATTTTCAACATACATTATTAATGTTCAATCCTAATGATTTTGATGAATTTTGTGTTCAATCAATTCATGTCGAATCAGGTGGTAGACCATTCAAGTTTACACCAAAGACATCTAAGTAGATGGAAACTAAAGATAGCAAAAATAAGGGCAAGTCAAAGGGAAAGAATACTGCCACAACTCAGAAGGAAGAAGATACCTACATGTACACATTGCCAAAGGATCGACCATGATGAAGCTAGGTGTTGGAAGCTTCATCTGGAACTGAAGCTGAAGAAGTTTCGATCGAACAAGGGTGAAAAGAAGGTTGAAACAGGAGTCCAACAAGGCTTGGACTTGGGATCCGATTCAAGTGATGAAGGTAAAATCACTGCTATGGTTACAATAGGTAAAATTTATGATGCTAGTACTTCTTCTTCTTCAAACATCAAACAATAGAATGAAGATAAAAGAATAAATTTATTTCATATAAGGGTAACTTCAAAGTATACTAAGAAAGATACATTGTTCGATACAGGATCACAGGAAAATTTGATTTCTGAGTCATTGGTTAAAAAATTGGGTTTGAAAACACATAATCATCCAAATCCATATCCTTTAGGGTGGTTAAAGGAACAAATTCAAATTCATGTTACCAAACAGTGTCGATTAAAATTTTCAATTACAGCTAACTATATGGATGAAGTGGAGCTAGATGTGATATCGTTAGACATTTGTGGAATTGTCTTAGGTAGCCCTTATCTCTTTGATCATGATGTAGTATTTTATAGAAAATAACATGTGTATCATCTCAGGAAGATGGGATTAAGTACATCGTTCAGGCACATAAAAACAAATATCACTTGAATTTAATTAATGCTACTCACATGAAGTGCTTAATAAGTTCAAGTAGGAGATACATACTCATGTCGATAAAAGAGAAACATAAGGATCTTAAGGATACTTGTTCAGGTTGTGAAATTCAGTATGAAGGTAATTTGGTTAAAAAGATAGATTCATTTTAGGATCTAATTAAAGAACCAAAACATCTACTTCATAAAAAGAAAATATCACATGAGATGCAGTTGATGTTTGATGCCTCTAATAATGGAATGTGTCACAAGTCAGTTGTAGAGTGTAAAGAAATAAAGAAAAAAATTTCAGGGATGGAATTCATGCGACAGAGATCATGTCCATACAGTTCACCCATAATTTTGGCTCATAAGAAAAACAAGGCATGGGGAATAAGTGTTGATGTTAAAGTTGATTCAATTAAGAAGAAAATTTTCACAGTATTGATAAATCATCAATAGCCATATGAAGTTAAAACAGATGTTAAAGGTTATGCAATGAGAACAGTGATTCACATACATTATCAGTTGCTTCAATACTTTCAGTCATATACTAAGATGCAACAATCTCGCTACAGTTGGATGGGATTTATTCAGCAAAATCACTTAGTAATTAAGGACAGGGAAGGTGTAACAAGTAAAGTAGTTGATATGTTGTCTTTGAATGCTTTAGTAGTACTACATAAAATTTCATTGGTTTATGAAAGTTATGTAGAATAGTATAATACTAATGATTATTTTGAAGAAAATTATGAATCGCTAACTCATATTGCTCAAATAGAAAGGGTGCAGGTTTTGTGGGAAATTTATCTTTCTCAGATTGCAGGTGTAAGCAAGACTACGACACAAAGTCAAAAGTATTATTACTGGCCTCATATGTATGAAACAGTTGTGAATTACATAAAGGGATGTGTAATGTGTTAGATATGAAGGCCATGCAATCAAAAGATTGGTTTTCACATACCACTTCGAGTTCCTTTGCAACCATGGGGTAGCATGGATTTGGTTCAAGGATAGACAGAAATGGTGAACAGAACCAGGATACATATTCTTCGAGGTAACTGCAGTAAACATCCTATGATGTGGGATGAATTTGTAACTTATGTGCATCAAGCTGACGATCAAGCCTTAAATTTTTCTACGCCACGACAAACATTAAGTGAAGACAGGTTCAAATTGCAGCATGATAAGCATCAGTTTTAGGTCGACGAGTAGGTATGGTTGTATGTCATCAAAGTCAAGATGAAAGTGAGAGAGTTGTATTCTCACTTATTTTCAGTTTAAAATTAAGCTTTTGTGGTCCAAAAGCTTTTTAAGTGGAGAGGATTGATCCAGGAGGATCTTGATCATTTCAGATCAACTGAGTTCCAAGTCAACTTCAGCAGTTCGACGTCTAGTTCAGTCTTCATAACCATCAATTCAGCAGTGAAAATTATTATGGTTCAGTGTTAGGTTCATGGCATGGTCATAATATGTTTCAAATTTGGGTTAAGAAAGGTCTATAAAAGGTGTAATACTTTATCATGTAAAAGGCCTAAGGTTAAAATTAACCTAGATCTAAAATCCTAGACCTAATCCTAAATTTCTAGACGTGAGGTGTCAAACCCTAAAACATAACTCAAAAACCTACACCTAGAAATTCTATGGTGTAACACCTAAATATATCTCCTAAGGCATTAAAACCTATCTCTAAACCTAAATTATGGCCTAAGTTCTAAAATGATATGTCAAATCGTGAGCATTAAACCTAAATTCCTAAAAATACTAAGTCCTAAATATAATTTTTAGGACCTAAGTATTATTCCTAAGACATATATTATAAACCTTATGGTCTTAAAGTCCTGGCGCAAAAATATTAAAACCTATGTTTTAAAACCTTAATATTAAAGTTTGGGGTATATTAAACAAGGTTTGGGATGTGGTTTGAAACATTATAATAAAAATTTAATTAAAACCCACAGTGTTAAACCGTAATCACCAGCTCCTAGACCGTGTCAGAAATTGGATCACATTACAGGGTGGAAGAAAATGTTAAGGGTTCAAAGAAGTCTGTTAGTTGTAAACCACATAGAAAAACTGCATCAGAAAAGCCATGTGACCACGGGATTTCCAGAACTACCAAGGATAAGGATGTAACTGTGACCGTCGAGACCATGACCGCAACCAATGGGATTCTGCCTGTCCACATGCTGGCAGTTCTCATCCTCTGCCTGGTTAGCATAACCGTTAGACAGATATTATATTATAATTTTTAAATATGGGTTTTTAACATTATTTCAGTGACTAAGGATTTGTGAACTTAATCCCTAAGTTCATGAATGAAGGGATTTGAAACCTTTTAGCCAAATTTTCTGAACAAATTGCTAATTGAAGTAAACAATGGTTCGATGTAGGCCTATTTAAGCCATGAAATTGGCTCATGAAATCATCTTGGATTTTATATGAAGGCATAGTGTATTGGGAGTGGAGTTTCAAATAGTTAGAGGCGATTTTGTTTGCAGCATTGCTCATCCATCGGTGGTCAGAATTGAGCACGGAGATAGGCATCGGAAAGGCGAGGAAAAGTAATTTTGGTTTACAGGGTTCAGAAGTGCCTGTGAGCAGAATATTTCTATTCCTTTTCAGTGTAAATATTCTTCAACATCAATCCTAATAAAAATGGATTCCCACTTAAAAGAGGACCCGAAGATGTAGTCCAGGAGGGACGAACTCCGTCATCGAATTGCTTGCATCTTATTCTCTCTGATTATGCTGTTAGTTAATTCATTTATGCTGCCAGTTTACGTTATTTTTTATTAAAGCGTACTTTAGTTAACAGTCAATTCTAAAGGACAAACTAATCAAACTGCTTAAGCACTTTATTCGATCACTATCAGATCAATTAGTGATCAATGATTGTATCCTAGACACCAATATTGTGGAAAAACAACAGTTTAAACAACAAAAATTATCATAATTGTTTTTTAGAAACTCCAAAAAGTTTCACTTAAAGGAAAATACTTAGAATAATAAAAATAAAAAATTCTACATATATGTTAAAATAAAAATAACTTCAAATTAAATTAATAAAGATAAAAAATTGTTGTTATCGTTGGTTTTATTGTTAATGTAAACTTGATTTGATCAAGCTACTGGTGGTATTTGAGCTGGAGTTTTATGATATCCCATGGTATTCATGTGGAATATATTCTATTTAAAGAAGAAAATTAATCTAGCCTAGATCCATCTTAACTCTATATATACCAAAGTCCGAGCGGGATCAAATCTCCTTTCACCCTAAAATAGGTTTGCATCTCAAGAGATTCAAGATCCCTCTCAGATACACAGTTTTTTTTTTTGGTGCCCTTTATGGTTTAATAAATTTATAATTTCATTTAAATAATAATTTTAAAATAATATAAATAATTCTTCAATTATTTTTCTATTTGCATTATGTTAAAAAAAATTAATGGAGAATGGTTATTCCAATTATTATGTTATTATTTGTTTATTTGAATTTTTTTAACTTGTTGAACCTAGAGGCTCAATATATAGCACAATATGAGATAGATGTGGAAATATGTCTAATAAAATAAGGTGGGGAAGGTAACATTAAAAACAAATAGTGTGGAGAAGAAAACAATCACTCTACCCAACAATCATCGAGAAGAAAACCCTCTCATTGCTTGGTAGCTCCGAATTCAAGATGGATCTAGTTTCGCTTAAATTTTCTGAGTTATATTCCACATGAATATCATGGGTTCTAAATGCCATGGTCCATTTTTTTTTATAAGGTTAGTTTTATTTTGTTATTTTTACTTTTATTTTATTATGACCAAGTTAACATGTTTACATTAGATTAATTTTTTTATTTAATTTCAATTTAATTTAATTTTTATTTACACCTAGATCCATCTACCAAGCACCTAGAATATTCAACCAACTAGGCTTCTATAAGTTACCTTTTTGTGATTACTTTCTTTTTACGGGGGTGTGAAGAATAGAGCGGAAATTGTCGCATATAATAGAAGAAGTATTAGCACATGCGTAGAGAATGGTCACAAAAAGTGCAAAGGTAATCTTTTAAAGGTTTTAAAGAGATTTTCTCGAGTTTCCAAGACTTGGTTCAGGAAAATTAATATTATTGACCTCTTAGGGAGCATGATATGGATGGTGGTAGACCCATAATAACAGTCAAATGTCATGGTGACAAAATGAAATGTAACATGTTGGGCTTCGATAGAAGGTACTGGCTCCCATACCAATTGTTGGAAATACTAAGAGCTGGGGTGAATTAGTATTTCTTTACAATTGTTATATTTACTAGATATATCATTTGTATTTATAACAAAAAATGAACAATAAGAATAAATAATTTTATTAATCTCAATAAATCAAGTACAATATATGTGTAGGGCTACAACCCTAGATGAAGACATCAATATTCAATCTCCCAGGCTCCTACTAGTATTTTTCCAAGCACCAACTTGGACTTTCCAAGGCTCCAAGCTTGTCACTTTGAGGCAACAACCTCTAGGGCTCCAACCCTATCTCTGGTACAACATCCAACCTAGTTTCTTCATGAATCATATCCTCTAGGGCTCCAACCATATCTTTAAAGGCACCAACCTTGTCTCTATGAGGCTCCAACCTCTAGGGCTCCAACCTTCAACTTTAGTTCATCAAAATAATTTTATGTTCCTAAACGCTCCCAATATATTCTATAACCAACCTTTAAAAATTCATCACGTTCGTCTTCAATAATGACTTCACTTAGTCTCCAAGTAACTTCATCAATGAAAACCTTGTCTTCTCATGAAGGTGTCTCCACAACTCTTCATTTTACCCAAACAAGATCCTTCAAGGTCACATCATGAAGTTATTTAACCATGCATCAAAAGGTCAATAATTAATTCCAATATCTGCTACTATAAGATATCTTCAATCTATTCAAAAGGATTTTACACAAGTCCCATGAGTCTAATTATCAAGTTTCTTTATAAATTTTCCCCAAAGGGTTTCCGTAGAGTATTTGGGACATATTGTTTATCATGAAGGAGTGAGGGTTAACAACCCAACCGTCAACCATTAAACTACATAACCTTTAATTACCAAATCCCTTAGATATTGACCCTTAATCCCTTAAAGCTTAACACCTAATTGTGATAATTCTACTGTAGTGTATTGGTTTATTTCCTCCTACTTGATTTAATTTATACAAGTTATTTTTAGAAATTAGATTCAGAAAACACCAAAAATAAACACAACTATAGCCTACACATGTAGATAATTTACTGAATAATTCACTCATGAAACAAAGTGACACATGGATTCTAGACATAAGTCCCTAGAAAAACCCAAAGTGGGAAAACTGATTCAACAGATATGAGGGTTTTGTTATTAAGTAGTTCTGAATACAAAAAATCTGGGTTCCAACCTTGGAAAGCTAGACAGAGGATAAAAGATATTTTGTAGCTAACCTAAATATCTAGTGCCAAATATCTGACTGATCCACACCATCAAATGATATTTACAGGACTCAGCCTGGATCTGACCCTAGAAACCCTTAGCACTACCCCTGAAGCCTCAAAGTCAGCCCATATATCCTCAAATTCCACTGCACTACACCAAAAAGGACCGCGTCACCCCTAGAAGGGTCTCACAGCATCACTCTAGCCATAAAAGCCCCTCTCCGTGATTTTTGAAGCCTCCCAGTGCCTCTGCATTGTCCTACGTAGCACCTGCGTAGCTCCTGCTCTACTTTTCTATGTTGTCCTTGAGATACTCCTCTTTCCTCTTATTTTCTCTTGTCTCTTGGAATCAGATCATTCCCTCAGCCAATACTACCCCTCACTACAGGAATTTCCACTAGAAATTCTTAGCAAACATGCTTTAGAATTCCAGATCTATTCCTCAGTTCTACCGAAATTGTGTGTCTTCAACTGACCCTCAAGCCTTTCTATTACACTTTTTCATTGAACCCTTGAACGACTGAGATTAAATCATCCATCAATGGCTGAGATTAAAATACTGCTTGATCCATGTGACTTAAGACAATGTTAACACATGTGTTAATTAATTCACTTTAATTATTTTCTTTTCCTAAGTTAGACTTAGGAAATCCATTAAAAATAATTAATTTATTTGAATAACTTGAACACAAATTGAAATTTCTTAAATCCATTTATGGGTCTTGTAGATCAAGTGTATTCTAGTCCCTCCACACAATTTATGACCTACAACACAACTAATTCTACCCCAAATACACAAAATCTCAACGCTCTCTCTTAGCATCAACAGTGTGCTCTAGCAATACACCACACCATGTATTACAAGATCTTGTGTACTTGGTCTGTGTTGTTTATGCTTGGCCTACTACCCTCCATCCACTACACTGCTGCTCTCTGTACTACTTCACATGCCACTTCCACTGACACTTTCACATCTATATTGTAGCTCCCTCTCAAATTGTTGCATCATGCTGCCCATAGAACTACCACTGCTAACTACTGCATTGCAACTCAGTTGCTAAGAAGTAAGCAACTAAAAGACTCTTCCCAACTATTTAACAGATAATTCAAGTTTTCCTCAACCAGTGAAGCTCCCTGGATGCTGAATCATGCTGTGAGACATTGTCATGCTACAACATTGTACTGCGTGAGCCCAGCTTCTCTACGTTGTTGAAGTCCCATCGCCTCTCTGCGCTGCTGGCTCCACGCTGCTGCTACCTCTACATCATGCTACTCACTTCTTAGCTCTTCAACTCCCTATCGCTCTTCAATGTGTTCATCTGCAACCATCTCCCGACTCATCCCACTACCGTCTTAAGGCTCCTGTAGCTCCTATATGATCCAAGATTAGGGCTGACTCATGGATCCCCCCACGAAATATGGTTTCTCTATATATCCATGTCACCCCACCTCTTCTCTCTAGGTGCATGAGCATTCATGGCTGCATCATCATCAGAGCCTTCCTCATTTGTTGTTGCAGCCTTGGAATCAGAAGTTCCTTTATCCTTCTTATTAGGACAACTGTTGGCGAAATGACCAAGATCACCACAGTTAAAGCACCAAACCTTTGAGAGGTCCTTCTTCTTCTTCCTTTGCTTATTTTCCTCTGATGCAAGGGTTGCATCCACCTCCTCATATTTCTTTACTTTGGTTGATCTGCTTCCTCCACTAAAATACTTCTTGGTGATCCTCCTGATATCCTCTTGGCAAAGAATAGCCCACATATCTGCCCAATATTGTAATGCCAATCTTCCCATAATGCTTTGGACAAACGTTTCCCATTCTTCAGAGACATCATTCATGACTGTCCTCACTAGGACCCCTTCATCAGGAGCAGAACCCAATGCCTATCAGCTGCTCACGGATAGCTTTGAGTCTAAAGAGAAATGGATCTATCTCTTTGCCCTTCATCATTTCGAACATCCGGATTTGATTCTCAAGAAGAATTCTTCTTTGCACATAGACTCCTTGGTACATTACCTCCAAAGCCTTCCACATAGAATTTGCTATATTCATACTAGAAATATGTAGAATCACGTGGTCCTTGACTCCATCTATGATCAATCTCTTTATCCGTGCTTTATTTTATTCATACTTCTTGATTGGATCTACATCAGTTGGTACATCAAGTGTCTGCTTTGCATGATCTTTGATACCATACACATCCAAAACCGAGAGGATTCTAGCCTTCCAAATGACACAATTGGACATGCCATCCAATCTTTCTTAATCCCTCAGTCCATGTCGAGCCATCTTTGCTCAGATCTGAAGAAAACAATACTTCTCCCTTTGGATTTAGGTTTCTTGCTGACTAGAAACCCTCTAGTAACTACTTATTTCTTACTTCCCTCCTAGAAATATTCTACCACAACTCAATTATATAGTATTCTTCGATCCTCCCGATCGAATCTCATATTTTTTTGGCTCAAATCTGTTGAATGACTGTCTTCCTCCCGCCTTTTCTGCCTTATCTAGGCCTCTACCCCACCAGCACTACTGAAGATCTGAAGCACTACTTCCAGAACTTGGCCGAATTCTTCTACAACAAGAGAAAATATTGGACAGTGTCCTCCTCGTTGGCCCAACTCAGTCCCTGTGTGGTTCAAAAGTAGACTGCATAACCCTGGACTAGGTGACACAGTCCTTACACTGCCCTGGGAAGGGTTTGCATAAGCCCAAAGGCCTTATGAAGCTTCAACGTTTTCTTCTAGATCTGCTTTCTCTTGTTGTAAAGATGCCCTTTCCAGATCTGATGCTTCTTCTGCCACCCTGCAAAAAAAATAATTCTTCAGCTCATTGTTGGAGATTCATCTTGATCTGATATCACTCTGATACCATGTGAAAATTCTATTGTAGTGTATTAGTTTATTTCCTCCTACTTGATTTAATTTATACAAGTTATTTTTAGAAATTAGATTCATAAAATACCGAAAATAAACAAAACTACAGCCTATACATGCAGATCATTTACTAAATAATTATCTCATGCAACAAAGTGATGCATGGATTTTTGGACTTAAGCCCCTACAAAAACCCGAAGCGAGAAAACCAGTTCAGTAGATATGAGGGATTTGTTATTAAGTAGTTCTGAGTACAACAAATCTGGGTTCCAACCTTGGAAAACCCAACAGACAATAAAATATATAAAATCTACAACTATCCTGAAGATCTAGTGCCAAATATCTGACTAATCCACACCCTCAAATGGGTTTTACAGGTCTGAGCCTAGATCTAACTCTAGAAACCCTCGTCGCTGCCCCTGAAGCCTCAGCTTTAGCCCTGCTAGCCTCAAATGCCACTGCACTGCACCAGAAGAGACTAAATCACCCTTAGAAGGGTCTCACAGCCTCACGCTAGCCCTAAAATCCCCTTTGCATGATTTATGAAGTCTCCCACTGACTCTACGATGTCCTTTGTAGAACCTACATAGTTGCTTCTCTACTTCTCTACGTTTTCCTTGAGCTGCTCCTCTTGCCTCTTGTTGTCTCTTGGCTCTTGGAATCAGATCATTCCCTAAGCCAATACTACCCCTCACTGCAGGAAATTCCTCTCGAAATTCTTAGCAAACTCGCCCTAGAATTCCAGATCTATTCCTCAGTTCTACCAAAATTGTGTGTCTTCAACTGACCCTCAAGCCTTTCTCTTATAATTTTTCGTTGAACCCTTCAACAGCCAAGATTAAATCATCCATCAATGGCTCAGATTAAAATACTGCTTGATCCATGTGACATAAGACAGTTTCAGCACATGTGTTAATTAATTCACTTTAAGTATTTTATTTTCCTAAGTTAGATTTAGGAAATCCATTAAAAATAATTAATTATTTGAATAACTTTAACACAACTTGAAATTTCTTAAATCCTTTTTTGGGTATTGTAGATCAGGTGTGTTCTAGTCCCTCCACACAATTTGGGACATAGAGCAGAACTCATGCTACCCCAAATACACAAAATCTCAACATTAATCCCTTAACCCTTTACATTTTGTTATCTAACAAATGAACACAATTATGATACCTTGATTTACATATCCATCTCCCAAGTGTTTTCATATCACATGTTTGTAATTTTAGGTGTGCTGGAGACACAGGGGACTATTAATGATAATTTCACCGGATAGATGCATATGATGTTGGATAAATGAATTCAATAATCCATGGACATGTTCATTTATATTTATATATAGAAAAAGAAAAAGTTAAAATAATTTTTTTTAATGTTGTATATAAACAATTATTCATGTAGGTTATCAATAAAATATTTTAATAAGAATTAATATTGACAGATACTTAAAAATATATTAATAATAAAAAACTATTTTAATTTTCATGAAAAAATGCCATAAAAAAACATTTTTTAGTTTTACATATTAATAATATAAGAACATCTATGCCCTACATACATACATACATACATACATACATACATACATACATACATACATACATACATACATACATACATACATACATACATACATACATACATACATACATACATATATATATATATATATATATATATATATATATATATATATATATATATATATATGTATATGTATATGTATGTTTGAAAAACATGAAGCAATATTCTTATTCATGAATATTATTAATTTTTAAATAGGCTTTGTTAATAATCTTCATGAATAAGAATCTAGTAGCCTATAATTATTTTTCAAGTCAACAATGGGAAGAGTATAATTTGTTAATGTTTGAATAAAAAAAAATTGCAAAGGTGCAAGCAATATTTCCTTGAATGCAACAAGTAATAATTACACATTATGCATAATTAGTTATATTTATATTAGTATATTACATATTAATATTAATATACATGTATGCTATCAAAATAATTTACTTTTTTTATATGTTATAGTTTATTTATCTTAAACTCTAGTACCACTTAGATTTGAAGCTCTAGATGGGCTAATTTGGCCGTTAGGACACACTAGACTCCTGTTACTTTTCAACAAAAAATTTTCTCTAGTTAAACTTAGAGTTTTCTCCTACCAAATTTATATTGAAATAAATCATGGTATTCCTCATGAGCATCATATTTGTTGTATGTATTGCTTCTAGTTTGGGATCAAGGACCACTTTAGATTTTAATAGCTTTCCTATTATAATATCAAGAAATTTGCATCCTTCATAAGTATAATAGAAGGAAATGAAATTGAAAAAATATATTATCTACTTAAAGTTTAATAATTCATAATCAATTTCAAAGAAGTAATAACTTACAAAAATTTTAAAAAAAAATCGATTTCAAAGAAATCATAGATGCTATAGCTATAACAATTAAAATCTAAATATTTGAAATTGAAGTATTTGATATTGAAAATATGTTTACAAAATTATGTAACTCTACGTGTCATTACATTACTCCATACCTAATTTAATTAGTTTTTTTTTTTTTACTAATATAATTCAAATGTTGTTCCCCGATCAAGGTGCCACCTAAGGGTGAATGGAAACATGACAACGCCACGTAATAGGCATGTCAGCTGAACATTTAATCCCATTAATTGCAAGGGGAGGTGGGCTCTGTTCGCATGCATTACACTTACCCTCACAATGCACTCAATTCATTCCAGTAAGTGCATGACAGAACTGGCAGAGTATCGGTGGCAAGGTAGGGGGCTCATAAGGTTCATTTGTCTTTGTCGAGAGTTTATTCCTCTATGAGCTAAAGGAAATTATAGCAAAGCACCAAGGGAATTGAGGAGCAGGACAGCAAGAGCATCTTTACTGGGTATGTTCTGGTTCCAATCATTCTCACTTCAATTTCAGTTTTGCCTCTTCGTCTAAAGTCAATGAGTTCAGCAGTTTTTCTAGACCATGCAGAGTTGTCGAAGATTTTTGTTTGTTTTGTTGGTTTATTTCATCTTCATGTGATGATAGAGGGGATTCATTTCAATTTTTTACCTCATTTTCGTAGCCCAGATTACCATCCAAATTTCAATCTAGGGTTTCAATTCTACCTCTTACCCTATTCTTGTTTTTTTCGTTATGATTTCTGGTTACATATGGTGGCATATTCCATGCCTCCATCTAGTTTTAGTAGTAATGGTTACCCTCTGGTTTTCAGTCTCTGCATCGTTAGTAGAAATGAGTTTGGCTACTATGGGTTTAATTTTTGTATTGGTAGTAGAAATAGGTATTGCTACTGTCAGTGTTGTGTCTCGAAAAGTATGATTTGGATGATTTCTGTTAAAATCCCTTTCTATGACTGCCTTCAAGTCTGGGGTACTTGGTCAATCCTCAAAATTTGAAATAGTCTGATTAGCAATGTAAACCCAACACATTTGTGGGAGGGTATAGTAGTTGTTGGGTGGCTCGCTGGGTTTTACTATTTCCGCGCCCATTTCCTTAACCAATTGAATTCCAATTTTGTCTCATTTCATAGTAACTTTTACTGTCTAAGAAATATTTTCTTGTTTCAATTTTCAAAGTGTCTGTCAATGAATTGTTCTATTCGTCGCATTTCTGTTCTACCTCAAAACCTACGAAAGCTTTATGATGAGGGGAAGGTTTGGTATGGCATTATCAGGACGAAAGAAAATTGTAGTCCATACCCCAAGATTCCGGTTAAACATATGGAATTTTATAATGATTCTAAGTTTTATATATTGGTTACTGTTCGCTATACAGGGTTCTTTTCAGTCAAAATTACATATAGGGGCATTCAGGGTAGAATGAAAAAAGGAAAGGGAAGGAAACTACAATCAACCCAGGTAGCTGGGCCAAGAAAAAGAGGGAGGAAAACTAATCAGCAGACCCTTGATAATCTAGCAAAGAGTTATGAAACTAGGATTTTGAAGGATGTTCGGAAAAGTATACAGGGATGGGAAAGGGACAGTGATGATGAAGAGGATGAAATTCAAAGCCAGCAGGAAGGAATAGATTTTCTTTCTGACCAAGGTAATACAAGAGGAATATTTTCCCTATTTCAGCAATCTGTTAAAACATATTGGAAAATCAAATGTGTTCTTTCCAAAGCACTGTTAAGTATGCAGAAATAACAAATCAATTCTTCCCTAATATTTGAGCTCCAACAGATTAAACAGGATATGAGGGAAATGACAAAGGCACAGGTACAAGTCAATGTGAGAATAGAAAGGATTGAGAAACAACTTCTCAACATGCAACAAGCTGAGATGCCAGGGTCAACTGCAAAATACCCTGCACTTGCTGATTCATCAAATGGTTAACTTTTTTACAAGTTCATTTTTGTATGTTTTTTGAGGATATTAAGTCTATTCTCTATTTTATAGGTAGTTTTTATGGGCATAGTAAAGGATTATTAGCTCTTAGCATAAGGAAAAAAAAATACCAATTTTGGTTGGCTTATAACTCTTTGAGGTGGCCAACAGACCTGGTTTCCTTCAGGCAGGTTGAGGCTACCAACAATTGTATAATTTTTATAGCAACTTAATCTTTACAAAATAGAAAATAGACAGGTCCCACAAAATTTACAAAAAAAAATAATAATAATTCAAATGTTGTTGAATATAGTATTATGGAAGATGATAAATGTGTGAAAATAAAATATTTGAGGTGCAGAAAGAACAAAGAGATGTTGTTAGTGATAAAAGAGATTTACAGTAAGCTAAGGTTTTGGCATGGAGTCCTTATACATCTAGAGCATATTCAAGTCAACTATCAAGAGACTATAATTTTGCAACGTGTGAATAAAAAACAAATTGAAAAGATAGTAATCAATATTCTCTTGCATATAACAAGTACTAATTACAAGTTGTGCACAATTTACTCTATTTATATTAATATATTACATATTAATATTAATTTACATGTATACTATTGAAATAATTTAATTTTTTTACATGTTATAGCTTTTTTATCTTAAACTTGAGCTCTATTTAGATTTGAAACTCTTATGTAGGGATGGACTCCTTTGACACAAAATGAGTCATTTATGGAGTTTATAAACAAGTTTGAAGTTTGAGGAAGTTATAGTGATGGTTTTTTTCTTTTTAGCAAAAATGAGTTATTCATGGAGTTTAGTATAGAGATTTGAGGTGCAAAAAAGAAGTCGAGGAAGTGATTTGGGGTCATTCATGGATTTTAAAGGTTGAATCCAAAGTGTGATTTATAAATTAAATAGGAAATGTCGCATTTACACTATAAGTTTTCTTCTAAGAAGGTTCATATGATGGAACTTAATATGAGAGAGTGTTTATAAGTGAGCAAAGAATATTTAATATATTCCCACATATCAAATAGTTGTTAATATTATTACCAAGTACTTTGAAGGAGGGAAGTTTGATGAATTCAAAGGTAAACTTGTATTGCTACATAATTACTTCCTTGCTAAGAAGAAGCATTTAGAATTACTCTTTGAATAGGAATATATACATAGGTTTAGTGTGAACATATAACATGTCATTTCAAATATTTTAGAAAAAGAAAATTTAAAATAGTAATTTTATTTGGAAATTGACTTTGTTAAAAAAATTGATCTTATATTAAGCTATTAAGTCTATAAAGCTATATTTCATGCATGCATGATATGCAATAAGAGGAAACTAAAAATTAGATTAGGGTTTTGGTCTTGGTTGAAAGTATAAAAATAGGTTAAGATAGTAGTTTTCACACAAATTTAAGAAATTGAACATATTGAGAGACAAATAGAGATAGAGAGAAAAAACCAAAAAAAGATGCATTTTTAACAATGCATGCTTCCATATAAACATCATACAGTTCTGTACAAGTTGATATTTACCTCTAAAGTAGTTAAGTATGTTTTACCTTTTAATTAAATTAATTAATTAAAAAAATGTCATACAATAATATTGATAATTAATACCATATAAAGGATTAAGAAATATCTTGCAATTACTCTATTATAATAATAATGATCATTAAGACCATACAAAGGATTTGACTTAGAGTTGCATAATAATCTCATTTTTTTTATGTGCTTACCATGGTATGTGAGCTGATTAATGAAGAGACAATAACAAGAGTGCTCCTAAATATTGTCGAGCTCTTGGGTCACAAAAAATATTTCATAAGGCATTCCCAACAACTCACTATTCATTTTGATATATAGGTGTTGTAGAGGTAAATCCCCTCTGCAGACAGAGGCAATCCCTACTAGCCCAGATCGGGTCTAGCAATAATCGTATCACGCTAAGGTGCAAGTTCCTAATTGCAATAAACCAACTTGAGAAGAAGGCCTACCTCAAGTCCAACGTTGTCGTTTGTAGAGAAGATGGCGCTTCCGTTTCCTTGCTCCAGCAGATCACAATCCTCTCGCTCACCGCGATCGAACACCTGCACACACAAGAAACACAACAAACACAAGCGTAAAACCTGATATATGAAATTATGTATCAATCAGAGAAGACACAACTCATGATCATAATGAACAATATGAGTGGAACCATAACCAATAGTCGCTTATCATTAATTCATACAAAGGAAAATACAACCTGGCTCTGACGCTGAATCCTCCTTCGGCGGGTTGTCAACAGAAAAGGTTGTCGGGAATGGGGACAAGCCTCTCTCTTTGATCGTCAATCTCCTTGCTATTGATTTGGCTCTATGAGGACTATCAAGGCTCTTGCAGCATTCTTTAACCTATGAGGTCTCTTGGAGACTAGCTTGCAAATGGAAATGGCAAGCTTATATAGATGGTGGAAGAGGAGATGGGATCCCTACAATCATGGGATTGGCCCTATCCTCAAGGAAGCTTCCATGAGAGGTGGAAAACTACTTCCTCTACATGGAGATCCAGAGCCAAATGTCCCAACTCAATTTAGAGACCATTTCAGGAGTTGGTTGGAGTCAATCTTCCACCATTTATTTTTTAAAAACACCCTTTATTAAGCCTAGCATGATTGAGACTCTGAGACAGAGCGCCAATTAGCGCGCCCTCTTTGGAGGATTTCCCCCATTGGCGCGGGTATAACACTGGCTAGTCGCGCCAAGGATGAAAAGGCTATTTTTAGGGTTTTTCACAAGGAGTTGTCTTTAGGGGAATTAAAGTCCATGTCTAGGGGAATGTCATGAAAGTGTTTTCAGATCATGTCACTGCTCACAGGTCACGAAATAAGCCCTCCAATGTGTGGGACGGGGAATTGCAGGGACGGTGACAAATTGTTGTGTAACAATAGGCATGCCCAACTACTCACCATTCATTAGGATAGATGATATATGGATCACTTTACAACTGAATCCAGAGAAAGAATTGGTAGAAACAATTACACACACACACACACACACACACACACACACACACACACACACACACACACACACACACACATATATATATATATATATATATAGGCAGAGATAGAGAAAATTCAAAATAAAAATTAAGGATAATGATTAGTATGGTACAAAAGTTGTAATTTACCATAAACATTTTGACTCATTCAAAATAAAATAAAAATAAAAATAACTCTATATTAAAACAAAAATAACTTCAAATAATAACAAGTTATCTTTAAGTGCACTTTTTTGAAAAAATTCTGATTTCATTTTTTTTATCTAATCTTTCTAGAATCTTATAGGGATTCATTGAAATAAAAAATTTGATGGGTCAACTTTGAAAAATAAAGGTGCCCCAGGGTTTTTCACTGTGTTGAATCCATACATGCACTCAAAAACTATTTTATGTTTATTTTTTATAGCTTGGGAGGTACTCCAAGCCAGGTTGGAGTGCCACAATAGGGCATTGTAGGCTTAGGACCCAAGGTTTGGGATTTTCACCCAAACATGTGGTTGTGAAACCATGATTAATTTTTGAAATTTGATGATTTGAAGTTATAGAGAATAGTGAGAGCAACCAAGAGCATCGAAAATCACTCAAATTTGAGGTCTAGAACTTGAGATATGAACTGTTTATTGTAGTTGGTGGGTATTGTGGATGAAAATTCATGTAATATTGAGTTATTGGAAAGTTGGACAAACTCACCATTCTTATTTTATGGACCCCTCAATTAAAAAATAAATTGAGGTGAGTTATAGGTCATTTGAATCATCCAAAGTGAAACAATTCTTTGGTAAAACATCTCTTGTGGTAGCTGCAACTCAAGAGGGAGAGTGGTGAGGAGAATAAGGACTATTTTGAGGTATTTTGTGCGGGTTTGACAAGGCCGAGGGTTAGTAGAGGAAATTCGAGTTGAATTTTCATTGTTAGGTGCATGTCTCACGGTGTTTTCTCATTTTTTCTAGAGGGTCGCACGCTCTATGAGATAACAGAGGCACCACAAGCCAGTTATGGGCTTGCTGGAGTGGATGTAAGGAATATCTCACATAGCAGAAGCTAGGTACATGAAACATGGACATGCAACAAATGGAAGGATGTAAGTCAAAGTGGAAGGAAGGATTGTTGAAGGGGTTAAAGGAGGCTAAAATGGACTATGCATATGCCTGAACACGACCCGCAATAGTTGCACTAGCTCATGAGTACAACTATGTTGATGTTTTCATGATTAATTTTTGCTAGAGGATAGGTCAAGGAATTGGCCATTTGAGGACTGTTGGAGGGAAACATGAAAGTGTTTAAGGGTTAGCCTGAAGTGAAGTGGAGGGAAGGACCCTTGGCTGCAAGGAGATGCACTTGTTGGAGCTCAATATTTGGCTACTCAAAGGAGTAAAGTGTTGACAACCTATGTTCATTATTGGAGAAAAATTATTTGATGGTGATAGGTGGTAAGCCTACTATATTATGCTAGTATTTATTGGAGCAACATAGGAAGACTATAGTGGGAAGACAAGTCCCAAAAGAGTTAAGGAGAAAATTTGGAAAAATACCCTATCTGTTGATGATAGATGGACTTATGATTAGCTATAGGGAAGATTATGGATATGGATTTAAGTGGCCTAAAGGAGTTGGTGCATTGATAAAGGATGGTGTTACTGATTCAGATCGAAAGAGATGCCTATGTACAGGATATGACAAAGAAGTTGTGATCATCGACTACATTAGCTAGACTATGAGATTATCTTGTATCTTGTATTCTTTTACTTGTAGATATTTGAGGTCCACTATCCTTGGTACTGGAGCCCTAGAGTGTTGTATAATTCAGTTGGATTAATATAACAAAGATTGGGTTTTTCTACAATATTTTGTAAAAATTTGTGTATTTTGTGCACTAGTATATTTACTTTTGTTTATAGTCCACTATGCAAAGTAGCTTCATTATCATTATTGGTATTCAGTTGGATTAATATAAATAATCTTGGGTTATTCGTAATATTTTGTACAAACTTGTGTATTTTGTTCTATCTTAGACACCAAGATTGTGGGAAAATAACAGTTTAAACAACACAAATTATCATAATTTTTTTTTGAGAAACTCAAAAAAGTGGCACTTAAAGACAAATCCTTAGAATAAAAAAAATAAAAAAAATCTACATATATGTTAAAATAAAAATAACTTCAAATTAAATTAATAAAGATAAAAAATTGTTGTTATTGTTGGTTTTCTTGTTAATGTAAACTTGATTTGGTCAAGAACCTGGTGGTATTTGAAATGGAGTTAGATGGAGTTTTATGAGATCCCATGGTATTCATGTGGAATATAGTCTATTTAAAGAAGAAAATTAAACGAGCCTAGATCCATCTTAACTCTGGATATACCAAAGTAAGAGAGGGATCAAATCTCTTTTCACTCTAAAATAGGTTTGTATCTCAAGAGATTCAAGATCCCTATTAGATACAAAACTTTTTTTTGTGCCCTTTGTGGTTTAATAAATTTATAATTTCCTTTAAATAATAATTGTAAAATGATATAAATAATTCTTAAATTATATTTCTACTTGCATTATGCTAAAAAAAATTAATGGAGAATGGTTATTCCAATTATTATGTTATTATTTGTTTATTTGAATTTTTTTAACTTATTGAGCCTAGAGGCTCAATATATAACACAATATGAGATAGATGTGTAAATATGCCTCATTAAATAAGGTCCAACTCACCCAAAATGTCCCCAGTTAACATTAAAAACACATAGTGTGGAGAGGAAAATAATCACTCTACCCAATAACCATCCAAGATAGTTAATTAAAAGCAAATATCGTGGAGGAGAAAACAACCACTCAGCCAAACAACCATCAAATATAGTTAATTAAAAACAAATAGTATCGAGAAGAAAATAACCACTCTTCCCAAAATCCATCTAAGATAAAGCCAATTCACACACACACACACACACACACATTATTTAAAAAATATATAATTTGAAATTTTAAAATAGCGATGATCTTGTTATTTGATTACAATATTATTGATATAATTATATACATTCACGAGATTTTATCTCTTCTGACACTTGTAGATCTAAAGTTAAGATGAATCTAAGTTGGTTTACTTTCTCTCTTTAAATAGGTTATATTCCACATGAATACCAATAGCCAACATCATTTTTTTATGTTTTACATTACATTATACTATTATTTTTATTTAATTTAATTTATTTTTTATTTTTTTATGTAATTTGACTTAGTCAAAATGTTATATATTACAATTACATTACAAATAGATTTATGTAAATCTCATTTCACTATAAAAGAGGTTTGTATCTCAAGAGATTTAAAACATCTCTTTGCTTGGTAGCTCTGAAGTCAAGATAGATTTCGTTTCACTTAAATTTTCATAGATATATTCCACATGAATATCATGGGTTCTCAATACCATGGTTCAATTTTTTTTTATAAGGTTAGTTTTATTTCGTTATTTTTACTTTTATTTTATTACGACCAAGTTAACATGCTTATTTCTTCTAAATTAGGCTACTTCTATTATATCATACAGTTCAAAAAATTATAGTTCTCATCCTCCGAAGTTCGCAAGAAAATTTCGGACGGAAATATCGAGTTCAAAACCAAAAAAAAGGGGCTACCCGAGACGGGGAAACGAGCGTAATGATGGAGCACAAAAATTATGGAATAATCTGCCCTTAGTGGGAAACTAGCATTACAAGTGGCCTATTTGAGACAAGACGAGAAAACTAGAAACATAAAAATAACATAAAATTAACTAGAATGAGAGATAAGCACCCAAAAATTAAGCAGATGGAGAATTTGCATCCTTTTCTGGAGGGTGGAATGACTCTTCCACAATTTTGCATGTGTATTCCAACTCGTCATGCTCCTTCTTAGACGCATGGGCAGTCGATGGAGGAAGAAGCGTTGTGTTGTCATCACGTGAAATGGAGGAAGTGTGAGAGCCTCATCACTTGCACTGGTGGCATCCTCGTCTAAGATCAAGCTTCCATGGTCGCTGCTTGAGGCACTCTGCACAGGTCAGGCCACCATCTTGCGAGGGGAGAAGGCGGGAGAAGGAGGGATGGTGGAAAAGCGACTTCTCTTTTTGGGGCGAAGGCTGGATCCAAAGGCTTCAGAAGGTGAATTCAGAAGGTGGAGATACAGGTGAGCTGAAATATTGATGGGTTCGAGGATATCTGGCTCCCCCCAGTTAATTGAGAGATTCATCATCCTGCTCGATGAGGGAGAGATGTGAGATCAAGATGGAAGACAATGGCCCCTTCCTCTTCGGCACCGCATGTGGTGGTGTCTAGGCATGGCGAAGAAATGGGAGTGGGGCACAGAGGACTGAGGGGCCGAAGAAGGACTAAATGGGCCTGAGGGGGAGTGTAAGACCAGGGAAAAGCTACCTTAGGAGCAAGGATTGGATCAGAAGAGTCAGGACCTAGCTGAGACACTAGGAGCATCTGCGCAAAGCCAAAGGAAGAGACGAATGGAGGAAATGGGAGCACGGGTGACGAATTTAAGGGCCATGGGAGATGGTGAAGGCATGGTTGTCAACATAAATTTGCAAAGGACGTCGAATGGAGGTGAGTTGGGGTGGTAAGTAAATACCCTAAGCACCAATATTTAAGCCGAATCGAGTGGCTATGTGCATGCGTGTGGGGAGGGCAAGTGTCTTGCCACCTTACAACCCCATGGCTCTCCTGCTTAACTCGAGCTAACACCCACATCCGGGAGACCGAGTTAACATTTTTACATTACATTAATATTTTTATTTAATTTTGATTTATTTTTATTTTTATTTACACCTATATCCATCTACCAAGCACCTAGAATATTCAACCCAACCATCCAAGGTAGTTAATTAAAAACAAATAGTGTGGAGAAGAAAATAACCACTCTGCAAACAACCATAAAAGATAATGTCAATTCACATCATATATATATATATATATATATATATATATATATATATATATATATATATATATATATATATATATATATATAATTTGAATTTTTAAAAGTAACAATGATCATGTTATTTGATTACATTCTTATTCATACAATTATATACAATCAAGGAATTTTATCCCTTTTACACTTGTAGTTCGAGAGTTAAGTTCATGAATATGATGGGTTTTCAATACCATGGGTCAATTGTTTTTTTTATAAGGTTAGTTTTATTTTGTTATTTAACTTTTATTTTATTATGATAGAGTTAACATGTTTACATTACATTAATATTTTAATTTAATTTCAATTCAGTTTTGTTTCTATTTAAAATAGCCTAGATCCATCTACCAATCACCCAAAGGAGAGATTAAATCTCTTTTCACTCTAAAATAGGTTTGCATATCAATAGTGGTTTTATAATTATAATTATAAAATTATTAATTTTATGTTTATGTTTATGTTTATTTTATTTTATAATTTTTAGTTTTAGTTTTATTTAATTTGACCAAGTCAAAATATTTTATTGATAATTATAATTATTATTTTTTTGTTTATTTTGAGTCAAAATGTTTATTGTAAGTTACAATATCTCTCCCATACCTTTTTTATTTTAAATTTAATTTTAAAAATATTATAAAATAAAATCATAATATTTTAAAATAAAAATAAAGTATTTTGAATTTCAAATGAGTTATGGTTTTTGGGAAACCATAATCCATGGTATTGTAACAAAGCCTATTTATAGGTTCATAATGTCCATGGTAAAATGGGTTGAATATCCATGATTATGAATTTTGATATATTCTAAGTTGATGGTAAATATTTTTTTTTATGTGCTTATTTATTAAATTTAAATATGCTTAGCAAACCATTATTTTACCCATTACATCTTCTCATGCCATTCTGCTTATAAATTAAATTAAAAAAATGTTATAAAATAAAATTAAAATAAAATATTTAGAAAATGTGACACACAATCTTTCTTACCTTATATTAAAAACCTACACATCTTCCCCATTCTAAGCTGTAGAATGCATGTGGGCCCAAAAACATTACATATTAATATACATATATATATATATATATAGAGAGAGAGAGAGAGAAACATTTACCATTTTTTACAAACATTTTTTACCACTAAGGGGAAACAAGGTGGAGTCCCATAGCAATAACCAATTGAGTATCATCTATGAATTATCTATATATCGATTCCATCCTCTATCCATTAGTGGGAGACTAAATCATTCAGAGATATAAGCATGCCAAACTACTCACTATTCATTCGAATAGATGGATCATTTTACAACTCAATCCAGAGAAAGAATTATAGAAAAAATTATATGTGTGTGTGTGTGTGTGTGTGTGTGTGTGTGTGTGTGTGTGTGTGTATATATATATATATTATTAGGTTTAAAGAATTAACAAACTAAGAAAAAAGATAGAGAAAATTTAAATAAATATTAAGGATAATGATTAGTATGGTACAAAAGTTGTAATGTACTGCAAGCATTTTGACTCATTCAAAATAAAATAAAAACAAAAATAACCTTATGTTAAAACAAAAATAACTTCAAATAATAACAAGTTATATTTAAGTGCACCTTTTTGAAAACTTTCCCCATTCATTTTTTGATCTAATCTTTCTAGAATCCAATAGGGATTCATTGAAATCAAAATTTGATGGGTCAAATTTGCAAAATCAAAGTGGCCTAGGGATTTTCAGGGTGTTGAATCCATACATGCAGTTAAAAACTAGTTTATGTTTATTTTTGATAGCTTTGGAGGTACTCCAAGAGATTTTGGGGTGCCACAATGCCATTGCAGGCTTGGGACACAAGGTGTCGGATTTTCACCCAAACATGTGGTTGTTAAACCATCAGTAATTTTGGACATTCGATGATTTGAAATGATAGAGCATTGCACATTGTAAGCTTTGGACCCAAGATGTGGGATTTTCACCAAAGAATGTGGTTGTGAAACCATAAGTAATTTTTGACATTTGATGATTTCAAGTTATAGAGCATCTCGAGAGCAACGAAGAGCATCAGAAATCACTCAAATTTGTCGTCTAGAACTTGAGATATGAATTTTTTATTATAGTTAGCAGGTTTTGTGGATGAAAAATCATGTAGGATTGAGTTATTGAAAGTTTTACAAACTCACCATGTTTTTTTTATGGAGCCCTCAATTAAAATACAAATTGAGGTGAGCTAGAGGTTATTTGAATCATCCAAATTGTAACAATTATTTGGTAAACCATCTCTTATGGTAGTCAAAACTCAAGAGGGAGAGTGTTGAGGAGAATAACAACTATTTCAAGGTATTTTGTGTGGGTTTGACAAGGCCTAGGAGTAGTAGAGGAAATTCGTGTTGAATTTTCACTGTTAGGTGCATGTTTGAGGGTGTTTTCTTATTTTTCTGGAGGGTCGCACTCTCTATGAGATAAGAACCACAAGCTAGCTTGCTGGAGGGGACATAAGGCCTATCTCACATTGCATAAGCTAGGTACATGAAACATGGACATGAAACAAAGGGAAGGATGTAATCCATAGTGGAAGGAAGGATTGTTGAAGGGGTTAAAGAGGGCTAAGATGGACTATGCATATGTTTTAAATAGACTCGTGAGAATTGCACTAGCTCATGAGTACAACTATGTTGATGTTTTCATGATGAATTGTTGCTAGAGGATAGGTACAATATTGGAAAAAGGTATTGGCCATTTGAGGAATATTGGAGGGAAACACAAAAGTGCTTAAGTGTGAGCCTGAAGTGCTATGGAGGGAAGGACTCTTAGCTGCTAGGAGAGGCAGATGTTGGAGCTCAAGATTTTGATAGACAGAGGAGTAAAATGTTGAAAAACTATGTTTATAATTGGAGAAGAAACATTTGATGGTGATAGGTGCTAACCCTACTGCACTATGTTAGTATTTATTGGATCAGCATAGGAAGACTATAGTGGGAAGACAAGTCCCAAAAGAGTTGAGGAGAAAAACTGGGAAAAATACCCTATCCATTGATGATAGATGGACTTATGATCAGCTAGAGGGAAGATTATGGAGACTGATTTCAGTGGCCTAAAGGAGTTGGTGCATTGATAGAGGTAGGTGTCACTAATTAATATCGAAGGAGTCGCGTGGCATGTGTACAGGATATGAGGAAGTTGTGATCATCCACTACATCAGCTAGAGTGTCATATTATCTTGTATTTTGTATTATTTTACTTGTAGATATTTGAGGGCCATTATCCCTGGCACTCGAGCCCTAGAGTGTTTTGTTATTCAGTTGGATTAATATAACAAAGATTGGGTTATTATTCTTGGTATTGAGTTGGATTAATATAAAGAATATTGTGTTATTCGTAATATTGTGTAAAAAGTTGTGTATTTTATGCACTAGTAGATTTAACTTTGTTTATATTTCCACTGTCCAAAGTAGTTTCATTATTATTCTTCATTTGGTTGCCTCACTGATCTATGATTCTATCTTAGATACCAATATTGTGGAAAAACAATAGTTTAAACAGCACAAATTATCATAATTTTTTTTTGAGAAACTCCAAAAAGTGGCACTTAAAGACAAATATTTAAAATAATAAAAATAAAAAATTCCACATATATGTTAAAATAAAAATAACTTCAAAATAAATTAATAAAGATAAAAAATTGTTGTTATTGTTGGTTTTCTTCTTAATGTAAACTTGATTTGGTCAAGCTACTGGTGGTATTCGAGCTGGAGTTTTATGAGATCCCATGGTATTCATGTGGAATATACTCTTTTTAAAGAATAAAATTAAACCAACCTAGATCCATCTTAACTCTTATCTCTGGATATACCAAAGTCCGAGAGGGATCAAATCTCTTTTCACTCTAAAGGAGGTTTGCATCTCAAGAGATTCAAGATCCTTATACACAGTTTATTTTTTTCCCTTTATGGTTTAATAAATCTATAATTTCCTTTAAATAATCATTTTAAAATAATATAAATAATTCTTAAATTGTTTTTAGATTTGCGTTATGTTAAAAAAAAAAATGGACAATGGTTATTCCAGTTATTATTTTTTATTTGTTTATTTGAATTTTTTTAACTTGTTGAGCCTAGAGGCTCAATCTATAGTACACTATGAGATAGATGTGTAAATATGTCTAAAAAAATATGGTGGGGAATATAACATTAAAAACAAATAGTTTGGAGAAGAAAACAATCACTCTACCCAACAACCATCCAAGATGGTTAATTAAAAGCAAATATCGTGGAGAAGAAAACAACCACTCTACCAAACAACCATCCAATATAGTTAATTAAAAACAAACAGTGTCGAGAATAAAATAACCACTTTTCCCAACAACCATAAAGATAAAGCCATTTCACATCATTAAAAAATGAAATATTCTTTAAAAAATATGTAATTTGAAATTTTAAAATTAACAATGATCTTGTTATTTGATTACAATATTATTCATATAATTATATACAATCAAGAGATTTGATCTCTTCCGACACTTGTAGATTTAGAGTTAATATGAATCTAAGTTGGTTTACTTTATCTCTTTAAATAGGCTATATTCCACATGAATACCAAGAATCAACATACTGTTTTTTATTTTTTACATTACATTATACTATTCTTTTTATTTAGTATAATTTTTTTTTTTATGTAATTTGACTTAGTCAAAATGCTAAACATTACATTACATTACAAATATATTTATGTAAATCCCTTTTCTCTCTAAAAGAGGTTTGTATCTCAAGATATTTAAACCCTCTCATTTCTTGGTAGCTCCGAAGTCAAGATGGATCTAGTTTCCCTTAATTTTTCAGAGTTATATTTCACATGAATATCATGTGTTCTTAGCTCATTTTTTTTATAAGGTTATTTTTGTTTTGTTATTTTTACGTTTATTTTATTATGATTGAGTTAACATGTTTACATTACATTAATATTTTTATTTAATTTCAATTTAATTTAATTTTTATTTACACCTAGATCCATCTACCAAGCACCTAGAATATTCAAACAACTAGGCTTCTAGAAGTTACCTTTTCATGTTTACTTTATTTTTATGGGAGCAGTGGTCAATGCGGATAATAGAATAAGTATCGCAGACAATGGTCACAAAAAGTGTACACGTAATATTTTAAATATTTTGAAGAGATTTTCTTGAGTTTCGAAGACTTGGTTCAAGAACATTAATATTTTTTACCCCTAAGGGGTCATGATATGGATAGCGATAGACCCATAATAACAGTAAAATATCATGGTGACAAAATGACGTGTAACATGTTGGTATTTGAGATAAGGTAGTGGCTCTAATACCAATTGTTGGAAATACTGAGAGGGGGGCTGAGTCAATATTTCTTTACAATTTTTATATTTTCCAGATATATCATTTATTTTTATAACAAAAAATGAACAATAAGAATAAATAATTTTATTAATCTCAATAAATCAAGTACAATATATGTGTAGGTCTACAACCCTAGATGAAGACACCAATATTCAATCTCTGAGGCTCCTACTAGTATTTTTCCAAGCACCGACTTGGACTTTCCAAGGCTCCAACCTTGTCCCTTTGAGACAACAACCTCTAGGGATCCAACCCTATCTCTGGTAAATGATCCAACCTAGTTTCTTCATGACTCCTATCCTCTAGGGCTCCAACCATATCTTTAAACACACCAACCTTGTCTCTATGAGGCTCCAACCTCTAGGGCTCCAACCTTTAGCTTTGATTCATCAAGATAAGTTTATTTTCCTAAAGGATCCAAATATATTCTATAACCAACCTTGAGAAATTCATCACTCTCGTCTTCAACAATGACTTCACTTAGTCTCCAAATAACTTCATCAATGACAACCTTGTATTCTCATGAAGGGTCTCCACAACTCTTCATTTTACCGAAACAAGATCCTTCAAGTTCAAATCACGAGGGTATTTAACCGTGCATCATAAGGTAAATAATTAACTCCAAGATCTGATACTATAAGGTATCTTGAATCTGTTCAAAAGGATTTTACACTAGTCCCATGAGACTACTTTTCAAGTTTTTTTATAAATTTTCTCGTAATGATGCTTCAACAAGGGTTTTTGCATTATCTTTAAATGTGATCCAAACTCTTACAAAATAACTTCCAGGTCTACTTCAAATATTATTCAAGTTATGCAGTAGGTATTCAATGAATTCTTCCAATGATTTCTCCCAACAAACCAAACAAACCTAAGCTCAATGAGTTCTAAAGACTTCAAACTATTGCTTCAATTTTCTGCTCTATCAAGATATCATGAATTCTTTCAACAATCTAAGTTCAAGACTACTTCAAGATTGAATTCAATTATGTTTTAATAGGGCTTATCCAAGCTTCAGTAATTATTCACTATATCCATTTCAAAATATGTTTATGATGGTGCTTGCACAACTTTGAATGTCATAAATATTGTTACAGGTTTTGCCACAAATTTGTGCTTCAATATTTTAGTCATGGTCCAAGCTACAGTTTTAATATCCACCATTCCAAGATATTTATTTGCAGAGGAACATGTGCCACAATTGATTAATATATCAAACCTCCACAATACTATAACAAGGCCTCAAAAATGTCACTGCTTCGAGGTGTTATTTTCTCCATAGGTTTGAAGCTTTCACTCTTAGGTGCATGTTTTAGGGTCTTTTCTCATTTTTTTGGAGGGTTGCATGCTCTATGAGATAACAGAGGCACCACAAGATATTTATGGGCTTTCTAGAGGGGACATAAGGCCTATATCACATTGTAGAAGCAGGTACATGAAACTTGGACATGCAACAAAGGGAAGGATGTAAGCCACAGTGGAAGTAAGGATTGTTGAAGGGGTTAAAGAGGGCTAACATGTACTATGCATATGCCTTAACTAGACCCGCAACAGTTGCACTAGCTCATGAGTACAACTATGTTGATGTTTTCATGATGAATTTTTGCTAGAGGATAGGTCCAAGATTGGACAAAGTTATTGGCCATTTGAGGACTATTGGGAGAAACATGAAATTGCTTAAGGATGAGCCTGAAGTGCAGTGGAGGGAAGAACTCTTGGCTGCTAGGAGAGGGAGTTTTTGGAGCTCAAGATTTGGCTAGCCAAAGGAGTAAAGTGCTTAAAACCTATGTTCGTCATTAGAGAAGCAACATTTAATGGTGATAGGTGGTAACACTACTACACTATGTTAGTATTTATTAGAGTAGCATAGGAAGACTATGGAGCCCTCAATTAAGATATAAATTGAGGTGAGCTAGATGTCATTTGAATCATCCAAAGTGTAACAATTATTTGGTAAAACATCTCTTGTGGTAGCCACAACTTAAGCGGGAGAGTGGTGAAGATAATAAGGACTATTTTGAGGTATTTTGTGTGGGTTTGACAAAGCCGAGGAGCAGTAGAGGAAATTTGAGATGAATTTTCACCGTTAGGTGCATGTTTCAGGGTATTTTCTCATTTTTTATGAAGGATCACATGCTCTATGAGATAAAAGAGGCACCACAAGCCAATTATGGGCTTGATGGAGTGTATGTAAGGCCTATCTCACACTGTAGAAGCTTGGTATGTGAAACGTGGACATCCAACAAAGGGAAGGATGTAAGCTAGAGTGGAAGGAAGGATTGTTGAAGGGGTTAAAGAGGGCTAACATGGACTACGCATATGCCTTAATAAGACCCACAGCAGGTGCACTAGATCATGAGTACAACTATGTTGATTTTTTCATGATGAATTGTTGATAGAGGATAGGTCCACGATTGAACAAAGGTATTGGCCATTTGAGGACTTTTGGAGGGAAACGTAAAAGTGCTTAAGGATGAACCTGAGGTGCAGTGGAGGGAAGGACTCTTCGCTTCTAGGAGAGGCAGTTGTTGGAGCTCAATATTTGGCAAGCCAAAGGAGTAAAGTGTTGATAACCTTTTTTGATCATTAGAGAAGCAACAGTTGATGCTGATAGGTGGTAACCTTACTGCACTATGTTAGTCTTTATCGGAGGAGCATAGGAAGAATATAGTGGGAAGACAAGTCCAAAAATATTTGAGGATAAACACTGGGAAAAAGACCCTATCCATTGATGATAGATGGACATATGATTAGCTAGATGGAAGATTATGGATACCGATTTAAGTGGCCTAAAGGAGTTGGTGCATTGATAGAGGCAGGTGTTACTGATTAAGATTGAAGGAGATGCGTGTGTACATGATATGACAAAGAAGTTGTGATCATCGAATACATCAGCTAGACTTTCAGATTATCTTGTATTTTGTATTCTTTTACTTGTATATATTTGATGGCCATTATCCTTGGCGCTGGAGCCGTAGAGTATTGTATTATTCAGCTGGATTAATATAACAAAGATTGAGTTATTCTACAATATTGTGTAAAAAGTTGTGTATTTTGTGCACTAGTATATTTACTTTTGTTTATATTCCACAATGCAAAGTAGCTTCATTATTATTATTGGTATTCACTAGGATTAATATAAATAAGATTCAATTATTCATAATATTTTGTAAAAAGTTATGTATTTTGTGCACTAGTAGATTTAATTTTGTTTATAATTCCACTGTCCAAAGTAGGTTCAATATGATTCTTGGTTTGGTAGAGTCAGTGATCTATGATACTATCTTAGACACCAATATTGTGTAAAAAAAACAGTTTAAACAACACAAATTATCATAATTGTTTTTTAAGAAAATCCCAAAAGTGGCACTTAATGACAAATCCTTAGAATAATAAAAATAAAAAATTCTACATATATGTTAAAATAAAAATAACTTCGAATTAAATTAATAAAGATTAAAAATTGTTGGTATTGTTGGTTTTATTGATAATCTAAACTTGATTTGGTCAAGCTACTGGTGGTATTTGAGCTGGCGTTTTATGAGATCCCATGTTATTCATGTGGAATATAGTCTATTTTAAGAAGAAAATTAAACCAAACTAGATCCATCTTACCTCTGGATATACCAAATTCCGAGAGGGAGGGATCAAATCCCTTTTCACTCTAAATGAGGTTTGCATCTCAAGAGATTCAAGATCCCTCTCTGATACACTTTTTTTTTTGTTCCCTTTTTGGTTTAATAAATTTATAATTTCCTTTAAATAATAATTTTAAAATAATATAAATAATTCTTAAATTATTTTTCTATTTGCATTATGTTAAAAAAAATTAATGGAGAATGGTTATTCCAATTATTATGTTATTATTTGTTTATTTGAATTTTTTTAACTTGTTGATCCTAGAGGCTCAATCTATAACACAATATGAGATAGATGTGTAAATATGTCTAATAAACTAAGGTTGGGAAGATAACATTAAAAACAAATAGTGTGGAGAAGAAAAAAATCACTCTACCATGTTAACACTCTAATAATTCTTAAGCTGTGAGATTTTCATTTAAAGTCTAAGAATATTGGAGGTAACCACAAACCAACTTTTAAACTCGAGGATCTAGCCTTCCTAGGGTTCAGATAGGTCTCTCTCTATAAGATTTAACTTTGTTTTAACTATATGATATCAGGCTAGTTATGATGTGCAAATTGGTTTGGTTTGGTTTGGTTTGGTGAGAAAAAATCACTTAATGAGATGGATAGTGATAGATATGTTTTTCCATTGGGCTAAGGAGTCAAATTTCAAGTAGACAGGACTAGGATCAAGGTCAAAAAGTCAAATATTTTCAAGGCAAGATAGACAAGTCATTGAAGATCTTGGAAGGCTAATTGGTGAAGTAGTTTGATCGGGATCAAGAGAAATTAAGAATTATTTGATCCGGATAAGAAAGGAGTAGACAAAGATCAGTCAAAAGAGGGAGCAATTAATGTTTCCATACTCTGGAAATCATCAGAAAACATAGAAATCATAAATAGTTAAAGACAGGGTGCTTTTAACAAATCCTTTAATAATATTCCTGATTTATCATTCAAATTTAGAATACATATATGGATGCATGTAAAACATAAGAATATAAACAAAGATAGTAGAAAGTACTTCACTTTAATGGCTCATCACATGAATCTTGAAATATGATGCTAGATGATTTGATCCATTCTGCTACTTGAACTTGCTACAAAAAGCCTTCAGGTACAGAAATATTGACTATAGAAATCTTCAGCAATTTTTTCCACAATAATACTTCAAAATATTAAGTATATATACAAAAATGTTTACAAAATATCCTAAAATACTCATAGGATTTTTCTAAGGAAATAAAATATCTTTTACAACAATATAGTGACAGTTGCTTAACAACTTAGCAAGTTGTCCTATTTATCCAAATAAAATAGAACTGTTGTTTTGGATTAGGTGTAGCTGGCTGCCTTGTTGTCTCCAACGCTGGAAAAAGATATTTTAAATCTATTTTGAAATATTATCTTTTTATCTGATACTCTTTCATCTAATACACTTTAATCATTGTTTAAATTGCTTTACTGCTGCAATTTTTGTTTTGACTGTGTAAAATCAGCAAACTGTTTTTATCCTCTTCTCTACAATTTGACCTTTACAGTAAGTCAGTGAGTGTTTCCCAAGATTCTTCATCAGGAATTTTGATCTTTTCAGATTCCTAAAGTTCTCATCTCCCTCAATGTACCTAGAAAATGTTGGTTTTATAACAAATAGGTGTTTTATCTGGCATGCTGTAGATAAAACAACTCTTCAAAACTTTTATGTAAAACCTTTCTTGTAGGAATTCCTTGTCCTTATGTTTTGTCTACCTACTCTTTTACATAATCTCTTATTTTCTTGTTGTAGTCCTCTTGTGGCATGAGTTTATCATTAATAACCATGATGTTTGGCAAACCTATTTGCTTCAAGATCTCAAATTTAACCATAAATTTAGTTATGGCTATATTCATGTTTTCACACTTTTCTTCTAGTTGCTTCATCATATTCTTTTTTGAAATTACTTTCCTTATTTCAAGGATTGCTCTATTCCATCAGTAATTTATATCTCCTCTAATTGTTGCTTGTTCTTACTATTGAGAAATTTGATTAATTCTAGGGCCTGTTCAGGTTTGGCACCTAGTTCCTCTTTTGTTTTATGAATTTCTTCTTGAGCTGCCTTTAGTAAATCCTTTTGCTCATAAATTACCTGTATTGATGGCCAAACATCATTGATGAATTCAATGATTTTGGTCCATAGTTTATTCTTTACATATGACATTTTCCCTTTCAACGTTAAATCCTTTTGTAGATTCTTCAATTCAACATTTAACCTATTAGCCCTTTGTTCCTCAGTTTTAGCATTAATCTGGGTTATCTTTTTAGTGTCTTCAATATTTTCAATCACTTTCTTCAATCTATTGATTTCATTGGTTTGAAGTGACATTTATTCCATGGCTTTGATGAGTTTGTTGGATTCATCTGTTGGCTACACTGTTGATGTAGATGACTTTGTAGCTGAGGTAGTAGAAGATGTCGCTGGTACTACTATGGCCAGTGGTAGTTTTGGTGCCAACTCTTCTACTAGAGTTGAAGGCACAATTGTAGTTGCCATAGGAAATATTGTAGGAACTTCTGGTGCTTTTGCAGTTTCTCTTTCATGGACAAGCTTGTCCATTTGGATTTCCATTTATTTTATCTGTGATGTCAATTGTAAAATCAAGTTCATCATATCATCTTTCTAGCTTGCCTCTTGTACAATTTCTTTGGCTTCTAGATGTTCTGTTGGTGGAAGCTTGAGTTGTTTTCTAAGTGTTTCAATGTCAGCATTATTTTTCCTTACCAACTCTTCTGCACCTTTGAAATTGGCAGGGTCATATCCTACTTCAATAACCAATTCTTCTAAAGACTTAATCCTAATATCTTTAGCATATGAGGAAGCCTTTCCAACTTTAATTTGATCTCTCATATTTATTATTGTGTTCTAGAGCTTTTGGAAACTCATTACCTTTGTAGTAATGGTAGAATAAAGCATCTCAAAATTTATTTTGTGCAACTCAATTTGATCTAATGCATGGATACTTTCTGTAGGCACTTCAAGGTCAAATTTTTTGTAATATTCCACTGTTTTGGGAGACTTAACTGTTGGTTGAAGCACTGACATAATAAACTTCTTGATTTAATAATCAAAAGCTGAAAGAGGTATGTTCTGGATCGCTAGTGTTTGTTTTAATTACTGAGAATAAAGCTCATTCTTGATTTCTTCATTCTTGGCCTTTATGTGCTTGTATTTCTCTGTGATGTCAATATATTTGTCCTCTACTAGCTGTGAGGATGATGCTTCCATACTCTATTGCTTCTCTATTACCTGTGTATTTGAAGTAGCATGGTGCTCTTCATTTAGAATCTCTGTGATTGGCTCATTTATAATGACTGTAGCAGCATCTGTGTTTGTCTCTAGAACATTTGTATCTTCCACATCTATGGTCTCTTTCTCTTTATCAACTAGATTGATCTTAGGATTTTTGTTATATCTAATTTTAAACCTAGTCCCAGTGGTTGTTTCAGGAGTGTAGGTACATTCTTCCCTTATTCTCTTAGCAGTTGTATATTCTTGATTTACAATTTTTAAGGTGTGACTAGTATCACCCTGTCTTACTACTTCTATCAGGGTATTTTCTAGCTACTCTGCTTGATTAGAAAACTGTTCAATCTCTCGCCTTTTATCATGTATATAAGGTGTCAATTTGCATTTCACCCTCATTTTGCTAAGTATTCCCTGAGGATCATAATTCCATAAGAAATTAAATTCAAATTTTTATTCCAGCAATTGTTTGGCTGCCTCTTTACCTGCATCTTTTTGATTAAAAATGAAGGGTCCTATCTCATTCTTCAACTTGAATTGAGTCTTCTTCTTGGGAGCTAAGAATTTAACAGAATATTAATTTAGTATTTGCCTGATGTACTCCAAGGCAAAAACTCTCATTGGCACACACTTAGGTAGTTTATAGGGTAAAATATTTGACCCAAAAACTCTGATCTCGGTATGGTTATGATATAAGTACCAATCTGTAGTTTTACTTTGTTCTGACCGTTGTAATATTTTCTTTATCTCATCATTTATTCTTGGTTGTACACTATTTTTCAACATGTTTATCAATGGATGAACAAAAGAGTCCATAAATTTTGCATAACTGAACTCTGTGAACTCTTTTCTGATCAAAGATGTCCAAAAGATGACTGATAATGGGTTCCATTCTACATCAAGCTTCTGAACATTTATAGGGAGCTTATCTGCTTGAAAATATAGGAACATATGAAAAAAAAAAGGATGAATATCTGAAAACTCCTTCAGTTGGAAATTTCAGAAGCTGATCATGGATATTATTAGCTATGTATTCAACATAATTGTAGTTCACCGAAGGAGGTTGACCTGGTACAAAAGTGGATAGGAAACCTAGAACCGAATCATATGTATGCTCATCAGTAAAGTAACTTAGGATGAAGGATAACATAGAGATGACATCCCTTGACCCTTAAGGAAATTTGGAAGTAGAGTAAGGAGGGTTTAGTTTTGGGATTTCAACATAGGCAGGCATGAAATTTTGGAAGATCTGAAACCTTTTAGGAAATTCCAGATTAATGTAGATCTTTGTGAGTGCTTCTATGGATAAAGGAACTGCATTGGGATCTAGTTTTAGCTGTAGCATTAGCTTTATTGACTTAGCAATAATTGTGAAAAACATTTCTTTATTTGCATTAACCATGGCTCTTTGTTCAGGTGAATAATAGGATTGACACAGCCTAATAACTTCTCGACACTAATGAGTGAGTGGAACTACATACTTGGGTAGATATGACTCCCAAATCTGGACTTCATCTCCCTGATCTAATGATTTTTCAAGACTCCAGCAGTGGAGTTCTAAAAGATTAAATTCTATCATTGGATCAACTATTTTGTAATCCACATATACTAAGGGTGTATGTTCAATGTCTACAATAGGAGGCTGTAGAGGATTTACAACAATTGTGTTTATGGAAGTCATTGCTAGGTTTGATTTTGACATTTTTAGACCTTCTGGGTGCTTGAAACTCTGTATTTTGGCTTTTTGTGTACTCTTCTGTAAGGTTAAACTGTTTACAGAAGGGTTTTTTGTTTAACAGTGGTATATGGAATATCAAAGGTATAAAATGGGTTTCTTTTGGCTTTAAACCTCTAAATTTGGCTTTAGAATTGATCTTCAAACTCTTACAAGTTCAATAAATGATAAAATAAGGGTTTTCTCTGCTCTTTTTTGGATAAAATGAACTGATAATGGTTCAAATTGGGCACAAAAAGATTGGGATCATTTTCCAAAGGTTTTTGGATAAATTAGGAGTCTTTTCAAGGTCTGTAAAGGCTAAATTACTCCAATTTTGATTTTTTAAAACAGATTGCACTATCGAAACTGGGGTTTATCAGATTTTTACATCTAATTCGTTCTTTATAGGAAACTATAGGTATTTTTGTGGGTAAATGGACTTCACAAGTTTTAATTTCTCAGAAAACCCTTTTTCAAATGACAAACAGGTTGTTTTTATTCGAAGAATACCTGTTTGTGAAATTATTTGGTCTTTTAACTGATTCTGAGGCATCGAAGAGGTTTCTGATGGCTTTTTAAGTCTTATGGAAGTCGATTGGATGCTTCCAGTGATCTTGACAACAATTGAAATGGATTTTCTGGTTCCTTGGGAGAAAAAATTGTGTACAAGGCTTTGTTTCTTCAGTCGAGAGGATGAATATGCACATAGAATGAAAAAAGGGATTTAACTAGTGCATATGAAGTTCTTATAAGATTTTTAGGTTTAAATAAGGAGAAGCATTTAAAGGTGTTCAAATCAGAACGAAGTGGTTTTGGCGCTGGAGGGAAGAACCGTAAGTGGTTATTGCATGGGCTTCAGGTTGGTAACTGGTTTCCTTGGATCGAATGTCCAATCATATATCACCGCATGGATGGGAGAGAGTATAGGCAAACTTCCCATTTTACAAAATAAAAATTGATTAATTTTATTGCTATTAAAAATGCAATATGGCATTTGGATCATCGGATCTAGAGATATGAGTGCGAACGGTTGAGATTAGTTCAAAGAGTTTCTCGGCGTGATGGGTACATGGGGCCTAGGTCTTTATATACGTCAGGGTTATTTTTAACATTTAAAATGTATGTTTTTAATGTAAAACTAATGTTTTGTTATGATAGGTGGGTGAGATATTTTCATAGCAAATGGGATATTTACGTATTTTTTTTAACCATTGGGGTGGGATTTATTTATATAACGTTTTTAACCTATGGGGAAAAAGCGGAGAAATATTTAACACATGGGTAACATAGACCATAGGGTAAAATTAAAATAATGGGTTTTGGGATATTTAAATAAAAGGAATTAATAAATATACGGGAAGGGATATTTTAAAGGTTTTAATACATTATGTTAAAAATTAATATGAAATCAATGTAATGAATAAGAATACATAAAATAATCTAAGTAAAGTGTAAAAATAAACATTTTTAAGCACAAATTATTTTACCATTAAACATTTACACTTAAACTTAGGATAAATTGAATTTTATGGGTTTTTGAGTGTTTTTTGGATGAAATGAAATTAATTAAGAGGGGATTTTACTTTTTATAAGAAAAAAGGTGTTTTACTTAGGAAAAGGGATTATATTTTTGGAAGAGAATGAATATGCTAAGGAAATGGGTTTTCATGAAGAGAATCCAGTAGTTTTACCAGTCAGTCATCAAGCCTTGGGTCTGGTCCCAACAGAAGTCAGAGAAATTCTATGAGCCTCTTTAACTGAAAGATTTGAATACTAGATCATTCGATGGAGAGGGGAAATTAGTAATTTAGCTGATGATGCTTTATTGCATGCCGTGCACAACTGCTTTCTACCTATCCATCATTATTCTAACATTTTTTACTTCATTTGCATGGGTGCATTTAAGCTTGCAACCCTAAATCCATTTTTCTTTTAAAGCATAAAACTATCTAATTCTAACCTTATTTCATCCAAGGGCTCAGATTAAACTATTGAGCTCCTCATTTATTCTCTAACTATCTACTGATTTTTCAAGTTTAAATTGTTTGACATATATTTATTTTCTATCTAAAACATGAAATTTAAAGCATGAAAAGTTAAGATTAAACTATTTAACTAGATTATGGCATTTTGAACAATCTGCACATAATCATTATTTTTGTAGTAAAAGTAAATAGTAATGGCATTTTGACTTGCTCACTTTCATGTCTTATTTTTATCTCTTTTGGGGTTCATTTTTTATTCTTTTTGATCTTTTCTTTTCAAGTCTTTGATCTTTCTTTTCGTACTTTTACCCTCTTTTCATTTTTTATTATTTCCAAAATATGGGAAAACAACTTGCAGAAAGAAATGTATGTACATATTTACAAGACTAATCTTAGTCAATTCAAAAATTATGAACCCTATTATTATAGGACCCTAAAAGTTGCTCCACATGGGGATGACATTTCCTAGTGAAATGTCAAGAACTTTGAGACTAGTAGCCTTTGAATTTTTACTGTGCTGACCTTGTATGTGTTATTCTGATCTCTGCGATTGTTCATATTTATGATATTTTACCTCTCAAAGATTAGGGCCTTCTCTTCGAGCTTCAACTTTGTTAGGAAAACATTGAATCCAATATAAAATATTCCAATGTGATGTACAATGGATAAAGTAAACAAAAAATTAGCTATTGTTTATTTCTGAAGAGTAGTAGTGCTTCAACATTCTACCATTAACAGGTCCACCTAGCAGATCTGATCCATCCATTTATTTTAGGAAGAAAGCATTGTTACCTGTGTAACCATAAATAGCATAAGGTCCTTTCCATAGAAAATCATATTTTCCATGTTTACCTTTTTCTTCTCTTCTTGAATGTCATTTTAACACTTTGTCACCAATGTATAAATCATCTTATTTACTCTTTCTGTGAAAAAAATTCGTTATCTTGTCTTTCATAACTTGAGACTTCAGATAAACCTCTTCTCTTGTTTGCTGCAAGTGAATGGTTTGATTAATCCTTCTTTGAATGTCATTGGTTTCAACTTGTAATTCTTAGATTATCTTCATTACTGGTACTTCTAAGGAAGATGGAAAAACAACATCCATTTCATAAACAAGTTGGTAAGGGGATGTACCAATATATTTTTTGGTGGTAAGTCTATCTGCTCATAAGGCATTAATTAAATTCTTGTTCCAAGTCTTTTTGTTATATTCTAGTAATTTCTTGATGTTGTTTACAAGGCTCATATTGGAAGATTCAGTACGACCATTACCTTGAGGGTAATATGGAGTAGAATGGCCTAGGGTAATGTGGTATTTATAGAAAAATTCGATCATATTTTTGGATTTGAATGCAGCTACATTGTCAGTGATAATATTTTGAGGACATCCAAATCTTGAAAGTATATTTCTTTCTAAAAAGGAGATAATGATAATTTTAGTGGCTTGCCTTGAAGGGATGGCTTCAATCCACTTAGTAAACAGTGCCTGTCAAAATCCATTTGTGTTGGGTTGATGATGGAGGGTGAATTTTACCAATGAAGTCAAGACCCCATTGTTTAAATGACATTTCTATTGAAATGGGTTTTAACGGCAATGGTAATATCTTTTCTTTCCCTCAAATATTTTACACTTGTGATAGGAGGTCACATACCCTTTTACATCTGCACACAAAGTAGGATAGTAAAAACTAGCTCTCAGGATTTTGTCTGCAGTAATCTTCTAGTAGAGATGTCCTCCATAGTCACCTGTATGAAATTCTTCTAAAAAAATTTCAGCTCCTTCTTTTAGCAAAAAATTTAATAAAATTCCACCATGATCTTTCCAAAAAAGTACATTGTCTAATATACAAAATCTTACTGCCTTTAGTTTTAAGAATCTATCTTTTGTTCTTGATAATCCAGGAGGAGCTTGTAAGTTTAGTAATACAAATATGAAATCCGCATACCATGGTGAGTCTGAAAAGGCTTCACTAATATTTGGATTCGTCATCTCTTCCTGATCATCTACTTGGGAAATAAAATGTATGTCTAGGGCATGACAATTTTATTCAGCCATGAGTTTGGTCAAACCTTGACCTTTTATAATTTTAGTGGGTTTTATCTCTATGTCATATTCCAAAATTGTGGCAATCCACTTGCCTCTTCTACCATCAGGACCATCCTGAGTTAGAATGTATTTTACTACTGCATTTGGAACATAGGCAGTGATGTGTGAATAAATAATGTACACTCTAAAATATTTAATGGCCTTTACCAAAGCTAAGGCCTATTTCTCCATGATATTGTACTTCAAAGTGGAATCTCTAAGTGTTTTGCTAAATAAATCTATGGGCTTCTCATATCCCTGGTCATTTTTCTGTAGTAAAACTGCAACAATAGTGTGTTCTGAAGCAAATGAAAAAATGATGAAATTCTTCTTAAAATCAAGACTTATAAGGACTAGGGTTTTGGTTAAATATTTTTTAATTAATTCAAAAGATTGTTTAGCTTCAATATTCCATTTTAGAACTGAATCTTTTTTCAACATATTATTAATTTCTCTAATTATTTTAGCTAAATTGGAGATGAATATTCTTAAGAAGTTAATTTTACCTAGAAAAGCTTGTAACTCTTTTATGTTCCTAGGAGGACTAATTTTAAGAATTGTTTCTATTCTAGCAGGGTCTATTCTAATTCCTTTTTTAGATATTATGTGTCCTAATAACTTACCTTCTTCTAATCCAAATAAATTTTTCTTAGGGTTTAAAGAAATGTCAAACTTTCTGCATTTAAAAAGGACTTGTCTAAGATGATCCAAGTGTTCATAATCAGTCTTTGAGAAAATAGTAATGTCATCTAAATAAATTACTAAGAATTCATGAATTTCCTTTGCAAAGGCTATATCCATATCTCTTTGAAAATTAGACACAACATTCATTAAACCAAAAGGGATTTTTACATACATAAAACTACCCCAAGGAGTAGTAAAAGCCCTTTTCGATTGATCCTCTGGTTGGACTAAAATTTGGTTGTATCCTGAAAATCCATATAAAAGTGAAATCCTAGAAGAGCCAACTACCCTTTGTAAAATGTGATCCATCTTTGGTAAATGATAATTATCTTTTAAGGACAGTTTGTTTAGATTCCTAAAATCGGCACATAATCTAATTTCTCCTGTCTTTTTTCTGGTTGGAACTAGATTAGAAACCTAATCGAAATATGTGATTGGTGTAATTATATGTGCATCGTACATTCTTTTTACCTCTTTTTCAATCAAAGACATCAAAAAAGGATTGATCATTATTAACTTTTGTTTAAAAGGCTTTTGGTCTTCTTTTATAGGTATTTTATGCTATATTATACTGGTGTCATAGGATTTTAGGTCCTCATAACTCCAAGCAAAAACATCTTGAAATTCCTTAAAAAGAGCAATATATTTGTATTTTTCTTGTTGAGGTAAGGCTTTGGAAATTTTGATCATCTTAGGTTTTGACTCTGTGCCTATGTTACATTCCTCAATATCAGATCTAGGAGGTTCCATTTTGGGTTTCCTTGCAACATCATTGGATTCAAATAAATATTCTAAAGGAGTAAAGCCTTTTGGTAAAAAATTATCTTCTAGATTTAATATATCAGATTCATCATCAATTATCTCATCAATTTCTACTTTATCTAAGTTATCTATATCTGATTGATTAAATTTAGATGTTCTAGAAAACTTTACATTATTTACATCTATATTATTCAAATCAATTTCACTATCTAAATCATGATCTAATGTGCAGTCTGTGTCTATTTTACAATTCTAAAATTCACCTTCATTATTCATAAAATGGTAAATCTGTTGATCTTGTGAGAAAATTTGCCAATATGTGAGGTTATCTGGAATTATTGGTCTGTGTTTTACTTATGCAATATACTTATGATTGGGCTGAAAGGGTAGATTATAGGTACTAGCAAAAGTTGCTAAGGAATGAGCCTGTATGTTCTGTTTTCTTGGTATTACAGAAAAATTACATTCCAATAGTTCATCTATTAAATCTAACACAGTTTCTCTATATCGGCCTAATTTAGTATTATAAACAAAATATTATCCATTGATCTGTTTTACAATTAACTCTGAGTCTCCCATAATTGATACTCTCTTACCTCCTAAAACCTCCTAAATTTCTCATAATCTGTAGTCCTAAAATGAGAGCTTCATATTCAGCCATGTTATTGGTGCATTTGAAATTAATTCTGAAAGAATGGCCTTCTGCATGATTATTTTCCATATTAGTTATCCAAACTCCTGCTCCTAATCCTATTTTATTGACTGAGCCATCAAAATCTAAATTTCATAATGATTCATGAAAGATATTTTCATTATCTGGTGTTTTCTTTTTTTCTTTTAGTTCAGTTTTTATTTCATTATCAGTGTCAGAGTTACATAAGATGAATGAATCTAGGTCAGTAGGTGTAGTGTAAATTGAGTAATTTATTGATCTTCCTGTACTACTCACCATATATTTCATCAATATTTCCCTATAGAGCTTCTTTGGTTGGCCAAAAACTGATATGGTAGCATATGACATGTCCAATTGTAGAGATCCCTGTAATTTTGCTCCCCATGAGAGAGATAATAGCATTCCATACTTGGGTAGGATATCAGCTACTACAATGTCCATGAGTATAATTTTAACAGGATATTGAACTAATGTGACACACAAATGTTTAATCAATCCTAAACATTTCACTTTTCTTGAATAAAATGAAAAAATATCTTTTTAAGGCCTAGTGATATATAAATTCAGGGTTTCCATTATTTCTTTTGGCATTAGATTGTGTGAAGCCCCTAAATCTAACATATCATTGTGTAATATTTGGTCATGAACAGTTAAGCTAATCTAAAATGGTGGAACTGTTCCATCTTGGTGTTTTCCATTAACATCAGGACCAAAAATTAACTCTGGTTGATCATCATTTAAGTTTACTGAGTCTTCTCCATCATTCATGTTTAAGGTTTTAGTGATAGTTGTTTTATACAAATCATATTTTACCAATTCTATCAAAAGAGTTGGTATTTTTAATTTTGCAATTTTAGTTTGTATATTGAATGAAGGTTGTCATTTACTAAGTTGAATTAACTCTTCATTAGTAACTGTAGTTTGATTAGGTTTGTCTTATTTTTATACAATTATGTTTTCATTTTTTTTTTGAGTTTCTTGTGTTTTACTACTCCTAGTTTTCTTTTCAAGAATGATTTGAGAAGCAGTAGATGTTTTATTTAGATTTTGAATTATCAGAAGTTGTTTTAGCAATGGAAGCTTTTGGATCTGCTGATTTTGGATCAGCAGTAGGTGTTTTAGAATTTAAATTTGTTGTTTTAGAAAAATTAGATGTTTTAACAGCAGTAGATTTTTGTGAATCTGTTGATGTTTGGACAACCTCATCTATTATGTCAACAGTCTTGGGACTGGGTGAAATTTTGGGGCTGGAAACGTTTTGGGATGAACTAGAGTTTTTCTTATTTTCCCTAGGGAGAATTTGCAGAACTTTTGCAGTGGGAGCCTCTACTGTTTTCTTATTGTATGTTTGTGCAAATTTCTTAGTAGAAGGTTGTAAGTTTTTCTTACTTCTAAGGTTATATTGCTTATGTACTTCATTTATGGAAAAATCATAACCTTGTTTATAGTCAAATGATTCACCTGAATCTAATTGAAATTATTGCATTTCAAATAACTCTTGGTCTTCTTGAGTGAGAAAGATAGTCTTATCATTATTTATACCCGTTAGATTTATGGTGTATTCATCATCATCATTCTGTTGAGAAATTTTAGCATAGTTCTCCTGAAATGGAGGTCTTATTGTCTCATCAGGGGCTGATTCTTTAGATTTTCCTGAGTTTGTATTTTTCCTGAAATTGGGATTTCTAATTTGTTGTTGATTATCCCATTCCGGTCTTCTTTATATATTTTCTAATATATCCATAATTCTCTCTAAATTCTTAGCTAATTGATCTATTTTCCATATAAACTAGATGTCTCTTCTTTTATGGTTACTCTCCTCCCATTCCTTAATCTAGATTTTCTAGCCAAAATATTTACTTCTACACTAACAAAATATGTTTTCATTTTTTCTAAAGTTTCATAATTTCTCTCCCTCGGTTGATAGGCCATGTCTGTGTCAAATCCATCAGGGAATTTGAGTAGGAAAAATTCAAGAGTGGGTTTGAGATTAGCTAGGATTGAATCATAAACACTTTTGTATCTAGTGCAGTAGTCTTGGACTCTTTCATTAGGAGCTCTTTTCATGGCATCAAATTCAGATAATATTTGGAGTGGATTTTTCTTCTTTTCCCATTTATTCAAAAATAATCTACGAAAGACTGATAAATCAGCTATACTACCAGGATTAAGACCATTAAACCATTTTTTAACTTCCCCTGTTAATGTTTGAGTAAAGAGTCCCATTTGTACATCAGAATCATGTATTTCATGAAGCTCAAAATAAATTGTCATTTTATTAATATGTTGTTGAGCAGTGTAATGAGTGGTGGCATCAAATTGGGGTATTTTACTTTGGCAATCCTAAGGCATGTCATGTAATTGAGATGGAAGGACCAAGGGAGCATACGTAGTAGCCATAGCTTGAATTCTAGCTTGGCTAGGAGATAGATTGGAAGTACTTGGGGCAGAAATGGAAGTACTAGCTGATGTAGTTAAAGAAGTGGCTGATGAAATGGGAATATAAGATGGTGTACTAGAAAAAGTGGTGGATGAACTAAAAGATAAATTTGGGGTGCTAGAAAAATAATCTGGGATATATGAATAACTACTAAGAAATGAGAATGATGTGTTTGAAATTGCAGAAGATAAACTAGTGGATGAAGCTGAGGTGGGGGAAGATGGAAATAGTATTCTAGGCTGGAAGGGCTATTTAGGGATAAATGGATCTGTAGATTGAAGGGTGGTGGAAATTATATATGATGTAGTGGTAAAAAGAGATGAACCTACAGATTTTATTAAGTTGGTATCAAAATGAGAAATAGATGGCTTAGATGTATATGCTAATAATTCAGATAATTCAATAGCTTCATCTATTTACTTAAGAATAGTAGAATTTATTTCTTCAAGTTTATCATGAGCTTCAAATATATTTGATTTAGAATCTACTGAAACATTTTCCTACTTTGTTTCAAGAAATGAAATAAAAACAGGATCTATAATATCACTATTTAAGTCACTTTCTGATTTACTTCTGAATAAATAATGTTCAAAATTCAGGTCAAACTTTATGTCTTCTATACTCACTAACTCTTTTGGTAATGAATTTTCTCTAACTAGGGTAAATTTAGCACCTAAATCTTCTATTTTTTTATTATTTGTTCCAATTCTGTCCGGATTGTCTACTATAATAGCAGGTTAAAGATCCGGGTTTGACCAGGTATAGTAGATTTTTCTAGAAGCCAAAATTAGAGTTTTTTATACTCACAACTTTTAAAACAATCTTAAGGTGAAAGAATGATAAAAAATTATTTCCTTTTAAGACTTATTTTAAGACTAAGGATTGGTTGTTCCCCAGTATGGTTGCCAGTATGTTAACACTCTAATAATTCTTAAGTTGTGAGATTTTGATTTAAATTCTAAGAATATCGGAGGTAACCACAGACCAACTTTTAAACTCTAGGATCTAGCCATCGTAGGGTTCAGAGAGGACTCTCTCTATAAGATTTAACTTTGTTTTAATTATATGATATTAGGCTAGTTATGATGTGCAAATTGTTCTGGTTTGGTTTGGTGAGAAAAAATCACTTAATGAGATGGATAGTGATAGATCTGTTTGTCCATTGGCCTAAGGAGTCAAATGTCAAGCAGACAAGACTAGGATCAAGGTCAAAAAGTCAAATATTTTCAGGGTAAGATATACAAGTCATTGAAGATCTTGGAAGGCTAATTGGTGAAGTGGTTTGATCGAGAAAAAGATAAATTAAGGATTTTTTGATCCAGAAAAGGAAGGAGTAGACAGAGGTCATTCTAAAGAGGGAGAAATTAAGGGTTCCCTACTCTGGAAATCAACAGAAAACATAGAAATGATAAACAATTAAAGAGAGGGTGATCTTAACAAATCCTGTAATAATATTCTTGATTTATCATTCAAATTTAGAATACATATATGGATGCATGTAAAACATAAGAAGATAAAAAAATACAATAGAAAGTACTTCACTTTAATGGCTCATCACATGAATCCTAAAATATGATGCTAGATGATTTGATCCATTCTGCTACTTCAACTTGCTACAAAATCCTTCAGGTACAGAAATATTGAGTATAGAAATCTTCAGCAATTTGTTCCACAATAATACTTCAAACGATGAATTATATATACAAAAATGTTTACAAAATATCCTAGAATAATCATAGGGTTTTTCTAAGGAAATAAAATATCTTTTACAACAATATAGTGACAATTGCTTAACAACTTAGCAAGCTATCCTATTTATCCAAATAAAATATAAATGTTCTTTTGGATTAGGTGTAGCTGGCTACCTTGCTGTCTCCAACGCTGGCAAAAGATATTTCAAATATGTTTTGAAATATTATCTTCTTATCTGATCCTCTTTCATTTGATACACTATCACTGTTTAAACTTCTTTACTACTGTAATTTTTGTTTTGACTTTGTAAAATCAGCAAACTATTTTTATCCGCTTCTCTACAATTTTACTTTTACAATAAGTCAGTGAGTGATTCCAAAGATTCTTCATCAGAAATTTTGATCTTTTTCAGCTTCGTAAAGTGGTCATCTGCTTCAGTGTACGTAGCAAATGTTGGTTTTATAACAAATAGGTGTTTTATCTCATGTTGTAGATAAAACAAGTCTTCAAAACTTTTATGTAAAACCTTTCTTGTAGGAATTCCTTGTCTTTCTATTTTTTCTACCTACTCTTTTGCATGATCTCCTATCTTCTTGTTGTATTCCTCTTGTGGCATGAGTCTATTATTAATAACTAGGATGTTTGGCAAACCTCTTTTCCTCAAGATCTCAAATTTAACCATAAATTTAGTTATGGCTATATTAATGTTTTCACACTTTTCTTCTAGTTGCTTCATAAAATTATTATTTAAAATTACTTTCCTTATTTCAAGGATTGTCTCTGTTATGTCAGTAATTTCTATCTCCTCTAATTATTTCTTGTTATTACTATTGAGAAATTCGATTAATTCTAGGGCCTGTTCAAGTTTGGCACCTAGTTACCCCTTTGTTTTCTGAATTTCTTCTTGAGCTACCTTTAGTAAATACTTTTGCTCATAGATGATCTATATTGATGGCCAAATATCATTGATGGATTCAATGATTTTGGTCCATAGTTTATTCTTTACATAGGACATTGGTTCTTTCAAGGTAAATCCTTTTGTAGATTCTTCAATTCAACATTTAACCTATTAGCCCTTTGTTCGTGAGTTTTAGCATTAATTTGTGCTAGCTTTTTAGTGTCTTCAAAATTTTCAATAACTTTCTTCAATCTATTGATTTCATTGGTTTGAAGTGACATTTCCTCCATGGCTTTGATGATCTTGATGTCTTCATTTGTTGGCTGCATTGTTGATGTAGATGACTCTGTAGCTGAGGTAGTAGAAGATGTCACTGGTACTGCTATGGCCAGTGGTACTTTTAGTGCCAACTCTTCTACCAGAGTTGAAGGCAAAACTGTAGTTGCCATAGGAATTATTGTAGGAACTTCTTGTGCTTTTTTAGTTTCTCTTTCATGGAAAATCTTGTCTATTTGGATTTCCATTTATTTTATCTGTGCTGTCAATTGTAAAATCAAGTTCATCGTATCATCTTTCTGGCTTGCCTCTTGTACAATTTATTTTTCTTCTAGATGTTCTGTTGGTGGAAGCTTGATTTGTTTTCTAAGTGCTACAATTTTAGCATTATTTTTCTTTACCAAATCTTCTGCACCTTTGACATTGGCAGGGTCGTATCCCACTTGAATAACCAATTCTTCTAAATACTTAATCCTAAGATCTTTAGCATATTAAGAATCATTTTAAACTTTCATTTGATCTCTCATATTTATTATTGTATTATGGATCTTTTGGGAACTCATTTCCTTTGTAGTAATGGTAGAATAGACCATCTCAGAAGTTTTTTTGTGGAACTCAATTTGATATAATGCATGGATACTTTCTGTAGGAACTCCAAGGTCAACTTTTTTGTAATCTTCCACTGTTTTGGAAATCTTAACTATTGGTTGAAGCACTGACATAATCAACTTCTTGTTTGAATAATCAAAATCTAACAAAAGTATATTATGGATCCCTGATGTTTGTTTTAAATATTGAGAAAAAATCTCATTCTTGATTTCTTCATTCTTGGCCTTTATCTGCTTGTATTTCTCTCTGATTTCAATATCTTTTTCCTCTGCTCGCTATGAGGAGGATGCTTCCATACTCTGTTTCTTCTCTATTACCTATGTATTTGAAGTAGCAGGATGCTCTTCATTTAGAATCTCTGTGGCTGGCTTATTTATAATGACTGTAGCAGCATCTATGTTTGTCTTTGGAACATATGTATCTTCCACTTCTATGGTCTCTTTTTCTTTATCAACTGGATTGAGCTTAGGCTTTTTGTTATATATGAGTTTGAACCTAGTCTCAATGGTTGTTTCAGCAGTGTAGGTACCTTCTTCCCTGATTCTCTTAGTAGCTTTATCTTCTTGATTTACAGTTTTTAAGGTGTGACTAGTATCGCCTTATCTTACTGCTTCTATCAAGGTATTTTCTAGCCACTCTTCTTGATTAGAAAACATTTCAATCTCTGGCCTTTTATCATGTATATAAGGTGTCAATTTTCATTTCACCCTCATTTTGCTAAGTATTCCCTGAGGATCATAATTCCATCAGAAATTAAATTCAAATTTGTATTCCAACAACTGTTTTTTTGCCCTTGTACCTGCATCTCTGTGATTACAAATGAAGTGTCCTATCTGATTCTTCAACTTGAATTGAGTCTTCTTCTTCGTAGCTAAGAAGTTAACAGAATCTAAATTTATTATTTTCCTGATGTACTCCAAGGCAAAAAATCTCATTGGCACATACTTAGGTAGTTTATAGGGTAAAAGATTTGACCCAAAAACTCTGATCTCTATATGGTTCTGATATAAGTACCAATCTCCATTTTTACTTTGTTCTGAAAGATGTAATACTTTATTTATATCATCATTTATTCTTGGTTGTACACTGTTTTTCAACATGTTTATCAATCGATGAACAAAAGAGTCTATAAAATTTGCATAACTGAACTCTGCGGACTCTTTTCTCAAAAAATATGTCCAAAAGATGATTGATAATGGGTTCCCTTCTACATCAAGCTTCTGAAGATTTATAGGGAACTTATCTTCTTGAAAATATAGGAACATATGAAAAAGGAAGGATGAATATCTGAAAACTCCTTCAGCTGGCAATTTCACAAGCTGGTCATGGATATTATCAGCTATGTATTCAGCATAATTATAGATAATAGAAGGAGCTTGACCTGGTACAAAAGTGGATAGGAAACCTAGAATTGACTCATCTGTATGCTCATCAGTAAAATAACCTAGGATGAAGGATAACATAGAGATGACATGCCTTGACCCTTCAGGAAATTTGAAAGTAGAATAAGGAGGGTTTAGTTTTGGGATTTCAACATAGGCAGGCATGAAATTTTGGAAGATCTGAAACCTTTTAGGAAATTCCAGATTAATGTAGAGCTTTGTGAGTGCTTCTATCGATAAAGGAACTACATTGGGATCTAGTTTGAGTTTTAGCACTAGGTTTATTGACTCAACAGTAATTGTGAACAATATTTCTTTATTTGCATTAACCATGGCTCTTTGTTCAGGTGAATAATAGGATTGACACAATCTAATAACTTCTGGACACTGATGAGTGAGTGGAACTACATACTTGGGTAGATTTGACTTCCAAATTTGGACTTCATCTCCTTGTCTAATGATTTTTCAAGACTCCGGCAGTGGAGTTCTAAAAGATTAAATTCTATCATTGGATAAACTATTTTGTAATTCACATCTACTAAGGGTGTATGTTCAATGTCTACAATAGGAGGTTGTAGAGGATTTACAACAATTTTGTTTCTGGAAGTCATTGCTAGGTTTGATTTTGAGATTTTTAGACCTTCTCAGTGCTTAAAACTCTGTATTTTGGCTTTTTGTGTACTCTTATGTAAGCTTAAACTATTTACAGAAGGTTTTTTGGTTTAACGTAGGTTTATGGAATAGAAAAGTTATAAAGTGGCTTTCTCTTGGTTTTAAACCTTTAAATTTGGCTTTAGAATTTATCTTCAAACTCTTACAGATTCAAGAAATAATAAAACAAGTGTTTTCTCTACTTTTTTTTGGATAAACTAAACTGAAAATGGTTCAAATTGGGCACAGAAAGATTGGGATCATTTGCAAAAGGTTTCTAGATACATTAGGAGTCTTTTGAAGGTCTGTAAAGGCTAAATTACTCCAAGTTTGATTTTTTAAAATAGATTGTAGTATCGAAACTGGCGTTTATCATATTTTTACAGCTAATTCGTTCTTTGCACGCAACTACAGGTATTTATATGGGTAAATGGACTTCACAAGTTTTAATTTCTTAGAAAACTATTTTTCAAATGACAAACAGGTTGTTTTTCTTCAAAGAATACATGTTTGTGCAGGCATTTGGTCTTTTAACTAGTTCTGAGGAATCAGAGAGGTTTCTAATGGCCTTTGAAGTCTTATGGAAGTCGATTGGATGCTTCCAGTGATCTTGACATCAATTGAAATGGCTTTTCTGGTTCCTTGGGCGAAAAAATTGTGTAGAGGGCTTTGTTTCTTCAGTTGAGAGGATAAATATGCATAGAGAATGTAAAAATCGCTTTAACTGGTGCATATGAAGTTTTTATAGGGTTTTTAGGTTTAAATCAGGAGCGACATTTAATGGTGGTCACATCAGCGCGAAGTGGTTTTGGCACAAGAGGGAAGAACCAGAAGTGGTTATCGCATGGGCTTCAGGGTGGTAAGCGGTTTCCTTGGATCGAATGTGATCCAATCATATATCGCTGCATGGAGGGGCGAGATTATAGCCAACTGCGCATTTTGCAAAATAAAAATTGATTAATGTTATCACTATTTAAAATGTGATATGGCGTTTGGATCGTCGGATCTGGAGATATGAGTGCAAACAATGGAGATTAGTTGAAAGAGTTGCTCGTCATGATGGGGTCATGGGGCCTGTGTCTTGATATACGTCCGGGTTAGTTTTAACATTTAAAACGTATGTTTTTAATGTAAAACTAATGTTTTATTATGATAGGCGGGTGAGATATTTTCATAGAAAATGGGATATTTATGTGTGTTTTATAACCATTGGGGAGAGATTTATTTCTATAACATTTTTAACCTATGGGGAAAAGCAAAGAAATATTTAACACAAGGGTAATATATACCATAGGTTAAAATTAAAATTATGGGTTTTGGGATATTTAAATAAAAGGATTTAATAAATATACAAGAAGGGATATTTTAAAGGTTTTAATACATTATGTTAAAAATTAAAATGAAATGAATGTAATGAATAAGAATACATAAAATAAAGTAAGTGTAAAAATGAACCTTTTTAAGCACAAATAACTATACCATTAAGCATTTACACTTAAACTTAGGATAAATTGAATTTTATGGGTTTTTGAGTGCTTTTTGGATGAAATGAAATTAATTAAGAGGGGATTTTACTTTTTCTAAGAAAAAAGGTGTTTTACTTAGGAAAATGGATTATATTTTTGGAAGAGGGTGAATATGTTGAGGAAATGGGTTTTCATGAAGGGAATCCAATAATTTTACCAATCAGTCTCCAAGCCTTGGGTCCGGTCCCAGTAGAAGTTAGAGAAATTATCTGAGCCTCTTTAATTGAAGGTTTTGAATACTAGATCATTTGTGGGGGATGGGAAATTAGTAATTTTCCCGATGATGCTTTATTACATGCCTTGCGCAACTTCTTTCTACCTATCCATCATTATTCTAACATTTTTTATTTCATTTGCATGGGTGCATTTAAGCTTGCAACCCTAAATCCATTTTTCTTTTAAAGCATAAAACTATCTAATTCTAACCTTATTTCATCTGAGGGCTCAGATTAAACTTTTGAGCTCCTCATTTATTCTCGAACTATCTATTGATTTGCAAAGTTTAAATTGTTCGACATATCTTTATTTTATATCTAAAACATGAAATTTAAAGCATGAAAAGTGAAGATTAAACTATTTAACTGATCATGGATTATGTCATTTTGAACAATCTACAGTAAAAGTAAATAGTAGTGGCATTTTGACTTGCTCACTTTCATGTCTTATTTTTATCTCCTTTCTCTCTTTTGGGGTTCATTTTTTATTCTTTTTGATATTTTCTTTTCAAGTTCTTTGATCTTTCTTTTAGGAATTTTACCCTCTTTTCATTTTTTACTATTTTCAAAATATGGGAAAACAACTTGCAAAAAGTAAGGTATGTACATATTTACAAGACTAATCATAGTCAATTCAAAAATTATGAACCCTATTATTATAGGACCCTAACATACCCAACAATCATCAAGAAAAAAACCGTCTCATTGCTTGGTAGCTCTGAAGTCAAGATGGATCTGGTTTCGCTTAAATTTTCTGAGTTATGTTCATGAATATCATGGGTTCTAAATACCATGGTTCATTTTTTTTATAAGGTTAGTTTTATTTTGTTCCTTTTACTTGTATTTTATTATAATCGAGTTAACATGTTTACATTGCATTGATCTTTTTATTTGATTTCAATTTAGTATTTTTATTTACACATAGATCCATTTACCAAGCACCTAGAATATTCAACCAACTAGGTTTCTAGAAATTACCTTTTAGTGTTTACTTTATCTTTACGAGGGTGTGTAGAACAGAGCGAAAATATCTACGTCTAATAAAAGAAGTATCATCGCATGCACAGAGAATGGTCACAAAAAGCGTACAGGTAATCTTTTAAAGAGATTTTATCCAGTTTCGAAGATTTGGTTCAGGAACATTAATATTTTTTACCTCTAAGGGAGCATGATGTGGATGGTGATAGAACGATAATAATAGTCAAATGTCATGGTGACAAAATGACGTGTAACATTTTGGTATTTGAGATAAGGTACTGGCTCTGATACCAATTATTGGAAATACTGAGAAAGGGGGTGAATCAGTATTTCCTTACAATTGTTATATTTACCAGATATATCATTTGTATTTATAACACAAAATGAAAAATAAGAATAAATAATTTTATTAATCTCAATAAATCAAGTACAATATATGTGTAGGGCTACAACCCTAGATGAAGACACCAATATTCAATCTCCCAGTCTCCTACCAGTATTTTTCCAAGCACCGACTTGCACTTTCCAAGGCTCCAACCTTGTCACTTTGAGGCAACAACCTCTAGGGCTCCAACCCTATCTCTCGTACAGGATCCAACCAAGTTTCTTCATGACTCCTATCCTCTAGGGCTCCAACCATATCTTTAAAGGCACCAACCTTGTCTCTATGAGGCTCCAACCTCTAGGGCTCCAACTTTCAGCTCTAGTTCATCAAGATAAGTTTACGTTCCTAAAGTCTCCCAATATATTTTATAGCCAACCTTGACAAAGTCATCACATTCATCTTCAAAAATTACTTCACTTAGTCTCCAAGTAACTTCATCAACAAAAACCTTGTCTTCTCTTGAAGGTGTCTACATAACTCTTCATTTTACCCACGCAAGATCCTTCAAGGTCACATCATGAGGGCCTTTAACTGTGCATCACAAGGTCAATAACTAACTCCAAGATCTTCTAATATAAGGTATCTTCAATATGTTCAAAAGGATTTTACACAAGTCCCGCAAGACTACTTTTCAATTTTCTTTATAAATTTTCCCCAAATGATGCTTCAACAACGGTTTCTGTGTTATCTTCAAATGTGCTCCAAACCCTTAGAAAATAACTTCCAGGTCTCCTTCAAATATTCTTCAAGTTCTAGAGTAGGTATTTAATGAATTCTTCCAATGATTTCTCCCAAAAAACCAAACAAATCCAAGCTCAATCAGTTCTAAAGTCCTAAGACTATTGCTTCAATTTTCTACTATGTCAAGATATCATGAATTCCACCAACAATCTAAGTTCAAGACTACTTCAAGATTGTATTCAATGATGTTTTAATATGGCTTATCCAAGCTTCAATAATGCTTCACTATATCAATTTAAAAATATGTTTATGATGGTGCTTGCACAACTCTCAATGTCATAAATTCTTGTTAAAGTTTTTTCCACAAGTTTGTGCTTTAATTTTTTAGTCATGGTCCAAGCTAGAGTTTTAATATCCACCATTACAAGATATTTATTTGCATAGGAATAGGTGCCACAATTTATTAATAGATCAAACCTCCACAATACTGTAACAAGGCCTCACAAATGTCACTACTTTGAGGTGTTATTTTCTCCAGAGGTTTGAAGCTTTTATGTTAATTCCAAGCCTTAATAAGCCGCCAAGAGGTGACTTATTAAATTCTGAAGCATTTTTTAGTAGTTCCGAGGTCTTGTAGCCTAGAAAAGATCTGATCTTCGAAATGAGCTTCTACAGGTGTCTCCAAAGATCCAAAGTGTATTTTCCTTGCAAATCTAAACCATTGAAAGTTTGTAACAAGACTTTATTGTTAAAGGAAGTATGAAGGTATTAATCTTCAAATGGGGGATATCACCTCAAAACCCACATGATTTTCATTGATTTAGGCGGTTGTGATATTTTCCTTAGTGCTAAATGGCTCCTCACATTTGGCCCTATAAAAATGTACTTCTAGGAGCTATATATGAGTTTTAAGCAAAAAAAACACACTCATACAATACAAGGACTCTAGGAAGCTGCTCCTACTATCATAATCTCACATCGAATGAAGAAGCTTTTAAAAATGGGTCTTCACAAGATAGTAGTAAAATTTAATGCCATCCATGCCATTAAAACCATTCCTTCTCACATTCATCTCAATATGAAACATGTATTAGATCGCCACTAGTGGGTATTTGAAAAAGATAAGGATCTCCCACCCTCTATGGGGGAACATGATCATAGCACCCCTTTTCTCCTAGGTACATGGCCGCCAAATGTCCACCACTATCGATATCATTTTTTACACAAGAATGAAATTGAAAAAATCGTCAAGGAACTCCTCAAACATGGTGTTATTCATCCCAACACCAACCCTTATTCATATCTAGTGTTCATGGTTCACAATTTTAGGGACCTTAACAAGATCACTATCAATGACAAAATTATTATCCCTGTAGTTGATGATCTACTTGATGAACTGCACAATGCTGAATGTTTTACCAAGTTGGATGCCCACACAGGCTATCACCAAATAGGATAAACGATGCCGAAATTCCCAAGATAGCCTTCCAAACTCATGAAAGCCATTATGAATTCTTGGTAAATCCATTTGGTCTTTTTAATGCCCCATCCACTTTTTAGATCCTCATGAACCACCTTCTGAAAATATATATCATAAAATTCATCCTCATATTTTTTTATGACATTCTCATATACAACATAAAATGGGACACTCACCTTCATCATTTTGACCAGGTATTGCAACTTCTCTAATATCATAAACTACTTTACAAATTATCCAAGTGTTCCTTTGGCATGGAAGAAGTAGAGTATTTGGGACACATTGTTTTTCGTGAAGGAGTGAGGGTTAACAACCCAAACATTAACGATTAAACTACATAACCCGTAATCATAAAATCCCTTAGCTTTTGACCCTTAATAGCTTAAACCCTAACACCTAATTGTGAAAATTCTATAGCAGTGTATTATTTTCTTTCCTCCTACTTGATTTAATTTATACAAGTTATTTTCAAAAATTAGATTTAAAAAATACCAAAAATAAACACACCTACATCCTACACATGTAGATAATTTACTGAATAATTCGCTCATGCAACAAAGTGACACATGGACTTTTGGACATAAGTCCATAGAAAAACCCAACGCAGGAAAACCGGTTCAGCATATATGATGGTTTTATTATTACATAGTTCTGAGTACAGCAAATCTAGATTCCAACCTTGGAAAACCAAACAGAGAATAAAAGATATAAAATAATTAGCTAACATGAAGATCTAGTGCCAAATATTTGAATGGTCCACACCCTCAAATGGGATTTACAGGACTCAGCCCAGATATGACCCTAGAAACCCTCAGCGATGCCCTTGAAGCCTCAGCGTTGGCCCTGCTGGCCTCAAATGCCACTGTGCTGCATCAAAAGGGACTACATCACCCATGGAAGTGTCTCACAGCTTCATGCGGGCCCTAAAAGCCCCTCTGCATGATTTCTAAAGCCTCCTAGTGCCTCTATGTTTCCCTACGTAGCACCTGCGCAGTGGCTATGCAACACTTGCATATCTTCTCCTCTACTTCTCTGCATTGTCCTTGAGCTGATCCTCTTGCCTCTTGATATCTCTTTGCTCTTGGAATCATATCATTGTCTCAGCCAATACTACCCCTCACTACAGGAAATTGCACTTCCTAGCAAACCTGCCCTAGAATTCCGGATCTATTCCTCAGTTCTATCGAAATTTTGTGTCTTCAAGTGACCCTCAAGCCTTTTTGAGCACATGTGTTAATTAATTCACTTTAATTATTTTTTAGACTTAGGAAATCCATTAAAAATAATTAATTATTTGAATAACTTGAACACAACTTGAAATTTCTTAAATCCATTTCTGGGTCTTGTAGATCATGTTTATTCTAGTCCCTCCACACAATTTCGGACCTAGAGCACAATTGATGATACCCCAAATACACAAAATCTCAACACTCCCTCTTAGCATCACGAGTGTGCTCTAGCAATACATCACACCATGTATTACAATATATTGTGTACTTGGTCTGTGTTTTTTATGCTTGGCCTACTATCTTCCATCCACTACATCATTGCTCTATGTACTACTGTGCATGCCACTGCCACATCTGTAATGCATCTCCCTCTCAAATTGCTGCATCATGCTGCCCATAGCAGTGCCACTACTAATTGCTGCACTACAACTCAGTTGGTGAGAACTAAGAAACTCATGAAATACTTTGCCCAACTATTTGATAGATAAGTCAAGGTTCCCTCCACCACTGAAGCTCCCTAGATGCTGAATCACACTATCCCCTTGGAGACATTGTCATGCTGCAATAATGTACTGCATGAGCCCAACTTCTCTATACTGCTGAAGTCCCATCAACCTCTCTGCATTTTTTCCTCCATGCTGTTGTTGCCTCTGCATCACGTTGCTCACTCTTCAGCTCTTCAACTCCCTCTTTCTCTTCAATGTGATCATCTTCAACCATCTCCCGACTCATCTCGCTACTGTCTTAAGACTCATGTAGCTCGTATGTGATCCAAGAGTAGGGTTAACTCAAGGATCCCGCCACCAAATATGGATTATATATATATCCATGTCACCCCACCTCTTCTCTATAGGTGCATGAGCACTCATTGCTGCATCATCATCAAAGCCTTCTTCATTTTCTACTGCAGCCTTGGAATCAGAAGCTCCTTTGTCCTTCTTCTTATGAAAACTGTAGGCGAAATGACCAAGGTCACCACAATTAAAGCACCGGACCTTGGAGAGGTCCTTATTCTTCTTCCTTTACCTCTTTTCCTTTGATGCAAGGGCTGCCTCCTCCTCCTCTCCTTTATTTTCTTTGGCCAATTTGCGTCCTCCACTAAAATAATTCTTCGTGATCCTCCTGATCTCCTCTTGGTGGATAATAGCCCACATATCTACCCAAGATGGTAACACTACCCTTCCCAGAATGATTTGGACAAATGTTTCCAAATATTTAGAGACATCATTCAAGGATGTCCTCACTAGGAGCCCTTCGTCAGGAGCAACACCCATGCCAATCAACTGTTCACGAATAGCTTGGATTCTGAAGAGAAATGGATATATCTCTTTTCCATTCATCATTTGGAACATCCACATCTGATTCTCAAAAAGCATTCTTCATTGCACAGAGCCTTATTAGTACATTACCTCCAAATCCTTTCACATAGCATTCGCTATATTCATACTAGAAATATGCAGAATCAGATGGTCCTTGAATCCGTCTATGATCAACCACTTTTTCCATGCTTGATTTTCTTCATACTTCTTGAGTGGATCTGCATCAATTGGTACAACAAATGTCTTTTCTAGATGATATTTGAGACCATAATCATCCAAAACTGAGAGGATTATAGCATTCTAGAAGACATAATTGGACATGCCATCCAATATTTGTTGATCCCTCAGTCCATATCAAGCCATATTTGCTAAAATCTGAAGAAAATAGTACTTGTCACTCTGGATTTGGGTTTCTTGGTGACTAGAAACCCTTTAGTAACTGCTTCTTTTTAACTTAACAGTGTTACCAATGAAATAGGTAACCGCACTGTTACCTACTTTTTTTGGTAGCATAAAAAGCACCCGATTTTGAAAAGTGGTGATGTAGAATCACCTTTTTTTTTGGAGCACATTTTCGACACTCTAATATTTTTATTTATGAAGTATGAATATTTGTTTTAAAATGTTAGTGATTTTCATGCTAATTTTGAAATGTATTGATGCAGCGTCAACTTTTTTTTTTTAGAGCGGTGATTTTCATGCTAATTTTGAAACGTATTGATGTAGCATCAACCTTTTTTTTTAGAGTGGTGATTTTCATGTTCGTAATAAAACACAAAACTTAGATAAAAAAATATATATAAAAACAATAAAAAAAACCAATAAAAATGTAAAAGAAACAAAATTAACTCGTAAAAATAAAAAATTTAATCAAAAATAAATAAATAAAACAAAAAAAAACAAAAATATTCGAAAATTATATCAAAAGAAATGACAAAATTTGAAAAAAAAAACACATAATTTAAAGAAAAAAAACAAAAATTAACCAAAAAAATTTTAAAAAAAAAACATCAAAAACATTTTTTTCTAAGTTATTAAAAAAAACCATATAATTAAAAAAACAATTAAAATAGAAAATTTAAAAATAATTTAAATTACAAAATTAAAATTTAGATAAAAAAAAATAAAATACAAAAAAAAAAAATTAAATTTAAAAATTAAAATCAAAATAATAATAATAATAAGAAGAAAAAAAATACAAATTTTAAAATTAACAAAAAAAAACAAAACAAAATTTAAAATTGAAAAAGAAAATTAAAATAAAAGAATTTAAAAAAAAAAAAAAAAAACTATCTTTAAAAAACAAAAAAGACAAAAACCACGTGCAAATAATTAAAAAACAAATATCCATAAATTTACTATTTTTTTTTTAAATGAAACAATTTATAAATTTTAAAAATGAAAAACTAAATAAACTAAAAGATTAAAACAAAAATTTAAGTTAAATTAAAATTCAATAAATTTAATAAATAAATTTTAAATTTTAAAAAATAATTAATCTAAAAAGTTAAATTTTAAAACAAAATTTAAAAAAAAAAAACAAAAAAACAAAAAACAAAAAAAATTAAAACAATTTAAATTTAAAATAAAATATTTGAATTAAAAAAAAAATAATTTTAAATTTTTTGAATTTAAAAAAAAAATCAAATTAAAAAAAATATTAAAAATTAATAATTAATAATTTTTTGATCGTGGTGACGCCGCCAATCAGCCTCCCGCCCAAGTGGCGGCGGAGGCCGGCCGCTGGGCGGGAGGCCGATTCCGAGAATTTACTTCGTGACGGCAGGGAGTCGTGAATCGCCCGCCGCGGCGCCGTTGGCCGATTCCGTGAATTGCCCCGGTCGATTCTAGGAACCCACTCCCGCGGCGGGAGGCCGATTCTCGGGAATCTTCCCCGAGGTCGATTCCGGAATCTCCCGCAAGCCGGGAGGCCAATTCGAGAATCGCCCCGAGGCCACTTCGAATCGCCCGCCACAAGGACGGAGGGCCGATTCCCGGAACCGCCTGCGGGGCCGAGGCCTAGAGCTCCGAGAATCGCCCTACCGCAGCGCGGGAGGCCGATTTTGGGAATCGCCCTTCCGCCGCGGGAGGCCGATTCTACCAATTGCCCTCCCGCGGCAGGAGCACGATTCCCGGAATCAGCCTCCCGTCGCGGGAGGGTGATTCCGAGAATCGTTCTTCGTGGCGATTCCCCGACCGCCTCCGCCGCGGGAGGGCGATTCTGACCGAATTCTCCTGCCTTCGTGGAGGCCACTGAATCGGCCTCCGGCTGCGGCTGTAACGTCTCCATTTTAAGGAATTTTTTTTTTTTTTTTTTCTACTTGAAATCATACAATGACTTGTATTCACATATTGATAAGAATAATGTTATCCAAATTCTGGCTCTAATGCTCATAGGAGATACTCTCCTATACCTCCACCCTCTTACCATATATGTATAGACGTGTTTCTCTCTTCTTATATTATTACTAGAAGGTGCTTTAGTGACCTTTTCCATAATAGAATTCCAAAGGCTATATGTTTATATCTATATTTTTTTTTCCTTCTAACTCTTTCGGAAATTTAATTCATATGGTTTTGGAATTACATATACCAACCCATATCCAAGTATACCCTCCTACCTATATAAAATCGAATATCCTAACTATACCTATATCAATAATAGTGAAGTCCAATTCGTGCACCAAGATAACCATTATATGTATTATGGGTATAGAGTTATATACATTTTCTGTTGCAAGATTCTTATTAAACCTCATGCGTAAAGTGATTATATGCATATATATATATATATAATACATGGGTCCTTAGGTATTAATTAAATCATCAATTAAATCCGACGGATTATATATATATATATATATATATATATATATATATATATAAGCATCATAATTTCGGCATACAAACGAAACATTTGCATCATAATTACGGCGTATATATATATTTCTATTTTCATTTGTAATGTTTAATTACATAACCCGTAATCATAATTTAAACCCTTATTCATCGATAAAATAATAGGCACCTTTCACACATTGTTTGAAGGTTACCGATAGCGCATCATGTTTGCGCGTGACTGCACAGACCTAGGGTTTTGGCTAACACGCCGAACGACATGTGTTCATGTGTAATTATGCCTATTACTGTGAAATCGCTTGCGGCGGCAGTAAGAGGTATTTCTTTCTTCCATTATTTTATTTTTAATCGCCTGTTGATTATCCTACCACCAGCTTCGTCATCATAGCGGTAAGGTGGATCTTATACTGCTTTGATGAAGCTAGCGCGCAACACCTTCCTCAATCAATTTGGTAGGCACGCGGCGATCAACTTCGGTACGAATCTGTAGGTTGAAAAATGGAATTTAATCTATACCAATCCTACAGTATTTGGTTGAAACGAAATTTTGTACTCCATGAACCATCTTCGGCGCGACATGCACCAACACCATACGCCACCACCTGTTCAGCATTGTCATCTCCTGCTAAAATCCGATGGAGTGTTACAACCGGCTGACTACGCCTGCAGTACCGAGGTGTCATACCTCCACAGGTCAGTAACCAGTAGTTGTACCAATTTTATTTCGAGTAAGCCGTCTAACTTCTGAAGTCGATGGACAGGTTGACGTGTAGACCGGAGTATTATCGTTTCAGTTTTTATGAGGGCAAGTGCAATAATTCGCCCCGGAGCAAAGAATAGTACTCAGCGGCGTGGACTTGTACTCTGTTACCGTATCAACGGCATGTGGCATTTGAACTTTTCAGGTATGACAGAGGAGGGTTCTGAGAACGCCAGCTCTCGCCCTGGCCGTCGAAACTTTTAGGGTTCCTTTCCCACCGTGCCCATGGCTTCAGCATTTGCCAGCGCGAAGTTATATCAATGAGTACTACTCTCACTTCCCATCGGGATTTTCTGGGGTTATAGGACCGAGACATCGGATTTCCTTCTTTAGGAGCTCGATATGAACCGGTTTTATTTTGATGAATGGTTGGGTCTCTCACGGTTTCTATTATCTGTGTTTGTTATTTTGCTTATTATCAAATCCACAGGTTCTACTATTTTTCTGGGTTTGGTTTTTTTTTTTTTTCTTTGGTGGCTGATATTACCATATCAGCTCAGTAACTGCAGTCTACGCAGAGCCATGGCGGAGCATCAGGTTTAGTTCAGTCAGAGCTTTACCTGATACGATGTGGCCACGCCTCGCTCTCTCGGCGTTCAACCCAGATCTTTTCTGGTTCAGCCAGTCGCCATTTCGGCATTTACTCTCATTTATAAGAGCGAGGGTTCATGACGCCTACAGAGGGGATAAACCTTATCCAAAATCTTCTGTTGGGTTTCATCATGTTGACCCTCGTACATCCGGTTGAGTTCTGTGAATTTCTTTTCTGATATTCGTCTTTCTTCTGAGGATTGAATACCCTCTGGCTTGGATTTTTGAAAAGCGGGGAAGGGTTGGTTATACCCCTCAGTATTAGGAAGCGATGTTACACTGGTTTCGGCCAGTCAACCCCACTCGAGTTCATCGTTCAACCAGTACAGTAGATGCGTATGTATATGTTCTTTATTTTATTTTCTCGTTACCTCATTTGGGTCGGCAACACTCTTAATCTTGCAGATGGAACGAGCAGTATTCTCTGTGAGGTTATTTGGATATGGCCGAGATGGAATAAATCCGCCTTAGACCCTAGGCGGAATATCATCGGCACGCATTCATTTCATCTAACGCTTTGTGACGACTCGATGTCAACTTGAGCTACGATCTTCTCTGGTTTAACATTTTTGTTTTTATATCTGTATAGCTACGCGCCGCAACGCCTGATTTTATTAAATTGAGGAAGAAGCGCCTCATTTTCTTCGTTAATCGTAATTGTATGACTTCTTATACCGTATTTATTCTTATGACAAATATTATTACTTACCGCCGTGTTTTAATATATATTTATAACCCTAATAGACCAGGTCAACGTCTCTGCCACTTGATATCGACGAATATGTGTTTTTCTATTGTGGATTTGCATGCATATACCTGTATCACGCATTTGTCATTTATTCAGTTATTACTCTATGCTGTATTTTCCGCATTTAACATTTAAATGGGCCGGTTATGGTATAGGGCTCGGCGCCTTCTTCTATGGGCAGTCCGACTTCCTATACTGTGCTACACGGTTTCTTCGCAACTTTTACTTAGGCCTATTATTAAGTTTTTTTATGTTATAACTGAATTATCAATCGCGCTTAACCGAGTTTGCTTTACTATCACAGAAAATTGCTTTGCCTATAATGTTTGTATAAAGGCTCGATAGGGAAATGAATTCCATCCCTTTTAAAAGGTTATTATAAGACTCTTATAAGGTAAACCCTTTTTTTTTTTTTTGAATGTTAACAAGTTCATATAAGATTCTATAAAGGATAAAATTGTGAAAATAATTACATCCAAAATCTCAGTGCTAATGTATTGACTATTTTTTTTTTCAACATATTCTATATAGAATTTCTTTTCGTTGGTTAGGAGAAGAGTCCAACCACAATGAACTCTATAAATATGATTTCGATATAGGATACTTTTCATATATATATATATATATAGGATGTGAAGCTTTTGAAACATTATATGCAGGTAAGATTCTACTTCTTAGGTTTACTTCTATGCTATATTTAGATCAACTATTATGGTGTTTTTTTTTTTTTCAAGAAACCAAAATGCATCATCTTCACTTCTAGAAATTAATATATATATGTATACCCAGTGATCTCTACTACTGCTATATTGTTTCTGAGCAGATTTATAGCATAATTTATCATCATTTGTACATACCATTAACCAATGAAAATTCATCATCTATAGTATTCAAGTAACTTCAGATTTAAACCATCCCTGGTTTAGAGATTCTGAAGTTTCTACTATAGGGATTTTCTGGGCTACAACTAAACAAATCTGGAAGGTGAGCAATCTAAGGATAGATTCGTTAATTCATTGAATACTAAATCTTCTTGTTATCACTACTTTTATATGTAGCCAATTTATATCAATAAGATATAGGGAGAATTATAGTTTCCTAACATACCAGTTCGTAAATGACCAACCTCCCAACCGTAGAATCCTCTTTATCTCCCAGGATTCACCCCCGAGCAGAGATCACCTCCTAGCACAGATCAACCTCTAATCTGTCTAGGAGCAGCTTATTTAAGCTCAAAATTCCCCAAAGCATGTTTCTAATTCTGCGTCCAGAATAGCAGGATGCTTTCTTTCCTGCTTAGCCTAGGCTTCCCATCTTGGGATTCTTTAAAGCTGCTTTAAGCTTTTCCTCAGCTTTTCCAGCTTTTTCTCACCTCTTCCCAACTACTCCTCTTCATTGGGGGAAATTTAGATTCCTCCTCAAATCTAAATAAATTTCTTTCAAGGATTTTTGAAAGATTTTTGGGGATTTATTGCCTTATCCATCCTCATGGATTTGGCAAGTGATCTCTAATTTTCTCTTTTTGGTCAAAATGCACAATCATTTTATTTATTTCCTCAAATAAAATATGCAAATACATTCACACCATACTCATCCCTTGGGGTCCACCCCCTTAGGATTAAAGTTCAAATGTCTAACTTTAAAAATTCAACACACAAATTGGGGGTATTACATATTCCCCCTCTCAAAATAAACACCGTCCTCGGTGTTGTTATTTAACTACTAGAGTTTCATTGGAACAAAAATGGATATTTCTCCATCATTTCAGCTTCCTTTTCCCAGGTAGCTTCTTCAGCAGTAAAGTGCTTCCACTGCACTTTTACTCTGACCACTATTCTGTTTCTCAATTCAATTTCTTCCCGCTCCAATATTTGAAGCGGTTCTGGCAGAAACTCCCCTTCTGGTTCCACCTGTACAACATTCCAATCAACTATGTGAGAAGCATCATGCACATATCTTTTTAATAATGAAACATGAAATACATTATGCACTTTAACATGAGGTGGTAAGGCCAGCTTGTAAGCTACTGGTCCCACCCTTTCTAACACCTCAAAAGGCCCACAATATCTAGGTGCAAGTTTTGTACAACTCCCCGCATAAAGTGTGCTCTTTTTGGGTTTAATGCGCAAATACACATGATCCCCCACTTTGAATTCTCGGTGCACCCTTTTCTTATCAGCATAGTTCTTCTGTCTGTCTTGTGCTGTCTTTATATTTTTCTATATTTGTTTAACAATTCTTTCCATTTCTTGTAGTGCATCTGGTCCCAACACCAGTTTATCCTCTGGTTGACTCCAACTCAAGGGAGTTCGGCACTTTCTCCCATATAGTGCCTCAAATGGACTCATCTTAATAGAAGATTGGTAGCTATTATTATAAGCAAACTCAGCTAAATGCAGATACTCTTCCCACTTTGATGGCCTATCCATCACATACATTCGCAGCATATCCTCTAATATTTGATTCGTCCTTTCTGTCTGTCCATCTGTTTGAGGGTGATAGGCAGTACTAAAATTCAACTTAGTACCCATTCCTCCAAATAACCCTTTCCAAAATGCTGTTGTAAACTTAGCATCCCGATCTGAAACAATTACTTTGGGAACTCCATGAAGCCTCACTATCTCTTTCAGAAAAGCATTGGCTACTTGAGCTGTTCCGAAAGTAGATTTTACTGGTATAAAGTGGGCAGCTTTTGTGAGAGTGTCTACTACTACCATCACAGAATCATGTTGATATTTAGTCTTGGGTAATCCTGTAATAAAATCCATGGAAACTGTGTCCCATTTCCATTCTACAATTGGCAGGGGGTTTAAAAGCCCTGCTGGGTGTTGATGCTCAACTTTGACCAGTTGACATTCCATACACTTACTCAAGTACTCCACCACATCTCTCTTCATTCCTGGCCAGAACAGTTTTTTTTTCAAGGCTGTTAACATTTTCTGGTATCCTGGATGTCCTGCATAAGGTTGCTTGTGGTATTCATCTAGAATTTCTCTTTTCAATGATTCTATATTTGGAATATACAACCTGTTTTTGTAATAGAGAAGCCCTTTTTGGTTTTTAGTGAAATCAGTTTTATCCTTTCTCTGTAGTTGCACCAAGAGTGCTTCATAGTTGGGATCTTGATTTGCTGCTTTTACCACCAATTCCTCTATCTCCATCTGGGCACTACTCCCAATGATGTTTAAATGTTGACAAGCATTTCTACTTAAGGCATCAGCAACTTTATTTTCTTTTCCCTTGATATGTTTTATATCCATATCAAATTCACTTAGAAAAGACAGCCATCTGGCTTGTCTTGCATTCAGGTCAGTTTGGGAAAAGAAATATTTAAGGCTAATATGATCAGTCATCAATGTGAACTTCTTTCCCAGCAGATAGTGCCTCCACATTTTTAAAGCATGAATAACAGCTGCAAATTCCAAATCATATGCACTATAATTCTGTTCATGAGTTTTCAATTTCCTAGACTCATAGGCAATAACTGAATTTTCTTGCAATAAGACTCCTCCTAGCCCTTCTCTGCAAGCATCTGTACACACCACAAACTCTTTATCAGGATCAGCAATTTGTAATATAGGAGCTGAAATAAGTTTCTGTTTCAATTGCTCGAAACTGTTTTGGCATTTTTCAGTCCACACAAACTTAACACCCTTCCTTTGTAATGAGGTTATGGGATTTGCTATAGCAGAAAATCTCTCCACAAATATGCGATAATAGCCTGCCATTCCCATAAATGATCTTACTGCTGAGACATCAGTGGGGACTGGCCATTCCTTAATGGCTTTTATCTTTTCAGGGTCAACTGCCAATCCTTTTTCAGAGATGATATGGCCTAAATATTGAATTTTATCCTTATAAAATTCACATTTACTGAACTTGGCATATAGCTGGTTTTCTTTTAAAGTCTGCAACACTATTCTTAGATGTTCCTTGTGTTCCTCTTCGTTTTTAGAATAAACCAAGATATCATCTATGAACACAAGAACAAATTTATCCAAATACTTATTCAACACACTGTTCATCAGACACATAAAGGTGGCAGGGGCATTCGTCAAACCAAAAGGTAGGACTACAAATTCGTAATGCCCATACCTGGATCTAAATGCTGTTTTGCTGATGTCTTCTTCTTTTATTCTGAGTTGGTGATAACCAGTCCTTAGGTCTATCTTGGAGAAGACTGAAGCTCCTCTCACTTGATCAAAAAGATCATCAATTCTAGGAAGTGGATATCTATTCTTAATGGTTAATTTATTCAGTTGACGATAGTCAATACACATCCTAAAAGTTCCATCCTTCTTTTTCACAAATAAAACTGGGGCTCCCCAAGGAGACACACTGGGTCTGATGTAACCCTTGTCCAATAGTTCTTGCAGCTGCATCTTCAGCTCCATCAGTTCTGGTGGACTCATCCGATATGGGGCTCGAGAGACAGGGGTAGCTCCCGGCACCAAATCTATAGAGAAATCAATCTCTCTTTTGGGGGGAAGATGAGGAATTTCCTTGGGAAAAACCTCCTTAAATTCTCTGATGACTGGTATATCATCCAGTAATTCCTCCTCATTTTGCTGTTCTATCTCTTCTACATGCACTGCATATACTTGGTATCCTTTTCTAGCTGTTCTTTTCAATTGTAAGGCTGATATTTGTCTGACTACAATGGGCTTTGGTTTCCCTTTTAGTGTAAAAGGTTTCCCTTCCTCATCTACACAATGCAAGGTTTTATCCCAGCAGTTCATCAGGGCTTTCTTCTTTTCTAGCCCATCCATTCCTATCAGCAGATCATAGGATCCTAATGGCAATATGTTCAGATTTACTTCTGTTGGGAACCCGTTTAATTGTATTGTTGTTTTGGGCAACTTATGTGTGACTTTTCTCTTAGTTCCAGTGGCCAGCTGTACCAACCATGACTGTTGAAATTTTTCAGGTTTAATTTTACATTTTTCTACAATTCCAGGACTAATATAACTCAAAGAAGCACCTGGATCAATCAAAACAGTAACAGGTATGTCAGAAATCTTACCATCCATCTCCACCATGGTTGCTTGATGTTCTGCCTGTCGATTTTCCAGGGCTGCACTGATGGTTGGTATGTTTCTGGTTATGTCATTGACGGTCGTTGCCTCTCGCTCTCTGCTGATCATGTGTATATTTCGATGGGGGCAGTCTCTCATCATATGGGGTTCTCCACATCCCCAACATTTCAACGGTTCCTTCATTCTGACTGTCCCTTCCTTTCTATTGTTCCCTTCTATTGTTTTTGAAGCCACTTGGGACTGAGCAGTTTGACTTTCTTTTGGTTTGCTGAACTTTTTCCTTTGATGATCTCTACCAAAATTCCTTAAATATGCTGGTTTTGGTCTCTTTCCCTTGAACTCAACCTTGTTCGTCCAGTTCTTCCCTTGTTCAGCTTTTCCTTTAAATTGTTGATAGCATAATCTTGATTTTCTAACATCTTCATCCATGGTCTTTGGGTTTTCAAACTCAATTTTCTCCTTGTACACAGTAGGCAAACAATTTAAAAACCTTTTCACTTTTGCCTTTTCTTCCCTAATGTAAGGGACATACCTCAGTAGATTTGTAAACTTAGTGACAAACTCATCAATAGTGAGCTGCCCTAGCCTAAGTTCATGGAATTCTTTTGCTTTATCATCATAATATCGTTCATTCAAATAACGACTCTTGAACTTTGTCTGAAAATCTTCCCAAGTAACTGTTTTTTCATCAATAGCATGCACCATTTTAGTCTCTTCCCACCACAATGTGGCTTTTCCTTGCAGCTGATACACAGCTAATCTAGCCTTCAGATTGCTCTCATGCTCATATACTTGGAAGTACTTGATCATGTTCAGCAACCAAGCTTCAGCATCCTCCTCCTTCTCCCCATCATAGGAGGGAGGTTTGATCTTCCTAAATTCTCCCTGCAACTCTCTTTTCTGTTTATGCTGCTGCCTAGCAGCCTCATCCTCATCAGATTCATCCATCTTCCTCTTTCCGGAACCTTCACCCTCCTGGCTGTTCCGGGAAGTTAGTTCTCTGATGAGCTTTTTCTGCTCCTTGCTGGCTGATGACAACAAGTCATTCTATCTCCTCGCCAGGGGCCAACTTCCGTTGACTATGAAGATAATAGCCGGGTGACTGGGCATGATGTATTGGGATCTGGAGTAGCAAATTCATTTTGCAGATCCACATAAAATCCTTCACCTTCAGCCATTTCAACTGTATACACTTACAACACAGATTAGCAACGTTGATAAACTTCATAAAATAAAATAAATGTAATAAGCAGTGAGCACAAAACGACAAAATTTCATTTGTTGTAAAATTTAGGGCCCGATACCATTCTCAGAATTGCCTCCATTTTAAGGGAAATTTTTTTTTTTTTTTTCTACTTGAAAATCATACCATGACTGTATTCAAGAAATATGTTAGTCAATGTTATCCAAATTTGGCTCTAATGCTCATAGGAGATACTCTCCTATACCTCCAATTCCCAATACATATATGTATAGACGTGTTTTCTCTCTTCTTATATTATTACTAGAAGGTGCTTTTAGTGACCTTTTCCATAATAGAATTCCAAAGGCCATATGTTTATATCTATATTTTTTTTCCTTCTAACTCTTTTCGGAAATTTAATTCATATGGTTTTGAATTATACATACCAACCCATATCCAAGTATACCCTCCTACCTATATAAAATCGAATATCCTAACTATACCTATATCAATAATAGTGAAGTCCAATTCGTGCACCAAGATAACCATTATATGTATTATGGGTATAGAGTTATATACATTTTCTGTTGCACGATTCTTATTAAACCTCAGGCGTAAAGTGATTATATTCATATATATATATATATAATACATGGGTCCTTAGGTATTAATTAAATCATCAATTAAATCCGACGGATTATATATATATAAGCATCATAATTTCGGCATACAAACGAAACATTTGCATCATAATTACGGCGTATATATATATTTCTATTTTCATTTGTAATGTTTAATTACATAACCCGTAATCATAATTTAAACCCTTATTCATCGATAAAATAATAGGCACCTGTCACACATTGTTTGAAGATTACCGATAGCGCATCATGTTTGCGCGTGACTGCACAGACCTAGGGTTTTGGCTAACACGCCGAACAACATGTGTTCATGTGTAATTATGCCTATTACTGTGAAATCGCTTGCGGCGGCAGTAAGAGGTATTTCTTGCTTCCATTATTTTATTTTTAATCGCCTGCTGATTATCCTACCACCAGCTTCGTCATCATAGCTGTAAGGTGGATCTTATACTGCTTTGATGAAGCTAGCATGCAACACCTTCCTCAATCAATTTGGTGGGCACGCGGCGATCAACTTCGGTACGAATCTGTAGGTTGAAAAATGGAATTTAATCTATACCAATCCTACAGTATTTGGTTGAAACGAAATTTTGTACTCCATGAACCATCTTCGGCGCGACATGCACCAACACCATACGCCACCACCTGTTCAGCATTGTCATCTCCTGCTAAAATCCGATGGAGTGTTACAACCGGCTGACTACGCCTGCAGTACCGAGGTGTCATACCTCCACAGGTCAGTAACCAGTAGTTGTACCAATTTTATTTCGAGTAAGTCGTCTAACTTCTGAAGTCGATTGACAGGTTGACGTGTAGACCGGAGTATTATCGTTTCAGTTTTTATGAGGGCAAGTGCAATAATTCGCCCCGGAGCAAAGAATAGTACTCAGCGGCGTGGACTTGTACCCAAGTCACTGCATCAACGGCATGTGGCATTTGAACTTTTCAGGTATGACAGAGGAGGGTTCTGAGAACGCCAGCTCTCGCCCTGGCCGTCGAAACTTTTAGGGTTCCTTTCCCACCGTGCCCATGGCTTCAGCATTTGCCGGCGCGAAGTTATATCAATGAGTACTACTCTCACTTCCCATCGGGATTTTCTGGGGTTATAGGACCGAGACATCAGATTTCCTTCTTTAGGAGCTCGATATGAACCGGTTTTATTTTGATGAATGGTTGGGTCTCTCACGGTTTCTATTATCTGTGTTTGTTATTTTGGTTATTATCAAATCCATAGGTTCTACTATTTTTCTGGGTTTGGTTTTTTTTTTTTTTCTTTGGTGGCTGATATTACCATATCAGCTCAGTAACTGCAGTCTACGCAGAGCCATGGCGGAGCATCAGGTTTAGTTCAGTCAGAGCTTTACCTGATACGATGTGGCCACGCCTCGCTCTCTCGGCGTTCAACCCAGATCTTTTCTGGTTCAGCCAGTCGCCATTTCGGCGTTTACTCTCATTTATAAGAGCGAGGGTTCATGACGCCTACAGAGGGGATAAACCTTATCCAAAATCTTCTGTTGGGTTTCATCATGTTGACCCTCGTACATCCGGTTGAGTTCTGTGAATTTCTTTTCTGATCTTCGTCTTTCTTCTGAGGATTGAATACCCTCCGGCTTGGATTTTTGAAAAGCGGGGAAGGGTTGGTTATACCCCTCAGTATTAGGAAGCGATGTTACACTGGTTTCGGCCAGTCAACCCCACTCGAGTTCATCGTTCAACCAGTACAGTAGATGCGTATGTATATGTTCTTTATTTTATTTTCTCGTTACCTCATTTGGGTCGGCAACACTCTTAATCTTGCAGATGGAACGAGCAGTATTCTCTGTGAGGTTATTTGGATATGGCCGAGATGGAATAAATCCGCCTTAGACCCTAGGCGGAATATCATCGGCATGCATTCATTTCATCTAACGCTTTGTGACGACTCGATGTCAACTTGAGCTACGATCTTCTCTGGTTTAACATTTTTGTTTTTATATCTGTATAGCTACGCGCCGCAACGCCTGATTTTATTAAATTGATGTTAAATAGCGCCCTCATTTTTCACTGTAATTGTATGACTCCCTTATACCAGATTTATTCTTATGACAGTTAGTTATTACTACTGCTCGTAAGCTTTTAATATATATTTCTCATATAACCCTAATAGACTAGGTCAACGTCTCTGCGTTTACTCTTTGATATCGACGAATATGTATTTCTTTCTATTGTGGATTTGCATGCATATACCTGTATCACGCATTTGTCATTTATTCAGTTATTACTCTATGCTGTATTTTCCGCATTTAACATTTAAATGGGCCGGTTATGGTATAGGGCTCGGCGCCTTCTTCTATGGGCAGTCCGACTTCCTATACTGTGCTACACGGTTTCTTCGCAACTTTTACTTAGGCCTATTATTAAGTTTTTTTATGTTATAACTGAATTATCAATCGCGCTTAACCGAGTTTGCTTTACTATCACAGAAAATTTCTTTGCCTATTATGTTTGTATAAAGGCTCAATAGGGAAATGAATTCCATCCCTTTTAAAAGGTTATTATAAGACTCTTATAAGGTAAACTTTTTTTTTTTTTTTTTAAATGTTAACAAGTTCATATAAGATTCTATAAAGGATAAAATTGTGAAAATAATTACATCCAAAATCTCAGTGCTAATGTATTGACTACTTTTTTTTTTTCAACATATTCTATATAGAATTTCTTTTCGTTGGTTAGGAGAAGAGTCCAACCACAATGAACTCTATAAATATGATTTCGATATAGGATACTTTTCATATATATATAGGATGTGAAGCTTTTGAAACATTATATGCAGGTAAGATTCTACTTCTTAGGTTTACTTATATGCTATATTTAGATCAACTATTATGGTTTTTTTTTTTTTTTTTTCAAGAAACCAAAATGCATCATCTTCACTTCTAGAAATTAATATATATATGTATACCAAGTGATCTCTACTACTGCTATATTGTTTCTGAGCAGATTTATAGCATAATTTATCGTCATTTGTACATACCATTAACCAATGAAAATTCATCATCTATAGTATTCAAGTAACTTCAGATTTAAACCATCCCTGGTTTAGAGATTCTGAAGTTTCTACTATAGGGATTTTACGGCTCTGACTAAGCAAATGCGGAAAGGTGGCACCTAAGGATAGATTATTAAATGTAGTAACAAATCTTCTTTTGTCATCAATTAAAATTTTTATATATGACGATTTATCACGAAATAGACATAGGAACCATGATTTGAACATTACCACAAAATCTTAAAATGACCAACCTCCCAGCAGCAGATCCTCTTTATCTCCCAGGATTCACCCCCGAGCAGAGATCACCTCCTAGCACAGATCAACCTCTAATCTGTCTAGAATCAGCTTATTTAAGCTCATACCCCAAAGCATGTTTCTAATTCTGCGTCCAGAATAGCAGGATGCTTTCTTTCCTGTTTAGCCTAGGCTTCCCTCTTGGGGTTCCTTAAAGCTGCTTTAAGCTTTTCCTCAGCTTTTCCAGCTTTTCTCACCTCTTCCCAACTACTCCTCTTCATTGGGGAAATTCAGATTTATCCTTAAATCTAAATAAATTTCTTTCAAGGATTTTTGAAAGATTTTTGGGGATTTATTGCCTTATCCATCCTCATGGATTTTTGGCAAGTGATCTCAATTCTCTTTTTGGTCAAAATGCACAATCATTTTATTTATTTCCTCAAATAAAATATGCCAATACATTCACACCATAGTTATCCCTTGGGGTCCACCCCCTTAGGATTTTAAAATTCAAATGTCTAACTTTTAAAATTCAACACACAAAAATTGAAATTATTACCATGACCAGTAGTGCTTCTCACTTTGTCACACAAGCGAGAGGCCAATTAAACGGCATATACGATCGAAAAAATTCATTTTTTTTAATTTGATTTTTTAATTTTTTTTAATTCAAAAAATTTAAAAAAAATTATTTTAATTTAATTTTTATATTTGAAATTTAATTTGTTTTTTAATTTTTTTTAATTTTTATTCATTTTTTTTGTTTTTTAATTTTTTTCTAAATTTTATTAAAAAATTTTATTAGAATTATGTTTTTTAATATTGAATTGATTTTCATTTTTTTTTATTATTATTAAATTTTGTATTTTGTTTTTCATTTAATTTTTTAAAATTTAGTAAATTTTGTATTTATTTATTTGAATTTACTATTTTATTTTTTATTTTTTATTGTTTTATTATTATTTTTTAATTACATAACATTTTTATATATTTTTTTATTTCAATTAAAATTGTGTATTTAAAATTATATATATATATATATATATATATATATATATATATATATATATATATATATATATATTAAACTTAATATTTTCAAATTAATTTGTTTTTTATTTTTTTTTATTTAATATATTTTTTTCAATTTTTCAATTTTAATTGATTTTTAAAATTTTTTAACCTTTTATTTTAACAATGTTTTTTTTTCTTTATATTTAAAATTTATTTTTTATTTCAAAATTTATTTGTTTATTCATTTATTTACTAAAATTTAATATTTTTTTTTAAATTTAATTTGTTATTTTAATATTAACATTTTTTTTAAATTTAATAAAATCTAATATATATATATTTAATCTAAGTTCATATATATATATATATATATATATATATATATATATATATATATATATATATATATATATATAATTTAATTATTAATTTATTTTTTAAAATCTATTTTTTTTTTAATATATATTTTTTTAAATTTAATATTTTTATTGTATTTTATTTTTCATTTTTTATTTTTAATTAATTTTTCATTTTTTTACTTTTAATTTCAATCATGTTTTTTTTTTTAATTTTTTTTTTAAGTTTTAAATTTATTAAAATTTAATATCTTTCTTTAAATTTAATTTTTTTTTTCTAATTTAATAAACATTTTCTTTTTCTTTTTTAAATTTAATTTCTATATTTTATTTTTTATAATTTCTTTCCTTTTTTAACTTTTTTTTTTTTTTAATTTAATATTTTTATTTTGTTTTTATTTTTATTTTTTTATTTCTATATATTTTGAAATTTTAATCTTTAAATTTTTTTATGTTTTTCTTAAATTTTAGGTATTTTTTAATGTTTGAATTGAAATTTTTTTTTTTTTTTTTTTTTTAATTTCTATATATTTTGAAATTTTAATCTTTACATTTTTTTATGTTTTTCTTAAATTTTAGGTATTTTTTAATGTTTGAATTGAAATTTTTATTTTGTTTTTTGTTTTTGTTTTTTTTTTTTATTTCTATATATTTTGAAATTTTAATCTTTAAATTTTTTTATGTTTTTCTTAAATTTTAGGTATTTTTTAATGTTTGAATTAAAATTTTTATTTTGTTTTTATTTTTATTTTTTTATACCTATATATTTTTAAATTTTAAGCTTTAAAATGTTTTTAGTTTTTAAATTTATTTTTTTTCTTAAATTTTAGGTTTTTTTTAATGTTTGAATTTTTAAAATTAAAAAATGTTATTTCTATTTTTAAAAATGTCAAAAATATGACACAATTTTTTTTTGTTATTCCAGCATCAACTCGTTTTGTTTTGAGCGTGTTTTTTCAATCATTTTTTCAAGAAACAATTTTGTTTTTAGCATAATTTTATAAAATGTTGAAATTTGACCTTAAAAAAAACGAAGTGCGTTCTGGAATACACTTTTTTTGTTTTTGGAGTGTTTTTTCATGTTTTTTTTAGTCTTTTTGGGTTAGAGTTCCCGTTTTGAGGTCAGGTTACCTATTTCATCGGTAACAGTGTTACTTCCCTCTTGAAAATATTCTACCAAAACTAAAATGGACAGTATTCTTCGATCCTCCCGATCAAATCTCAGATTTTTTTGGCTCAGACTTGCTGAATGATTTTCTTCATCGTGCCTTTTTTGCCTTATCTAGGCATAATTCTGCACCTATAGAATCTCTACCCCACCAGCACTGCTGAATATCTGAAGCACTACTTCCAGAACTTGGTTGAATTCTTCTGCAACAAGAGAAATGAATAGATAGTGTCCTCCTTGCTGGCCCAACGTAGTCCCAGCATGGCTCAGAAGTGGATTGTGTAAGCCTAGACTAGGTGATGCATTCCTTACACTACCCTGGGAAGGGTTTGCATAAGCAAAGAGGCCTTCTGCAGCTTCCCTGACGTCTTCTGGATCTGCTTTCTCTTGCTATAAAGATGCCCTTTTTGGATCTGCTACTTCTTCTGCCACCCTGCAGAAAAAAAATAAATTTTTAGGTGATTTCTAGAGATTCAAATTGATCTGCTATCGCTCTGATACCATGTGAAAATTCTACTTCACTGTATTGGTTTATTTCCTCATGCTTGATTTAATTTATACAATTTATTTTCAAAAATTAGATTCAGAAAATATCAAAAATAAACAAAACTACAGCCTACACATGCAGATCATTTACTGAATAATTCACTCATGCAACAAAGTGACATGTGTATTTTTGGACATAAGTCCCCGGAAAATCCAAAGCTAGAAAATTGGTTCAACAGAGATGAGGGTTTTGCTATTAAGTAGTTATGAGTATAGAAAATGTGGGTTCCAACCTTGGAAAACCTGAATGAGAATAAAAGATATAAAACCTGCAGCTAACCTAAAGATCTAGTGTAAAATATCTGACTGATCCACATCCTCAAATGGGATTTACAGGCCTCAGCCCAGATATGACCCTAGAAACCCTTAGCGCTAACCTTAAAGCCTCAACACCATCCCTGCTAGACTCAAATGCCACTTCGTTGCACCAAAAGGGACTGCATCACCCCTAGAAGGGTCTCACATCCTCTTGCTAGCCCTAAAATCTCCTCTGCATGATTTTTGAAGCCTCCTAGTGCCTCTGCGATGTCCTATGTAGCACCTGCATAGCTGCTACTCCGCTTCTCTGCGCTATCCTTGAGATGCTCCTCTTGCCTATTTCTATCTATCAGCTCTTGGAATCAGATCATTCCCTCATCCAATACTACCCCTCACTGTAGGAAATTCCACTAGAAATTCTTAGCAAACCGGCCCTAGAATTCTAGATTTATTCCTCAGTTCTACCGAAATTGTGTGTCTTCAACTGACCCTCAAGCCTTTCTCTTATAATTTTTTGTTGAACCCTTCAATGACCGAGATTAAATCATCCATAAATGACTGAGATTAAAAGAATTCTTGATCCATGTGACTTAAGACAATTTCAACACATGTGTTAATTATTTCAATTCAATTATTTTATTTTCCTAAGTTAGATTTAGTAAATCCATTAAAAATAATGAATTAATTGAATAACTTGAACAAAACTTGAAATTTATTAAATCAATTTATGGGTCCTGTAGATTAGGTGTATTCTAGTCCCTCCACACAATTTGGGACCTATAGCACAATGCATGCTACCCCAAATACACAAATATCAACACTAATCCCTTAACCCTTTACATTTTGTTATCTAGCAAATGAACACAAGTATGATACCTTGATTTGCATATCTATCTCCCAAGTGTCTTCATATCACATGTCAATAATTTTAGGTGTTCTAGAGACACGAGGTACTATTAATGATAATTTCATAGGATATATGCAAATGATGTTGGATAAATGAATTCAATAATCCATGGACATGTTCATCTATTTTTATATATAGGAAAAAAAAAAGTTAAAATAATTTTTTTTAATGTTGTATATAAAAAATGATTCATGTAGGTTATCAATAAAATATTTTTATAATAATTAATATAGACAAATATTTAAAAATATATTAATAATAAAAAATCATTTCTCTTGTTGAGAAGCAAAGTGGACACTAGATAAAAGTGTTGAGAACTGACAGAGCTGGAGAATATACGTCCAAAGACTTCCTACGTTTCTGCAGAGACCATGGAATTCACAAGCAGTTTACCACAAGGTATAGACCTCAGCGAAATGGTGTACAGAAAAAAAGAATAGGACCGTCATGGACATGGTAAGAGGCATGTTGAAGGAAAATCATTTTCCAAATGAGTATTGGGAAGAAGTTGTAAATTGTGCAGCTTATATTTTAAATAGATGTCCAACCAAAGTTGTTATGAACATAGTTCCAGAAGAACCATGGAGTGGGACAAATCAAGTTGTCACTCACATGAGAGTGTTTGGATGTGTGGCATATGCACATGTCCTGGATCAGTTAAGGAATAAGTTGGACAGGAAGGGGGAGAAGTGTATATTTGTTGGATAGAGTGATGAATCAAAGGCTTACAAGTTCTATAATCCATCAATCAAGAAAGTAATAATGAGAAGATATGTTTAGTTCATTGAAGAAGAAACTTGGGATGGAAGTTTAGAGAAGACTGTAAATGTGAAGACATGTATTTCACATGAAGACAAAGAGGAATTGATTACAGAAAATAATTCCTCAATGGTGGATCCTCCTTCACCTACACAAGCTCAACATAGCACACCAAAAGAAAGAAATAGAACAACAATTCAAAACCAAGGAATTGATTCTCCAAGCACACCATAGGGATCAACAAATCCCTCAAGTTCAAGTACAACTCCAAGCACATCTTCATGAGATACAGAAAGACCAAAACTCAGAAATTTAATTGAAATTTATGAGCAAGAAGAAGTAAATAATAATTCTCGTCTGAATTCTTTATTTTCTTTATTTTTTCATGTTGATGACCCAATCCATTTTGAATATGCATTCAAAGAATAGAAGTGGATTGAAGTAATGAATGAAGAGATAGGAGAAATATAAAAGAATGACACATGGGAGTTAGTGGACCTCCCACAAGGAAAAAAAGTTATTGGAGTGAAATGGGTCTATAAGACCAAGAGAAACATTGAAGGCAGGATAGAAAGGCACAAAGAAAGACTTGTTCTCAAAGGCTACAAGGAGCAACAAGGAAGAGACAATGAGAAAACCTTTGCACTTGTTGCAAGGATGGAGATAATGTGGACAATGCTGTTAATAACAGTACAAAAAAATGGAAAGTTTATGAAATGGATTTGAAATCAAAATTCTTGAATGGAGTGTTGAAAGAGGAGGTGTATGTTGAACAACCTCCTAGCTATGAGATAGAAGGCCAAGAATACAAAGTGTTTAAGTTGAAGAAAACTCTTTAGGGGCTGAAGCAAGCACCAAGAGCATGGTACATAAGGATTGATGCTTACCTAGTGGAAAATGGGTTTGACAAATGTGATGGCGAACCCACAATCTACAACAAGGAAAATGATGGTAAAATTCTTATTGTTGTTTTGTATGTAAATGATTTATTTTTCAAACAATGATGTTTCTCTCATTGTTGATTTTAAACCAGACATGAAAAGTGAATTTGGAATCACTGACTTGTGTTTAATGAGATATTTTTTGTTCATAGAAGTGAAGCAAAAAAAAAGGGGATTTTTATCTCCCAATAAAAATATGTTGAAGAAGTTTTAAAGAGGTTCAATATGCAAAACAAAAAATCATCAACAACTCCAATTGTCATGGGGTTGAAACTGAGCAAGGAAAAATGCAGCAAGAATGTCGATCTGACAATGTACAAGAGCATGGTTGGTAGTCTAATGTATTTGATTACAACTAGGCCTGATATAATTTATGCCGTAAGATTGATATCCATATTCATGGAGACACCCAAGGAGAGACATTGGCAAGCAGGCAAGAGAATATTGAGGTACGTAAATGGAAAAAATTAGTATGGTGTTCTATACTCCAAAACTGATAATTTTAAGTTGATTAGTTACATTTAAAGTGATTGGGCTGGAAGTATTGATGACAGAAAGGGCACAACAGGGTATGCCTTTCATTTTGGATCAGGAGCCATTTCATGTGATTCCAAGAAGCAACCAATAGTTTTATTATCAACAGCAGAAGCCAAATATGTAGCAGCAACAACAACAACATGTAAAGAAGTTTGGATGAGAAGGATGTTGAGAGATTTATGTCATGAGCAATACAAAGGAACCACAATTTATTGTAATAACAACTCAGCAATTGAATTTTCAAAGAATTATGTTTTCCACAAGAGAAAAAAGCATATTTATGCCAAATACCATTTTATAAGGGAATTAGTTAACAATGGTGAAATTTGTTTACAGCATTGTAGGTCAGAGGAACAGTTTGTTGATATCCTCACAAAGCCATTGGGACAAAAAAAAAATTATCAAACAGTGTTTGGGAATGATTGATAATGGTAATTGTGATTAAGGGGGAGTGTTGGAAATAACTCTCAACCACGGCCATGAATAAGGAGTGGAAGCAACCCACATTTCATTGATTTTTTTCTATGCAGGGAAGGACAAGCCTCAGATTTCAAATTTGGAGGCATCCACGCAAAAACCAAAACAGAGTAGATTTCAAATTTGGAGGCATTCACGCAAAAACCAAAACAGAGTACCTGAGTCCTTCTTCTCTATGTTTATTTCTTTTCGCGTTGACTTACTGTTTCCCGCAACTTCATGCCCACAAATTTTCTTGTTTACCCTTAAGCCTTTTGGCTGAATGTTATTTCCCCTCCAATGCGATATCGGCGAGACCCGCCTCAAACCTTCACCGCATTGTAAACTATTGCAAACCTTTACATTTTGTTTATTCCTTACATCCGCACCATATTTCATTTTCCTTCATTAAATCCTCGCACATCGCAGCCTACAACTTTTAAGTTGTAACACTTCAGCACTTCGCCAAATTTAAGATTTTTCCAATGCGATTTGGTGGGACCCACAACCTACCTTACCGCATTACAATTCCTCTTTATTTCCTTACCTTTCACATATTTCACACTTACATTTTAATGCATCACCCCCCACACATAGCAAGATTTCCCACTTACCTTTTAAGTCGCCTGTAAGATGTTTTATGTTATTTGTGATGCAATCACAAATGGGCACGTGTCAAGCTCAAGAGGGTAGCATAAAGCGCACATCGCAAAGCTCAAGAGTTAACGGATAAGTGGCCGGAGGTTAAGATGTTTGTGTTGTGATGCGATATGTACCATGTCACATCACACATCACAATGTTTTGAATTTTCCAATAAGTGCAGATGTTAAAAGTTAAAATCGTCGATGAGCGATTTGTGATGGAGTTGTCGGACGCGATGTGTTTTCAGAGCCAAAACCTATAATATTTGAGGTTCCCTATTTTTGTTTATGTAGGTGTTTTCGGGTATAAGTAGCTGAATAGAGATGAGAGACGATTTGGTTGTTGAAAGTCCAATTTTGCATTAAATTTCTTTGAATGCTCAGGTTCCTGCCAATTTTGCATAAAACCTATGTAATTTCATTTTTTTAATGTCATGGAATGAAAACTCTGAATCGTTCCTCTTCTATGTAAATCACTGTCTATCTGTGAATTTTTACTTTCTACATTTTATGCATTCTCTGTGTTGAAAGGGGAATGCATTCCTCTATGTTTTATTTATTGAGAATTTTCAACAATAACAAAGAAATTGATGAGAACTAATTATCTTGGTTGATTCTAATGTTCAATATTTAGACTTTATTTTTATGACTAATTCACTACCTACTAACCCCGATTCGAAATAAACATTCTGTGCAAGAACTATTTGCATATCACACTAATGTAAATGGATATCTTCTTCTTCATCCCCATCCCCATCTCCATAGTGTAATTTGCAGTGGCTTTTGGAAATCAAATGATTCGTAACACCTTTTAGACTTGAAAATGGTTTTCGTTCCTCATTGCAATACAAACAAATGAAATCGTTGGCAACCTCCGATGACATAAAAAAAAACAAAAAAACAAAAAGAATAAGAATTAAATTCCACTTCCAAGGAAATCAACTTGAAATTAGTCGAAATTAGACAAGTGAAATAATATTGTTATATAAATATGATCTTCTCATAAATAAACATACCTTAATGCCAAGGTAACTGAGTAAGCCTCCGGGATCTTTCCAATATTGGCCGTGACAAATAAAAATTCCATGGTGCTTGTGCATATGCTGTATACGGCTCTCCACGGTCCCTGCCTCTGACCTGAAATCACATATGAAGCAGCAAGTGGCATCCCACTCTAACTTCTCTGCATTTTCCAGAGAATCTGGTGATTTAGACTCCGACGTAGTTGAATTTATAAAAATGTCGCTACCATACATCTGCTTCCTCTTCGACGGTTCATCATGCAAAGTTTGTTGTCTATTTTCAAATAAAGCTTCTGTCACTCTAGGAAGCCCAATAGCCTAAGAAATTGAAAAATTACGGATCAATAATGTTTCCAAAAACCATTATATACTTCCAAGGCACATTAAATATGAAATACATTTTGAAAAATTAACGTAAGAGACTGATAGCATTTGCAGTGTGATGAGTAACAAATTAATATATATATACACCTCTCTCTTGATATTGTAGCGGTGCCATTGAGACCTGCAATGAAATTCTCGCGCTTACTCTTCATCGAATTGTGCATTACAGGTGTTACAAGAAAAGGCCATAATTTTTTTTATTAAAATTCAACAAATCCCAATCCCTACTATATTTTGTTTGAACAAATCGCAATCCCTAATCTTGTAAACCCTAATTTCAACTCGATAAGATGAATGTTATATGCTTTCTTCACTCTGTATGTGTTTGATCAAAATTCAAAACTAGCCTTTCAGATAGTCCTTTTAGACACATTCGTATGTACCGGAATGTCACCTCAATATTAGTGGTTGATTTTGGATTATGAGTCCTTTCACGTCGGTTTAAAAATGTTCAGACTACCAATGGGTGATTAAGTATTTCCTGTGGTTTTTGGTGGGAAGGTGGACAGGCACAAACAATAAAGCAGATGTCATAGCTCTTTGGGAATTCAGATATATGGTGAGGTAAGGGCATCATAAACTAGGTGAAGGAATTCAACAGCCTCAATACACCCATTTTAATTAACTAGATGAAGCTTATGAGAACCTTCATAAGCACCTTTCAGCATATCAATTTTGACCACATATATAGGGAGAAAAACATGACAATAGATTTACTTTCTAAGAGAGGAATGGTTAGGGATTTATGTAAGTTCTATTTTTCTTCTTTTGAACAGGGATTCATGATTAATGATTGTGTCTATTTTTCTTCTTTTGAATAGAACACGGACTCATGATTAATACTAGAAGCATTAATTGCTTATAGAAAATTCGGTATTTTGAAAAACTATCATAATTTTGAAGAAAATGTAATGTACAATAGAATAACAATAGGAAGAATTGAAAAGGTGAGACTGTGGCATATTTCTCATTATTGAAGGCATATGCAATGCCAATCTGAATAGCAGTAACAAAACTGATCATTATGAAACACAATGCTGAAAATTTAAGAAATATATTAGATGTGAGATCTCTAGCTATAACAAAATTGGTCATTATGAAACACAAGGCTAAAAATTTAAGAAATATATTACATGTGAGATCTCTTCCTCATGTAAATGATGGCATGAAAAGAAAGAAAAGAATAGTGTGAAAATGTACTATCTTTTTTGTTAATATAAATAATATTTTTTTTCCTCCAAAAAAATTAAAGTTCACAACAATATTTCTAATAAAAGAAGGTGGGGTAGATAACAACCATTCCTATCACCCAAGATGACCCCAATTAACATTAAAAACAAATAGTGTGGAGAATAAAATAACCACTCTTCCCAACAACCATCCAAAAACAAATAGTGTAAAGAAGAAAATAACCACTCTCCCAAACAACCATCCAAGATAGTTAATTAAAAACACATAGTGTGGAGAAGAAAATAATCACTCTTCCAACAACCATCCAAGATAATGCCAATTCACATCATAATATCTATATATATTTAGAATTTTTAAAAGTAACAATGATCCTGTTATTTGATTACAATATTATTCATATAATTATATACAATCAAGAGATTTTATCTTCTCAACACTTGTAATCTAGAGTTAATTTCATGAATATTATGGGTTTTCAATACCATGGGTCAAATTTATTTTATAAGGTTATTTTTATTTTGTTAATTTTACTTTTATTTTATTATGACTGAGTTAACATGTTTACATTACATTAATATTTTTATTTAATTTCAATTTAATTTTATTTCTATTTACGCCAGCCTAGATCCATCTACCAATCACACACATGAGGGATTAAATCTCTTTTCACTCTAAAATAGGTTTGCATGTCAATAGATTGGATGTAGAGTGGTTTTATAATTATAATTATAAATATAATTATTAATTTTATGTTTATGTTTATGTTTATTTTATTTTATAATTGTTAGTTTTAGTTTTATGTAATTTGACCAAGTCAAAATGTTTTATTGATAATTATAATTATTAATTTTATTTTTTTTAAGTCAAAATGTTTATAGTAAGTTACAATATCTCTGACATACCTTTTTTTTATTTTAAATTTAGTTTTAAAAATATTATAAAATAAAATCAAAATATTTTAAAATTAAAATAAAATATTTTGAATTTCAAATGAGTTATGGTTTTTGGGAAACGATAATCCATGGTATTGTAACAAAGCCTATTTATAGGTTAATAATTTCCATGGTAAAATGGGTTGAATATCCTTGACTATGAATTTTGATATATTCTAAGTTTATGGTAAATATTATTTTTTATGTGCTTATTTATTAAATTTAAATATGCTTAGGAAACCATTATTTTACCCTACTACAACTTCCCATGCCATTTTTCTTATAAATTAAATTAAAAAAAATGTTATAAATTAAATTAAAATAAACTACTTAAAAAATGTGACACACAATCCTTCTTACCTTATATTTAACACCTACAAATCTTCCCCATTCTAACCTGTAGAATGCCTATGGGCCCAAAAACATTACATTAGACATCTTTCTCTCTCTCTCTCTCTCTCTCTCTCTCTCTCACACACACACACACACACACATATATCAACACTTACCATTTTTTACCACTAAGAGGAAAGAAGGTGGAGTCCCATAGCAATAACCAAATGAGTCTCATCTATGAATTCTCTATATATCCATTCCATTCTCTATCCATGAGTGGGATACTAAATCATTCAGATATATATGCATGCCCAACTACTCACTATTCATTCGAGTAGATGGATCACTTTACAAGAAAAACAATTGATAGAAACAATTATACACACACACACACACAGACATATATATATATATATATATATATATATATATATATTATTAGGTGTAAATAATTAATAAACTAAGGAGAGAGATAGAGAAAATTTAAATCAAATATCAAGGATAATGATTAGTATGGTACAAAAGTTGTAATGTACTGTAAACATTTTCACTCGTTCAAAATAAAATAAAAATAAAAATAACCCTATATTAAAACAAAAATAACTTCAAATAATAACAATTTATCTTTAAGTGCACCTTTTTGAAAACTTTCCCCGTTCATTTTTTGATCAAATCTTTCTAGAATCCTGTAGCAATTCGTTGAAATAAAAAATTTGATGGGTCAAATTTGCAAAATCAAAGTGCCCCAGGGTTTTTCATGGTGTTACTCCAAGCTAAGTTGGAGTGCTAGAATAGGGAATTGTAGGCTTGCGACCCAAGGTGTGGGATTTTCACCGAAGCATGTGATTGTGAAACCATGAGTAATTTAGGACATTTAATTATTTTAAGTGATAGAACATCTTGAGAGAAATGCAGAGGAAAATCACTCAAATTTGAGGTCTAGAACTTGACATATGAATTGTTTATTATATATGGGGAGTTTTGTGAATGAAAAGTCATGTAGGATTGAGTTATTAGAAAGTTAGACAAACTCACCATGTTTATTTTCTGGAGCCCTCAATTAAGATATAAATTGAGGTGATCTAGAGGTCATTTGAATCATCTAAAGTGCAACAATTTTTTGGTAAAACATCTCTTGTGGTAGTCACAACTCAAGAGGGAGGGTGTTTAGGAGAATAATGAATATTTTAGGTATTTTTTGCAAGCTTGACAAGGCTGAGGAGCAGTAGAGGAAATTCGAGTTGAATTTTCACTGTTAGGTGCATGTTTCACGGTGTTTTGTCATTTTTTCTGGAGGATCACACACTCTATGAGATAACAGAGGCACCACAAGCCAGTTATGGGCTTGTTGTAGGGGACATAAATCCTACCTCACATTGTAGAAGCTAGGTACATGAAACATCGAAATGCAACAAAGGGAAGGATGTAAGCCACTATGGAAGGAAGGATTGTTGAAGGGGTTAAAGAGGGCTAACATGGACTATGCATATGCCTTAACTAGACCCGCAACAGTTGCACTAGATCATGCGTACAACTATGTTAATTTTTTCATGATGAATTGTTGCTAGAGGATAGGTCCAATATTGGACAAAGGTATTGGCCATTTGAGGACCGTTGGAGGGAAACATGAAAGTGCTTAAGTGTGAGCCCGAAATGCAGTGGAGGGAAGAAATCTTAGCTGCTAGAAGAGGTAGTTGTTGGAGCTCAAGATTTTTTTATCCAAAGGAGTAAAGTGTTGACAAGATATGTTCATCATTGGAGAAGAAACATCTGATGGTGATAGGTGGTAACCTTACTGCACTATTTTTGTCTTTATTGGAGTAGCATAGGAAGACCATAATGGGAAGATAAGTCCCAAAAAAATTGAGGAGAAACACTAGTAAAAAGACCATATCCTTTGATGATATATGTAATTATGATAAGCTAGAGGGAAGATTATGGAGACCGATTTCACTGGCCTAAAGGATTTGGTGCATTGATAGAGGCAGGTGTTATTGATTAAGATCGAAGGGGCCGCCTGTGTACATGATATGAAAAAGAATTTGTGATCATAGAATACATCAACTAGACTGTTATATTATATTTTATTTTGTATTCTTTTACTTTTAGATATTTGAGGGCCATTATCCATGGCACTGGAGCCCTAGAGTGTTGTATTATTCAATTGGATTAATATAACAAATATTGGGTTATTCTACAACATTGTGTAAAATGTTGTGTATTTTGTGCACTAGTATATTTAATTTTTTTATATTCCACTATGCAAAGTAGCTTCATTATTATTCTTTGTATTTGGATTAATATAAATAATATTGGGTTATTCGTAAAATTGTGTAAAAAGTTGTGTATTTTTTGCACTAGTAGATTTAATTTTGTTTATATTTACACTTTCCAAAGTAGGTTCATTATGACTCTTGGTTTGATAGCATCAATGATCTAATATTCTATCTTAGAAAAACTCCAAAATTTATCATAATTTTTTTTTGAGAAACTCCAAAATGTGGCACTTAAATACAAATCCTTAGAATAATAAAAATAAAAAATTCTATATATATGTTAAAATAAAAATAACTTCAAATTAAATTAAAAAAGATAAAAAAATCTTGTTATTGTTCGTTTTCTTGTTAATGTAAACTTGATTTGTTCAAGCTACTGGTGGTATTGGAGCTGGATTTTTATGAGATCCCATGGTTTTCATGTGGAATATAATCTATTTAAAGAATAAAATTAATTGAGCCTAGATCCATCTTACTCTGGATATACCAAATTCAAAGAGGGATCAAATCTCTTTTCACTCTAAAGAGGTTTGCATAGCAAGATATTCAAGATCTCTCTCAGATGGTATTTGAGGTAGAGTTTTAAGAGATCCCATGGTATTCATGTGGAATATAGTCTATTTAAAGAATAAAATTAAACTAGCCTATATCCATACTGTGGATATACCAAAGTGACAAGGGATCAAATCTCTTTTGACTCTAAAAGAGGTTTGCATCTCAAGAGATTCAAGATCCCTCTCAAATACACATTTTTTTTTGTGCCCTTTGTGGTTTAATAAATTTACAATTTCCTTTAAATAATAATTTTAAAATAATATAAATAATTCTTAAACTATTTTTCGATTTGTATTATGTTAAGAAAAATTAATGGAGAATGGTTATTTCAATTATTATGTTATTATTTTTTTATTTGAATTTTTTTAACTTGTTGAGCCTAGAGGCTCAATATATAGTACAGTATGAGATAGATGTGTAAATATGTCTAATAAAATAAGGTGGAGAATATACAATCATTCCTCCCAATCACCCAAGATGGCCACAGTTAACATTAAAAACAAATAATCTGGAGAAGAAAATAATCACTCAACCCAACAACCATCCGAAATAGTTAATTCAAAATAAATATCGTGGAGAAGAAAACAACCACTCTGCCAAACAACCACCCAAGATAGTTAATTAAAAAAAATAGTGTTTAAAAGAAATAACCACTCTACCCAACAACCATCGAAGGTAAAGCCAATTCACATCATTAAAAAATATATATATATATATATTTAAAAATATATATAATTTTAAATTTTAAAAGTAACAATGATCTTGTTATTTGATTACAATATTATTCATACAGTTATATAGAATCAAGAGATTTGGTCTCTTTTGACACTTGTATTTCTACAATTAAGATGAATCTAAGGTTGTTTACTTTGTCTCATTAAATAGGTTATATTCCACATGAATACCAAGAATCAACATCATATTTTCTATTTTTTACATTACATTATACTATTCTTTTTATTTAATTTAATTTTTTTTATTTATTTTTATGTAATTTGAATTATTCAAAATGTTAAACATTACATTACATTACCAATAGATTTATGTAAATTTCTTTTCACTCTAAAAGAGGTTTGTATCTCAAGAGATATAAACCGACTCATTTCTTGGTAGCTCTAGTTTCGCTTAAATTTTTCGAGTTATATTCGACATGAATATCATGGGTTCTCAATACCATGGTTCATTTTTTTATAAGGTTAGTTTTATTTTGCTATTTTTACTTTTATTTTATTATAACCTAGTTAACATGTTTACATTACATTAATATTTTTATTTAATTTCAATTTTATTTTATTTTTATTTACACCTAGATCCATCTACCAAGAACCTAGAATATTCAACCAACCAGGCTTCTAGAAGTTACCTTTTCGTGTTCACTTTCATTTTACGGGGTTGTGTAGAACAGAGTGGGGATCATGGCGGCTAATAGAAGTATCAACGCATGCACAAACAATGGTCACAAAAAGCATGCAGGTAATATTTTAAAGGTTTTAAAGAGATTTTCCCCAGTTTCCAAGACTTGGTTCAGAAACATTCATATTTTTTACTCTAAGGGAGCATGATATAGATGGTGATAGACCTATAATAACAGTCAAATGTCATGGTGAAAAAATGATGTGTAACATGTTGGGATTTGAGAGAAGGTACTGGCTCTGATACCAATTGTTGGAAATACTGAGGGGAGATGAATCAATATTTCTTTACAATTGTTATATTTACGAGATATATCATTTATATTTATAACAAAAAATGAAAAATAACAACAAATAATTTTTTTAATCTCAATAAATCAAGTACTATATATGTGTAGGGCTACAACCGTAGATGAAGACACCAATATTCAATCTCCCACGCTCCTACCAGTATTTTTCCAAGCATCAACTTGTAATTTCCAAGGCTCCAAACTTCTCACTTTGAAGCAAGAACCTCTAGGGCTCCAACCCTATCTCTGGTACAATATCCAACCTAGTTTCTTCATGAATCCTATCCTCTAGGGCTCCAACCATATCTTTAAAGGCACCAACCTTGTTTCTATGAGGCTCCAACCTTTAGCTTTAATTCGTCATGATAATTTAATGTTCCTAAAGGGTCCCAATATATCCTGTAACCAACCTTGACAAAGTCATCACGTTCATCTTCAACAATGACTTCACTTAGTCTCCAAGTAACTTCATCAATGACAATCGTGTCTTCTTATGAAGGTGTCTCCACAACTCTTCATTTTACCCAAACAAGATCCTTCAAGGTCACATCACAAGGGCCTTTAACCGTGCATCACAAAGTCAGTAATTAACACCAAGGTCTGCTACTATAAGGTATCTTCAATCTGTTCAAAAGGATTTTACACAAGTCCCACGAGACTACCTCTCAAGTTTCTTTATAAATTTTCCCCATATGATGCTTCAACAAGGGTTTCTATGTTATCTTAAAATGTGCTCCAAAATCTTACAAAATAACTTCCAGGTCTCCTTAAAATATTGTTCAATTTTTGTAGTAGTTATTCAATGAATTCTTCTAATGATTTCTCCCAAAAAACCAAACAAATCCAAGCTCAATTAGTTCGAAAGTCCTAATACTATTGCTTCAATTTTCTACTCTGTCAAGTTATCGTGAATTCTTCCAAATATCTAAGTTCAAGACTACTTCAAGATTGTATTCAATGATGTTTTAATAGGGCTTATCCAAGCTTCAATAATGCTTCAATATATCAATTTAAAAATATGTTAATGATGGTGCTTTCACAACTCTAAATATCATAAATTCTTGTTAAAGGTTTTGCCACAAGTTTGTGGTTTAATTTTTTACACACAGTCCAAGCTAGAGTTTTAATATCCATCATTCCAAGATATCTAATTTTACAAGAATAGGTGCCACAATTTCTTAATAGATCAAACCTCCACAATACTGTAACAATACCTCACAAATGTCACTGCTTCTAGGTGTTATTTTCTCCACAGCTTTGAAGCTTTTATGCTAATTCCAAGTGTTAATAAGCCTCCAAAAGGTGACTTCTTATATGGCCAAGCATTGTTTAGTATTTCTGAGGCCTTGTAGCCTAGAATAGATTTGATCTCTCATATGAGATTCTACAGGTATCTCCAAATATCCAAAGTGTATTTTCCTTGCAAATCCTAATCTTTGCAAGTTTGTAACAAGACTTTACTATTAAAGGAAGTATGAAAATATTAAGCTTCAAATGGGAGTTGTCACCTCAAAACACACATGATTTTCATTGAAATGGGTGGTTGTGATATTTTCTTTAGCATTTAATGTCTCCTCACATTGGGCCCTATCAAAATGTACTTGTAGTAGTTATATATGAGTTTTAAGCAAAACGACCACACTCATACAATACAGGGACTCCAGGAAGCTTCTCCTACTATCATCATCTCACATCGAATGAAGAAGCTTTTAAAAATGGGTCTTCATAGGAGAGTAGTGAAATTTAATGCCATCCATGCCATTAAATCCACTCCTTCTCACATTCTTCTTGATGTGCAACATGTATTAGATCGACACCAGTGGGTATTTGAAAAAGCTAAGGATCTCCCACCCTCTAGGGGGGAACATGATCATAGCACCCCTTTTCTCCTAGGTACCTGGCTGGAAAATGTCCACCCCTATCGATATGCCTTTTTACACAAAAATAAAATTCAAAAAATAATCAAGGAACTTCTCAAAGACGGTGTTATTCATCCCAACACCGACCCTTATTCATCTCCAGTGGTCATGGTTCTATGTAAATATGGTGAATGGCACATGTTTCACGATTTTAGGGACCTTAAAAATATCACTATCAACGAAAAAATTATTATCCCAATAGTTGATGATATTCTTGATGAACTGCACGATACCGAATATTTTACCAAGTTGCACATCCGCTCAGGCTATCACCAAATAGGATTAACAATGTTGACATTCCCAAGATAGCATTCTAAACTCATGAAGGCTATTATGAATTATTGGTCATGTCATTTGGTATTTTTAATACCCCATCCACTTTTTAGAGCATCATGAACCACCTTCTGAAACTATATCTCATAAAATTCATCCTGGTCTTTTTTTATGAAATTCTGGTCTACAACATAAAAAGGGACACTCACCTTCATCATTTTGACCAGGTATTGCAACTTCTCTAATATCATAAAATATTTTTCAAATTATCCAAGTGTTCCTTTGGCATGGAAGAAGTAGAGTATTTTGGACACATTGTTTGTGGTGAAGGAGTGAGGGTTAACAACCCAACCATTAACCACTAAACTACATAACCCGTAATCACCAAATCCCTTAGCTCTTGACCCTTAATCCCTTAAACCCTAACACCTAATCCCTTAAACCTTTCCTTTTCTATATCTAGCAAATGAACACAAGTATGATACCTTGATTAACATGTCCATCTACCAAGTGGCTTCATATCATATGTATTTAATTTTAGGTATATGCAAATGACATTGGATAAATGAATTCAATAATCCATGGATATCTTCATTTATATTTATATATAGAAAAAAAAAAAGTTAAAATATTTTTTTTTTAATGTTGTATATAAAAACATATTCATGTAGGTTATCAATAAAATATTTTAATAAGAATTAATATTGACAGATACTTAAAAATATATTAATAATGAAAAATCCATTTTAAATTGTGTGAAAAATAGCCATAAAAAACCATTTTTTAGTTTTACATATTAATAATATAAGAATATCGGTAGCCTATTTACAAATTAATAATATATATATATATATATATATATATATATATATTTCTGTGTGTGTGTGTGTGTTTGAAAAACATGAAGCACTATTCTTATTCATGAATATTATTAATAGGCTTTGTTAATAATATTCACAAATAAGAATCTACTAGCCTAAAATTATTTTTCAAGTCAACAATGGGAAGAGTATAATTTGTTAATATTTGAATAAAAAAAATTTGAAAAGGTGCAAGCAATGTTCTCTTGAATGCAACAAGTATTACTTAGACATTTTGCATAGTTAGTTCTATTTATATTAGTATATTACATATTAATATTAATATACATGTATACTATCGAAATAATTCTTTTTTTTATATTTTATAGTTTATTTATCTTAAACTTGAGTACCACTTAGATTTGAAGCTCTAGTGTAGTGATGGCTCCTTTGGCCCTTAGGACATACTAGACTCTTGTTACCTTTCAACAAAATGTTTCTCTAGTAAAGCTTAGAGTTTTCTCCTACCAACTTTACATTGAAATAAATCATGGTATTCCTCAATAGCATCATATTTGTTGTATCTATTGCTTCTAGTTTGGGATCTAAGACCACTTTAGATTTCAACAATTTTCCTACTAGAAGGAAATAAAATTGAAAAAATATATTATCTACTTAAAGTTTAATAATTTATAATCAATTTCAAAGGACTCATAGCTTACAAAATTTTAATAAAAATAAATTGATTTCAAAGAAATCATAGATGCTATAGTTATAACAATTAAAGTCTACAGTAGAATTATATGTAATTTGAAATGGAAACTATTTGATATCTAAAATTTGTCTACGGAATTATGTAACTTTACGTGTCATCACATTACTCCATACTTAATTTAATTAGAATTATTTTCTTTACTAATATAATTCAAATGCTCTTGAATGTAGTATTATTATTGATTTAATTGTCAAGGGGAGTCCAATATTTATTTATTTTGAGTAAGGTTTAAAAGTTGGACCAACCAACTTTCAAGTTGGATTCGTAAGGATAAGTGAGTGCATTTGAATGGTATCTATTGTGGAAGATGAGAAATGTGTGAAAATAAGAGATTTGAGGTGCACAAGGAGCATAAGGATGATGTTAGTGATAAAAGAGGTTTACAATAAGCTAAGGCTTTGGCATCGAGTCCTTATACATGTGGATCATACTCAAGTCAACTATAAAGAGACTATCATTTTGAAATGTGGGAATAAAGAACAAATTGAAAAGATGTAAGCAATATTCTCTTGCATACAACAAGTATTAATTACAAGTTGTGCACAATTAACTCTATATATATTAATATATTACATATTAATATTAATTTACATGTATAGTGTTGAAATAATTTACATTTTTTTACATGTTATAGTTGTTTTATCTTAAAATTGAGTGCTATTTAGATTTGAATCTCTTTTGTAGGGTTGGACTCCTTTAACACAAAATGAGTCATTTATGGAGTTTATAAACAAGTTTGAAGCTTGAGAAAGTTCTAAGAAGGTTAAGAGGATGGAACTTAATATGATACAGTGTTTAGAAGTGAGCAAAGAATCTTTAATATATTCCCACATATCAAATAGTAGTTAATATTCTTACCAAGTACTTTGAAGGAGGGAAGTTTGATGAGTTCAAAGGCAAACTTGTTGTTGGCCCTCGTTTTTTATCTCTTTTTGTTTACGAAATACATATTATTTGTCATACTATTCATCTATACACCATCATATCCACCATATTTTGACCAGCTAATGCATATAAAGATATTTAAATTAATTTTTCCAACTCTTAGAATTTTTTGTAAAAAATGAATTTTAAGTGGATTTTTGGACATCATGAGGAATTTCCATAATGGCCTCATGGTTTGCATATTTGCAGGACACTTGGACTCGAGATGGATATATTTCTAGAATGCTTAGGAACTAAGATTAAGTGTACACCTAATGGTACATTCAAACCGAGATTTAATAGGCACAGTCAAAGGTGGTCAAACAGGACCTGTTTTTATAGAGGATCCCTAAGAACTAGGTCAAAATTCTTATTTTGGGGGATTTTCCAGATTTTGATGGATCTGACAGATGAATTCAACCTGATTGGATAAAATTTTTATAGTCATGACTATAGGAGATATTTTAGATGCATTTGTTGGATACTTTATCTATTTATGCCTGAAACTTTGAAGGCATTGATATTTAGAATTTGTATGACTTAACATTATTATTTCTGAGACTTTGGAGACCTAATTGAAGATATTTTATATTCCCTTTGCTATTTTTATATGTTGATTGGATGAATGAAGTTTTAAGTAGCTGAAAACACCTTCAATGTGTGAGGCAAGGGTGGAGGGCCCCCACACCAAGCTAAGTGCACTTCCTATTTTATTTGTAGTCACAATTTTTGAATTAGTTTTCTTATGATTAACTTGTTTATGTTGATGATTTATGAGTGTTGATGAATCTAATTATCATTATTATTTTTCATATGAAAGGACAAACAAATGTTTAAGTTAAACATTCTTTCTATCTAATTAAGATCTTAAGTGAGAATTCATCTTTTCATGCTTTTAATGCTTTTCTAAATTCTTATTTCTAACAATAGCATTATTGATAAATGAATCTATGATGAAAGACAACCAAGACCTCTTGAGTGAAGATTCTCTTCAATTATTTTTTCATGTATCTTAATCTATTTTTCAATTAGTAGTTTTGATTTCTAATTCATGAAGTAATCTTATTAGAGAATGACAAACAAATCACTTAAGTTAGGAGATTCTTCTGCTTCTGATTGCACACTTGAATTGAGAAATTTTTTAAGTTAGATTTAAATTTGTAATATGCATTTCCTTAATCATTGATAAACCATTGTCTAAATTTATCATAACTGAAACCCATATACTTTGGGGATGCTTCTAAGTTCCACTAGCCTGGATTGATAATAAATACTTGTGTTAGTTTACACAGTAGATTGACCCATAGAATTTTAAATACATACATTCAAGCTAGCGGTAGAATTGGGGATGTAATTATATGAAGCACAACAACAAATAATTATGGAGTTAAATCAACTAGATGAGATACGACAGCAAGTAGTAGATCACAAATCTCTTGTGAAAGAACAAAGAATCAAATGGCATGATCGATTCATGAAGAATAAAGTGTTTTAGAAAAGAGATTGTGCATTCTTGTTTGACTCCAAGTTAAAATATTTCAAAGAAAATTTTACAACCCATTGGCTTGGGCCATATGAGATTGAAGAAATCTTTAAAAATGGAGTTTTGAAGACAAAAACAATTGACAAGGCATCTATTTCATTTATCATTAAGGAACATAGGCTTAAAGTTTACAATAAGCCTATAAATAAAGAGGATTTTATGAGAAAAATTTCCATAGATTCAGATCTAGAACTAATGGGGCAGCATAACAATATGCCTCTCATGACTCTAGAAGAAAAAGAAGAATAAGAGTTTGGTTGTGAAAATTCAAGAAACTGGCACAATACAAACTTGAATTCATAGTGGAAAACCAACTTGTATGGCCAATATGAATTCTCTTTTTTTTTCATTTTACTTCACTATAATTTTTGCAGTTATACCCCATGAGACATGTCAGACTTGAGGAAAAGTCTTACCATCAACCTTGGGGAAGGTGTGTAATAAAACTATGAAAATAATTTCAGAAGCTGAATTGGAGACTGAATATGAATTAGAATTACAAAGGAACCTGGTACATCATTCAACATATACAGAAGGGACGTTAATTATTATTGAGAAAATTATCTAGAAGGGACCTTTATCATTACGGCAAAAGAAATTTTCAAACATTATTACAAATTATGCCAGAAGGGACCTAAAAATACAAAATGTCAGAAGGGACCTGAGCTACATCAATATTGAAGATCATGGTAGAAGGGACCTAAAATGTCAAATTTTAATGTGAAAAAGGGACCTGAACAACATCATTCCAAGTCAAATCAAATGCAAAGTAGAAATAGAGTCTCTACAGAGTCTAAAAGAGCCATCTTTATAACAAAAATAGTGTCGACCATCATGAACATCAAATAGTTTGAGGGAATAAAAGTACAGTAAGTAACAAAATTTCTCTTAAAATTTCAATTTTTTGTGAAAATATTTTACAATTGTAAAGATAATTTAGTATTGGTTATTCTTTTTTATCACCTATGTTCTTAGCTCTACTTTATCCATATCCACACCACTATCATAATCACTCAATAAACATTCCATAATCTATCCATACCATACCCTACCCTACCTTTCTAAACAAAAGAATCATAAAAAAAGGCTTAACACAAAGAATGAGAGAAAAATGTTAAAAGGATTGTGTAATAAGTGAAGGTGAGGATGAGATGTACACCATGGATTTAGCATGCCAAATCAATCAAGAAAGGTAATCCATGGATGCACCAATCAAAGCGGTTGATGAACGGTCAAAACAAATTCAAAATGCAAAATTACAACACTGTGTAAAATGTTGAGAGAACCTCCGCCATTTCTAAAAAATTCAACCAACTGAAACACACTGTGTTTTTCACCATCATCGCCTTTCAAAAGCTCAGTGAGAGAACGAATGTGTGTAATAAAAATACACATCCATTTTGAAACTCTGTGAGAAACGACTAAACAAGAGAATACAAGAGAGAGATGTGAGGAGAATAGAAGAAATATAACGCACCAAAGAAGGCAAGAGATATAGTAGTGAGAAGAATGAAGGGATAAGGAGAATTGACTGAAGTTTCAAGCCAACATATTCGGCAGATGTGTCAAGCGACCATGCTATCAGGAGGCAAAAATCCCGTAAAGAATGAGGTAAGAAGAAAACTCAAATTTTCTTGTTTTAAAAAACGGGGATTCGCATGAGTAAATATCAGGGTTGTTAAACAAACTGAGAGTTATAAAAGGAATTTTTCTACTACGGTTTTTAAAAAAATTCATTTCCTTACGTTTTTTCATTAACACCACTCATAAATTCTCTACCACTATTCAACATTACATCTTCTGATTGATTGAATGAGTAAATGATGAAGATATTGAGTAAGATTTTCATAATATTGGCGCTTCTTGAAACATAGAAACTCCAGTTAAACCAAAAGTAATATCACAAGGATCATAGCAGAAAATCATGAGGATCATTACAAAGATAGGTAAACTTGAAAATGTCTTCGTGCACAGTCTTCTATTTCAAATTGAATGCAAACAGAGAATGGAAAGTTTGGTTTTAAATTCATGGTGAATTTGTTTTAATTGGGTTGTGTAGTAAATTAATTTAATTTTCATACTCATTCAGAGAATTTGAATCAGGTTTTATGGTCAATTATTGGTTTAAATGTCACAATCAACATGTTTTTTGCATTTTTTCATAGCAGAGGGCAAAGTCTGGTGAATTTTGAAGAAAACAGTGAACTCATTTTATGAGATTTTTAAGCTATTTTTATGAATTATCTTGCATAAAAAGTGAGCCTGGATTAGATATATAATGATTTTCCTTAGAAAATGAATTTTTTATGGAATCAACGGGTTAGAAGACACTGTTGTATAAAAAAATTCTATTTTTTTTACACAGTCAAACAAGAAGAAATTTTTTACGAAACAGAGGCAGTGGATTTTTATTTTTAAGAGATAGAGGATCAAATAGAAAGTAGGATAATAGAAACATGATTTTTTTTTAATGTTTTTATAAACCTCTCTATATAAAATCTTGTGTTTATTTAAAGCAGTAATCTCACTTCTTCCAAAGAAAATAGAGGATTGATTTCAATTACTTGGCAAGGGCAGCAAACATAGGTAAGCTTCACTAATGTGATAACATATATTACTTGATTTTTTTTTTTTTTAAATGAAGTTAATGAAAGTAGATGGGTACATGAGATGGTTTTCAGACAATATGACATCAAGAACAGTGCCCAAATATTTTTAGATTGAACATTGGAGTAGGGACACAGTTGAGAAACTTTATCAATTAGGCTTAATAGGCTTCCTTCAAAAATTCAAAGGGCATAATGTCGATATCATAAGGGAGTTTTTAAAAAATTGCAAACAAGATGAAACTATGGTGGGTAGTTTACATATTCCTTTAACTCTAGAATCTATTTCCCAAGTTTTATAGTTTCCATTATCAGGTGAACTATACCACAAAGGATTGCATTTAAAATACAAGGGTTATACCTTATTCTTGGATAAGAAAAAAAAGGGTTCTTTTGATAGGTAAAATGGGATTCCTAGGGAATGGTTCAATGAATCTTGGGCTGAATTAATTTTGATAATCCAAAAGTTTTTCACTTGTGATAACATACATAGTGTAGTACACCTATATCACATTAGGTTACTACAACATATTAAAGGAGATATCAGGATCAATTTTCCCTACTTCTTTTATAGAAACTTGATGAAGATGATTGAAAGTGTAAAATCTAAGATTAAACCCAAAGAAGCCCAAATTCATCATGAGGGACTCATAAAAATCATTGTTGACTACCAGCGGGAAACTAATGGAATGGTTTGGAAATATTTCCTAATTCAAAATAAGTTTGTAGAGAAAGGCACTGAAAACAAACTTAAACCAATGAAGGAAACAAGAAATATAGTACATTCACCTCTCCATCCAAGAACCAGATCAAAGAAGCAACAAGAAACAATTATGGTAGAGATGGAACCATCATTCTTGACCATTTCTAGGAGACAAAAAAATAGGAATTTACCAGATAGAAGGAGCAAAGAAAAAGAACTAGAAGTGCAAGTCATAGAGACATATCCTTTAACTAAACAAGCCAATAAAATTATTGAGAGGTTGCAGCAAGAAGTTTATGAAAATCATGTAGACAGAGATTATTATTTTGAAAATAATGAGGTTGAAGCTACTTCAGTTTCAAAAAATACCATGGAGGAAGACCAAAACCTTAGCACGATCAGAGAGTTAACTGATATCATGGAGGTAAGAAGAATAATGGAAAGGCACCTGAAAAGGGAGAATGAAACATATAAGACAAATAGTGAAAATTTGATTAAATAAAATGAGAAGATAAGTGAATAAATGGGAAAATTAAAAGCAAAAAAAAATCTTCTTTAAATACAAGCATTCAGGTGGATTAAGGAGAAGAATTCTTGGAAAGCCAAATATGATAAACAAAAGGTTAAAAGCTCAATCTACAAGGAAGAACAATGCAAAGATATGGATTCTCTTCTACATGCAGTGTAGCAGGAAGTGTCAAGGTCAGGAATGGGATCAACATGAGAGCTTAGGAGGTCCAAAAGGAAAAAGCAAGCATGAGGACATGCTTGAACATTAGCTTGGGGGGGATGTTGGCCCTCGTTTTTAATCCCTTTTTTTTACGAAATACATCTTATTTTTCATACTATCCATCTATACACCACCATATCCACTTTATTTTAACCAATAAATGCATATAAAAGTATTTAAATTAAGTTTTTAAATTCTTAGAAGTGTTTGTAAAAAATGAATTTTAAGTGCATTTTTGGACAACATCAGGAATTCTCGTAATGGCCTCATGGTTTGCATATCCGCAGGACACTTGGAATCGAGATGGATATATTTCTAGAAGGCTTGGGAACTGATATTAAGTGTACACCTATTGGTGTGGTTAAACCGAGCTTTAATAGGCTCGGTCAAAGGCGGTCAAACAGGACTTGTTTTTATGGAGGATCCTTAAGAACTAGGTCAAAATTCTTATTTTGTGGGATTTTCCAGATTTTGATGGATCTGATGGATGAATTTGACATGATTGGATAAGATAAATATATTCATGACTATAGGAGATATTTTATATGAAATTTTTGAATACTTTATCTATTTAAGACTCAAACTTTGAACGCATTGATATGTAGAATTTGTGTGACTAAATTATTATTTCTGAGACTTTGGAGACCTAATTGAAGATCTATTCTATTCCATTTGCTACTGTTATATGCTGATTGATTGACTAAATTTTTAAGTAGCTGAAAACGCCTTTAGTGTGCAAGTCAAGGGTGGAGGGCCCCCACACCGAGCTAAGTGAACTTCCTAGTTTATTTGTAGTTGCAATTTCTGAATTAGTTTCCTTATGCTTAACTTTTTTATGCTGATGATTTATGAGTGTTGATGAATCTAATTATCATTCTTATTTTGCATATGAAAGGACAACAAATTTTTTAAGTTAAACATTCTTTATATCTAATTAAGATCTTAAGTTAGAATTCATCTTTTCATGCTTTTAATGATTTTCTGAATTCCTATTTCTAACAATAGCATTATTGATAAATGAATCTATGATGATGGACAACCAAGACCTCTTCATTAAATAGCCTCTTCAATTATTGTTTCACATATCTTAATCTATTGCTTAATTAGTAGTTTTGATTTCTAATTCATGAAGTAATCTTGTTAGAGAAGGACAAACAAATCTCTTACGTTAGGAGATTCTACTCCTTCTGATTGCACAATTGAATTTATAAATTGTTTAATTTAGATTTATATTTGTAATATGCATTTCCTTAATCATTGATAAACCATTTTCTAAATTTATCATAACTAAAACCCATATACTTTAGGGATGCTTCTAAGTTCCACTAGCCCGGATTGATAATAAATACTTGTGTTAGTTTACACAGTAAATTGACCCAACACTTGTATTTCTATATAATCACTTCCTCGTGAAGAAGAAGCATTTAGAATTACTCCTTGAATAGGAATATGTACATAGGTTTAGTGTGAACATATAAGATGTCATTTCAAATATCCTAGAAAAAGAAAATTTAAAATAGTAATTTTATTTGGAAATTGAGTTTGTTAAAAAAAAAGTGATCTTATATTTAGCTATTAAGTCTATAAAGCTATATCTCATGCATGCATGACATGGAATAGGAGTAAACTAAAAATTAGACTAGGGTTTTGGTATTGGCTGAAAGTATAAAGACAAGTTAAGATAGTAGTTTTCACACAAACTTAAGAAATTGAGCATGTGGAGAGACAAATAGAGATAGAGAGAAAAAACAATGAAAGATGCATTTTTAACAATGCATGCTTCCATATAGACATCATACAATTCTGTACAAGTTGAGATTTATCTCTAAAGTAGTTACGTATTTTTTTCCTTTTAGTTAAATTAATTAATTAAACAAATGTCATATAATAATATTGATCATTAATACCATATCAAGGATTAATAAATATCTTGCAATTACTCTATTATAATAATAATGATCATTAATACCATACAAAAGATTTGACTTATAGTTGGATAATTATCTTGTTTTTTGTGATGTGCTTACCATGGTATGTAAGGTGATTAATGAGGAGACAATACCAAGGGTGCTCCTAAATATTTTTGAGCTCTTGGGTCACAAAAAAAATTCATAAGGAAGAAGGTTTTTATGGCCTTACTTGAAGTCATCCTCCATAGTTTCATGTGTTATTCTCTAGTTTTGAAAGAGGTTGTGTGATACCATATTTGTAATTGAGGATAAAAATTTTTGGTAGGTATCATTTTTGAATTAATTCTGCCTATAAAAATATTGAATAGTTATGAGAGAGACTACCCACGTGAAGGTGAGCATGCCAAACAAAATAAAGGCTTCGGTACCGGCAAGTTGTGAATGGGTACTGGCAAGTTCTACTTATAGAATGATTTTTTTTGTTACCAATGTCAATTTAGGTAGGAGGTAGAATATTTGAATTAGTTCTAAATATATAAATATTTCATTTTCTTTGGGCGTGGGTAGTGGCAGATAGATTTTGCATCACAAGATCGGTAGTTTCTCATTTCTTGAATGCCCTGCTGTGTTATCTAGTCAAGTTTGTCTTTAGTTAGCACTCCTTACAAACACATGCTTCGATGTATACTATGAACTAATGTAGCAGAGAGAGCATAAACTCTCTCAGCTGTGGGTCTTGGCTTCTGATGGTAATAATGAAGAAAGGGATGAGAACCAATTATCTTGTTTGATTCTAATGTTCCATCTTCAAACTTTATTTTGATGACTAATTCACTACCTCCTAACCCCAATTTGAATTCAACATTGGCTCCTTATGATTTATAAGATTGGCAAGAATAAACATTGCAGGGGCCACATCAGAACCACTTTGGAATCGTAGGAGCAAGCCTTCTTGGATTCAGAGAGGGATCTCTCTATATAAGTGTTTTCAAAAGATATATCTTTATGCTTTATTTATGATATTAGGCTAGTTATGAAGCTCTTAGGAACTTGTTTTTTTCGGTTGGGTATCATTAAATGAGAAGGTAATTTAAAGGGTGAAGGTGAGATTATATTGAAAGAATGTTTCAGCTGGACAAATGGCTCATGAGACAATATTTATCCATTGGGTTATGGGGTCACAAAAGGATTTAATTTTACCACAATTCTTCAAGGGTTTCCATAGGGCAAGTCATCTAGATTAAAGGATATTTTTAGATTAAATTGTGAAATGGAACATTAAAGTGTTGTGAAAGAAGAAAAGTTATAGTCAATTAAGAATCTCCTAGCTCCACTAAACAAGAAAATCCTTTCAAAGTAATAGTTTGAAGAAATCCAAAGGACAGGGTAAACCCTAGAATTCTTTGGGCAGACTCTTATTAAAGAAAAATTTTAAGACAACAATCTAGTAATCCTAAGACTACCTTCAGAAAAAATAAAACATATAAGATAACAAAGAGAACAACCTAAGATCAAATAGAAATAATCTAATATTATTTTGGCATACTCTCAAGGGATCTTTCAAAGAAAATTTTGAAGGAAAACCAGAGGACAGGGCATACCATAGATTTCCCTGGTTTAGACTCTATTTAGAAAACTTTGAAGAATATCTTTAAAAACAAGATCTCAATTTGTACTCAGATAGACATGGGCTCACCAACATTTCTCCCTGGTTATACTCTATTGAATCATTCTTAAAACAACAAGCTGGGTAAAACTAGAGGGCAATTAAGAATCCTCCAATTAGACCTTAGCAGAAGAAAGCATAAAGATAAAGCTTTCAGACAAAAATAGGGTACTATGACAGTAAATCCTAATCTAAATTTTCTGTTCTTTATCATAGAAAATGGACAGCATGTAAAACATAAGAAAAGAGAAATATAGAGAGGAAAAACATCACCATTAACATAGACCAGGATCCTGTGAATCAACTTGTTTTATTGATGTTCAAACCAGTTACATACTCCAAATCCAGCAGGTCCTTATAGCTCAAAACTTCTTTATCCAACCTGGTATTCTTTAACTACTCAGCAGCTCTTCAATAACAATCAACGACAACCCAACACTCAATAATAATCCAACCCCTTACAATGAGTTCCTCATATAGTATTTATAGATAAATGAGGAGGTGGGGTGAAAGAAGGGGTCTTTAAATGTTCATTTATGACAGAGTAAATGTTTTTTACCTTTGTTACCATGCAAGGCCCAAGGAAAAAATGTATTTAAGGGTCTAACTCTGCATAATGAATATTACATTAACTTTTGAACAACTTAGTTGCATTTTTTGGCTTTTAGGATTAAATAGTAGGCTTATAATAACTTATGAGCTCTCCCTTTGAAAAGATCTCTGACTTCAATAACTTCTGTAGGTTGTTTTAGGAAAAATGATACTTGTAGGTGGAAATTTTGTTTGTTGGATATGTAAATGTCTCCTTTGAATCCTTCAAAACTTTCTTTGGGCTGATCTGCCCCTGTTTAACCCTTTAAATTGTGTTTTAGGCCCTGATTTTGCTTTTAGGCCTTCTTAATCATCTTCGTTGTGTTTTTCACTTTACTGACCATTTTAAATTTTAATTGTTTGTCCTTAAACTGTATTCCTCATCCTTAATTTGTTGTGATTAGGCTTTAATCTCTGTTCTTCATTCTTTGATCTTTAATCTTCTATTTCGGTGCATAGGTGTCTTCCTTATGTGCATTGGAGGGTTTCATTACTTGACCAGTGTTCCTGAGGCACTGAACAGACATTGAAAATCGAACCCTAAATCTCCCTTTCTGCATTTTTAAACCCTGAGGATCATCATCCTGGGCTTTTTGCAACTTGTATTTTGCTGTGGGAAGGCCTGTGAACTTAGGCCTCCATTAAACCTGCAACACAAACATATTAATAAAACCTACGTTTATTGAGGTAAAAAATGTGTTCAGAGGCTTGAAGGAAGGCGAAGGAGCGATTGTAGAAGAGGAAAATGCATGGATGGAAGGGTTCCACAGGTGGAACCAGGAGAAACAGTGAAATATTTGAATTTTGGCGTAATTTGGTGAAAGGAAGTTTTGTGGATGAAACCAGGCAGTATTGTGCAGGTTTAGGGCAGTAAGCATTTTTTAATGGATTGGATGTGATACCATTTTTTGGTTGACACCCGTCCATAGGAAAACCACCCATTTTGTGTGGAAATGGGGCGTTAACCTATTTTTGTGAATCGGGCGCAATATTGATCGTGGGTCGTCGGATCTAGGGGAGCCAGATCGACGGTGAAGGGTGAGCGCGACCAGGGAAAGGTGCACGGTAGAGGGGGAAAGGAGGAGGACATGTGGGGCTAATGATGATGTCATCACCTTTGTCGAGTAGTGGAAATTCTATTGGGTGGGGTTTAAAACTTTGGGATCGTAATGGCCGTCAGATCTGGAGGATCTACGGTCAAGATCTATTTGGAGAGTGAGTGGATGGAAGAACGATTGGATGAGTGGGGAATGAGGGGGATATATGATTACCGTTGGATTAATTTACGATCAATGGCAGAGATTATTTCAGGCGATGAATGAGTAAAGGAGTTCAGGGAATGAGAATAGAGAGGAGGAAGGCTCAATTGTTGTTGGAGTGGTGAGATCAATGGCTAGGATCGGTTTAGAGGAAAAAAAAGGCACGGAGTTTGAAATAACAAAGGAAGGGAGCTTAAGTGGAGCGAAAGAGGCAGTTTTATGAAGGAAAAAGGAGCTAAGGTGCTTAAAGCCAGAGAGGGCTTAAGGCCTTATATGTTCACAATGGGTGGAAAATAGGCCTTTAAAGTGAGTTTTTAAGTTTTTAGAGGTTCCGAAAGGTTTAGAAAGAGGAATTTAAACCAAATAAAAGGGGTTTTTATAAGGTTTATACGTTTTTTAAGTGAAATGAAGAATTAAATAAAGGGAAAAAAGGGGTTTTTTAGAGGAATAGATGACTGTTAGGATAGGTGAAAATGAGTGAAAATGGGAAAAAGTTATGAAATGATGGAAATAGCCTGAAATCAGTTTCTTTTTGAAGTAGCAAGTTGACTTGGAGGGTTTTGAGTGAATATTTTTTAGTGAAATGGATAGCTTGAGGATAATGAACTCAGTGAGATTTCAAAAACTCACAAATTTTTCAATAAAGTTTGTTTTTTTTAAATCTAAAGAATTATTTAGCCATCATTAGATATAATTTTTTTTTATAGATGGCTAAGAGTGGCTCCACTTGGGGAGGGCAGCTCCTTTGAGGTGTCAAGAGCCTTAGAGAATAAATCTCTAGAAAAGTAGACCAGGGCCTTGTTTCTTGCATTTTGACAATCCTCTTTTTACTTGATGATTTTTCCACTTTGCAGAGATGATCTATAGTATCATAAAAAGACTGATTTTTACCTAAAACTTCTACCTACACAACCTACTTTCCTAACATTTTTTCTTTTTTAGTGGGTGCACTTAGACTTGCAAACCCTTTTAACATCAACATTTATTTTATTTGAAAGTATAAAACTATCTACTTCTACCCTTATATCATCCATGAGTTCAGATTAAACAGATGAACTTATTAGTTCTCTACCTATTCTAGCTATCTGTCAAGATTAGACTGTTTGACAGATTTTCATTCTCTAGTGTAAAATAGAAAATTTAAAACATAAACAAATCAGGATTACACAGTCTCATTTGTTATGGGGCTATGGCATTTTGTACAAGCTGCACATAGACTTTATTTGCAAAATTTTTAGAACAAAAACTGTGAAGGCTTAAGATCTGAAATTGTTTAGACATCCTTAGTTGTTTCTTTGGTTCAAATTTTGAGCTTTTTAGAACCATTTCTTATCCTTTCCTAATCTATTCTACTGATAAGCCAAGTTTACATTGTTTGGCAGATCTTCATTCACTAACCTATCAGCAATAAATTTAAATTTATTCAATCATGATTAGGTTGTATTATTGAATAACAATTCTTCTTTCAAAGTAGTGGCATTTGGACTTGCACACTTTCAGATTTTTCTTTTTCTTTGGTATGGGGTTGTACCTTTTCTTTTATCTACCCTCTTTTCCATTTTTCTTTTGTTTTTTTGTTTCATTTTTCTAGGCCTTTTCTTTAAGCAATGTTATTTACAATGGACAAGGCTTTGAACTAAAAATCAAAAAAAAATAATGCTTGAGCATCCTAGAATTGACAGGACCTCCAAAAAGTTCTGTTCCACCCATCTCCTAAAGGAAAAATGCATTTTTACCTATAGCAGAATGAATGAGATAAGGGTATTTCCATAAATTTTCAAACTTTCCATGTTTTCCCTTATCTTCTCTCCTAGAGTCCCATTTTAACACACTGTGACCAGTGTTAAAATCATTTTCCCTTTTTCTTTTATCAAATAGCTTCATGATGTTTTCTTGTATTTGATGTGCTATATTGTAAACTTCCTCTCTAGTTTGCTGCAAATGGACAGTCTGATTAATACTTCTTATCATATCATCTTCTTCAGAATGTACTTCTTGGATCAGCTTCATGACTGGCACTCCTAAACTGGTTGGAAATATTGCATCTGCTCCATAAACTAGTTGATAAGGGGACATTCAAATTGACTTTTTAGTTGTCAATCTGTCTGCCCATAGTGCATGTACTAGCTTGTTGTCCCATGATTTTTTATTTTCTTCCAGAAAATTCTTGATGATGTTCACCAAACTCTTATTTGAGGATTCGGCCAACCCATTACCTTTAGGGTAATAAGTTGTGGAATGACCCAATGTAATCTGATATTTGTGGCAAAAATCCACCATCTTTTTGGACCCAAAGGCAATAGCATTGTCAGTGATAATGTTCCTAGGACATCCAAATCTAGACAGGATATGATCTTCAAGGAATTTAATGATGACTAAGTCTGTGGCATTCCTAGAAGGGATGGCCTCTATCCATTTGGTGAAGTAATCTATTTCTATGAGGATCCATTTATGTTGGGTAGATGAAGCAGGATGGATTTCCCCAATGAATTCTAGACCCCATTGTTGAAAAGGAGTTTCAACAATAATAGGATGTAGAGGTAAAGGTAGTATTTTTTTTTGCCTTCAAAGATTTGACACTTATGGCAGGAAATTATCATTTTATATGGACATCTTGAAAGAGGGTGGGCTAGTAATAAACAGCTCTAAGGATTTTGTTAACATAATTTTTCCAATAGAGGTGGCCTCCACATTCTCCTTCATGAAACTCATGCTTGATCTTATCTGCATCATTCTCAGGAAAACATTTAAGCAATAATCCACTAGCATTTTTCCAATATAAACATTTATCTAAAATGCAGTAATTAAAAGCTTTTAACTTCAGAAACCTTGCCTTTGTTTTAAACAAACCAGTAGGAACATTAAGATTAAGAAGCACATACAAAATATCAGCATACCAAGATGAATTCATAAAATAATCTTCAATGAGTGGAGTTTCCAATTCCTCCTGTTCATCTAATGCATTAAACATGTTTATATCAAGTTCTTGTAAGTTTTATTCAGCCATAAGTTTTTCTAGTCCTTGGCCTTTAATGAGCTTAGTGGGATTGATTTCTAGGTCATATTCTAGTATTACAACAATCCACTTTCCTCTTTTTCCATCAGGATCTTGTGTCAAGATGTCTTTCACCACTGGATGAGGCACAAATGCAATGATGTGTGAGTGTAAAATGTAAACTCTAAAATATTTTAAGGCTTTGACTAAGGCAAGAGCCTGTTTTTCCATTATGTTGTATTTCAGAGGTGCATCTCTTAAAGCCTTGCTGAAAAATGCAATGGGCTGCTCTTGTCCCTTTATGTTTCTCTGTAATAGGACAGCAGCTACTGTGTGTTCTGATGCAAAGGAAAATATGAAGAAATCCTTGGTATAGTCAGGACTAATAAGAACCGATGTTTGGGTAAGTTCTTGTTTTACCAATTCAAAGGATTTCTTTTCTTCTAAGGTCCATTTAACTCCTATTTCTCTTTTAAGTATGTTTGTAATATTTCTAAGGAGTTCAGCTAGATTGGGTATGAACCTTCTCAAAAAAATAATCTTTCCAATGAAAGATTGAAGTTCTTTGATGTCTCTAGGATGGTTGATTTTCAATATACCTTCAATCCTCTTTGGGTCTATCTTTATCCCTTCTTCAGATATAATATGACCAAGAAGTTTACCTTCTTGGAGACCAAACAAATTTTTCTTTGGGTTTAAAGATAAACCATATTTTCTGTATTTCTCAAAGACTTTTCTTAGGTGTATTAAGTGTTCTTCATCTATTTTAGATTAGACTATGATGTCATCTAAGTAAATCAAAATGAAGTAACATATTTCTTCTGAAAAATCAATATCCATGGCTCTCTGGAATGTGGCACTAGCATTCATTAAACCAAAATACATTTTCACATACATGAAAGTGCCCCAAGGCATGGTAAAGGCTGCTTTAAGTTGATCATCATGGTTTGCTAATACTTGGTTGTATCCTGAGAGGCCATCTAGCAAATAAATTATTTTTGAACCTACTACCCTTTGTAGGATGTGATCCGTTTTGGGCAAGGGATAGTTGTCCTTTAATGCGGCCTTGTTTAAGTTTCTGAAGTCTATACAAAGCCTTATTCCTCCTATTTTCTTTCTCACAGATACAAGATTGGATACCCATTCTGAGTATCTCATAGGGACTATAATTCCAACTTCATACATTTTCTTGATTTCTTTCTCAACTAGGAGTAATTGCACAGGGTTTATTCTGCATAATTTTTGTCTAAAAGGTTTATGGTTTTCTTTGAGGGGTGTCTTATGTTGAATTAATTCTATATCATATGAATTTAGATCTTCATAACTCCAAGAAAACACATCAGAAAATTCTCTAAACAACTCAAGATATTTCAGTTTTATGTGAGATGGCAGTGTTTTGGATAGTTTGATCATTTTAGGATTTTCTTCATTGCCTATATTACATTCTTCAACATCAGTTTTAGTGGGTTCTACTTTTTTCTTTTTGGAAACATCATTAAAGTCAAACAATTCCTCTAGAGGCACTAGTCCCTTTGGCAAGTTCTCATTGTTAGACTGCAACACTTCTAGATCTTCCTTTTCTAAATCAGTGCATATTTCTATTTTATGTTTAAATCCTTTGGTTAACAGATTCATATCAGCAGTTTTAGGAGGTTCTTCTTGGAAATATTTTTCCTCAGTAGTACAGTCTTCTTCATACTCTAAATCTGAATTTGGCACTTCAAACTCATTTCCAAACTGTAGGAAGTCTTCTATTTGGTTATCTCCTTCAAAAACTTGCCAGTATCTTTCATTATCTAGGACTGCTGGTATATATTTGACTTGGATGGAATATTGTTTGCTTTCATAAGGTTTTAGATATGTACTAACAGCAAAGGCTAAACCATTGGCAAGAATATTTTGGTTTCTAGGGACAAAAATGAGTTCAAATTCTTCAAATGATTTCAAGAGGTTCATGGCATCATCTCTATAGGCTCTTAATATTGGATTTTTTGCAATGTATTATTCATTTACTTGCCTAATTATCAGTTCTGAATCTCCATGGACAGTTATCCTCTTGGCCCCTAATTTTTTCAATAAATGTAGTCCTAAGAGGAGTGCTTCGTACTCTGCTATATTGTTACTGCACTAGAAATTTAATCTGTATGAGTGGCCTTTAGCATGGTTATTATCTGTGTTATGCACCCATATGCCTGCTCCTGCACCAGTCTTGCTACAAGACCCATAAAAACTCATACTCCAAAGAGGTTCATGTTCAGATTTTTCATTAACTTCATCTCTGTCCTCTTTGGTCTGTTTGTCATAGCTACCACTGTGTTTTTCTTTAGGGTCTGCACTATGTTTAGTTTTGTCTTGTTCCTCATGGTTTTCATTGCATGGAGGATTTTCTATTTGTTTATTATGGAAAGCACTGTGTTGGTGATTGATTTGCTGCTTAGGATCTTCCTCATGTTTGCTGTAATTTTCTAAATTAGCAAACTATTTATGTAATTCCTCCTTCTTTTCCTCTTCTTTTATGGTTGCCACTATGTTGGTTGATCTTCCATCTTCTAACCCTTTCTCATTAGGAAGTTCATCATTGTAAATAATGAACAAGTCAAGGTCTTTATGTATAGAATAAATAGGGGAGTTATCTGGTCTCTCTTGACTACTCACCATATATTTCATGTGGCTTTCCCTATAGAGTCTTCTAGGTTGACTGAAGACAGGGATGGTGGCATAAGTCATATCCATTTTCATAGTGCCTTGAATTTTAGCACCCCAAGATCTTGAAAGGAGAATGCCATATTTGGGAGGTATATCAGCCACTACAATTTCCATCAATAAGCTTTTGGCTGGGATTTGAGCTAAGTTAACACAAAGATCTTTTATGAGGCCTAGGCATTTGACTTTGTTGGAGTCGAAGGAGTATAAATATTTATAAGGTCTAGTCACCTCAAGGCCTAATCTTTCCATTATCACTTTGGGCATGAGCTTGTGTGATGCTCCTAAATCAAGCATGGCATTGTGAAAAATCTTATCATGGATGTTTAAACTGACATAGAAAGGAGGAAATGCTCCTTCTTGAAATATCCCTTCTACTTCTGGTGCAAACAGAAGCTCAGGTTTGTCATCGTTTAAGTTAACAAAATCATTGTTGTCTCCTATGTTCAAACTCTTAACACTTGGGATTTATACACATCTTGTGTGACTAATTCAGTGAGAGGAATGGAGATTTTAATTTTGGCAATTTCACTCTTTATGCTAAAAGGAGTGTGATTTTTGGAAGTTTTTAATTCAGCCCTTTTAGTCAATGTTTTCTCAGCAAAATCAAATTGTTGGTTTTTATTATGGACGTCATTTAAAATGGTTTTATTAGGAGCATTAGCTGAGGTGCTAGTGCTACTATGGTCACCACTATGTTTGCTAATATTTTGAGGGTTTTTTCCTTTGTTTTTATCAGAATTTTCAGCCACTATTTTATGGTTTTCTGTTGTATTTTTGGGAGTGTTTTCAGGGCTATTTTTTGTAGAGATTTCAGAGGTATTTTTCTTGGGAACCTCTTGGTTCTTTTTACTCCTTAAGTCATATTGTTTATGTAATTCTATTATGGAATTTTCGAAGCCTTATTGGTAGTCTACAGACTCTAAGCCTTCTTCTTCATAAGGTGTATATATGACCCATTTTTTCCTAGTGAGGAAAATAGTATCCTCATCATTGGTTCCCAACATGTTCATGTGATTTTCCCCTGCTTCCTCTACTATTCCTTCCTCCTCATCAGCATAGTTTTCTTGAAAGGGAGGTCTGGTCTGCTGATCAGGACCTCTTTGTATTATTTGAGGGGGGTTTCTCCTAAAATTCTGATTTTGATTTTGGATTTGGTTCCTGTTTTGAGGGACTGTTTGATTTTCTCTAAGATAAGATCTCTCATTTACATTCATCCTTTCCATCATCCTTTCCATAGTTTTCAGTAAGTTATCAAGTTTTGAATCATATGTGGAAGGTACAGCCTCATCTCTATATGTCACATTTTTCTCACTTTTCGTCCTAGCTCTTTTGGAAAGCAGATTTGCCTCAACACTTACTGCCCCTCTCTGCATGTCTTCAAAGGTGAGGGGTTCTCTTTCTCTCAATTGGTAGGACATTTCTGGGTCAAACCCATCAAGAAATTGCATTAAAGCTAGGCCTTGTGGTGGTTTCATATGGATAGGTAGGGAATTGTACACACTATTAAGTCTAGTGCAGTACTCTTGTACCCCTTCTCCAAAATTCCTTTTAATGTTCTCATATTCGGATATAATTTGGAGAGGGTTCTTCTTGAATTCCCATTTGTTTAAAAATAATTGATGAAAAGCACGGAGGTCATTGATACTATTAGGGGTTAAGCCTTTGAACCATTTTCTTGCTTCTCCCCCTAAAATTTGAGCAAACATTCTAAGTTTCACAGTTTCATCATCTATTTCTTGTCTGTCAAAGTAGTCATTCATTTTGTCCACATGTTGTTGAACTGTAGTAGAACCACTAGCATCATATAATGGAATTTTGGATTGATAGTCTGGTGGCAGAACAACTAGAGTTAAAGGAAGGACTAAGGGAGCATACCATGTTGCCATGATATGAACTTGTGGAAACAATGGGGGGTTTACAAATGGAGGATTTGTGATAGGAGGTTGATGATGAGCTGAATTGGTTTGAACTGTGGATGTGTGGTTCAGTGTAACAGAAGTATTTGGAATAGCTAAGTACTGTTGAGCAGATTTAGGATTAGAGAAGCCAAAGTTATGAATGAAATGGATATCAGGAGAAGTGGATGGGGAGGCTTCTCTACTGCTACTTCATTGCGAGTCTTCAAGCTCAAGGTTTATCTCATCTATACCACTTTGTGACTTGGTTCTAGATAAGCTTCTTATATAGGGTAAGTCAACTTGGGTGATTTGCAAGTTTATAAGGTTTTCAGGAACTGAACTTGCTCTTAAGATGGGTCGGACAATAGTTGGGTTTTTAGATGTAGGATACTTCCTAAGAATGCTTTCAAGATTATCAACTATTGCAAAAGGATTTGGATTAGGATGGGATCTAGTATGGATTCTTCTAGAAGCCGAGATTTTGGACACAACAAGTCAGAGTGGTTTCTTAGAGGTATAACAGTCTTAAGAGACAAGCAAAATTGTAAAAGAGATACTTAATCCACAAGTATTCATGACTGGGTATTGTTGAATGTTTTGATGATAGGGTAAGATTCCTAGTGGAGTCAATGAGAATTAGTGGAGTCACCAGGTGGAGGGTTTTTACTTGTCTTATAGGACTGGTTGTTGTCCAACATCAACAATCAGGAACCAATCTTGGCTAACACTTGATTCATTTAGGAAAAAGGTTTTCTGAGTTGTGACGTTATCTATTACTTAGTACTCCCCAGTATGGTCGCCACTATGTTGGCTCCGTGTGATTTATAAGATTGGAAAGAATAAACACTGTAGGGGCCACATCATAACCACTTTGGAATCCTATGACCTAGCCTTCCTAGATTCAGAGAGGGATCTCTCTATATAATTTTTTTCAAAAGATATATCTTTATGCTTTATTTATGATATTAGGATAGTCATGAAGCTCTTAGGAACTTATTTTTTTTGGTTGGGTATCATTAACTTAGAAGGTCATTTGAAGAGTGAAGGTGAGAGTAGATTGAAGAATGTTTCAGCTGGACAGATGTGTCATGAGACAGTATTAATCCATTGGGTTATGGAGTCACAAAAGGATTTAATTGTACCACAATTCTTCAAGGGTTTCCATAAGGCAAGTCATCCATATTAAAGGATATGTTTATATTAAGTTGTGAAATGGAACATTAAAGTGTTGTGAAAGAAGTAAAGCTATAGTCAACTAAGAATCTTCTAGCTCCACTAAACAAGAAAAGCCTTTCAAAGTAACCGTTTGAAGAAATCCAAAGGATAGGGAAAACCATAGACTTCTTTGGGCAGTCTCTTATTAAAGAAAACTTTTAAGACAACAATCCAGTAATCCTAAGACTACTTTCAGAAAAAAGAAAACATATAAGATAACAAAGAGAACAGCTTAAGATCAAACAGAAATAATCTAATCTTCTTTTGGCATACTCTCAAGGGATATTATAAAGAAACTTTTGAAGGAAGACCAGAGGAAAGGGCATACCATAGACTTCCCTGGTTTAGACTCTACTTAGCAAACTTTGAAGAAGATATTTAAAAGCAAGATCTCAAGTTGTACTCAGACAGACATGGGCTCACCAACATTTCTCCCTGGTTATACTCTATTGAATAATTCTTAAAACAATAAGTTGGGTGAAACTGGAGGGAAATTAATAATCCTCCAATTAGACCTTAGCAGAAGAAAACATAAAGATAAAGCTTTCAGACATAGGGTACTATGACAGTAAATCCTAATCTAAATTTTTTGTTCTTTATCAGAGAAAATGGACAGCATGTAAAACATAAGAAAATACAAATACATAGAGGAAAAACATCACCATTAACATAGAATATGATCCTATGAATCAACTTGTTTTATTGATGTTCAAACCAATTACATAATCCAAGTGCAGCGGGTCTTTACAACTCAAAACTTCTCTATCTAGCCTAGTATTCTTTAACTACTCAGCAACTCTTTAATAACAATCAATGACAACCCAACACTCAATAATAATCCAACCTCTTACAATGAGTTCCTCATACAATATTTATAGATAAATGAGGAGGTGGAGTGAAATAAGGGGTCTTGAAATGTTCATTTATGACAGAGTAAATGTTTTTGACCTTTGTTACCATGCAAGGCCCAAGGCAAAATGTATTTAAGGGTCTAACTCTGCATAATGAATATTACATTAACTTTTGAACAAATTAGTTGCATTTGTTGACTTTAGGCTTAAATGGTAGGCTTGTAATAACTTCTGAGCTGTCTCTTTGAAAATATCTCTGACTTTAATAACTTATGTAGGTTTTTTTAGGAAAAATGATGCTTGTAGGTGGTAGTTTTGGTTGTTGGAGAAGTAAATGTATCCTTTGAATCCTTCGAAACTTTCTTTGGGTTGATCTGCCCCTATTTAACCCTTTAAATTGTGTTTTAGGCCCTGATTTTTCTTTTAGGCCTTATTAATCATATTTGATGTGTTTTTCACTTTATTGAATTTTTTAACTTTTAATTCTTTGTCCTTAAACTATATTCCTCATCCTTAATCTGCTATGATTATGCTTTAATATCTGTTCTTCATTATTTGATCTTTAATCTTCTGTTTTGGTGCATAGGTGTCTTCCTTATGTGTGTTGGAGGGTTTCATTACTTGACTAGTGTTCCTGAGGCACTGATCAGACATTGAAAATCGAACACTGAATCTCCCTTTCTGCATATTTAAACCCTGAGGATCGTCATCCTGGGTTTTCTGCAACTTGGATTTTGTTGTGGGAAGGCCTATGAACTTAGGCCACCATTAAACCCGCAACACAAACATATTAATAAAACCTACATTTATTGAGGTCAAAACTGCATTCAGAGGCTTGAAGGAAGGTGACGGAGTGATTGCAGAAGAGGAAAATGCACGGATGGAAGGGTTCCATAGGCGGAACCAAGAGAAACAATGAAATATTTTAATTTTGGCGCAAGTTGGTGAAAGGTGGTTTTGTGGGTGAAACCAAGCGGTATCGCATAGGTTTAGGGAAGTAAGCAATTTTGAATGGATCACACGCATACCACTCATTGGTTGACATGCGCCTACAGGAAAACCACCCATTTTTCATGGAAACGGGGCGTTAACCTGTTTTCGTGAATTGGATGTGTATTAATCGTGGGCCATCGGATCTGGGGGAACCAGATCGAAAGTGAAGGGTGAGCAAAATTGGGGAAAGGTGTGCGGTAGAGTGGGAAAGGAGGAGGACAGGTGGGGCCGATAATGAGGTCAGCACCTTTGTCAGGTAGTGGAAAGGCTATTGGGCGGGGTTTAAAACTTTGGGATCGCGATGGGCGTCAGATCTGGAGGATCTACAGTCAATATCTATTTAGAGAGTGAGTGGATGGAAGAACGATCAGCTGAATGGAGAATGAGGGGGATATATGATTACCGTTGGATCATTTTGTGGTCAATGGTGGAGATTATTTCGGGTGATGAACGAGTAAAGGAGTTCGGGGAATGAGAATAGAGAGGAGGAAGGCTAGATTGTCGTTGGAGTGGTGAGATCAATGGCTAGGATCGGTCTACAGGAAAACAAGGTGCGGAGTTTGAAATAGCAAAAAAAGGGAGCTTAACTAGAGCGGAAGAGGTGGTTTTATGGAGGAGAAAGGGGCTAAGGTGCTTAAAGCTGTAGAGGGCTTAAAGCACTATTTGCATATCACTTTCATCATAAAACTGATGTAAATGACTATCTTCTTCTTCATCCTCAACCCCATATCCATAGTTTAATTTGTAGTGGATTTTGGAGATCATATGATTCCTAACACCTTCTAGACTTGAAAATGGTTTTCGTTCCTCATTGCAATACAAACAAATGAAACCGTTGGAAACCTGCAATGACATAAAAAAGCAAAAAGAATACAAATTCAATTCCAATTCCAAGGAAATCAACTTGAAATTATTTGAAATTAGAGAAGCGAAATAATATTATTATATAAATATGATCTTATCATGAAATATTATAAATAAACATACCTTTGTTGGAAAGGAAAAGGATATAAACATAGAATAACAAAAGTATTTCACACATTAAACACACTATTTTCTTCTCTTCTATTAATCAACAAACTTCAATCTCACTCAATCTAAACACAATGAACCCGATGAAGGGTATTTAACCTAACTTGACATGCACACACTTACATAAGTCAACTTGACCATCACTCACTTAACTGACTCTCTAACTCACTTACCAAATTCATCTATCACTCAACTCAACTAACTCAATTCTTACTTAATTGATTGTCTAACTCTGCATGCGAGAGATATTTAACTATTTTAACACTCCCCCTTAATTACGACCGCTAAACTAAAACATTAACTCATGACAACTCAAACATGCTTGCTAGTCTATGTCTCAACTAGGATTACAACACCTAAGTTTCTTTTGTGGAACTCAAACACATCTATCTCTAATGGATTTGTAAATATATCAGCCAATTGATCACTAGATTTACAAGGCTTCAAGTGAACTTCTGCATTTCTCACAAGTTCTCCAATAAAGTGATACCTAGTATCAATATGATTTCTATTTTGATGAAACACACTATTCTTAGATAGTGAAATCACTGAAATGATGTCACAGTATATCGATGTTGATCCTTGTTGTTGCTACTTGAGTCCATCCAATACTCTTCTTAACCATATTGCTTGACATGATGTTGAATTTGTTGCTACATATTCTGCTTCTGCTAATGATAGTGTCACAATGGGATGCTTCTTAGATGCCCATGCTATCACACCTGAACCGAGATGAAACACATAACCATATGTTCTCTTCTGATCATTGAAACTGCCTGAAAAATCACTATCTATGTATCCAATGAAATATTTATTTTCTATACTTTCATACATTATGCCATAATCTCTAGTTCCTGCTATGTATCTCAGAATTATTTTTCCAGCACTCCAATGTGTGTCTTTTGGAGTCTCCATAAATCTTGAAATCAAACTCACTCCTTGCATAATATCTGGTCTTGTATCTGTGAGATACATGAGGCTGCCAACCAATCTTTTGAATAGAGTTGGATTGACATATGATCCTTCATTGTTCTTACTTAGCTTTGTACCTGTTGCAATTGGTGTAGGTACAGACTTGAAATTTTCCCTGCCGAATCTTGTCAACAAATCTCTGGCATATTTATTTTGGAAAATAAAAATTCCTTTTTCATATTTCTCAACTTCAATGCCAAGAAAATATTTCATGAGACCAATATCATTCATCTCAAATTATTTCATCATGGCTGCTTTAAATTCATCTAACACAATATCACCTATAAAAATAATATCATCAATATATAAGAAAACAATAAAAATCTTTCCATGCTCATTTACCTTTGTGTACAAGGTAGGCTCAATGTTGTAGCCTGCTCCTACAAAATCCATTCTTAAACATGTAACTGTCGATTCTACTATACCATGATCTAGGTGCTTGCTTCAGTCCAGAGAGTGCTTTCTTCAACCTGTAAACTTTATCTTATTTACCTTCAACTTCATATCCTAGAGGCTACTGCACATAAATTTCTTCTTCTAGAATTCCATTCAAGAAGGTTGATTTGACATCCATCTGATATACTTTCCACTTGTTCTGAGTTTTTGTCGCTAGAATTTCTCGTACAATATCCAATGTGGCTACCGAAGAAAACATTTCTCCAAAGTCTATTCCCAGTTGATATGAGAATCCTTTAGCTACAAGTCTTGCTTTAAATATGTCAATTTCTCCTTTCTCATTCAACTTTTTCTTGTACACCCACTTCACACCAATGAGGTTTTTATCTTTTGGTAAATTAACCAAATCCCATGTATCATTCTTTTCAATAGAATCAATCTCTTCATCCATGGCTGGCACCCAATTTTAATCTCTGATTGTTTCTTCAAATGAAGAAGTTTGGAATGCCAACAATGCAAAAACTGAACTAACATCCAAATCAACATATATATATATATATATATATTTTAAACTTCTCATATTTTTCTTACCATTTCTTGATTCATTACCTGATTGGTTGCTTGGATAATTATGGTCTATTGATCTGCTTGAAGATCCATGCTTCTTTGAAAATCTTGGAGTCCTTGCTAGTGGAACTCTATTTGGTGTCTTCTCTATTGATTCTTTCTACTCCTTTTATTCTACATCATCCTCTTCCATCAATGGTTCTTGTGCATAGATTGGTTTTTCTACAGTCCCATTGACTCTTGTTCTTTGAACACATCATCTCCGCTAATTATTGTCTTCTTGTTGATAGGGTTATACAATTTGTAAGCTTTTGACTGCTCACTATAACCAATAAATATGCATTTTCACTTTGATCATATAATATTCCTCTTATCTTCTTAGGCACATGTGCATAGGCTACACATCCAAAAACTCTGAAATGGGATACAATGTATGACATACCTAACCATGCTTCTTCTGGTACTCTTTTCATCACACTCTTTTTAGGATATCTATTTATCACATGAACAAAACATGAAACTGCTTCTGCCCAATACTCATTAGATAATTTTCTTTCTTTCAACATGCTCCTTGTCATGTTCATGATTGTTCTATTTTTTCTCTCTGTTACACCATTCTGCTGCAGTGTGTATATGGTTGTAAATTGTCTTCTGATTCCATGTTGTTTGCAGTACTCATGGAATTCTTTTGAATCATATTCTCCACCACGATCTGATATCAATACCTTGATCTGCTTATCACTTTAGCTCTCCGCTAAGGCTTTCAACTCTTTGAACTTTGCAAAGGTTTCAGACTCCTTCTTCAAGAAGTAAACCCAAGTCTTTCTGATATAGCCGTCAATTAAAGTGAGGAAGTAACAACTTCCACCAATTGAATATGTCCTCGTAGGTCCACACAAGTTTGTATGCACCAACTCAAGTGGTTTCTTTGCTCTGTATGAAACTCCCTTCGGAAAAATTTCATGGTGTTTCTTTCCTAAGATGAAAAACTCACAAGTGATAACAGGTTCTTTGATGGGAGGTAATCCTCTAACCATCTGTTTCTGCTACAACAATATTAAACTGGAAAAATGCAAGTGTCTAAACCGAAAGTTCCATAACCAGTAATCATTAGAACATTCAACTGTAAAAGAACTAACCTGGTCATTTTACTTCATAATTAGAAGAAATAGTATGTTCCTCATCATCTGCACCTTTTCTATCAGCTTCTTGCTTGGGAGTTTGTCATAAATCACACTCTCTTTCCCTTGAATGATAACTATGTATCCTTTCTATGTCAAGTGACCAACATTTATCAAATTGTGTTTGAGACTGTTGTGATATAAAACAACCCCCCATTTATGTTTATAAATAGAGACCCTTTAGAAATAAATAGGAAATTATTTTATATATCCTAAACAAAATTAGAAAAATAAATATTTTGATTTTCTGCATTATTATTTTTAAGTGCATCGTAAATCACATATCTTATTAATTCCAAAAGAGAAATAAAACTTAAAATATGTGAATTGTGATATGCGCTCAAGCTTCTCTGAAGATATGATTTAAAACTTTGCAAAAAAGCTTCAATCATCGTTATATTTACTTTATCGCACCGCAGTTCACTTAATCAATCAAAAAATTTAAAATAAAAATGATATAAGTTGTGACCCCGTGGACCTGATGAGAAAATAAACTAATAAATATAAAACCTTTGGCTATCGCGACCACTTCAGTTTCTTTCGCAATTTTCATTTTTCTTAAGTTATAATATACGCTTAATTTTTATCCTATAAAAGTTGTGATCTTCGATTTGCACAGATCGCATTTCGCATCCTTTAAGGGTAAGTATTACAAAAGGTTAGAAGTTATAATTCACAATATGCGCACCAGCGCCATTTAATAAATTAAGCGTGTAAAACAGCTTATGTCATGTCAAATGAAATTTAAGACTTTAAAGTGATTGATAGATCTTACATGTGGAGATATATGAAATATTAATTCAGATATTATGAATGATGATTGACGTTATATTTTAATAGATTGATATCTTCTTGCATATGTTTGAAATAAATGATTGATTTATCTCACGGATACTCCTTACTTGTGAAAATTCGCTTTGCTTTCATGAAACCAGTTAACGGATTGAAGAAGAGAAAAATGAGAAAAATGGGAAAAGAAATTTCTTAGACGTCATCCATTGAAGACACAGATATGTCTCCATTATTCTCAAATATCATTTGCAACAAATATTTTGGCAGTTCGACATGGGAAACAATGTATAAACTTTTTGAAAGTGAAGGAACAAGGGTGATAAACAAATTTTCTTCGATAGGCACTACTTCTACCTCCGATGCAACTCTATTTGACGTTGCATGTTCATACATTCACAGGATAGCTACAAGACCAAATTTTCTTCCTTATACAGGCATGGTTAAGTGAGAAGTTGACCACTTAAACATTGAGGATAGAATGTTCAAGAATTCTAAGGGAGAAAATATGGTTTTTTTTAGGGACGAAGATTTAACAGCAATGTACCATCTACCACCCCCGCAGCAGAAATATGAGAAAGACTATTTGCAGAATTTTAGAGGAGAACATCTAGACCTTATCAAATTCATCCAAGAATGGGAGGATAACTAGGGGAAATTGAAGCAAGGTAAGTTTGGTACATACCCAATTTCCCAATTTCCTAATCCTTATTTTTATGATACTAGAGTGTTATATAGATTATTTCCCAAACCAGATAGCACTATATTCTTAAGAGACTCGGTTCCCCTTATTGACGTAATTTTCAATTCATCTATTCTAAATTGGGCAGACATTTTATCTAATAACCTAGTCAAGAATATAACCGAATATAGGAATAAAAGAAGTATTTCACTTAATAGTGTTGGTATGAATTCTTTATTTTCATTATTTTGTCATGTATATGACCCAATACATTTTGAAGATGCATTCAAATAAGAGAAATGGGTTGAAGCAATGAATGAAGAGATAGGAGAAATAGAAAGGAATGACACATGGGAGTTAGCGGACCTTCCAAAAGGAAAATAATTCATTAGATTCAAATGGGTCTATAAGACCAAGAGAAACATTGATGGCAAGATAGACAAGAATAAAGCAAGACTTGTTGTCAAAAGCTACAAGTAGCAGCATGGAAGAGACTATGAGGAAACCTTTGAGCTAGTTGCAAGGATGGAGACAGTGCGAACAATATTGTCAATAGTAGTACAAAAAAAATGGAAGGTGTATCAAATGGACATGAAGTCATCATTCTTGAATGGAGTGCTGAAATAGGAGGTGTACGTTGAACAACCTCCTGGCTATGAGGTAGAAGGCCAAGAACATAAGGTGTGTAAGTTGCAGAAAACTCTTTATGGGTTGAAGCAAGCACTGCATGCATTGTACAGCAAGATAGATGCTTGGTTTTCAAGCTTTTGTGGTTATCAATTGATGAAGAAGAATCTAGATTTTCCATTATAAATTTGACCTAAGTCCTTCTTTCATTCCTTCATTCATTCATCCTGAAGATGGATCTCCATGGATATTTGAAACGTCGACAAATATTCCCTGACACTGTGGAAAATATGGATTCTTCTTCATCGGGATAGATGCTTATCTGATGGATAATGGGTTCGAAAAATGTGATGGTGAACCTACTCTCTACATCAAAGAAAATGAGAGTAAGATTCTTACTGTTGTTTTGTATGTAGATGATTTGATTTTTACAAGCAGTGATGATTCTCTTATCATTGATTTTAAAGCAGTCATGAAAAGTGATTTTCAAGTGATTGACTTGGGGTTGTTAAGATATATTTTGGGCATAGAAATGAAGAAAACATAAAATAGAATTTTTATCTCTCAAGCAAAGTATGTTGCAGAGATTTTAAAGAGGTTCAATATGCAGAACATCAAGCCAATACCAACTCCAACTGTCATTGTGTTGAAGTTGAGCAAGGAAGATTGCGGCACCAATGTCAATCCAACATTATACAAAATCATGGTTGGTAGAATAATATATTTGACTACAACTAGGCCTGATATATTGTATGTGGTAATTTTAGTGTCAAGGTTTATGGAGACACCCAAGGAGACACATTAACAAGAAGCCAAAATTATTTTAAAGTATGTTAATGGAACGAAGGAGTATGGTGTTCTATACTCTATAACTGATGATTTTAGGTTGATTGGCTACATTGACAGTGATTGGGCCAGAAGTGTTGATGACAGAAAGAGCACATCAAGATATTTTTTTCATTTGGGTTCGAGAGCCATTTCATGGGCTTCCAAGAAGCAACCAATAGTTTCATTATCAACAGCAGAAGTTGAGTATGTAGCAGCAAGAGCAGCAACATGTCAAGCAATTTGGATGAGAAGGACGTTGCGGGATTTATGTCATGAAAAAGACAAAGGAACCATTATTTTCTGTGATAACAGTTCAGAAATTGCACTATCAAAGAATTATGTTTTCCATAAGAGGACAAAGTACATTGATGTTAAATATCACTTCATAATAGAATTCGTTAATAATGGTGAAGTTGTGTTACAACATTGCGGGTCAGAGGAACAATATGCAAACATCTTCACAAAGCCACTAGCACAGGAAAATTATGTTTATCTCAGAGAATGTTTGGGAATGGTCGATGGCGGAAGTTGTGATTAAGGGGGAGTGTTGGAATTTACTCCTAACCACTGCCATGAATAAATTGGCAGCAACCACACTTGAGTTAAATGTTTTGTTGCAGGAAAGGACAATCTCCAAAATGGAAAAATCCAAAATCCACTTACTTTGCACAATTTTTCGTAATGTTCAGAAAGACAGAGTACCCGACCATCACTCTGCATTTAAATCCCTTCCCACCGTATTCACCTACCTTCTGCCCACACTCTACAATCGCAAGTTCTTAACCTTTCTGCATAATGCGTTACTGCAATCTTATATCTCTGCTGATGTGATATTGGTGGGACCCATCAACCTTTGCACATTATCCAAATCTGTAGACAAACCTTTTTATTTCCTTTATTCCTTACCTTTCGCCTTTTCACACTTGCCATTGTTTAGCGCGTCACACTTCACGCTTCACAAGATTTAGCCCTTACTTTTGCACTCTGTTACAAATCGTGTGATGGTGCGATGCGATATCGTCATCGCACATCACAATCGCAATATTTTGAGTTTACCATTAAAGTTTCCGCGGGTTAAAAGTTTTAATTTGCAATGCGATGCATGCGCACATCGCAGGATAGCACCAATTTAATTGTTGTCACTGTCGAAGTATGATTTACGATATTGATATGTATGCGATATTGCTCAGAACCAAAACCTAAATAATTTTAAGTCCGGCCTTTAAGGCTCTGTGCATTGTTTTTATGAAGAATTGGACTTTCACGGTAGAAGGAGGTTTTTTTGTTACGTGTCCAATCCAGCATTCAATTAGCATTAATTTTTCAGGCTTCGCCATTTTTATTTAACCGATACTTTTTCATGCAATGAGAGAAAGGAGTATGATGTAGAGAAACCTATTGAAGCAGAAGAACGAAATATATAGAATTTTCTTTGGTTTTATGTCTCTCTGTGTGTGGCTATGTAAATGTTTTGAGAAACTGTGTTGTCATCATTTAATTTTAATTTCCGCATTCTGTGTAAATTGTGTATTGAGGGAAAGCATTTCCCCGTGTTATTTTGAGCTTTTCGTATTCATGTATGTTCTCTACATGACATCAGATCATACCATATTCTCCAACATTAATCACTATACTCTTTGGACTGGCACCTGCTGCTTCATATGTGATTTCAGGTCAGAGTTAGGGATCGTGGAGATTTGTATAGAGCATATGCACAAGCACCATGGACTTTTTATTCCTCACGCCAAATCTTTGAAATATCTTCGAGGCTTACTGAGTTACCTTGGCGTTAAGGTATGTTTATTTATAATTTTTCAAGAGAATATCATATTTATATAATAATATTATTTCTCTTCTCTAATTTCAAATAATTTCAAGTTGATTTCCTTGGAATTGGAATTGAATTCGTATTCTTTTTGCTTTTTTATGTCATCCCAGGTTGCCAACGGTTTCATTTGTTTGTATTGCAATAAGGGATGACAACCATTTTCAATTCTAGAAGGTGTTAAGAATCATGCGATCTCCAAAATCAACTGCAAATTACACTATGGAGATGGGGATGGGGATGAAGAAGAAGATAGCCATTTACATCAGTTTTATGACGAAAGTGAGATGCAAATAGTGCCTGCGCAAAATGTTGAATTTGAATTGGCATTCAGAGATAGTGAACTAGTCATCAAAAGAAAGTCTGAAGATGGAACATCATAATCAACCAAGATAATTGGTTCTCGTCAATTTCTTCGTTATTACCATCAGAAGCCATGGCCCACAGCTGGGAGAGATGATGCTCTCTCTGCTGCATTATTTCATAGCAGGCATCGAATCATGTGTTTGCAAGGCATGCTAACTAAATACAAACTTGACTAAATAACACAGCAACGCAGTCAAGAAACGAGAAACTATAGATCTGGTGATGAAAAATCTATCTGCCACCAGCCCTGACCAAAGAAAATGAAATCTTTCTATAAGTAGAACTAATTCAAATATTCTACCTCCTACCTAAATTGACATTGGTAACAAAAAAAATCTTTCTATTAGTAGAACTTTCCAGCACCCATTCACAACTTGCCAGTACCCAGGCCTTTATTTTGTTGGGCACGCTCACCTTCATGTAGGTAGTCTCTCTCATAACTATACAATATTTGTATAGGCAGAATTAATTCAAAAATGTTACCTACCAAAATTTTTTATACTCAATTACAAAGATGGTATCACACAACCTCTTTCAAACTAGGGAATAACACTTGAAACTATGGAGGATGACTTCAAGTAAGGCCATAACAACCTTCTTCCTTATGAGATATTTTTTGTGACCAAGAGCTCAACAACATTTAGGAGCACTCTTGGTATTATCTCTTCATTAATCACCTCACATACCATGGTAAGCACATCACAAAAAACGAGATAATTATCCAACTGTAAGTCAAATCCTTTGTATGGTATTAATTATCATCATTATTATAATAGAGTAATTGCAAGATATTTATTAATCTTTTATATGATATTAATGGTCAACATTATTATATGACATTTTTTAATTAATTAATTAAATTAAAAATTAAAAAATGTGTAACTACTTTAGAGATAAATCTCAACTTGTACAGAATTGTATAATGTTAAAGCATGCATTGTTAAAAATGCATCTTTCTTTGGTTTTTTCTCTCTATCTCTATTTGTCTCTCAACATGCTCAATTTCAAATTTGAGTGAAAACCATTATCTTAACCTACCTTTATACTTTCAGCCAAGACCAAAACCATAATATAATTTTTAGTTTAATCTTATTCCATGTCATGCATGCATGAGATATAGCTTTATAGACTTAATAGCTAAATATAAGATCACTTTTTTTTAACAAAGTTGATTTCCAAATAAAATTACTATTTAAATTTTATTTTTCTAAAATATTTGAAATGACATGTTATATGTTCACACTAAACCTATGTAGAGATTTCTATTCAAGGAGTAATTATAAATGTTTCTTCTTAGTGAGGAAGTAATTATGTAAAAATACAAGTTTACCTTTGAATTCATCAAAATTCCCTCCTTCAAAGTACTTGGTAAGAATATGAACTACTATTTGATATGTAGGAATATATTAAAGATTATTTGCTCACTTCTAAACATTCTCACATATTAAGGTCCATCCTCTGAACCTTCTTAGAACTTCCTTAAGCTTCAAACTTGTTTATAAACTCCATAAATGACTCATTTTGTGTCGAAGGAGTCCATCCCTACACTAAGAGATTCAAATCTAAATATCACTCCAGTTTAATATAAAACAACTATAACATGTAAAAAAATGTAAATTATTTCAACACTATACTTGTAAATTAATATTAATATATAATATATTAATATAAATAGAGTTAATTGTGCAAAAATTGTAATTAATACTTGTTGTAGGCAAAAGAATATTGCTTGCGTTTTTTCAATTTGTTTTTTATTCACACATTGCAAAATTATAGTCTCTTGATAGTTGACATGAATATGCTCTAGATGTATAAGGACTCCATGCCAAAACCTTATCTTACTGTAAACCTCTTTTATCACTAACAACATACCTCATCCCTCTGCTCCTTGTGCACCTCAAATCTCTTATTTTCACACATTTCTCATCTTCCACAATAGATATCATTCAAATGCACTCACTTATCCTTGCCAACCCAACTTGAAAGTTGTTTGGTCCCACTTGTAAAACTTACTCAACATAAATAAATATTGGACTCCCCTGGACTTTGAAATCAATTATAATACTATATTCAACAACATTGAATTATATTAGTCAAAAAAAATCTAATTAAATTAAGTATGGAGTAATGTGATGACACGTAGAGTTACATAATTCTGTAAACAATTTTTCAACATCAAATAGTTTCCATTTCAAATTACATATAATTTAATTGTAGATTTTAATTGTTATAACTATAACATCTATGATTTCTTTGAAATATATTTATTTTTATTAAAATTTTGTAAGTTATGACTTCTTTGAAATTGATTATAAATTATTAAACTTTAAGTAGATAATATATTTTTTTAATTTAATTTCCTTCTTTTATACTTATGAAGGATGAAAATTCCTTGATATCATAGTAGGAAAAGTATTGAAATCTAAAGTGGTCCTGGATCCCAAACTATAAGCAATAGATACAACAAATATGTTTTTCTTGAGGAATGTCATGATTTCTTTCAATGTAAAGTTGATAGGATAAAACTCTAAGCTTAACTAGAGAAACATTTTTGTTGAAAGGTAACAAGATTCTAGTGTTTCCTAAGGGCCAAAGGAGCTCATCACTACACTAGAGCTTCAAATCTAAGTGGTACTCAAGTTTAAGATAAATAAACTATAACATATAAAAAAAAAAGTAAATTTCTTCGATAGTATACATGTATATTAATATTAATATGTAATACACTAATATAAATAGAATAACTATGCACAATGTGTAATTAATACCCGTTGCATTCAAGAGAATATTGCTTGCACCTTTTCAATTTTTCTTATTCAAACATTAACAAATTATACTCTTCTCTTGTTTACTTGAAAAATAATTATAGGCTACTAGATTCTTATTCGTGAAGATTATTAACAAAGCCTATTAATAATATTCATGAATAAGAATATTGCTTCATGTTTTTCAAATATATATATTATTAATTTGTAAATAGGCTACTGATATTATTATATTATTAAAATATAAAACTAAAAAATGTTTTTTGTATGGCACTTTTTCACACAAATTAAAATATTTTTTTATTATTAATATATTTTTAAGTATCTGTCAATATTAATTCTTATTAAAATATTTTTTTGATAACCTACATGAATATTTTTTTATATACAACATTAAAATAATAATATTAATAATAATATTTTTTCTATCTATAAATATAAATGAAGATATCCATGGATTATTGAATTCATTTATCCAACATCATTTGCATCTATCCTCTGAAATTATCATTAATAGTCCCCTGTGTCTCCAACACACCTAAAATTTCAGACATGTGATATGAAGCCACTTGGTAGATGGATATGAAAATCAAGGTATCATACTTGTGTTTATTTGCTAGATAGCAAAATGTAAAGGGTTAAGGGATTAGGTGTTAGGTTTTAAGGGATTAAGGGTCAAGAGCTAAGGGATTTGGTGATTACGGGTTATGTATTTTAATGGTTAATGGTTGGGTTGTTAAACCTCACTCCTTCATGACAAACAATGTGTCCCAAATTCTCTAATTCTTCCATGCCAAAGGAACACTTGGATAATTTGAAAAACAGTTTATGATATTAGAGAAGTTGCAATACCTGGTCAAAATGATGAAGGTGAGTGTCCCATTTTATGTTGTAGATGAGAATGTCATCAAAAAATTCCAGGATGAATTTTATGAGACATGGTTTCATAAGGTGGTTCATGAGGCTCTAAAAAGTGGATGGGGAATTAAAAAGACCAAATGCCATGACAAAGAATTAATAATGGCCTTCATGAGTTTGGAAGGCTATCTTGGGAATGTCAACATCATTCATCCTATTTGGTGATAGCCCGAGTAGGCATCCAACTTGGTAAAACATTCGGTATCATGCAGTTCATCAAGCAGATCATCAACTACTAGGATAATAATTTTTTCGTTGATAGCGATCTTGTTAAGGTCCCTAAAATCATGACGCATGTGTCATTCACTCACTTTCCATAGAACCATGACCACTAGAGATGAATAAGGGTCAGTGTTGGGACGAATAACACCGTCTTTGAGGAGTTCCTTAACAATTTTTTCAATTTCATTCCTATGTAAAAAATGATATCGATAGGGGTGGACACTTGGCAGCTAGGTACCTAGGAGAAAAGGGGTAATATGATCATGTTCCCCCCTAAAGGGTGGGAGATCCTTAGCTTTTTCAAATACCCACTGGTGTCGATATAATACATGTTGCATATCAAGATGAATGTGAGAAGGATTGGATTTAATGGCATGAATGGCATTAAATTTTACTACTATCTCATTTTTAAAAGCTTCTTAATTCGATGTGAGATGATGATAGTAGGAGCAGCTTCTTGGAGTCCCTGTATTGTATGAGTGTGGTCGTTTTTCTTAAAACTCATATATAACTCCTAGAAGTAAATTTTGATAGGGCCCAATGTGAGGATCCATTCAATGCTAAGGAAAATATCACAGCCTCCCATTTCAATGAAAATCATGTGGGTTTTCAGGTGATAGCCCCCATTTGAAGCTTAATATTTCCATACTTCCTTCAACAGTAAAGTCTTGTTACAAACTTTCAAAGGTTCGGATTTGCAAGGAAAATACACTTTGGATATTTGGAGACACTTGTATAAGCTCATTTCATAAATTAGATATGTTCTAGGATACAAGACCTTAGAACTACTAAATAGTGCTTGGGCATATAAGAAGTCACCTGTTGGAGGCTTATTAAGGCTTGGAATTAGCATAAAAGCTTCAAACTTGTGGAGAAAATAACACCTCAAAGCATTGACATTTGTGAGGCCTCATTATAGTATTCTTGAGGTTTGATCTATTAATCAACTGTGGCACCTATTCACGTGAAAATAAATACCTTGGAATGATGGATATTAAAACTCTATCTTGGACCATGACTAAAAAAGTAAAGCACAAACTTGTGACAAAACCTTTAACAAGAATTTATGACATTCAGAGTTGTGCAAGCACCATCATAAATATATTTTGAAATTTATACAGTGAAGCATTATTGAAGCTTGGATAAGCCCTATTAAAACATCATTAAATAGAATCTTGAAGTAGTCTTGAACTTAGATTGTTGGAAGAATTCATGATATCTTAACAGAGTATAAAATTGAAGCAATAATATTAGGACTTTGGAACAGATTTTGCTTGGATTTGTTTGGTTTATTGGGAGAAATCATTGGAAGAATTCATTTAATACCTACTGCAGAACTTGAAGAATATTTGAAGGAGACCTGGAAGTTATTTTGTAAGAGTTTGGAGCACATTTTAAGATAACACAGAAACCCTTGTTGAAGCCTCATTTGGGGAAAATTTATAAAAAAAACTTGAAAATTAGTCTCGTGGGACTTGTGTAAAATATTTTTGAACAGGTTGAAGATACCTTATAGTAGCAGATCTTGGAGTTAATTATTGACCTTGTGATGCACGGTTAATGGCCCTCATGATGTGACCTTGAAGGATCTTTTTGGGGTAAAATGAAGAGTTGTGGAGACACCTTCATGAGAAGATAAGGTTTTCATTGATGAAGTTACTTGGAGACTAAGTGAAGTCATTGTTGAGGATGAACGTGATGAATTTTTCAAGTTTGGTTATAGAATATATTGGGAGCCTTTAGGAACATAAACTTATCTTGACGAATTAAAGCTGAAGGTTGGAGCCCTAGAGGTTGGAGCCTCATAGAGACAAGGTTGGTGCCCTTAAATATATGGTTGGAGCTCTAGAGGACAAGAGTCATGAAGAAACTAGATTGGATCATGTACTAGAGATAGGTTTGGAGCCCTAGAGGTTGTTGCCTCAAAGTAACAAGGTTGGAGCCTTGGATAGTCCAAGTCGGTGCTTGGAAAAATATTGGTAGGAGCCTGGGAGATTGAATATTGGTGTCTTCATCTAGAGTTGTAGCCCTACACATATATTGTACTTGTTTTATTGAGATTAATAAAATTATTTATTCTTATTGTTCATTTTGTGTTATAATTATAAATGATATATCTGGTAAATATAACAATTGTAAATAAATATTGATTCACCCCTCCTTTCAATATTTCCAACAATTGGTATCAGAGCCAGTAGCTTCTCTCAAAGCCCAACATGTTACACGTCATTTTTTCACCATGAAATTTGAATATTATTATGGGTCTATCACCATCCATATCATACTCCCTTAGAGGTCATGTTCCTGAACCAAGTCTTCAAAACTGGAGAAAATATCTTTAAAACCTTTAAAATATTACTTGTGCAATTTTTGTGACCATTGTCTATGCATGCTCTAATACTTCTTCTATTAGCCACGGCGATTGCCACTCTGTTTTTCACACCCCCGTAAACATAAATTAATGATGAAAAGGTAACTTCTAGAAGCCTAGTTGGTTGAATATTCTAGGTGCTTGGTAGATGGATCTAGGTGTAAATAAAAATTAAATTAAATTGAAATAAAATAAAAAGATTAATGTAATGTAAACATGTTAACTCGGTCATAATAAAGTAAAATTAAAAATAACAAAATAAAACTAACCTTAAAAAAAGAATGACCCGTGGTATTGAGAACCCATGATATTCATGTGGAATGTGACTCGGAAAATTTAAGCGAAATTAGATCCATGAGCTACAAAGCAATGGGACGGTTTAACATTTACATTTAGTGTGAAAATATATTTACATAAATCTATTTGTAATGTAATGTAATGTTTAACATTTTGACTAATTCAAACTACATAAAAAAAATAAAAAATAAATTAAATTAAATAAAAATAATAGTATAATATAATGTAAAAAATAAAAAACATGATGTTGATTCTTGTTATTCATGTGGAATATAACCTATTTAAAGAGAGAAAGTAAACCAACTTAGATTCATCTTAACTCTAGATCTACAAGTGTCAGAAGAGATCAAATATCTTGATTTTATATAATTATATGAATAATATTGTAATTAAATAGCAAGATCATTGTTACTTTTAAAATTTCAAATTATATATTTTTTAAATAATATATATATATATATATATATATATATATATATATATATATATTAATGATGTGAATTGGCTTTATCTTGGATGGTTGTTGGGAAGAGTGGTTATTTTCTTCTCCACACTATTTGTTTTTAATGTTAATTGGGGCCATCTTGGGTGATTGGGAAGAATGATTGTTATCTTCCCCGCCTTATTTTATTAGACATATTTACACATCTATCTCATATTGTGTTATAGATTGAGCCTCTAGGCTCAACAAGTTTAAAAAAATAAAAATAAACAAATAATAACATAATAATTGGAATAACCATTCTCCATTATTTTTTTTTAACATAATGCAAATAGAAAAAAAAATTAAGAATTATTTATATTATTTTAAAATTATTATTTAAAGGAAATTATAAATTTATTAAACCACAAAGGGCACAAAAAAAAACTATGTATCTGAGAGGGATCTTGAATCTCTTGAGATGCAAACCTCTTTTAGAGTGAAAAGAGATTTGATCCCTCTGACTTCGGTATATCCAAAGTTAAGATGGATCTAGGCTAGTTTAATTTTCTTCTTTAAATAGACTATATTCCACATGAACACCATGGGATCTCATAAAACTCCAGCTCAAATACCATCAGTAGCTTGACCAAATCAAGTTTACATTAACAAGAAAACCAACAATAACAACAAATTTTTATCTTTATTAATTTAATTTGAAGTTATTTTTATTTTAATATATATGTAGAATTTTTATTTTTATTATTCTAAGGATTTGTCTTTAAGTGCCACTTTTTGGACTTTCTCAAAAAAAAATTATGATAATTTGTGTTGTTTAAACTATCGTTTTTCCACAAAATTGGTGTCGAAGATAGAATCTTAGATCAGTGACGCTACCAAACCAAGAATCATAATGAACCTACTTTGGACTGAGGAAATATAAACAAAATTAAATCTACTAGTGCAAAAAATACACAACTTTTTACACAATATTACAAACACCCCAATATTCTTTATATTAATCCAACTGAATACCAAGAATAATAATGAAGCTACTTTGCATGGTGGCCGAATATTAAAATATATATATATATATACTAGTGTATAAAATACATAAATTTTATACAATATTGTAGAATAACCCAATCTTTGTTATATTGATCCAACTGAATAATACAACACTCTAGGGCTATAGTGCGAGGGATAACGGCCCTTAAATATCTACAAGTAAAAGAATACAAAATACAAGATAATCTGACAGTCTAGCTCATGTAGTCGATGATCACAACTTCTTTGTCATGTCATGTACACACGCAGCTCCTTTGATCTTAATCAGTAACACCTGCCTCTATCAATGCACAAAATCCTTTAGGCCACTGAAATTAGTCTCCATAATCTTCCCTCTAGCTGATCATAAGTCCATCTATCATCAACGGATAGAGTCTCCCATTGTTTCTCCTCAACTCTTTTGGGACTTGTCTTCCCACTATAGTCCTCCTATGCTAGTCCAATAAATAATAACATAGTGCAGTAAGGTTACCACCTATCACCATCAAATTTTTCTTCTCCAATGATGAACATAGTTTGTCAACACTTTACTCCTTTGGCTAGACAAATCTTGAGCTCCAACAACTACCTCCCCTAGCAGCCAAGAGTCCTTCCCTCCATTAGACTTTAGGCTCACACTTAATAACTTTCACATTTCCCTCCAACAATCCTCAAATGGCCAATACCTTTGTCCAATCTTGGACCTATCCTCTAGCAACAATTCATTATGAAAACATCAACATAGTTGTACTCATGAGCTAGTGCAACTATTGCGGGTCTAGTTAAGGCATATGCATCATCCATGTTAGCCCTCTTTAACCCCTTCAACAATCCTCCCTTCCACTGTGGCTTACATCCTTCCCTTTGTTGCATGTCCACATTTCATGTACCTAGCTTCTACAATGTGAGATAAGCCTTACGTCCCCTCCAGAAAGCCCATAACTGGCTTGCGGTGCCTCTATTATCTCATAGAGCGTGCGACCCTTCAGAAAAAATGAGAAAACACCCTAAAACATGCACCTAACAGTGAAAATTAAACTTGAATTTCCTCTACTACTCCTCAACCTTGTCAAACCCACACAAAATATCTCAAAATATTCCTTATTCTCCTCCACACTCTCCCTCTTGAGTTGCAGCTACCACAAGAGATGTTTTACCAAAGAATTGTTGCACTTTGGATGATTCAAATCGCCTCTATCTCACCTCAATTTATATCTTAATTGAGGGCTCCATAAAATAAACATGGTGAGTTTTTCCAACTTTCCAATAATTGAATCCTACATGACTTGTCATCCACAAAACCTATCAGCTATAATAAACAATCCATATCTCAAGTTCTAGACCTCAAATTTGAGTGATTTTCAATGCTCCTCATTTCTATCAGGATGCTCTATCACTTCAAATCATCAAATGTCCAAAATTACTCATGGTTTTACAACCACATGCTTGGGTGAAAATCCCACACCTTGGGTCCCAAGCCTACAATGCCCTATTGTGGTACTCCAACCTGGCTTGGAGTACCTCCCAAGCTATCAAAAACTAAACATTATAAACTAGTTTTTTGACTGCATGGATTCAACACCATGAAAAACCCTGGGGAAGTTTGATTTTGCAAAGTTGACCCATCAATTTTTTTTATTTCAATGAATCCCTATCGGATTCTAGAAATATAAGATCAAAAAATGAACAGGGGAATTTTTCAAAAAGGTGCACTTAAAGATAACTTGTTATTATTTGAAGTTATTTTTGTTTTAATATAGGGTTATTTTTATTTTTATTTTATTTTGAATGAGTCAAAATGTTTACAGCACATTACAACTTTTGTACCATACTAATAATTATCCTTTATCTTTATTTTAAATTTTCTTTATCTCTCTGTTTAGTTTATTAATTCTTTACACCTATATGTGTGTGTGTGTGTGTGTGTGTGTGTGTGTGTGTGTGTAATTGTTTCTATCAATTCTTTCTCTGGATTCAATTGTAAAATGATCCATCTATAGGAATGAATAGTGAGTATTTGGGCATGCCTATATATATGAATGATTTAGTCTCCCACTCATGGATAGAGGATGGAATGGATATATATAGAATTCATAGATGAGACTCAGTTGGTTATTGCTATGGGACTCCACCTTGTTTCCACTTAGCGTTAAAAAATGGTAAGTGTTGCTATATATATATATATATAGTGATGTATAATGTAATGTCTTTGGGCCCATAGGTGTTCTACAACTTAGAATGGGGAAGATGTGTAGGTGTTAAATATAAGGTAAGAAGGATTATATGTCACATTTTTTAAATATTTTATTCTAATTTAATTTGATAACATCTTTTTTAATTTAATTTATAAGAAAAATGGCATGAGAAGATGTAGTAGGGTAAAATAATGGTTTCCTAAGCATATTTAAATTTTATAAATAAGCACATAAAAAAATAATATTTACCATAAACATAGAATATATCAAAATTCATAATCATGGATATTCAACCCATTTTACCATGGACATTATTAACCTATAAATAGGCTTTGTTACAATACCATGTATTATATTTCATAATGTTTCCATTTTTTTACTACTATTCAGATTGGTGTTGCCTATGCCCTCAATAATGAGAAATAGGCCATAGTATCACCTTTTTGAGTCTTCGTATTGTTATTTATTTGTACATTACATTTTCTCCAAAATTATGACATTTTTTCAGAATATCGAATTTTATATGAGTAACTAATGCTGCCAACATTAAAAATAGAACTTACATGGATCCATAATAATTCCTCTCTTAGAAAGTAAATCTATTTTCATGTTTTACTCCCTATATATGTGGTCAAAATTGATATGTTGAAAGGTGCTTACCAAGGTTCTGATGAGCTTCATCTAGTTAATTAGAATGGGTGGATTGAAGCTATTGATGACCTTCACCCTTCACCTAGTGTATTATGCCCTTAGCCTCACCATATATCTAAATTCCCTCGTACCAAGACTCACCAAATGGCAAAGAGCTATGACCTCTTCTTTATTGTTTTTGCATGTCCACCTTCCCACCAAAAACCACAGGAAATACTTAATCACCCATTGGTAGTTTTAACATTTTTATGCCGACGTGAAAGGACTCATAATCCAAAATCAACCACTAATATTGAGGTGACGTTCCAAGACATACCAATGTGTATAAAAGGAATATTCGAAAGGCCAGTTTTTTATTTTGATTAAACGCACACATAGTGAAGGAAGCCTATAAAATTCGTCGTATCGAGCCGCAATTAGGGTTTACAAAATTAGGGATTGTGAATTTGTTCAAATAAAATAGAGTAGGGATTGGGATTTTTGGAATTTTAATAAAACAATTATGGACTTTACCTATAACACCTATAATGTGCAATTCAATGAAGAGGAAGCACGGGAATTTCATTACAAGTCTCAATGGCACCGCTACATTTTCAAGAGAGAGGGAGCAAACTTTGCGTGATGAACAGTCGAAGAGGAAGTAGATGTATGGCAGCAACAAATTTATAAATTCAACTACGTCGGCGTCTGAATCACCAGATTCTCCGGAAAATGCAGAGACGTTAGAGTGGGATGCCACCTATTTATTTATATGTGATTTCAGGTCAGAGGCAGAGACCGTGGAGAGTTGTATAGAGCATATGCACAAGCACCATGGACTTTTTATTCCTCACAATTCCTCACGCCAAATATTTGAAAGATCCCCGAGGCTTACTCAGTTACCTTGGCATTAAGGTATGTTTATTTATAATATTTCATGAGAATATGATATTTATATAATAATATTATTTCTCATCTCTAATTTCAACTAATTTCAAGTAGATTTCCTTGGAATTGGAATTGAATTCTTATTCTTTTTTCTTTTTTATGTCATCACAAGCTGCCAACGGTTTCATTTGTTTGTATTGAAATGAGGAATGACAACCATTTTCAATTCTATAAGGTGTTAGGAATCATATGATCTCCAAAATCCACTGCAAATTAGACTATGGAGATGGGGATGGGGATGAAGAAGAAGATATCCATTTACATTAGTTTTATGACGAAAGTGAGATGCAAATAGTGCCTATGCAAAATGTTGAATTCAAATTCGGGTTAGGAGGTAGTGAATTAGTCATTAAAAGAAATTATGAAGGTGGAACATCATAATCAAACAAGATAATTGGTTCTCATCAAATTCTTCGTTATTGTTGAAAATTTTCAATAAATAAAACACATAGGAATGTGTTCCCCTTTCAACATAGATAATGCAAAAAATTTGGAAAATAACAATTCAAAGACACACAGTGATTGACACATGAGAGGAAAGATTCCAATTTTTCATTCCATCATATTAACAAAATGAAATTACATAGGTTTTATACAAAATTGGCTAGAGCCTGAGCATTCAAAGCAATTCAATGCAAAATCAAACGTTCAACAACCAACTCATCCCTCAGCTCTGTTAGGCTGATTATACATGAAAACGTGTACAGAATCACAAAATAGTAGACCTGGAATATTATAGGTTCTGGCTCTGAAAACATATTGCATCTGATGCCTCCATTGCAAATCACTCATCTGCGATTTTAACTTTTAACATATGCGCTTACGAGAAAACTCAAAACATTGGGATGTGTGATGTGAAATGGGAAATATCACATCGCAACACAAACATCTTAACCTATGGGCGCTTATCTGTTAACTCTTGAACTTTGTGATGTGCGCTTTAAGTTACCCTCCTGAGCTTTACACGTGCCCCTTTGCGTTTGCATTGCAAATAACATAAAACATATTCCGGACGCTTAAAAGGTAAGTGGAAAATCTTGCACTGTGCGGGCGGTGATGTGTTAAAAGGTAAGTGTGAAATATGAGAAAGGTAAGGAAATAAAGTGGAAATGTAATGCGGTAAGGTAGGTTGTGGGTCCCACCAAATCGCATCGGAAAAATATTAAGTTTTGCGAAGTGCTTAAGCGTTACAACTTAAAAGTTATGGGCTGCGATGTGTGGGGAGTTAACAGTGGAAAATGTGATATGGCACGGAGGTAATGAATAAACAAAATGTAAAGGTTTCCAACGGTTTACAATGCAGTGAAGGTTTGAGGTGGGTCCCACCGATATTGCATCGACAAGAAAATAACATTGAGCCAAAAGGCTTAAGGGTAAACAAGAAAATTTATGGGCACGAAGTTGTGGGCAATGGTAATTCAACATGAAAAGAAATAAATTCAGAGAAAAATGACTTAGGTACTATGTTTTAGCTTTTGCGTCAACGCCTCCAGATTTGAAAACCGAGGCTTGTCCCTCCTTGCATAGAAAAAATTCAATGAAGAGTGGGTTGCTGCCACTCCTTATTCATGGTGGTGTTTGGGAGTTATTTTCAATACTCCCCCTTAATCAAAAATACTGCCATCGATCATTCCCAAACACTGTTTGAGAAAAACAAAACTTTTCTGTCCCAATGGCTTTGTGAGGATATTAGCAAACTGTTCCTCTGACCTTCAATGCTGCAAAACAATTTCACCATTGTTAACTAATTCCCTTATAAAATGGTATTTTGCATCAATATGCTTTGTTCTCTTGTGGAAAACATAGTTCTTTGACAATGCAATTGCTGAGTTTTAATCACAATAAATTGTGGTTCCTTTGTCTTGCTCATGACATAAATCTCTCAGCATCCTTCTCATCCAAACTTCTTGACATGTTTTTGTTGTTGCTGCTACATAATCAGCTTTAGCTGTTGATAATGAAACTATTGGTTGCTTCTTGGAATCCCATGAAATGGCTCTCGATCCCAAATGAAAGACATACCCTGATGTGTTCTTTCTGTCATCAACGCTTCCAGCCCAATCACTGTCAATGTAACCAATTATCTTAAAATTATCAGTTTCGAAGTATAGAACACCATACCCATTTGTTCCATTTACATATTCAATATTCTCTTGCCTGCTTGCCAATGTGTCTCCTTGGGTGTCTCCATGAATCTAGATATCAAGCTTACTGCATACATTATATCAGGCCTAGTTGTATTCAAATACATTAGACTGCCAACCATGCTCTTGTACAATGTCGGATCGACATTCTTGTTGCATTCTTCCTTGCTCAATTTCAACCCCATGACAGTTGGAGTTGTTGACGCTTTTTTGTTCTGTATATTGAACCTCTTTAAAACTTCTTCAACATATTTTTCTTGGGAGATAAAAATCCCCTTTTATGTGTGCTTCACTTGTATGCCCAAAAATATCTCATCAAACCCAAGTCAGTCATTTCAAATTCACTTTTCATGATTGCTTTAAAATCAGCAATGAGAGAAACATCATTTCTTGTAAAAATCAAATCATATACATACAAAACAACAATAATAATTTTACCATAATTTTCTTTGATGTAGAGTGTGGGTTCACCATCATATTTTTCAATCCCATTTTCCACTAGGTAAGTGATGCAGGGGCATTAGGCTCAAAAGTTACTTTGTACATAAGTAGACACAGGGGGTCCCATGTTCTTAAAATTTCTTGTAAATATTAATATTTTGAATAAATTCGGTAGGAAATTGTAATTGTTCTCAAGTCATTTGAGAACATGAGAAATTGGTTAAGATAGGAATACGAAAATACAGCCAAGGGTATGAGTCAGTTTAGGATCAGTTCAATTATTGAGTCTAATTTTAGGAATTGGGAATGTTAAGAGTTTTTTGAGTTGTTTGGAGACCTGAATCGATCCAGGTCATCCTTTTGGTGTAAATGTAATCATGTAGAGTTAGAGAGGAGAACTTCTTCAGCAACAGAGTAGGAGGATAATGGCCACTGAACTGAATATCTGGCCTGTCATGAAATTGTAAGTGATTGCTTTTGAGATTGATCACCTGTATGTATATATATATATCTGCTTATGGAGAATTGTTTATAAGTTTCATGTGTGAATTTATGTCTTCTTAGTCGAATTACATGGGGAATAGCTGAATTCCGAGAGTTAGTTTGGATTTTGCGTTCTTGGCTGAATTAGTAATTCTGTGCAAGTTCTGTATTTATATGTTTAATAGCAAGTGCTCGTAGTCTGTATAGAGGAGGGCTATAAAATATCCCTCTCACTCTTGAGAAACTGTGTGTGAAGGGTCGTGAAAATTCCCTGCATACAAGAAAGAATTCGGTGTTGTTGAGTAATTGTAACGAGGGTAAATACCAGTGGTAGAACCATAAGCAATTGAATATGTTGGAATTAATATCACAATGACTCAACCTTGGAGTGAGCAAGAAAGGTCCGTGTGAGGGCTATTAAATCATGTGTGGGAGTGTATTCCCAGAACCCTTGAGCCTGCGCTTCCCGTAGACAGATTCATACGCATTTATTTTGTAAGAAGGTGAATTCGGTGGTTGGAGAATCGTGGTGAAGCCACAGAGTCACTTTAACTCTGTCAAAATGTTGGGAGATGGCGCAAAGTAATGGAAATGTGCTTGACGGAGCCTTGAGCGAAAGCTGAGCGGAACCTTGAAGGCAGGAACCGGAACCAGGAAGTATGAATAGTGAATGTGGTTTAGAGCTAAACGAGCGGTATATCGCGAGGTGTAAAAGCGGAAAGCGGTATTTATGAAATCAACGTGATCCCATACACTGGGTGACGTGTGTCCCTGAGCGAATTTGAAAAACCACCCTCATCACGAGTTAACGGTCGCACAAGTAACTCCCGTGATATCCAGTTGGACCGTTGGATCGTCAAGGCCAGTGCGATGTGTTGTCCGCCATTGGATGTGGAAGGCTTGTCAGCGTTGGGGCTCATGCATACGTATGTGTTGATAATTTTTAAGGTTTGCGGGTTTAACCAAGGTATGGTATTTTGACTTAAGCGCGCAGTTAAAAAGGCAGGCACTGTTATAATAGGTGACAAGGGTGTGCGTATAAATTTTATATATGCACTTGCTTGTATTGAGTCAAACTCCGTCGGGCTGAGAACCTTAGGGTTATCGGGTCATTAAATATTGATTTCATATCTGTAGGTTGGTTGGTGTCTAAAAGACAAACGTTGATTCGGAAGAATGATAGGTTGTGGGCTCAACTGTTAACTATAGTGAGTTCTATATGTATTATGGGTTGCACCATAATCCCGAGTTGAGTTAAAACGATTGTTGGGTTTCATTAGAAGGACATATTGTATACTTTAGGAGGTTCATAACCTTGATTACAAGAAGTGTCTGAATGTGTTGAAACTGCCCAGAATTAAATTTATTTGAGTAAAAAATTGGGGAATGCATTGCAATTATATACATAGAGTGTGAACATGGAAGGAGTGAGGTAGCCCGGGCATCAAGTGGTATCAGAGCTGGAATAGCTCTTTTGAAAAAGTCCCAGTTTGGTGAATACAAAGAAACCAGACTTGTGGAACTGATAAGACTGCAGCCTATAGGGATACAGTGGAGGTGATTGTATAATTACAGAGTCCAATTGGAGGAAAAGTGTTTTGAAGACTACATATTGGAGGAAAGGAGTTCAGATTCTAAGATCTGATAGGTAGCAAGGATACACAGAAGCACAATGGACATGATTTATAGAGTTAGTGGAGGACAGGATCATGATCTTGCAAGTAATTAACTTGATTTGAAATTGTAGTTGCAGAAGTGTGGTTGTTGAAAGTACAGACCAAGCTTGATAGTGAAGGCAGTGAGCCTGGTATTCAGCTAGAGGCTAGATAAAGAGGAAAATTGCAGTGTTTAACTCTATTTGAAGGATTGTTTGTAGAAGTCAGAGTACAGACAATTGAAGACATCTCAGCAGAAGTAGATCACAGCTTTGAGAGCAATGGTAGAAGAGTCAAACAAGGGACTCTGAGTGAAGAAGAAAAGTGTGGCAGAACTTGGAAGATTCCCAACAGAGGTTGGATGACAAAAGAAAAGAGGTGTTCTTGAGAAAGTTGCAGAGTGAAGCCTAGAAGGTTCCAACAGAGAAGGGACCAGTACTTGCCAAAATCCAGATCCAGAGGAAAGGATTGGTGAGGTGATTTGTAGCAAGAGAGCTTGCTATTGCAGAGGCTTAGTGCAGCTTGTCAGTGAAGAACTCCTAGAGAAGAAAATGGCTACTGAGAGCCATAGTAGAGACTGCAGAGATTGTAGAGGTTCTGAGAGAGGCCACAACAGAAGAATGATGGAAGATGCCAAAGCAGTTGGCATGAGGAAGAGACTCAAAGATTAAGAGTATTGGAAGGAATTTGTTGAGATCAGGGAAGAGTTCAACAGATTGAAACTGAGGATAGAATAAAGCCAGAGAGTTGGTTGGCTCATGAAAAAGAGAGTAAATTGGCAACCATTACAGTTGAGATTGAGGCAAAATAAGATTTCCTTATTGAGAGAAGAACTCAGAGCAGCTGAGTTGAAAGAAGAAATTTCTGCTTGTGAAGCAAAACAGAGAACAGATGAAGTGGAGACCTGCAGGAGATCTTGTGAGACATAGTGAAGACTCGAGGCAGCAAGAAGCTTGTCTTGCTGAAGAGGAAGTCATTGAGGAATTCCTGAGTTATTGGGCAAGTCCAAAGGATGCAAGGGCTTGTGTTTTTTAGTCTAAAAAATGTGAAGTGATGACAGACTCCACAGAGGAAAAAGAACCCAGAGTTCTTGAGGCAAGGATGGAAATTGAAGATTCCATGTGCAGACCTGTTCAAGAAGAAGTGCTTGAGAAAGCAGCCAAGACTGAAAAGTCTTGTGATTTGAAAACTAAAAATTTGTGTCTGTTTGCAGGTACACTACTGGAAGATGAACAAGCTTTAGAATTTGTTGATGAGAAGAAGACATTGAATCTAAAATCTATTCAGATTAATGCTGAGATAGTGAGATCTCAGGAAGAGATGGAGACTCAAGAGTCAAATGAAGATATTCAGCAGAATGTTGAGGTTGAGAAAGAAGAACCAGTAGATGATTGGTCCAGAACAAGAAGAGGTATAAGAGGTTGTGTAAGGTTCCTGAAATATACTCCTATTGAAGTTGTTGAATTGTATAGGAGTTTAGATTCTCAAAGAAGATATTTGGAGGAGCAGAGGACCTATGCACTGGATAAGTTGTTGGGGAAGCAAGGCAGGAAGATCTTCATGGATGGAGTTCATGGAGCAGATGATGGAAGAAAAGTGATACTAGCTGACAGTCTCGTGAAGGATGCAGATTAGCATGCTGGGGTGCTAATAGAAAGGTTGGAAGGACAATCTGAACAACATACTGATGTGTTGTCAGAGGAAAAGGAGACATTGAAGCATTGGTACTTTATTGCTGATGATCCATATGTTAATAATACAGAGAAAGAGGAAGAACAGTAGGTGGAATTTTTCAGAGAGATGAATAAGAAGGAAATTGTGTTGGCTGGAAACATAGTGAGGGATCATCATTTGGACATGGTGATTGGAGCAGTGGAGATGGCTCTGACAGCTGAAGAAAAATATGGTGAAGAATTTATGAGCCTTGAACCAGACTTAGAAATGCCAGGAGAAGAATTGGTGACTAGGTCATCAATTGAGACCATTGGGTCTCATGGTTTTAACACTGACAGATTTTTTATGTGTACAAGTGATGCAGAAGACAATTCATCCTTTGAAATTGTCTTGGGAGAAGAAAAAATGTTGTTGAAGGAGGATGAGACAACCATGTCTCATATGCAGGAAATTGTCACTGCCTTTGACTGGAAAAGAGTTGGCTAGTTGGGTAGGCCAAGGCTAGCCTGAAGAACAAATTTTAGAAGTTGATAAAGTGATGAATTCCATGCTAACAGAAGATGAAGATACAGTGGCTAGAGAACTTGATTTGATTGCTAGAGTAAATCAAGGAGATGAGAGGAAATTGTTGAAGATTTTCCACAAAGAAGAAGGAATTGTTGAGTTTAACTTGCAGCATGATGAAGATGTAAACCAAACCCAAGAGAAATGACTGATTTGTTTGCTGGGAGCATTTGAAGAAGAGAAATGGATTGTAGACCCTGGATTAAGGATGCCTGAAGCTGCAAAGAAGAGAGGAGCAGATACTAGCTTGCAGAATCAAATTTTGTTTACTAGTATACTGGATGAGTATGTCATTGTTGGTAGGAGATTAAATGGTGAATTTTTTTCTGAGAATGAATTTGCAGACAGTGAACAAAAGAAGAGTGTTGCAGAGGGAGATATCCTAAAGGATATTCAAGATGTTCAGGCGGAGGCAACATTGGCATCAGCACCACCCATGGTGACGGCAGGCGCAACATGGGGGATAACATCTGTAGGAATTGAAAAAATGTTAGTAACAGTAGTAGCAGCAAGAGCAGCAATGTTGGCTTCCACATAAAGTAGAAGCAGCAGCAGTAGGCAAGGGAATTTCCAGCTAGAGGATAAACTAGACATGGAGATTGAATACATCAGAATATTAATGACGAGAGTGACTCAGAAGCAGCAGACAGCAGCAGGAAAGAAGGATAGTTTCAGCAAAAGAAAGACAATGGCAGATTGCGAAAGAATAGTCGGGGGCAGATTGCAGAACAAAGTCTGGAAGCCTAGAGAAGATCAGTTGAGGGATGATGCAGCTGATGGACAGCAGCAAAACCAAGTTTGGGATTCTGGAGGCAGAGATCAAAGGCACATGATCAGGAGATCATGAACAATTTGAAGCTTGGGAGTCTGATGCAGGGGAAATAGGCTCAAAAGTTACTTTGTACATAAGTAGACATAAGGGGTCCCATGTTCTTAAAATTTCTTGTAAATATTAATATTTTGAATAAATTCGATAGGGAATTGTAATTGTTCTCAAGTCATTTGAGAACATGAGAAATTGGTTAAGATAGGAATACGAAAAGATAGCCAAGGGTATGAGTCAGTTTAGGATCAGTTCAGTTATTGAGTCTAATTTTAGGAATTGGGAATGTTACGAGTTTGTTGATATTTTTGGAGACCTGAATCGATCCAGGTCATCCTTTTGGTATAAATGTAATCATGTAGAGTTGGAGAGGAGAACTTATTCAGCAACAGAGTAGGAGGATAATGGCCACTGAACTGAATATCTGGCCTATCATGAAATTGTAAGTGATTTCTTTTGAGATTGATCACATGTATGTATATATATATCTGCTTATGGAGAATTTTTTATAAGTTCCATGTGTGACTTTATGTCTTCTTGGTCGAATTACATGAGGAATAGCTGAATTCTGAGAGTTAGTTTGGATTCTGCGTTCTTGGTTGAATTAGTAATTTTGTGCGAGGTCTGTATTTCTGTGTTTAATATCAAGTGCTCATAGTCTATATAGAGGAGGGCTGTAAAATATCCCTCTCACCCTTGAGAAACTATGTGTGAAGGGTCGTGAAAATGCCCTGCATACAAGAAATAATTCGGTGTTGTTGAGTAATTGTAACGAGGGTGAATTCGAGTGGTCGAACCATAAGAAATTGAATATGTTGGAATTAATATCACAATGACTCGATCTTGGAGTGAGAAAGAAAGGTCCGCGTGAGGGATGTTAAATCCTGTGTGGGAGTGTATTCCCAGAACCATTCATCCTGCGCTTCCCGTAGACAAATTGATACGCATTTATTTTGTAAGAAGGTGAAGTCGGTGTTTGGAGAATCATGGTGGAGCCACAGAGTCACTTTAACTCTGTTGAAATGTTGGGAGACAGTGCAGAGTAATGGAACTGTGCTTGACGGAGCCTTGAGAGAAAGCTGAGCAAAACCTTGAAGGCGGGAACCGGAACCAGGAAGTATGAATAGCGAACGTGGTTTAGAGCTAAACTGGCGGTATATCGCGAGGTGTAAAAGCAGAAAGCGGTATTTATGAAATCAGCGTGATCCCATACACTGGGTGATGCGTGTCCCTGAGAGAATTTGGAAAACCACCCTCATCGCGAGTTAACGGTCGTGCAAGTACCTTGTGCGATATCCAGTTGGACCGTTGGATCGTCAAGGCCGGTGCGATGTGTTGTCCGCCGTTGGATGTGGAAGGCTTGTCAGCATTAGGGCTCATGCATACGTATGTGTTGATCATTGTTAAGGTTTGCAGGTTTAACCAAGGTATGGTATTTTGATTTAAGCGCGTAATTAAAAAGGCAGGCATCGTTATAATAGGTGACAAGGGTGTGCGTATAAATTTTATATATGCACTTGCTTGGATTGAGTCGAACTCCGTCGGACTGAGAACCTTAGGGTTATCGGGTCATTAAATATTGATTTCATATCTGTAGGTTGGTTGGTGTCTAAAAGCCAAACGTTGATTTGGAAGAACGATAGGTTGTGGGCTCAACTGTTAACTATAGTGAGTTCTATATGTATTATAGGTTGCACCATAATCCTGAGTTGAGTTAAAACGATTGTTGGGTTTCATTAGAAGGACATATTGTATACTTTAAGAGGTTCATAACCTTGATTACAAGAAGTGTCTGAATGTATTGAAACTTCTCAGAATTAAATTTATTTGAGTAAAACATCGGGGAATACATTGCAATTATATACATAGAGTGTGAAAATGGAAGGAGTGAGGTAGCTCGGGCATCAGTAAGCATCAATCTTGATGTACCATGCTCTTGGTGCTTGCTTCAGCCCATAAAGATCTTTCTTCAACTTACACACTTTGTGTTCTTAGCCTTATATCTCATGGCCAGGAGGTTGTTCAACATACACCTCCTCTTTTAACACTCCATTCAAGAATGCTTATTTCACATCCATTTGATAAAATTTCCATTTTTGTTGTGTTGATATTGACAACATTGTCCACACTGTCTCCATCCTTGCAACAGGTGCAAAGGTTTCCTCATTGTCTCTTCCTTGTTGTTGCTTGTAGCCTTTAATAACAAGTCTTGCTTTGTGCCTTTCTATCTTGCATTCAATATTTCTCTTGGTCTTATAAACCCATTTCACTCCAATAACTTCTTTTCCTTGTGGGAGGTCCACTAACTCCCATGTGTCATTCTTTTATTTTTCTCCTATCTTTTCATTCATTGCTTCAATCCACTTCTCTTCTTTGAATGCATCTTCAAAATGGATTGGGTCATCAACATGAAAAAATAAAGCAAATGAAGAATTAACACCATCATTACTATTTACTTCTTCTTGCTCATAAATTTCACTTAAATTTCTGAGTTTTGGTCTTCTTGTATTTGTTGAATATGTGCTTTGAGTTGTACTTGAACTCGAGGGAGTTGTTGATCCCTGTGGTGTGCTTGGAGAAGCACTTCCTTGGTTTTTCACTATTGTTCTATTACTTTCTTGTGGTGTGCTCTATTGAGCTTGTGTAGGTGGAGGAGGAGCCACCATTGAGGAATTATTTTCTGCAATCAATTCCTCTTTGTCTTCATGTGAAATACATGTCTTCACATTTACAGTCTTCTCTAAACTTCCATCCCAAGATTCTTCTTCAATGAACTGAACATCTCTGTTGATTATTACTTTCTTGGTTGATGGATTATAGATCTTATAAGCCTTGGATTCATCACTGTATCCAACAAATATACACTTCTCCCCCTTGTTGTCCAAATTCTTCCTCAACTGATCTGGGACATGTGCATATGCCACACATCCAAACACTCTCATGTGAGTGACAACTTGCTTTTTTCCACTCCATACTTCTTTTGGAACTATGTTCATAACAGCTTTGGTTGGACATCTATTTAAAATATAAGCTGCAAAATTTACATCTTCTTCCCAATACTCATTTGGAAAATGCTTTGCCTTCAACATACTTCTTACCATGTCCATGATGGTCCTATTCTTTCTTTCTACTACACCATTTTGCTGAGGTGTATACCTTGTGGTAAATTTCTTGTGAATTCCATGCTCCCTGCAGAAACGTAGAAAGTCTTTGGAGATATATTCTCCACCTCTATCAGTTCTCAACACTTTTATGTAGTGTCCACTTTGATTCTCAACAAGAGCTTTGAAGTGGTAGAACTATTCAAACACTTCACTTTTCAGTTTTGGAAAATACACCCATTTCTTCCTTGTGTAATCATCTATAAATGTAAAAACATAATGACTACCAGCTAATGATGTCATTTTCATTGGTCCAAATAAATTTGAGTGGACAATCTCCAAGGATTCCTTTTCCCTTATACTCTTTCCTGCTGGAAATGATTCTCAGTATTTTTTCCTAATATGCAGCCTTCGCATAAGATGTTTGGTTTCTCTATGAGTGGTAATCCCTTTACCATGCCTTTTCTATGCAACAAGTTCAAACCTCCAAATCTCAAATTCCATAACCAGTTCTCATCTTTGACTTCTTCTTGAAATAATTCTTGTGTGACAGCTGCTACAACACCTCCTTCCTTCAAGTGTGATCTGATCTTGAGAGGAAACATCCTATTGCTTGTCATATGCACTTTTACAATGACTTGTCTACTTGGAGGTATATCCATGATTGTGCACACATCATTCTTAAAAAACACATTGTGTCCCTTATTCACGAGTTTTCCAATGCTTATAAGGTTACATTTCATGACAGGTACACAATATACATATCGCACAAACTTCTTCTCTCCCTTCTTTGTCAATATTTTTAGTCTTCCTTTTCGCATGGCAGAGACCTTGCTATCAGTCCCCATTGTAACTTCAGATTTTACACTCTCATCTAGATTGGAACATATTTCTATGCTTCCAGTCATATGGTTACTACATCCTGAATCTAAGAACCATACATCTTCTTTTTTTTCTTGTGCTACATTACAAGTTAAAATCGCATTTCCTTGGTTCTGATTTTATTTTGTAAAATTTACACTAGGTTTACTACCCATGTCATTTTTCTTCTTTCTACATTCATTTGCATAATGGCCATACTTTTTGCAATAATGACATTGGACTTGAGATTTATCATACCTTTTTCCTTGTTCTTGATTTTGGCTTGAGACTTGGCTTGGATTCTGATTGCTGCACCTTCCACTTGTGCTTGCAGGGTTGCTTCTTCCACCTTTATGTGAGCTTCTTCCTCTTCCTTAGTAGTTTGATCTTCCTTGACCTCTACCTTGACAAAAAGACATTTGTGTCTTAAATGCATGCTCCAATGAGGATTTTGTTGCTCTATTCAGTCTATGCTCATGAGACATTAGTGATGCATGAAGCACATCCATTGAAAACTATGAGAGATCCTTTGTCTCTTCTATGACCACTACTATGGCATCAAACCTTGATGGTAGATTTCTTAAGACTTTCTCCACTATTATCCTTTCTTCAAGTGTCTCTCCATGAGACCTTATATGGGTAACCAACCTAATCACATGTGTGAAGAATGAGTCTATGTTATCAGACTCTTTCATATAAATAGTTTCAAAATCTCTTCTCATCATTTGAATTTTTTTGTCTTCACCTTTGCCATGCCTTGATAAGTTGTCTGGAGGGTATCCCATGCCTACTTAGACTTTTTTGCTACTTCAATCCTTGGAAAACTACTCTAATGTACTGCTTGGAAAATATAGAAGAGGGCTTTGGAGTCCTTCATATTTTCTCTCAACAAATCTCTTTGTGCTTGTGTCAAAGCATTATATGTTGTTGCATCTGGTGGTTCTTGGAAACCATTTTCCACCAGCTCCCAAATATCTTGTGAGGAGAAAAGAGCCTTCATTGTAATATCCCAATAATCATAATTCTTCCCATTGAACTGTGGTAGTTGGGGATTTGTCAGGCTTGTGTTTGTTTCTTCTATCTTGACTGTGTAAACACATTTCTCACTACTGTAAAATATTTCTCCCTACTGCAGACTTTCGCTTCTATAAACACTCTTACAACTTATTTAGTAAAGACTCCTTTCACTGAGAGCCTAGACCTGCTCCGATACCATGTTGAAAATTTTCAATAAATAAAACACAGAGGAATGAATTCCCCTTTCAACACAAATAATGCACAAAATGTAGAAAATAACAATTCACAGACAGAAAACAATTTACAAAGGAGAGGAACGATTCCAATTTTTCATTCCATCACATTAAAAAAATGAAATTACATAGGTTTTATACAAAATTGGTCAGAGCCTGAGAATTCAAAGTAATTCAATGCAGAATTGGACATTCAACAACCAAATCATCCCTTGGCTCTCTTCGGCTGCTTATACACAAAAATGCTTACAGAAACACAAAATAGCAGACTTGAAATATTATAGGTTTCGGCTCTGAAAACACGTCTCTTTCGACGCCTCCATCTCAAATCGCTATGATTTTAACTTTTAACATATGCACTTACAGAAAAACTCAAAACATTATGATGTGCATGTGATGTGGCACATATCACATCGCAACACAAACATCTTAACCTGCGGGCACTTATCCATTAACTCCTGAGCTTTGTGATGTGCGCTTTGCACTAAATTCCTGAGCTTGACATGTGCCCCTTTGCGATCGCATCACAAATAACATAAAACATCTTGCAGGAAGATTAAAAGGTAAGTGGGAAATCTTGCAATGTGTGGCTGGCGATGCGTTAAAAGGTAAGTGTGAAATACGAGAAAGGTAAGGAAGTAAAGCAGAAATGTAATGTTGTAAGGTAGGTTGCGGGTCCCACCAAATCGCATCGACAAAATCTTAAGTTTGAAAAAGTGCTGAAGTGTTACAAATTAAAAGTTGCAAGCTTCGATGTGTGGTGAGTTAAATGGTGGGAAATGAAATATGGCGCGGAGGTAAGGAATAAAAAAAATGTAAAGGTTTGTAGCAGTTTACAATGCAGTGAAGGTTTGAGGTGGGTCCCGCCGATATCACATCGGCGGGGAAATAACATTCATCCAAAAGGCTTAAGGGTAAACAAGAAAAGTTGTGGGCGCGAAGCTGCATGCAACAATAAGTCAACGCGAAAAGAAATAAACATAATAAGAAGGACTCGGGTACTCTATTTTTTTTTTGCGTGAACGCCTCCATATTTGAAAACTAAGGCTTGTCCTTCCCTGCACAGGAAAAATTCAATGAAGTGTGGGTTGTTGCCACTCCTTATTCATGGCTATGGTTGGGAGTTATTTCCAATAGTTATTACCATCATAATCCATGGCCCAGAGCTGAGAGAGATGATGATCTCTCTGTTTCATTAGTTCATAGCAAGAATCAAAGCATGTGTTTGCAAGGCATGCTAACTAAAGACAAACTTGACCAGGTAACACAACAACGCAGTCAAGAAACGAGAAACTATTGATCCTGTGATGAAAAAATCTATCTGCCACCAACCCCACCCAAAGAAAATGAAATATTTATATAAGTATAACTAATTCAAATATTCTACCTCCTACCTAAACTAACATTGGTAACAAAAAAATAAATCATGCTCAATTACAAAGGTGGATGGATGTTATATTTTGGGAATATTTTTCTTATATAGTGATATATTTCGTAAATTTTGGGAATATTTTTTTTATATAATCTTGTAATGCAAAAGAAAAATATGATTTTTTTTCTAATAGAATCATGATTTCACTATGAAAGAGTGATACAACATTGTCAATATTTGATGATCATCAAATATTTATATCATTGTGCATCAACTATAATTAGATTAGAAATGGGACAAAGGGATTTCCCATGAGACGTGGATAATTATCACACAATATCTTTAAAAACTAGGGAATAACACATGAAAGTATGGTGAACGCCTTATGGTAATGCCATAAAAAGCTTCTTCCTCATGAACTATTTTGTGTGACTCAAGAGCTCTCTATGCATTAATTACCATGGTAACTAAGCACATGACATAAAATAAGATAATTATACAACTGCAAGTCCTTTGTGATATTAACCATCAATATTATAAGGCCATGGTCCTCACTCAATAATAGAGTAATTGCAACATGTCAAGGGAGTTATCATATGTCATCTTGATTGTGTGAATGCAGCGCGGGGAGATATAGTCAACAACATTTTGGAAGAATAGGCCATTTGTTTTTGCATTTGTCATGTACAAATATTTCCCAATGCTAGTCTTATGCAGGCTAAGGCACTTACTGGACATGGAGTTGAATATTTCACAATGGAGGTCCAAAGGCTCAAAATATCTATGGAAAACTGATTGGTGGAATTTCATTCTGAGAACTTGAATATGTAATTTTCCCATGGTGTTTTGAATATGTTCTTTTTTCTAATGCAACGGTTGTTCAATGATTAGTGTACTTATAATATTGTTCACTTATTATTGGATCATATTTCTTCTATGATAGGTGTTAGATAAATCATGCCATACACTTTTTTTTTTAAGGAATACAATAAAAACTATGTCACTAATGTAGTCATGTAAATTAAATATATATACATTTAACTAAATTATAATTTTATTTTAAATTGTTATATATATAAACACGCATATTTTTATATTATTAATAAACAAATTTGTTGGTATGTGACCAACTACACATAATGTAGGGGTGGATATTACACGTCCAAATTATATAATTCAAAATGATACAACTCAATACGGTACTACAGGTGAAAATGATGCACGTATGAGATAAGATATGATTTTGTAGATTTAATAGCTAAATATAAGACTAGATTTTTTTTGATAAAGTCAATTCCCAAATAAAATCATATCAAATGACATCTTACATGTTCACACTAAAAGGAATTATGTACTTATCCAAGTATACCTTTGAATTTCTCAAATTTCTCTCTTGCCCGAGGTTTTGTAAGAATATTAACTACTAGTTGATATTTGGGAATATAATAGAGCTTCATTGTTCCCTTCTAAACCCTCTATCATATCAAGTTCTAGCCTTTGAAATCTCTCAAAAGAAAATTTGTAGTGAAAATGCCAAGATGACTTGTTTACCTCATAAATCAAATTTGGCTTCACCTTTAATCTCGATGAATGATTGGTTAGCTATAATAGAGTCCCACATAGCTTGGTAATAAGGTGAGAGAGAAACATTAAATGGGATATATGTATAATACCACCATCTAGCAATATATTGAAAACAAGATTATTTTCACAGTTACAAGACATGACATATTACTCTTGATGATGGAGAGCTTGAGCTTTGCATTTGCGTTTGACAGCTTGGATTTCTAGATGGGGGAGACATTGAAGGGGTTTTATTAGCATATATGTCAGCACTAATGAACCTTGGTTTTGGAGGAAATAATAGGAAGAAGGATCCTTTTAGAGGACCAGTGAATTTGATACATTGACAAAGGCAACTAAAGATGTATGATAGCCAATGTCTCAATAATTTCATTTCTCTATCGAGATTTATTCGCCAAATACTAATAATTCCCCTTAATCTGATAGGGTGCCAGGTTTATCGACCCAATCACACACAGTGGACCAGAGACAAGATCAAAATCCTTGCAATGTCACCATCTTAGAGCTCGAAGGTGTGACCGTGTATTAGAGACAAGATCAAAACCCTTGCAATAGGTGTGATTGTGTATCAGAGACAAGATCAAAACCCTTGCAATATCACCATCTCAGAGCTCAAATGCATGACCTACAATAACAAGAGGATTTTCAAGCTTAGCATCATGTGATTTAGCCTCTGTGGAACAATCTTGCCTTTCATTTTCAACTGCACCAGTTTAGACTCCCTCGACTTGTTGGAAAACTGTTTGACTAGCGAGATACCAAAGAAGCTCTATTATATGGTCAATATTGCAATATAATAATGAGATACCAAAGAAGCTCATGAATCCTCTGCACTTATCTAAATTTCATAGATCTCCACGATAACATAATCACAGGAAAAGGTGGCATACTTTGGACATTCAAAGACTGGATCCACTCTGGATCAGACGGATGTAAGTACTACAATGAAAGGTAGTTTTTTCCCTTCAGTAATTTGATCCTAAATACTTTAGAAGGAAACAATGGCAGATAAATTTGGTGTGTATTATTTTGGAGAAGTTTTACTGGAGGTCTTGTGTGCAAGGGAAACTCTTAATATTTTTTTTCCTAGAGAAAAATCTAATATAGCATAGTGGGAAATGCGCTGCCAGAAAAAAGGAAATCTTGAAAAAATCATTGACCCTCACCTTGTTGGAACCATCAACCCTGGTTCTTTGAAAACGTTTAGGGAGAATGCCAAAAATTTCTTGGAAGAGAAGGGCATCAACAGGACTTCCATGGGAGATGTTATATGGAACCTGGAATATGCATTTCAACTCTAGGAGATATCCACAAAAAATGATATAGATGAGAATATTACATGTCATATTGCAGATGTTCCTTTGCACTACCTAGAGCCTGAGCCTTTTGGTCCAAATTTAGTATTACTTCAAGTCTTATACGAAATTTCTCAATTTATAGATTTCATTAATAAGGATGTGGAATTTAGGAGTTCTAAACATCCCACGAAGGGATATTTGTGAGAATTTACTTGTTGTTTGGAACGTGTTCTCCTTCAGTGGATATGACACATAGTGGATCCATACCTTGGTGCAATAGTTCCTTACCTCAGGATGTTTGCACAAGATTTAGGGCAAAGTGAACACACAACACTAGGCCTGAGACTTTTTATACTAGTGTTATTGGATGAGGTGTTCGTGGAAGTGATGATGATTTAGAATATGAAACCACAATTGTTGTGTTCTCAAAATTGGTGAATCCCCGTGGTACATGATGACAAAACAAGACTCCTTTTCCATGTTCCAAATCTAAAAAATTATAACATACAGAGGGAACATTGGTGAATGTGAAATGGTTAGGTTCAGTACTTGTTTTTTTCATATCACATTAAAAATCTAGTGCCTCCTCGTAAAATCCTCACCTCATTTAATCGACCACCATTATATATGATTACACCACATTTGGTTTAGAAATTTACTTAGATAGGTAGGGTGCCCCTATCTCCCATCTCACTATGTAGAAATTTTAATACAAAATATGTATTTCCTGGATTCTCCTAATCTAACAATTATATGCCACTGTTAAATACAGAATTGCTTCTACAAAATATTTGGGGAATTTAAAACACAATCGCCAATAGAAATATCATGAAGAAAGATCAATCACACATAGATAATTTACCAGGAAAGCATAAAGTTAAAAACCCCACTATCATATATTATGTATATATCATGGATCATGAAACAAACTCATAAAAATCTCTAATCCAAGAGCTCTCAGTACATGATACAATTTTCTCACACTGTCATACAAAAATTGGCAAGTTCCTTAGCCAATTTATTGTCTCCAGACAGCCTGCCTCCACTGCGCAATCCCTGATGGTAAAGAACCTCTGAATGATTTATTCTTGTCTGCCTTGACTGTGGAATCCTCATAGGCACATCCAATGTGTGTATGTTTTCATGTGTGCAACTGATAATGTCACAACTGATAGTCAATCTTTCCCTTTCACCTACATCTCAACTGGGTCTCCACTAGATCTGACATGCATGTAGTTAACAGTAGTAAATATTCAGTTTCATGTGAGGCCACTGATTGTGAGCCAATTAATAATTAATTCACTTCATCTCTCACTAGTGTATCTTCAATTACAACTAGCACAACTAAGTTTAACTCACTTAACTGAGTTAAACTACTTTACAACTCTGATAACTACACTTCCAACTCTGTTACAACTTCGAATCACTCAGTTACAACTAAGTCCACTTGCATGTCCCACCAACCAACAAATCAACTCGAAATTCACTTAGCTAACTAATTTTCCACTTCAGTTAATTATTTCCAAGTGTTCATTGAGAATAGATTATAGTTTATTATCCAACTAATATTAAGGGATAATAATAGTCGACCTGCATCTATAAATAGACATGCAATCTATAAATAGAACTTGTGCATACATCTATAAATAGACCTCATATATAAATAGAATTTTCTCGTGCATATATAAATACACATCCACCTAAAAATGGCACGTGTGGGACCCACCTAGTGTAGGTGCTTAATTTTCACTAGGATCATGGATGTTGTTTCTGGCTGCCAATTTCGTTGTTTCTTGTTGCAAACTTTAACACTCCCTCTCAAAAAAAAGGAATGTCTTTGCATGTGACATGCAACTCCATGCATGCACCCTGCAACCTTTGCAGCAGCATTTCCGAAACTGGATAGCCTCCAAAAAATTGAATCAGTATAATACATCTATCATCAAAGTCTTTTGACTTCTGCTGGTACCAACTGCACATGACTTCTCAATCCACTGTGTTGTTGACATCTCCATCCATGCAATCTGCACTTACTGTTAACTCTAATTCGCGCTCCAGTATCCAACATTGTCACTTTGATTTCATGTCAACATGACATCTGACTGCATCAATCCAACTAATCCTGCTACTGTTGTACTGTGGGCTTCTCGTAGGCAAGTTCAATTCATGAGATCCACACCATCTCAATTAATCCTTCCCATAAATTTCTTCTTGGGATTATCCATGCATGTCGCCCCGCCTCTCACCTGGTGGTGTAGCTGCATGCACTCCCTCTGCCCATCTGGCTTGAAATTTATCTACATGAGTGGTTTCTCCCACTCCATGATCCTCCGCATGTGGTTGGTCTACATCTTGAGGTTCATTCTCACCTGCATGCAAATCCATATCCCTCTCAAGGGTCAATTTCATGGCTTTCTCACACTTCCCAATGGCAGGACGCTTTGTAGAAATCACATCTACATCAAGTCAATAAAGATTCTTAACTCGAATCCCAACCTTCTTGGCTTGCCCTATTTCTTTGTGTCACATGAAAACTTTTCCTTCACTAAAGACAAAATCATAGCCTCTATCCTCTAACATTGCGACTGCGACTAAATTTTTCTTCAAAAATGGTACATGCATTACATATTTTAAATGAAATATTTTACCTGATGCCCTTTGAAAGGTAATGGTACCAATCTTGATCACACTATATTTTCCTTAGTCTCCAAACTCAATATGCATCTGGAGATATTTCTCCTCCAAGTCACTGAAAATTTTTTTATCTCTTGTCATGTGAAAGGAAGCACCATTATCCAAGTACCACCCCGATCCCAATGCACTTGACACCATGCATGCGATCAATGATAAGTCAAGCTCAAATTGCGAGGCAAGACCCTCACCAACTATAGCTCCAGCAACCATCTTGTTCTTCTTCTTTTGTGGACAATTTGTGGCAATATGTCCATGCTCATGACAGTGAAAACACTTCACTTTGGACATGGTGTGCTCCTTTCCATCTTCACTGGCCTCAGATTTAGAATGGAATTTCTTCCCCTTCCCCTTGTTCGCCTTGGAAACCAAAGAACAATCCTCTTCATCATCATGCTTTGATTAAGTGCCATCTCTGGTGTTCTGCCTGAACTCCTCCTGCACCAGATCCGACCACAGTCGTTCCCAATCCGGAAATTTTTCTCGTCTATTAACAGAGTCTTCATAACTGTGCCAACTCTTAGGAAGTCCCAAGAAATCCAAGCTCAAAAAATCATCATCAACAACACTTATTCCTACACTCCCAAGCTCATCTCAACATTGGACAAACTTTGTTAAGTATACCGAAATAGTGTCGTTCTTTTCCATCTTGATCTTCCCAAGTTTATCTTTGAGCGCCAATTTCCTAAGGTCATTGTTGCTTTGGAATATATCTGTCAAATCATTCCACATAGCATATGGTGTGGCTTTCCCATGGAGGCTTGAGACAATGTGGTCTAGTACTCCCTCCAACATAATGCTCCTCGCCTTGCCACTTTCTTTTGCCATGCATCAAGTAATGCAACATCTCTCGAAGTGTACTTAGGAACATCATTGTCAATGAATTCCTTCAAGACATTATCTTCGAGCACCGCCTCCATCCTTTCCTTCAAAGAAAATTTAGTTCGAGCTACCCTTGAGTGCATACTCTAGCTGCAATCCATTTAAATCCATTTCAATGTTAACTCAACTATAGCACCAAGATAGCCTTTCTGCAAATTCGAATTCTTTCCACCAAAAAACTCAGCTCCTCCTTCAAGATTTCAATCTCTTATGCTCTCATACCATGTAGAAATTTTAATACAAAATATGCATTTCTTGGATTCCCCTGATCTAACAATTATATGCCACTGTTAAATACAGAATCACTTCGACAAAAACTTTGCGGAATTTAAAACGCAATTGCCAATAGCAATATCATGAAGAAATATCAATCACACATAACACAGATAATTTACTGGGAAATCATAAACCTAAAAACCCCACTATCATATATTTTGTATATATCATGTACCATGAAAAAATCTCATACAAATCTCCAATCCAATAGCTCTCAGTACATCATACAATTGTCTCACACTGTCATACAAATATTTGCAAGTTCTTTAGCCAATTTACTATCTCTAGACAACCTGCCTCCAGTGCACAATCCCTTATGCTAAAGAACCTTTGAATGATTGATTCTTGCCTCCCTTGATTGTGCAATCCTCATAGGCACATCCAATGTGTGTGAGGTTGCATGTGTGCAACCGATAATGTCACAACTGATAATCAATCTGTCCCTTTCACCTACATCTCAACTGGGTCTCCACTAGATCTGACATGCATGTAGTTAACAGTAGTAAATATTCAGTTGTATGTGAGGCCACTAATTGTGAATTAATTAATAATTAATTCACTTGATCTCTCAATAGTATATCTTCAGTTACAACTATCACAATTGAGTTTAACTCACTTAACTGAGTTAAACTAATTTACAACTCTCATAACTACACTTGAGAAGTTACAACTAAGTCCACTTGCATTTCCCACCAACCAACCACTGAACTTGAAATTCACTTAGCTAACTGATTTACCACTTCAGTTAACTATTTCCAAGTGCTCATTGAGAATAGGTTATAGTTTATTGTCCAGCTAATATTAAGGGGTAATAATAGTCGGCATGCATCTATAAATAGACATGAAATCTATAAATAGAACTTGCACATACATCTATAAATAGACCTCATATATAAATATAATTTTCTCATGCATCTATAAATAGAAATCCACCTAAAAATAGCCTGTGTGGGCCCCATCTAGTGTAGGTGCTTAATTTTCACTAGGATCAAGGATGTTGTTTCCGGATGCCAATTTCATTGTTTCTTGTTGCAAACTTCAACACACTATAGAGTAATCTGGTCAGATATTATTTCTTCTATGCTACTGGTTCCTCTCTCTCAAGTCCTCTCTCTTGTCCTTCCTCTCTCTCCCTTTCTCTCCTGCCTCCCTCTCTCTTCCCTCATCTCTCTCTCCCTCTCTCTCTCTCTCTCTACCCTCAAATCCTCTCACTATATCCCTCCCTCTCTACTTCTCTCTCCCCCCCCCCTTCCATCTTTGTGTCACTCTCTCCCTCTTTTGCCCTTCTCTACCTCTCTCAGTCTTGTATCTCTCTCTCCATTCCTTCTCTCCCCTCTCCTTAAATTTATCTCAATATCTCCCATGTGACTCCCCCTATATCTCCACCTCTATCACTCTATGTCTTTGTTCTTCCTTCTCATATATATCTAGAGTTAATATATATTATAATATAACAAATTTAATATTGTATTAATCCAAATTTATTAAATTTAATAATATTAATATTATAATAAATTAATATGAATATTAGAATTAATAATAATAATAATAATCTTTTAATATTGATATTGTTGTGTAAACAACTCCAAAAATAGAAGAAAAGAGATATCAACGCCTTAGAAATGAGCCACTTCGAGGGGGCAACCTCCAATACATTACATAAATGAAAAATTCTTCGATGATACAATTTACAAAACCTCCTTTCTATATATAGGAGTCCATGGGGCTATAATGTAATCCTAGTGGGCCACAATGTAATCCTAGCCGACCTAACAATAATAATTTAAGGGCACAATAATAACAAAATGGGGGTTACAAGGGTACAATAATAACAATAAGGGGGTTACACTAACAACAATAAGGGACTATACTAGTAATATAGGGACCTAACATGCCCCTGTCCTTCAAAAAAGTGTTGTCCTATGTTATCACTCAGATTTTCCTTGAAGTTGTTGGAAGAGGAAAGGGGTCCGAGGTAACCACAAACCAATCTTTTAGGTACATAATCTAGCCAATCTGTACCCAGAGAGCGCTCTCTCTATAAAATTTAGCTTTGTTTTAGAAGATATTAGGCTAGTTATAAAGTCCAAGGGTTTTGTTTGAATTTGGGTGGTGGAATTCGATAACTGAGGGAAATATTGATTAGTTTCAGGCCATTGGGCTATGGAGTCAAAAAGCTGGCTTTACTGGATTAAGTTTCTAGACAAAAGATGGTTTTACAGGGCAAGATAGTCAAACAGAGAACAATTCTAGATTTAAAGTGAATGAAATGGATTTGAAATGGATGAAAGGAAATTAAGAATCTTTCAACATATTCATAAGAAGGAAATGGCGAGTGATTATTAACAAAGAGAAATTAAGAATTCTTTATTAAATAACCAAAATTTTTAAACTAGAAAAACAGGAGCAATTAAGAATTCATTGTTTAAAACCAGTTTAGAAGAAAACATTTAAAATAACAATGATTGAAATCAGATTACACTTAATTACCTTCTGATTTATTCCTTTTCATTATTCATTCAGAAATGAAACACAGTGATATAATAAACAGATATAAAGACTTTAAAACACAAGGGAAAGATGACTTATTGATCCGTAGTCTGACACATGAATCCTGTAAAAAGTCTTTCGCTTCAATTCATCATCCAGCTTAGCCACAAAAAATTTCTCCAATAGCACTTTATTCCAAAATAGTCAATGTTATAGCAAAGTCTAAGAATCCACCCTCAATACTCCGATTGAGGGAGTATTTATACAAAAAGTTACAAAAAATATCTCATAGCAACTTGAGATATTACCTAGGATGACTCATAAGTAAATTACAATAAAATAGAGACAGATGGTCTCGTAGATAAGAAAGAATGATAATTGATGTTGTGATGTTTCCTTCTTTTGAGAATGTGCTGGAGGCAGGCCCTATGATTTGGCTCATTGCTGTCCTCTTCAGTAATTCTGTGCTGGCTGGTCCGTTTAACTGATACTCTTTGATTGCTCTAATACACTTTGACCCTTATTCATCCTTTTATCCTTCTTTATCATGACTAACTGTGGTACATGATCAAAAATTCAGGTAAGAATAATTTTTACAAAAGTTCCATTAGTTCTTCCCACCATTTAGCTTCTGGCACTCTGGTCCTTTGCAACTTTCTCAGTGTTTCATCAACCTCAGTATATCTGAAGAAATTAGGCTGATTTGGGAAAAAATGATTTACTTCATGCTCAAGATAAAATAAATTCTCCAATCTGTCATGAATATTTCTTCCTGTGGGCAATGTTGTTGTTGATAAACTGGTTGAAGAACTGGCCTGATTATTAGCATATTTGTCTAATTTTTCAACATAACTGTCAAGGTCCATTAGCTTATCTTCTGAAACCATAGGACTGGGCAATCCTCTGTTTAACAAAATATTCAATCTTTCTCTGAAGGAAATGATTTCTTCTTGCATATCTGAGCACCTTCGTTCTAAATTCTGTACCAAAGTTCTTTTAGTAAAAACTCTCTTTATTTCCAAAATTGTTCCGGTCATGTCGTGAATACCAAGTTCTGCAAGTTGATTCTTAGTCTGAGTATTCAAAAAATGTATAATTCTGTTGGCTTCTTCTGGCTTCTTTCCCAACTCTTCTCTTACTTTCTCAATCTCATCTAGAGCCAATTTAACTAAGTCATTTTGTTCATCCATTATTTGAATTGAGGACCAGACGTCCTTTATTGATTGAATTATGTTATCCCAAAGAATTTCCTTTATTTCTCTTAAAGGTTTCTTTAATGTGAGATCCTTTTCCAATGCTCTGACTGTTTTTTCTAATTGGTTCACTTCTCTTGTTTTATCAGCAAAACTCATTTTTGAAAGATCATATTTGTGTTCTAGAGTGGTCAATTGTTCCTTTGTTTTGAAGAGCTCTATGGCCTGAAGTTTCATTTCTTCCATTGACTTTGTTAATTCATCAGTGTTCAAATTTGTAGTGTTGCCTTGTGACAATTCTGTTGGCTGACCTATTGCTGCTGTACTTGCCACTACTCCTACTGTAGATACTGGAATGTTTGCCTCCTTATATTTCAATGCATTCTAAAGCTCTTTTTCAGTTGCATTAAGTTGCTCATTCAATTTCAAGAGCAAATCCATTAGTTCTTCCTCAGAACTTTTTTTGATGATTTCTGTAGTCTGTGGATGTCTCGAGGCTGGTAACTTCAATTGTTTTCTCAGAGCTGTAATATCATCATCTTGCTTCTTGATTAAAGCTTCAATACCTTTCACATCTTTAGGATTATGACCCAAATTAATGATTATTTCCTCCAAAGTTTTGATTCTATTATCCTTAGCCTGGGAGGAGGCTTTTTCAAGCTGCAACTGTGTATTAGTGTTATCCAAAGAATCTTGCAATTTATGGGCCATCATTGATTTATCCGTCAGAGTAGAATAAATCATCTCACCTGTTTGCTTGTGTAGCTCAATTTGATCTAAAGGATGGATATCCTTTGCTAAGACTTCAAAATTAGTTTTAATGTAATCTACAGCTGTCTGAGGCTGATGCACCTTGGGCTTGAAGTGGCTCATTATCATCTTACCCTGTTGGATGTCATAGGCTGACATCAATCTTTCTCGATTTTTCGGAGCCATTTTCAAATATTGGTTGTACACTTGAAGTCTAAGTGGTTCATTCTTGGCCTTTATATTGATGAATGTTCTTTTGATGTCCCAGGCATCTTTTACTGGAGGTTTGAAAGAAGATATCTCTGCACTTTGTTGCCTCTGTATTTCATTTCTTTGAAAATTAGTGGATGTCCCACTACCTGTACCTATTTGCTGACTGTCTTCTCTTCCCTGGCTATCAGGAATTTCCTGAACTGATTCAATTTCTGGAAGAAGGGTTAATTTCTACCTTTTAACACTTTGTTGTTCAGAAGAGCCACCAATAGGAGTAGTTGTTTCAGCTTCTCTCTTTTTTCCCTTTTCTACATTCAGGGGAGTTTGTAAAATTGAAATTTCTGGCTCATTGATCTGAGTATGAGGAATCTGTACTTGCTCCTGTCCTTTAGAAGTCTGAGGCTGTTCTGTCATTGTGAATTTTTCAATTACTTGTATATCAGGCTCCTTTTATTTTCCTTTAGATTCTACTGCCACTGTACTAATCTCCTGCAATTTTCGTTGTGAAGTCCCTGCTGAAGAAGATCCTAGTATCTGCACCTGCCCAAAAGAGTCTAGGTCAAGTATCTTTTAAAGATATTTCATTACATTTTCAACATTGACCTGCTCACTATCTTTTTCAACCAATTTCCCTTCCACCCATTCATCCATATTAGCATATTGTTCTATTTATGGGATTCTTTGATGGATGTATGGTGATAGTTTATTTTTCATTCTTCTGTCACAGATAAAGCTGTTTGGATCATAAGGCACCCAGTAGAAACTCTTTTGTAGTCTGAGATAGTCTTCTAAAATTCTTTTGGCTTCTTTTCCAGCTTCCCTAGAGTTACAAATAAAGGGGCCTAGTTGGCTCTTGATCCTGAGTTGAGCCTTTTTCTTTGCATTGCAGAAATGAACTATATCTGAATTATTCATCTGCCTAAAATACTATAATGCAAAGAGTCTCTTTGGGACATATTTGGGCAACTTAAATGGGCATAATTCACATCCATATATTCTGATCTCTGTGTGGTTTTGATATAGGTACCAGTCACCTATCTTGTACTACTTTGAGAGCTGAAGGATTTTCTTGATGTCATTATTTACCCTAGGAGGAGAGACTCCTGTCAACAAAGTGGTTGCAAGATGAACAAAAAGGTCAACAAACTCATTATAGGAATAAGGAGAATCAATGGAATTGTGAGTAATAGCAGACCAAAAGATGACTGACCTAGGATTCCCTTTGGCATCAAGTTTCTTAACATAAAAAGGGAAATTCTCTGACTGAAAGTAAATCATGAGGTGATATATGACAGAAGAGTACTTGAACACTCTCTCATTCCCAAATCTCATGAACTGATCATGGATTTTGTCAGCAATATAAGATGCAAAATCGTACTTGACAGCAGGAGGTTGTCCAGGGGTAAAAATAGATAACAATACTAGGGTTAACTGATCAACATACTCACTAGTATTGAAACCCATTATGGAAGACATCATGTTCAGAATAATTCTACCTTCTTCAGTGAAAAAAGTATAACCATAAGGGGGAGGGTTTTTAGGCTGATGTTCTGGTAACATGAAGGTCTGACACAGGCGGTTTAGCTCTTCATGGGATAACTTAGTAGATTTCTCAAGTAATTCATCCATAGACAAGGGAGTAAGGGCTTGACCAGGTTGGAATTGTAGCATTTCATTTATGGACTGAGCAGTTATTGGGAAAAGGACATTTTGACTTGGGGATAAAACTGCTCATTGGTCAGGATCATAGTTTGCATGGAAAAAATGGATTAACTCAGGAAAAATATGGACTGAGGGGAGAAGGTACACGGGAAGATTGGATTCCCAAAGTCCAAAGATGTCAGAACCATTCAAATAATTGTCTCTGCAGTGGCAAAATATTCGAAGATGATTCTCACTGAGAAGCAGGTCTTTAATTTGAAAATCCATATTGGCTAAAGGTAAATAATGCAAGTCCTTGTGAGGGGCATTGAGGGGCATGACATTCAGAGCTACAGGAACTTCCATTTCTGGTTCTTGTGGATTTAGAAATGGAAATTCAGGGTTTTTATGGAAAAGGGGCACAATTACCAGTTTTGGGACTATAATTGTAGTTCTGGGAATTTAAAAAGACCAAATTGGATTTCTTTTCAGACCTTAGTAAGAAACTAAAACCAAAATCAGGACTTTTTAACATAATTCAGCGGGAAATTGGAATAAATACCTATTTATGGGAAATTAACAGTGGTTAAACAGGTACTGGCTATGGTGAATGAATTATGGAGTATTCGGCTTCAATTTTCTCCAAAAAACTAACGGACGGCAATCTTCAATGGTTATTTTTGAAATTTCGTTGCATGGGAGACTGGTTGGCGCATGAAATAATGAAAATGACGTGGGCGTTTTTGTTTTATTTACAAAGTCAAAAGGGTGGCAGGTTTTGATTGATGACGTCAGCAGGTACGGAGGATGCGTCATAGAGGATAGGTGGTAAGCGACAGGCGGTAAGCGGTTTCCATCGTACCGCTTTTGGGACAGGACGGTTTTTGGCGGAGGGTCAGTGATTCCATACAACAAACGACGTGTGGCTTTGTACGGTTTGGAAAATCGCTTGGCCATCGCGCATTATCGTTCGGATGCGGATGGCTAGCGATATTGTTAATGGTCGTTGATCTCAGATGTGTTGATCGAATGGTGGTCGGGGCGTGGATATGATGGGAATTTAACAGGCGAGCCCGACGTTAATTAAATGTTAATTAATCTTATCGGGGGCATTTTTATTGGTGGGACAGGTTATTAATTAATCGTGAGGATTAATTAATCCATTTGTACAACGAGGGTCGGGGATGAAAAATGCGCAAGGGATGGGCTATTTCAAAGTTTGGTTTGAATTAAACTTCAGGTTTATTTTTGTTTTAAACATATAAACCATATGTTTAATGATTTTTTCATATATTTTTATTATATGGTAATTAAACCAAAGTGATTTATTTACCATAGGGGGCGGAGTATTTATATAAAGATATATTTAGCCAAAGGGGTTATAAAGTGGGTATTTTATTTAAACATGTGGGATTAAATACTTTGACTAAATTTATAATAAGTGGGTTTTTTGGGTTACTATATAAAAGGAGTTATATACTATAGGAAAAGGTTATTTCAATAGGGATTTAAATAATAGATTAGAATTTAATATGACCAATGAGTTTAAAGCGCTAAGTATAAAACATCAGAACAATGTATTTAACTTATGCTTGTATGAAAAAAGGTTTTTATTGACTATTGCATTTTTTAGAAGTGAATGAGTGTGATGATGAATGTAGTACTTAGGTTTTTTCCAATTATTGGGCCGAGGATCCAGTCCCTCCAAAAGTCAAGGAAATGCCTTGAGCCCCTCTAATTTTCAAATACCTTAATACTAAGGGGAAATTAGTGAAATTTTAGAGAAAAATGAAAGGGGAAGTCAATAATCTGACTTTGTCTTGCTTGCAATTTTTCTAGTGTATTATCTGCCTTTGCACTTGTGATGAAAGTTAAAAATTTAACCATATAAATCCATCATTCATCACATGTAATTCAGCAACATCATCTACCTACCCTACCTACTTTACCCTACCATTTTTTCTTCTTTATTAGGGTGCACTTAGACTGGAAAACCCTTATCACACTCTTCTTTTACATATGGAAATCTATCTAATTCTAACCTTATTACATCCAAGGGCTCAGATTAAATTGTTGAGCTCCTTTTATTTACTCTACCTATCTACTTATCTGCCAAGATTAAACAGTTTGGTCAGATTTTATTCTCTATCTCTAAAACATGAAATTGAAAGATGAACTAGCCAAGCTTAAATTGTTTGACTATTCATGAATTGTGGCATAAAATACAAGTTGCACACAATTTTACTTATTACATCAGAGCAAAAAGTAGTGGCATTTAGACTTGCACACTTTCCTTGGCCTTTCTTTTGGTGGGGTTCATTTTCTTTCACTTTTTTGGCCTTTTTATTTTTTCACCCTTTGATTTTTCTTTTAGGGTATACCCTCTTTACATTTTTTAAATTTTTTGATTTTTTTGATTTTTGAGAATATGGAAAACCTTTGCAGTAAGAAAAAGGTATGAACATATTGCATAGTTCATCAAGTCAATCATGAAATATGACACCTATTGGTATAGGAGTCTAACATCCTCAACGCTTGAGTAGCTCTGGGTGCTTCTATATAAAATTCTCATCCTCCCATGTAGAATCTTCAGTGGTTAAGTTCTTCCACTTGATAAGATACTCTGAAATTGATTGATTCCATAGTTGTCGAGTTCTTGTTTCTGTGACCACTTCAGGTTCCAATATGATTTTTCCTTCCTCATCAAGTTCTGTCAATATTGTTTGAACTGGAATATTTTCACCTATAACCTTCTTTAAGCATGAAACATGGAAAACTAGATGTACTCGCGAAGAAGCAGGAAGCTCCAATTTGTATGCCATAGTACCAATCTTTTGCAACACCTTGTAAGGACCATAGTACTTTGGCGATAATTTATTATCCTAATTAGCTTCATTAGCTGAAATTTTTTGTATGGTTGCAGCCGTAAAAATAACCAATCTCCCAGCATCAAAACTTCTCTCGCTGTGATGTTGATATACCTATTGTTTCATTCGATTTTGTGCCAAATTCAGGTTATCCTTTAAGAGTTGGAGAACTTCTTGTTGATGCTCGATGTGATCTTCCACTGCTTGAACCTTCAAATTTTCCCTTAAAGATGATGTGATGGATGGTGGATGATATCCATAAAGTGCCATAAATGGGGTCATTTTTGCCGCAGAATGGAAGGAAGTGTTATACCACCATTCTATGAGAGGTAACCACTTAACCCATTGTGTTTTTCTATCAGATACAAAACAACGAATATATCATTCCAAAAATTTATTTTCTATCTCATTTTGATCATCAGATTGAGGATGATAAGATGAGCTATGAGCTAATTCAGTACCCAAACAAGAAAATAACTCCGTCCAAAAATTTCCAGTAAAAATGGGATCTCTGTCGCTCACAATAACCTTTGGGTTTCCATGTAGCTTTTGAATTGTTTTCATAAATGTAGTAGCAACTGTACTAGCTTTAAATGGATGAGATAATGCACAAAAGTGTGCATACTTGGTAAGTCTATCAACTACCACCATGATGACACTCTTTCCTTCGGATTTAGGTAAACCTGTGATAAAATCCATTGAAATCTCCTCCCAACGTTGACTTGGAATGGATAAAGGTTGTATAAGTCCCGGAGTCTTAATTGTCTCAACTTTATTTTGCCAGAAAACCAAACGTTCCGCCACAAAATTTTGAATATCAGATTTAAGGCCATCCCAAAAAAATTCTTTCTTCACCCTGTGGTAAGTTTTTAAATATCCTGAGTGTCCTCCTAAAGGAGAAGTGTGTAATTCCAAAAGAATCTTTTGTTTTAGTTGGGAATTCTTACAAAGACATAAGCGATCTTTGTACCATAAGGAATCATTTTTCCAACTAAATGTATCAGATGTACTAGGATCTTGCTGCAACTTTTGAATGAGTGTCCATACATCTTTGTCCTTCTTCCATTCATCTCTTGCTTCGGTTATCAAATCTGGTTGGATAATAGAAATGGCACAAAGCAATGCTTCCACCTCTTCATTCTTTCTTGAGAGTGCATCTGCAACAACATTTAGCTTTCCTTTTTTGTAGATTATTTCAAAGTCATAACCCAACATCTTTGTGACCCATTTTTGTTGTTCTTCTGACGATAGTCTTTGTTCCAAAAAGTGTTTAAGACTATCATGATCAGTTTTTACCTTGATGTGTCTTCCCATTAGGTAAGTTCGCCATTTCTTTAGTGCATGTAGTATTGCTAACATTTCCTTCTCATAAATAGGTTTCTGTAAATACTTTCCTTTGATTGGACGACTTTCAAAAGCAATGGGTCTTCCTTCCTGCATTAAAACTGCACCAATTCCATTTCCTGAGGCATCACATTCCACGATAAAGGTTTTTGTGAAGTCTGGCGTAGCTAAGACCGGTGCTAGGCACATTGCCTCTTTAAGATGTTCAAAGGCCTTAGTTGCTTCAGGAGTCCATGAAAATGCATATTTCTTCAATAATGTTGTTAGAGGTGCTGCTATTCTCCCATAATTCTTAAAAACTTACGATAATACCCTGTTAACCCGAGAAATCCTCGCAACTGCTTTATGGTCGTGGGGACTTTCCATTCCTTAATGGCTTTAATTTTGTTAGGGTCTACTTTTACACCCTCATGAGATATAATATGACCCAGATATTCCACCTCTTGTACTCCAAAGAAACATTTGGATGTTTTTGCATATAATTGTTTCTCCTGTAATAGTTTGAGCACCCTTTCAACATGTTCAACATGATCCTTTCAAGACCTGTTGTAGATTAGTATATCATCAAAAAATACTAGCACAAATTTTCTAAGGAAGGGTTTGAAAATGGAATTAATCAACCCTTGAAATGTAGAAGGTGCATTGGTAAGGAAAAAAGGCATGACCAAAAATTCATAATGACCCTCATGAGTTCGAAATGTTGTTTTTGGAATATCTTCAGTCTTCATTCTAATTTGATGATATCCTGAACGAAGATCCAACTTGGTAAAATAAATTGCTCCATGTAATTCATCCAATAATTCATCAATCACAGGAATGGGAAATTTGTCTTTAATGGTGAGCTTATTGAGCTTCCTATAATCCGGACAGATTCGCCATGATCCATCCTTCTTGTGTACCAATACTACAGGAGCAGAGGAAGAACTTTGACTAGGTTGAATTATACCCGCCTCTAACATTTCTGCAATCATACGTTCAATTTCACTCTTTTGGAGGTAAGGATATCTATAAGGCCTGATGTTTGGAGGAACACTTCCTGGAATCAAATGAATAGCATGATCATGATCACGAATAGGTGGGAGTCCTTTGGGAGTTTCAAACACCTTGGAATGATTGTCCAAGACTTGTTGGAGGTCTGCAGAAATAGATGATTTTGATGTTGGAACTTCTAGTGAGCATAATTGTGCAATTACGCCTCGTTGTTCTTTCTTTAGAAGCTTTGTCATGACATTAGAGCTTATTATCCTTCACGGCTTCCCTTCAATACCCCGTAATTCGACTTCCTTTCCTTCTGAAAAAAATTTCAAGAAAAGTTCTTGAAAATTAAAAGCTACCGTCCCCAAAGATTGTAACCATTGTACTCCTAGTACAACATCAGCACCTCCCATAGGAATGGAAAGCATTGGACTAGTCAATACATGTTCCCCCATGGTTAGCTTGATATTATGGCATTTCCCAGAGCAATTTATAGTTCCTCCATTTGCAACCATCACTTGACATTCTGGTGCTGGGTATAGGAAACAATTTAATTCCTTGGCTACCTTACAATGAATAAAATTATGGGTGCTACGTGAATCAATCAACACTATTACCTTTTTCTTCTTGATTTGTCCTTCTATCTTGAGAGTTTGAGGAGTGGTAATTCCTGCCAGTGCATTACACGATATGGTCGGATTCATTTCTTCCTCTTCTAGGGCTGGTTCCTGGTGTATATCCTCTTCTTGTTCATTTTCTTCTTCCTCTTCACATTCTATGTAAAATAATTTCTTCTCAGCACACTTATGACCTTTAGTGTATTTGCTATCACAACTGTAGCAAAGCCCTTTTGCTCTTTTTTCTTCCAATTGTTGTGGTGTCAACCTTGTGGGTTGTGGAAATCTAGGCGTAGCAACACTTCCTTCTTTATAGAATTGAGTGGTAGGCTTCCTTGTCGCCATAATTTTACATTCAACTTTTCTTGCCAACCTGAATGCCTTCTCCAATGAATCAGGTTCCAGAACACGAACTTCATGTTGGATGTTATCCTTTAAAGTGCCTAAGAAGAGATCAATCCTGTGTTCCTCTGGAATATCAGTTACCCTTATATTCAATTTTTGGAAGTCCTCAATGTGTTGCCCCACTAAACCCTTTTGTTTGAGATTTATCAATTGGCTAAAGAAGGTGTTGCTCTTTGTATCCTCATAATATGCTATCATTTCCTCCGTAAAAATTGACCAAGTGACAATTTTTTTATGGGAGCAAAGCCATCGATACCATACAAATGTATTTTGTTCTAAATGTAAAGTTGCAATGCGTACCTTTTGTGTGTTTTGCACGTTATGGAGATCAAAATATTGCTCCATCTGTAGTATCCATGTTACAGGATCCTTTCCATCAAACTTCCTCATATCCATTTTTGGAATATGGTGGTTCTTCCCGCCAAAATTAGAGTTTATGAAATCAAGATTAACATTGATTTTGCTCTCATCATGAGGTTCTTCTACTATATTTTCACCATTAGGAAACATTTCTTGTATCAACTTTGTCAAACATTCGATGTCTGTTTTTAGATAATTCTTCATGTTTTCCATGTTGTATTTCATGTCATCCATCTTAGCTTCCATGCCATCCATCTTAGCTTCCATGCCTTTCTTCAAAACTTCCATTTCAATTTTGGTTGCTCTTTGTGAGAGTGAAATTTGTTGCACTTGCTCTTGTAATTTTGATAGATCATGTTGCAATTCTTCATCTTCATGAGTCATAGTAGAGCCTTCTGAAGGCTTAATGGGTGTTGAATTATTTTTACGGGGCATATTTTAGAACCCAATACTGATATATATTCTAAAATATTCCCTTGGAATCAATTCAAATTGATTCTTCAAACAACACTTATGCAATTCAGGAAAAAAATACACACCTTTTTATTGCTTTTGAGGAACTCGATATTGAAATTGGATTATCTTTGTGATTGCAGCACTTCAATATTTTACTTTCGGTACCAACGTATCCCTCTGAATTATCTTTCGAATGCCATAGGTCTGACCTGATTTGGATTCTCTAAGGCAAATTTGTGTCCAATCTCCCACAATGACCTAATTATGGATTGGTTCAGTAGAGCGAACTTGTACGACTTGCCACGTGTCACTGTTTCATCCTTCATCTCTGAAATTGATAGCCAAGAAACTACAATCCATGTACTTGTGACCAATTTTTACGGCACTCCAATCTGATGCCCAAAGAGAGAGTTATTGAACTTTTCCCACGATCACCTCTTTGAGATGAAATTCAGGAGCTTGAAAAAACACTACCTTCCACAGATCATATCTCCAAAAATATTGTGAACCAAGCTCTAAAATTTTTTGACGAATTTATTCAGGATTTCAACTTCACACCATAAGAATTTCAGATTTTGAACCTTTGTAGAAAAAATGTTATAGCGCAAATTCCACGATGACCTGTTTAGGAGCCTGAAAAAAGACCTAACTTCCACAAATCATATCTCCGAAAATATTGTGAACCAAGCTCTGAAATTTTTAGACAATCTTCCTCAGGATTTCGGCTTCGCACCATAAAAATTTCAGCTTCTAAAACTTCGTAGAAAAAAAGTTATAGCGAAAATGCCACGATGACCTGTTTGGAGCAGCGAAACCCTAGAATCCAAAGCTCTGATACCAAATGTTGTGTAACCAGCTCCAAAAATAGAAGAAAAGAGATATCAACGCCTTAGAAATGAGCCACTTAGAGGGGGAAACCTCCAATACATTACATAAATGAACAATTCTTGGATGATACAATTTACAAAACCTCCTTTCTATATATAGGAGTCCATGGGGCCATAATGCAATCCTAGTGGGCCACAATGTAATCCTAGCCGACCTAACAATAATAATTTAAGGGCACAATAATAACAAAATGGGGGTTACAAGGGTACAATAATAACAATAAGGGGGTTACACTAACAACAATAAGGGACTATACTAGTAATATAGGGACCTAACAGATATTAGGGTTAATAATATTTTTTTCCATGGTATTAATAATAATTTTGCCAATGGTATTTGGTTCACAAGTTTCACCTAAATAAAACCTCTTTTTTGAGTATAAAGAGGATTATGGAGTAAATATAAAAAAAAAAATTATTTATTTACCATATTTAGTTTATTTTATTTGTATTTATTTGATATATTTTTATTTATTTACCATACTTCTTTATACCTCTTTTATATTTATTTATTTACCATACATCTTTTATAAATATGATAGTTGGCCCATGGTATTAAAATGGTATTTTTCCCATAGGCTTCACCTATATAAAACCTCTTGTTTGAGTTTCCTTAAATATAAAGATGTTTATGGAGTAAATATAAAAAGAGGTTTTATTTATTTACCATAATTTAGTTTATTTATATTTGTATTTATTTTCCATACTTTTGCAGTAAGTATTAAAATAAGTTTTATCTATTTACCATACCTTGGTTTATTTATATTTTTATTTATTTACAATACCTCTTTTTTTTTACTTGATATCTACTGAAACTCATAATCATTCTTGATTACTAAAAATTTTAATGCAAACCCTTACACATTTTATGAATGTACTTCCATTTTTAAAATCCTTATTTTTTTATTATTTAAAAAAATTGATATATATTAGGGGAATTTTGAGGTCTAAAATGGGCCTCCTAAGAAAAATGTACAACCAAAATAAACTTTATAAGAACCAATAGGATTCAAGATGATGATGTCAACCATGGGGGATGATTCACCATTTTTTAAGTAAAAGGGTAAAAATATTAAAAATTAATAAAATAATAAAACTATTTTTTCAACTCGTATTTTCAACTTATCTCCCAAAGTTTTTACTCAAACTTTGGGTAGGAGTACTCGTTGGATGCAAAATTTAATTTCTCATCCAAGGAGTACCCATGTTGCATACTTTTGATGGACCCTGCTATGCGAAAAATTAGAAATACATGAAAAAACGTGATTGCAATCACATTTTTCATGTATTTCTCATTTTTCATGTAGCAGGGTCCATTGAAAGTATGCAAAATGGGTACTCCTTGGATGAGGAATTAAATTTTGCATCCAATGAGTACTCTTGCTCGAAATTTGAGTAAAAACTTTGGGATATAAGTTGAAAATACGAGTTGAAAAATTAGTTTTTCTTTTTTCCCTCTAAAATTTGATGATGTCATCAAATCTTAATTTATTATTTCCATTATTATTTTATAATTTCCTTATGAGGCCCATTTTAGACCTCAAAATTTTCCTAATTGAGTGTTTTTTCATTTTCCCTCCTACAAATTGATTAAGTAGTTTAAAAAAAAAAAAAACTATGATGTGAATTGGAATTATATTAGATGGTTGGTTGTTGGCGGAGTGGTTATTTTCTTCTCCACACTATGTGTTTTTAATTAACTATCTTGAATGGTTGTTGGTCAGAGTGGTTATTTTCTTTTCTACACTATTTGCTTTTGGATGGTTGTTGGGAAGAGTGGTTATTTTCTTCTCCTTATGGTAATGAGGGAATAACACATGAAATTATGGTTTGGTAATGCCATAAAAAGCTTCTTCTTGGTGAACTCTTTTGGGTGACTGAAGAGTTGTCTTTGCATTAATTACCATGGTAATCAAGCACATCACAGAAAACAAGATACTTATACGACTACAAGTCCTTTGAGATCGAGTAGTCTTTAGTGCAACTTTTTGAAAGCTTTTATGGTGATTTTTCTGGTGTAATTTCTCTAAAATCCGGCAGGAATTTATTGAACAGAGAATTTTGATTGCTAATATTTCACAATCCAATTGCCCTAAGGGTTTTTTAGGGTGCTAAATCCATATATAGAGTCAAAAAACTAGTTTAAATAAAAGAAACCAATATTTTATCTCAAAAAAATTCACGAGATTCTGGCACTTGAAACTCCAAAATGTCACACTAAAGACAACTCCCTTTATGATATTAACCATCAATATTTTAAAGCCATGATCCTCACTCAATAACAGATTAATTGCAATATTTCAAGGAGGTTATCATATGTCATCTTGATTGTGTGAATGCAGCGCGGGGAGATATAGTCATCAACATTTTGGCAACATAGGCCATTTGGTTTTGCAGTTTTCATCTGCAAATATAGCTCAATGTTAGTCAGGCTAAGGCACTTAGTGCAAATGGAGTTGAATATTTCACAATGAAGGTCCAAAGGCTCAAAATATCTAGTGGACAATTGATTGGTCTAATTTCATTCTGAGAACTTGAAAATTTCCTATAGTGTTTTGAATATGAAATTTTCCCATAGTGTTTTGAATATGTTCTTTTTTCTAATATAACCATTGGTCAATGATGTGTGTACCTCTAATAGTTTTCACTTACTATTGTATCATATTTATTCTATGATAGGTGTTAGATAAATTATGCTATACATTTTTTAAGGAATACTATAAAAACTATATCACTAGTGTAGTAATGTAAATTAAATAAATATACATTTAACTAAATTATAATTCTATTTTAAATTGTTATATATATACACACATATTTTTATATTATTAATAAAAAAATTTGTTGGTCTGTGACCAACTACACAAAATGCAGGGGGCAGATATTACATGTCCAAATTATATAAGTCAAAATGATACAACTCAATATGGTACTACAGGTGAAAATGATGCATGTATGAGATAAGATATACTTGTATAGAATTAATAGCTAAATATAAGACTCCCTTTTTTTTATAAAGTCAATTCCCAAACAAAATTATATCAAATGGAATCTTACATGTTCACACTAAAAGTAATTATGTACTTATCCAAGTATACCTTTGAATTTCTCAAAAATCTCTCTTGCCAAGGGTTTTGTAAGAATATTAACTACTAGTTGATATTTGGGAATATACGAGAGTTTCATTGTTCCTTGTAGTGAAAATGACAAGATGAATTGTTTACCTCATAAATCAAATTTGACTTCACCTTTAAACTCCATGAATGACCTGTTTACCTCATAATTCACATTTTGGATTCAACCTTTAAACTCCATGTGAACAACCAACCAATGAAGCTGAAAATTTATCAATAAGATATTTACTAGGAAGAAAAGCTTGCCCAAAAGTTAAAAAACAATTAGCAAGTTTACTAACAACAAAAATGAGATTTCAGAACCAATCATTTTGATAAATCAAGAAGTGTTTCCATATTAAATTATATTTCTCTTTCTTTGATAATTTCTTATGAAAATTATTGGCTTATTAATATTATTATTATTATTCATCAAACAATTACTAAAATATAACCAAAAATATCACAAAAGATAATGAAAATAAGATATAAGCTGTAACCTAGGGTTAAAACCCCTCAAGGTTGAAAATTGTAAGAGCGATGGTTAAAAATTCATGTAAAAAATATAAGTCCAAGGTCATAGGACACGTATTTAGTTTTTCATGTAAAAAATATAAGTCCAAGGTCATGGGACACGTATTCCAAGCTGAATGGTGGGAAAAAATCCTAGTGTGGGTGTTCCTTTTAGTTTATTATGGCTAAGTAAATTGGAAAAAGGCAATGGAAAAGGCTTTGGAAAGGAAAAAGGCTTTATCTGGCATTTACTTTTGAAAATAATGGAAAATAGGAGACAAAGGAAGGTGAAAGGTCATAAGTTGCATGTGAGGAGGAAATTGAAGGAAAATAATAGAAACTGAAGAAATTAAAGGTCTCATTGATAAAAAGGCTTTTAAGGATCAGTTGGCAAGCTTTTTTCTAAGAGTTTTGTCAGTTCAATTTTGGAGCTCACATTCTATTCTCTCTCTCTCTCATACTCTTAGACACTTAGATTTTTTCTTGGAGCACTCTTGGAGAAGTGTGGCATACTTTGGATTTGAAGCAAGAAGGCAAAGGAAAAGTAGGAAAGTGCAAGAGGACATGGGGATCAATAGCTACAATAGGTCTTGATTGCAGGTACCGAGTTGAATGTATGATTTCATTACTGGTTTTTGCATGCATGGCATATGCATGTGATTATTTGGGTATGATCTATCATTGGCATGGAGGTTTTCCTGGAATGGAAATGGTTTTTTCTAGCCTTTGCATTTCCTGGATAGTCATAATGTTGTGGGTTTTACTTTTATTTTTGGTTGGTTCTCATGTTCCTTTAGTTGTGGGTTGAGTTATTAGTTTCTGAAGCATTGGTTGGAAAAATTCTATGTAGCCCTGTAACAACTTGGGTTGAGTTCCTAGTTCTAGAGCCTTGGTTGAACACACGCTCTAGAGCCCTTAGTGGGTTGAGTTACTAGTCCTGGAGCCTTTGTTGGAAAAATGCTCTAGAGCCTAGAAAAAATTGTGGGTTTAGTTACTATTCCTGGAGCCTTTGTTGCAAAAAACGCTCTGGAGCCCTAAACAACTTGGGTAGAGACCAATATGGTGATGGTTATTAATGTTCAACTATGAGGTGGAATCATTGGTTGAGGTTTGATGTGGTTTGATATTTGGAAGCCCTAGTTTGTTTTGATTGATTTGTTTTCTGATATCCCACATTCATGCTTGGAATATGGCATGGGGGTGATTGGCTGAAACAAATAAATGGTTCAACCCAATCTATGGTCAGGTGGTTCGTGGAAGTCCCATACCTGGTCGGCCTATGAAATAATCAATAAGAGCTCTTTGTCCTTGGTATTTTATGGGTAAATATACTTCTTTATATGTGTTTTATATGGTTGTTATATCCTTGATATTTATGTTGGTTATATGCTCATTATGAGTGAGTTTTATGGCAATGATGATATATGGTTGTCATAAGTTTTTTATTAATCAATGAATGTACAATGAATATATGGATTAATAGATGATAATATAGCTAATTTGATAAGCGTGAATGCTTCTTGGTGATCCTCATATAAGTATGAGACCCTTATGCTCAGATCTGTTATTAAGACATGCAAAATGCATATTTGTGACATGTTTGACAAAATTATTGTCATGGCTAGTAGGGGTCCAGTCAAGACATTAATCAATTGTTTGCATTAGCATCTTTGTTTCCCTTTTATTTATCATTTCTGGAAGTTTCATGGAGTTTTGGTAAGTGTCCTGAGTCGTGGCCTTGAAAAAATAGCACGGAACTACCTAGAAAAGTCGTCAGTCTCAGGAATTCCCTTGTTGTGGGAGCGATTGGAGGGTCCCAGTCACATGCATTCCCATGTCATGTGAGTGAATGAGGATTTAATGTAATAAAATTTCAGGTCGACTCATGGCTTGGTCACTTGGAAGGGTTGGATGTCTCCTCGGAGTTTTTTTGCACATGCAGAAGGTCATATTGGTTGTGTTATGCTGGATCCACTTCTTTAACTTATACATAAGGATATGAATCATATCATACTAGCACTTTGTCACATGTTTACCTTGGTTGGCTAGTTACTTGGGTAGATGTGGGAGGAGGGTGTTACAAAAACCCAAAAAAAAATATCTTCTTATAGAATTAGATCAAAGTGAGACATCCAAGATTCATAACCATAAGAAGAGTCCAACCCTTAAGATGCCAAGTCAAAACCTCCTTCCATATCGAAAATCCATCAACAATAAGAGACCAACAATATGTACAAAATTAGGGAACAAAATTTCAATACAATATGTATTAAGGTATAACTTCCACAAATTTGAGCTTACAAGAAACCTTTATTTACTTGTCAAATTTAGGCTTTGACCCTCGTTCCTTCTACAAAATTTAATTTACCAAGAACATGAGTACTTATTTGGTTCAGAAAAAAGTAAATATGGAGCTCAATAAGAGTGAGTCACTCTCCATCCAACCATAAGGAAGATTATGATGTAGTATTTCTCATAGTGAGCCACCCCCGAGTGAAATTTTTGATGGCTTGAGAGAAAACTAAAAGCATGGAATTAACACTCAATTTATGGACCATATTTAACATAAAATTAAAGGCCATTCTCCTTCACACATAGGAAAAAATTATTGTTCATCCTTTTCATATTTGTCTAGGCTCATAAACATTCACAAAATGAACATTAAATCAAGGATTTTTTTTCCACTAAATTCATCATAATTTATTGGCTATTCCCCTTCCTTCACTTCAAGATTATTTATTTATTTATTAATAAAAAATAAAGTACTCTTCATCACAGATTTTTAACTTATAGAATCAATGGTGACATCCCAAAATTATAAGTTCTCAATTACATCACAACATTGGGAAAATAAAAGGGGTGTCACAATTAAATTCCATTTAAGGAACATTGTCCTCGATGTTTTATAATCATGTAGAAAACAAGTAAATTAAAAATACATTTTTTAAGTTTGAAAAGTTTTATTAAATAATTAAATTGAATATTTATTAATATATAAATCAATTTCACACATACATTGATAATGATTCCAAATTTATTTTCATTCCTTGAAAAAAAGATACAAAGAATCCTCAAGTTGTCTATTAAAAAAAATCATTGCATGGATGTTAAAACTCACCCTAAATTGAGCTTGAACAACTTTCTTTAGAGACACAACCTACTATAAATACTAAATACAACATTAATTATTTCTCAACTTACTTAATAATCTATATAACATGTTCATATGATTATACTAAATTGTTCTATATGATTGTACAGCTTGTATGATGTCTATATGGAACCATGCATCGTCAAAAATGCATATTTCCTTGGTTATCTCTCACTATCTCTCTTTGTATCTCAACTTGCTCAATTGCTCAATTTTGTGTGAAAATGACTATCTTGATCTATATTTATACTTTCAACCAAGATAAAAACTCTAATCTATTTTTTAGTTTACTCCTATTCCATATCATGTATGCCTCAGATGTAGATTTATAGACTTAATAGCTAAATACAAGATTCAATTTTTTTAATAAAATTAATTCAAAAATAAAATCACTATTTTAAAATTGATTTTTCCAAAATATTTTAAATGACATCTTATATGTCCACACCAAGCCTATGTAGAGATTCATATTTAAGCAATAATTTAAATGCTTCTTCTTAGTGAGGAAGGAACTATGTACCAATCAAAGTCTAAATTTGAGTTCATCAAACTTCCCTCTTTCCAAATGCTTGATAAGAATATTAAAAGTTACAACTAAACTATTTTTGTATGTATATTTTGGGGTTAGCTTATTACCGTGGAAATATCATGCATATTTAATAATTGTTTGGGTTATTTATTACAAATATCACATGGATATATCAATCTTGAAGCTACATGAAATTTTTTTACTGTGGGTTTATTACTATTAAATTTCATATATGAAATCAAAATTGAACTTTCACTCATAGAAAATATTATTTTAGATTACTTATGATTGTTATACATACTACATTGTCCAAAAATGAAGATAGTTAGGAATAAATCCTAATTTTATTCTTAAATAATGGAGTTGGAATATATATATATATATATATATATATATATATATATATATATATATATATATATATATATATATATATATATATATATATATATATATATATATATATATATATATATATATGCCATAACATCAGTTTTATGACATGCAAATAGTTCTTGCACAAAAATTTGAGCTTGAATTGGGGTCAGGAGGTACTAAACTAGTCATCAAGAGAAAGTCTGAAGATGGAAAATTAGATTTAAACAAGATACTTGGTTCTCATCAATTTCTTCGTTATTCAGAATCCACAACCAACAGTTGAGAGAGATGATTATTTTTCTGCTGCATTAGGCACAATATACTATATATACAAAAAAAAAACATAAAATTATTTCTCGACTTTCTTAACCATTTGTATATCATGTTCACACTAACCCTATGTAGGTAATCTTATTCAAGCAATAATTCTCAACACTTCCTCTTAGTGAGGAATGAATTTTGTACAAATCCAAGTACACCTTTGAATTCCTCAAACTTCCCTCTTTCCAACGACTTGGTAAGAATATTAACTACTAGTTGATCTGTGCGAATATACTAGAGTTTCATTGCTCCCTTCTAAAACTTATCTCATCTAAAGCGATATCTAGTAGTTGTATGTTTCAACTTGTCACACATCCAACCCCTTAATCCTTCATTAGTCTTATTTGGAATCTCATTTTTCTCAAACGTATTCCCTTAAATATTGATTAAGGATATGGGGTATCAAATTTTTCCTATTTATTTTTGGATTTGCTAACACAACAATTAGTTATGACTTTAGGAGTAATCACGAGACCCAACTTCCTCATGGAATAACTAAAATTATAATTGACCAAGATATTAAACTTCTACCATAATTACCTTGAATATATTCTCTATTTCCTCCAACTTTCAGGGTTTGGAAGTTTAAAGAAATAGAGTGAATCTAAAATTGAAGAATATTCTTCAACAAGGTGAAAATGATGTTTGAATATTTGATATTCAAATGAAAAACATGATATGTGTGTTTGTCTTTATCTAGGTGAAATTGATGTTTGAATATTTAATATGCAAATGAGAAACATGATTTGTGTGTTTGTCTTTATCTTCTTCTTCTTTTTGAGTAAAAATATCATAAAACCTAGTTTAGAGTGTGAGATATTATGTGTGGGGGTTAAGCTAGAGATCAAATTTTACGGGATTTTTTATTTAAATCATGTGTTGAAATATTTTTGAAATGTAAAAGTTTTAATTACTCCCAAATTTTTTGTAAATTTCATATGAAATTATATCAAGTCATGTGAACATGGAAATACTTATTTACCACTAATACTCACTAAAATGTTTTTACCACATTGGATTGTAATGTCAACAAGAAATGGTGTGAAACTTTTGAAATCTCTCTCTTGTTTCCAGTTTACACCATTTTCGACATTATGTCCAATTGCTTCTCCCCACTATGTATTGACTCTAATTCTTAATTTTCCAAACTTTGACGTTGAAATAAGACACTGTCCTTTTTGCACAATCTTGACTTTTCTTAATAATTTTAGCCAATACCAAAACCCTAATATATCTTTTAGTTTTCTCTTATTCCATGTCATGCATGCATGAGATATACTTTTATATACTTAATAGCTAAATATAGGACTCACTTTTTTTAATAAATTAAATTCCCAAATAAAACTACTATTTAAAATTTGTTTTTTTGAAAATATTTCAAATGGAATCTTACATGTTCACACGCAACCTATCTAGATATTTATGTTTAAGCAATAACTCTAAATACTTCCTCTTAGTGAGGAAGGAATTATGTTCTTATCCAAGTATACCTTTGAATTTCTCAAACTTCCCTCTTGCAAAAGGTTTGGTAAGAATATTAACTACTAGTTGATATGTGGGAATATACTAGAGCTTCATTGTTCCCTTCTAAGCCCTTTCTCATATCAAGTTCTAGCCTCTAAAATTATTTAGAAGAAAATTTGTTTTGAAAATAACAAGATGAAAATTCCATGAATGACCCAAAAACTCTTCCTCGAAATCTTTTTTTCACCTCAAATCGCTTTAAAGTTAAAGGACAAGTTTGGGAATTATATCTTGTAGAGAAAATAAAAAGAAACATTCAATTAATACATGAATGTGCACAAATAACCCATGAATTTGAAATTTTATTAATACAATCTATACTGGGAAGAAACGATTACACAAATCAATTCAATTTGTTTACTTAGAGGTTAAGAAAACAATCAACATGTTTACCAACAACAAAAATGATATCCTTCACATGTTTATTCTTCATAAACAGATTTCATTAAAAAAGAAAACTCGATGAGAATAAAAAATTTCAACTCTTACATTTTCATATATATATATATATATATATATATATAGAGAGAGAGAGAGAGAGAGAGAGATATTCAATAATCAATTTCATTTACCAAGCACATAAGTACTTATTTTCTTTAGAAAAAAAACGAATCGGGAGTATAAGAAGGGTGAGCCACTCTCCACCCACCCATAGGCAAGACTGTGATGCAGTATTTCTCGTAGAGAGCCACCTTTGAGCCAAATTATTGAAGCCTTGAGAGAAAACTAAACTCAAGGATTTAACACATATTTTTAAGTCCAAATTTAACATAAAATTGAAAGACACTCTCCTTCATACATAGGGAAAACTTAGTGTTCATTATTTCCATCTTTGACTAGGCTCATAATCATTCACAAAATGACCATGCAAGTATGCATATCATAATGGATTCCTTCCCTGGTCTCTACATTCTCTCAGCCCTCCCCTCTTCAATGCTCTATGTGCTACACATAAACAAGACCATTCCAAGTCCTCAAAGCCATCTATTACAAATAAAAAATATTTCAACACATTGACATCCCATCACATAAGATGTCACTTACAACTCTTAACCAATCACAAGGTTTTAACATGTCTAGGTTTTACCACCAACTCTTACCAAATCAAATTTCTAAGTTAAAAGGAAAATATTGTGTGAGAGAGAAAATGGAACAGGTTAAAAAGATAAAGGAATAAGAACCTTTTGATTGATTTCTCTCTTGTTTCCATTGTCACACCTTGGCCCTTCATCTACCCAACCTCTTGCTATAAGCTTCTTGGGAATATTAATTGTCTCGTAAAAAGGTAAAATTACATCAAGGAATGTTTTCCTCTAAAGGAATCATAATTTTTTGGCTATCCTCATTCCTTCAACTCTAGATTTTTTATTTATTTATTAATAAAACTAGATTACATAACATCATATATTTTGAACTTATAACATCAATGTTGAGATCTTGGCATTATAAGTTTTCAATTACATAAGAACATTGGGAAAATAAAAGGGCTGTCAAAATTCCTTCCCCTGTTAAGGAACATTATCCTCAATGTTCTATTATTGTGTACAAAACAAGTAAGGATATGCCATTCTCAAGGCATCCTCAAATTCCCAAGTAGCTTCTTCTACTCCATAGTGGTTCCATTGTACTTTGACCTACATAATGGTTCGGTTCTAATGTAGTGTCTCTTTCTTTCCTAATATACATTATGGTACTTGTTTGAACTCTCCTTCAGGTTCTCTGTCATGCATACATGAGATATAATTTTATAGACTTAATAGCTAATTACAAGGCTCACTTTTTTTAATATAGTCAATTCCCAAATAAAATTACTATTTAAAATTTGTTTTTTTAAATGTCTCAAATGACATCTTACATGTTCACACTAAATCTATGTAGAGATTCCTATTCAAGAAATCATTCTAAACACTTCCTCTTAGTGAGTAAGGAATTATGTACCTATCCATGTAGACCCTTGAATTCCTCAAACTTCCCTCTTGCCAAGGGTTTGGTAAGAATATTAAATACTAATTTTTTTGTGGGAATATATTAGAGCTTCATTGCTCCCTTATAAACCCTCTCTTGTATCAAGTTCTAGCCTTTGAAACCTTTGAGAAGAATATTTATAGTGAAAAAATTAACATGACCTATTTACCCTTTAAATCACATTTTGGATTCAACCTTCTAACTCCAAGAATGGCCCTGAAACTCTTCCTCAACTTATTTTTTACACCCCAATTCTATTTACATCAAAGGAAAAATTTGGGACTTGTATCATCTAGAGAAAAATAAAGAAAAACAACATGAAATTAACAAGGAAGGCATTCATTTTCACAACCAACCCATGAATTTGAAAAATTATTAATGCGATCTCTACTCAGAAGAAAATATTTCCCAAATTAATTCAATTCCTTTACCCAAAGGTTAAGAAAATAAATAACAAGTTTACCAACACCAAAATTGATATCCTCCACATGTTTTTTGTGATAAAAGAAAACTTGTTGAAAATAAATAATTTCAAATCTTACATTTTCATATATATATATTACTTCAATAATCAATTTCTTTTACCAATCAAATAAGTACTTATTTGGTCTACAAAAAGTGAATCTACAGCATAATAACGGTGAACCACTCTCCACCCAGCAATAGGAAAGACTTTGCTGCAATATTTCTCGTAGCCAACCACCTTTGAGCCAAATTCTTGATGCCTTGAGAGAAAATAAACTCAAGGATTTAGCACAAATTTTTTAATCCAAATTTAACATAAAAGTGAAAGCCTTTCTTCTTCACACATAGGAAAAACTAAGTATTCATCCTTTCCATTTTTGACTAGGCTCATAAGCATTCACGAAATGTCCATGCAGGTATGCATATCATAAGGGATTCCTTCCATGGTCGCTAAAGTATCTCTAACTTTCCCCTCTTCAATGCTTTATGTTGTGAAACCAACTCCAAAAATAGAAGGAAAGAGATATGAACGCCTTAGAAATAAGCCACTTCAAGGGGGAAACCTCCAATACATTACATGAATGAACAATTCTTGGATGATACAAATGACAAAACCTCCTTTCTATATATAGGAGTCCATGGGGCCACAATGTAATCCTAGCCGACCTAACAATAATAATGTAAGGGCACAATAATAACAATATGGGGGTTATAGGGGCACAACAATAATAATAAGGGGGTTACACTAACAAAAATAAGGGACTATACTAGTAATATAGGGACTTAACATACCCCTCTCTTTCAAACAAGTGTTGTCCTCAACGCTTGATTATTTCTTGATTCTTCTTTATAAAATTCTCATCCTCCCATGTGGAAACTTCTGCAAGAAAGTTCTTCCACTTGTTGAGATACTCTGAAATTTATTGTTCTTGTCGAGTTCTTGTTTCTGAGACTGCTTCATAACTTCTTTCAATGTGATGTTGATATTCCTGTTGTTTCATTTGATTCTGCGCCAAAGTTAGGTTATCCTTTGAGAGTTGGAGAACTTTTTGTTGATGCTCGATGTGATATTCCACTACTTTATCATCCATATTAGATTTCATTTGATCCTTAAAACCATACAACTTAGCCTCCATTTCTTCTTTTAAACCATCTATGTCATCCTCATTTGTTCTTCGTAAGATTGAAATTTGTTGCACTTGGTACTGTAATTTTGATATCTCATACTGCAATTCTTCCTCTTCATGCATCATAGTATAGATTTCTGAGGGCTTAATGGGTATTGAATTATTTTTTGGAGGCATTATAGAACCAAATACTGATAAAAATTCTTCAGTAGGCCCTTAGAATCACTTCAAACTATTTTTTTTTACACAAGACTTATGCAATTTAGAAAAAAAATACACACCTTTTTCTTTCTTTGAGGAGCTTGATATGGAAACTGAATTATCTCTGTGATTTTAGATCTTCAATATCTAAAATTTTGCACTGAGGTAGCCCTCTGAAACCTCTTTCAAATGCCACAGGTTTGACCTGATTGGAGCAGCAAAACCCTAGAATCCAAAGCTCTGATACCAAATTTTATGAAACCAGCTCTAAAAATAGAAGAAAAGAGATATCAATGCCTTAGAAATAAGCCACTTTGAGGGGGCAACCTCCAATACATTACATGAATGAACAATTCTTGGATGATACAAATGACAAAACCTCCTTTCTATATATAAGATTCCATGGGGCCACAATGTAATCCTAGCCGACCTAACAATAATAATGTAAGGGCACAATAATAACAATATGGGGGTTATAGGGGCACAACAATAATACTAAGGGGGTTACACTAACAACAATAAGGGACTATACTAGTAATATAGGGACTTAACACTTTATGTGCGACACACAAACAAGACCATTCATAGTCCTCAAAGCCATATATTCAAAACAAAAAGTGTTTCAACACATTTACTTCCCCTCACATAAGTTTTCACTTACAACTGTTATAAGACCAGTCACAAGGTTGAACCTGTTGGGGTTTCACCACCAACTCTCTTGCCAATTAAAATTTCTAAGTTAGAAGGAAAATATTGTATCAAAGAGAAAATGGAATAGGTTAAATTTATTAAGGAATAAGAACCTATTGATTGATCCCCCCCTCTTTTTTTTGTAATCACGCATTGACCCTTCATTTTCCTAACCTCTCTCTAGAAGATTCTTGGGAATATTAACTATCTCTTAAAAAGGAAAAATTAAATCGAGGAATTTTTTCCTTTAAATGCATCATAATCTATTGGTTATCCCCCTTCCTTAAACTCTAGATTATTTATTTATTTCTTAATAAAAATAAATTACACTGGATCATGAATCCTTAACTTATAGCATCAATTGTTACATCACAACATTATAAGTTCTCAATTACATCACAACATTGGGAAAATAAAAGGGGTGTCACAATTCCCTCCCCTTTAACAACATTGTCCTCATTGTTCTATTATTATGTAAAAAACAAGTAAGGATATGTCACTCAAATGGCATATTCCAATTCCCTATTGGCTTCTTCTACTCCATAGTGCTTCCATTGTACATTGACCTAAACATGGTTTGGTTCTAACATTGTATCTATTTCTTCCCTAATATACATTATAGTTCTTGTTTTTAACTCTCATTTAGTTTCCACTTGGATCACAACCGAATCCATAACATGATTATAATCATAAATATACTTTTTAAGCAAAGATACATGAAATACATTATGAGTTTTAATTTTTGGAGCCAAGGCAAGCTTGTAAGCCACTAGCTCAACTTTTTCCAAAATCTCAAATATTCCATAATAGCAAGATGCTAATTTGACGTAAGTTTCCATTCTCAAGGAACTACTCTTTGTCTTAATATGGAGATACACATTATCTCCAACTTTAACTCTTTATGAACTATCTTCTCCTCTATGTGGCTCTTCTGATGATCTTGAGTTCCCTTCAACTTTTATTTTATCAATAAAACTTCTTGCCTTATATATTAAAACATATCAAGTCCAAGAATAACCCTATCCATTGGATGATCCCAACAAATAGGTTTTTGACATTTTTGGCCATACATTACTTCAAAGGGACTCATATTCAATGATTCTTGATAGTCATTGTTATAAGAAAACTCTACCAATGGAAAATAGTACTCCCATTCACTTGGTATTCTCATTATATACATACAAAGCATGTCTTCTAAAATATGGTTTTTCCTTTCTATTTGTCCATATATTTAAGGACGATAAGTTGCACTAAATTCTATATTTTCCAATCCCTTCAAACGAATATTTCCAAAATCTTCATGTAAATTTAGTGTCTCTATCTAACACGATTACCTTTGGCATTCTCTTCAACATGAATATTTCTTTCATAAATATCTCAACAATATCAATTTCTTTGTGAGTGGAATTCACTGGAGTGAATTGAGTTTCTTTTCTTAAGTTTTCCACCATAACCATGACATAATCATGTTGTTTAATTGTCTTGGGAAATATGGTGATAAAATCCATGATTAGAGTATCCCATTTCCACTTTGGAATTAGAAGAGGTTGCAAAAAAATCTAGATGTTTATGTTTAGCCTTGACTTGTTGATATTCCAAGCATATAGAAATGTACTTATCAATCTATCTCTTCATTCCAATATAATAAAAATGGTTCCTTACTATTCTTATAATTTTATGATATCCAAAGTGTTTGGAATATCATTTCCTTACAGCCCATCCTTTGTTAGTTGGTATCCCACACAACCCAAGCCTTTTTCTCCTTGTTATAGACATTCCTTAATTTGCTAACAGTATTCTTCAAGTCATCAGGCATATTTTATCATAGATTTCAAGCTATTTTTAGTGGAAATAATTTTTTAGTTAGATTATGTTGCAAACTTTGACTTAGAGCATCTTCCATAAGATTTTCCTTTTCTTTGACGTGCCTAATTTTGAATTCAAATTCATTTATTAGCATTATCCACCTAGCTTTCCTAGCATTCAAGTGAGTTTGTTCAAATAAATACTTCAATCCACTATGATATGAAATCAAAATAAGCCTACTCCAAAGTAGATAATGTCATCACATTTTGAGTGCATGAACAATGGCTTTTAGCTCTAAATCATGAGTCGCATAATTCCTCTCATGCTCTTTCAATTTCCAAGACTCATAACATATCACACACCCATCTTGCATGAGAAATATACATATTCCTTCTTGCAAGCATCAATGCATACTAATAGTTCTTTGCTTTAGTCCAGAAATCTTAAAACATGTGCAATGGTAAGTATTTAAGCTATTGAAAACTTTCTTCACATTCCTTAGACTGATCAAACTTCACCCCCTTTCTCTACAATGAATTAATTGGGTGACTAATTTCAAAAAATTATTTAATAAATATCTGGTAATAACCAACAATTCCCCTGAATGATCTCACTTATGTGACATTTCTTGGGGTAGGGCCAATCTCTAATGGCATTTATCTTATTAGGATTCACAACAACTCCTTTCTCTAAATTTATTTGTCCCAAAACATGGATTTATTTTTGATATAAATCACACTTTCTAAACTTGAAATATAACTTGTTCTATATCATTTTTTGCAATACCATTTGAAGATGATCCTCGTGTTCTTATTTTGTCTCTGAATAAATAAGGATATCATCAATGAAAACAAAATAAACTTGTCCAAATATTCAATGAGGATGTTTTTCTTCAAACACATGTATGTAGTCATTGGAATAGTTAGCCCAAAATTCACCACCACAAACTCATAATGGCATGCTCCTACAAATTTTGGAATTTCTTTTTATGAATCTCTTCATATTTGATTTAAACTTCATGATACCCAAACCTTAAGTTTATATTGAAAAAATTATAGCTCCTCTTAGCCGGTAAAACAAATCATCAACTATGTGTAGAGGATACACTTTTTTAATGGTTACTTTGTTTAGTTTCCTATAATATATACAAAACTTGAGACTGCCAGATTTATTCTTCACAAATTAAGATGGTACTTCCCAAGGATATGCATTGGTTTTGATATACCTTTGCCTAATATTTCCTTCAAATGAAGCTCTAACTCTCATCAATTCAGGAGTACTCATCCTGTAAGGTAATTTGGACACAGATACTACTCTTGGAATAATATCTATGGAGAAATTTCTATCTCTTTTAGGTGGCAGTATTGGTATTTATTTTGAAAATACATCTTGAAATTGTTGCAGAATTTTATCTTCATGCTTGAGTTTTTTATTACCTACTGGTGCCAACACATCTACGGCATACAACTAACATAATTTTGTGTAACTTTTATTCAATTGCATTTTTTATACTTCTCTTACAGTCATAAGTTTGGCTATACCTTTGAGATTTATGGTATTCTCATTATTATTCACACCTTCCAATGTCTCATGATAGTAATCCAAATCAATCTAACATGCCTTTAACCATCCATGTCAATCAAAACACCATATGATCCTAAAGACAGTATATTCATAGTTACTTGGGTTTGATATCTATTCATATCAATTGGGAATGCTTCCACCATTTAAGTTACCTTCTTCTTTATGCATATAGTTAGCTGAACTAGCCATGATTTCTTATGCTTGCTTCTCTAAAAAATGAATGCATCATCAACTTGAAGCTAAGGTTAGCTCCATAATCAATCAATATGGAAACAGGGTGATGGGAAACTGTACAAGTGTGATATCATTATCAATATATAATGTATAATTAATTACATAAGTCCATGTATAAATATTGTGAGACTTGCAACATACAAGAGTGGACTCTGTGAATGGAAGGAAATATTAACAAGAAATTTCTTGAAATCCTTGTAATCTTGTAATGCAAAAGAAAAACATAATATTTTCTTAGAGAAACATGATATCACTCTAGAAGTGATACAACATGGTAAAAATATGGTTTTAAAATATTTATATCATGTTGGATTATCTAGAATAATATCAAAAAGGGGACAAAGGGATTCCCCATGACACATGGATAATTATCACAAAATCTCTTTAAAAACTATGGAATAACACATGAAACTATGGAGGATGCCTTCTAGTAAGCCCATAACAACCCTACTCCTTATGAACCTTTTTTTTGTAATCCAAGAGCTTGACAATATTTGGGAGCACTCTTGGTATTGTCTCCTCATTAATCACCTCACATACCATGGTAAGCACATCACAAAAAACAAGATAATTATCCAACTATAAGTCCTTTCTATGTTATTAATGATCAATATTATAATATCTTATTCCTCACTCAACAATAGATGTTGAAATTATGGTTCCTTTTTTTTCCTTGACAGAAACCAAGACTAATTTTTACAAGAATTCTACAATCTGGACAATGTAAAGAGGTGAACAAAAATTATTTTGATATAAGTAGCAAGAGCTTCTTCTGAAATCCATTACATTCAGGAAATATATACAAATAGTCCTCTTGTATATGGATCAATGTTGTTCATAAGGCTGAAATATATATCTCTAAATCAATTCCAGGAGGGTTGCGAAAACACTCAAAGGAGCATAATTATTAGAAAGGAGATTGTTCATGACTTGTTTGAAAGTGTATCAAAGATATTTAGTGGACAACCTAAGGTAGGCCCCGCATGGAAGTTCTACCCTAGAAAATTTGTAAATGCTTCTTTTCAATAATTTTGGGCTACAATGAGTGGGTCAGAAGCATTTAGTGTATGACTCAAGGTAAGTCCCATCCAAAATTTCTACCCCGACGAACTTTTTAAACTCCATTTCCTATCGCATCGAGCTAACAACAAGCAGGAAGGAGATATTTAGTGGAGGACTTGAGCGAGCCCTACTTGGAGGTTTATTCCTAGAGATATAAGGATTATATAAGCAAACTTAAATATTAAATGAAAATAGTGGAGTCAAGGGGTATTTACCAAAGCACGTGGAAAAGGTGGGTCTTGCCCAAAGGCTTCTACCCGGTGACACTTGTGACCTTTTCTTTCCATCGGGTCATACTTCTGCAAACGAACTCATGTGACAAAGGTAGGCCTCACTCGGAGAGTTCAACCTAAAGGTTGTGTTAAAAATTTTCTTGTGATGTATCGAGCCACAATAAGTGGGATTGTGTGTAAATATAATATCAATCCTTTGAGAATTATGGGAAAAACCATTGTTGTGAAACTTGAAAAAAAAAGGGATGAGTCTAATATTAGGGCATATATTTTTTATTGTGCGCATATATTATTGAAGAAGTGAATTTTGGAGAGGAAGAAGTGAACTTTGGGAGGAAGATACAATTATGAATTGTTAAATTCAAAGATAAAATTCCTTTCAAATGCTTTTCTTATGGAAGAGTAGGTCACTATGCTTCTAAGTGTCCTTATAAAGAATATCATGAAAAAGGAAATAATTTTTTAGAGAAGAATGTAAAAAGGTGTTTTACTAGCAAGAAAAGTTTTTATACATGTGAATACAATGAGTGATCTTCCAGTAATGAGGATGATAAATCATATTCTAATAAAGAATACCAATTACTTATGGCCTTTGAAGAAAAATGTGAAAATGAGTCTGATAGTGATGATAATTTTATGGATGCTCTAGAATAAATTAATAGACTCATGGTGATAACCAAAAATCAAGAAATGGAAATCAATATGTATAAAGAAAACAACCTCATTGAAGAAATAATCCAGCTAAATATCTATCTAGAAGAGACTAAATTAAAGAAAAAGCCTTGAAAAAGAAGGTCCAAGAAAATGTGAAAAATTAGAACTTAAATTTCTGGGTCTAAAACAGGAACTTAAGAAGGCAAAGACTCAATTGAATATAAATATTAGATTTACTAAAGGATATGAAACCTTAGAGGAAATAATTATGGTTCAATATTCCAGGGAAAATTTTAAGGATGGAAAATTATCTTGAAGTTTAAAAAATTGGTGAATCTTACTAGTCCCTAATATGTAAACTATAAAATGTTTATTGATGTATTTGTAAAATTATTCAAATTTATAATGATAGTATATATATTTTCTATATAATGTTGGTGATCCTTAATGTAAAATAATTTTATATTGTAAAATTTGGGTGAATCATTTTTATAAAAAAATGGAAATTGGCAAATCGTGTTTTTGGAAAAACCATGGAAAATTAGCCCACCTGCGAATATTAGCCCCTAAAATTTTCCATGCAACATTCTCCATTAATTAAGACAATTCTTAGATACAATGCAAATAAAAATATTTAAATATAATAACCTATGAAATATTCTTAAGCAGTTACAAAAAGCTATGCCAATGTTATAAGAGGAGGAAATCATCAGAACATTAAGACTTAGCAAAAGAATGAAGTATCAAACTATACTCAAGTAGAAAGCCTTTCAATGAAAAAATGCCAAGATACTCAAGAAGGTATTATACTCCCAAGTATTCTTACTTCAATGGTCAATGTTGTTGAATTTCCATGATCTAGGGTCTAGGTTAGATCCTTAAAATATCTAATGCTACCAAACCAATAATCTCAACCAGAACTACTTTTCACATCGGAAAATACAAAGCAATAACTCACACATGCACAAGTATAGACAATTTTTTATATTTTTAAACCCAACTTCGTTATATTAAAAAACATATAATACAATGGTCTATGGCTCATGCACCAAGGATAATGGACCTCAATCATCACTCGTACAAGGTACAAATTGGGGCTTGGTGTCAGTACATCGAAGACCAATCTACCCTCAACAAGATACTATGACCATCTGGCTAATGTAGTTGGCTCTTTCATCTCCTCTCAGTCGTACCGTGTACATGCCCGACCCTTCAACTATCAATCTGTAGCTCCTGCCTCTGGAAATTCTCTAATTCCATATGATCACTGAACCTCGGCTATCAATCTTCTCACTAGTTTATCATTCATCATCCAACGCATCAACAAATTGATACTTTAGTTGTCCACAAATTCGTTTGTGAACAAATCTCAATCTGCCCACTGTTTCTCCTCAGTTACTCAGGGACTTCAACCCATTATGGTCTTCATGTGTTTCTCCGAAGAAGACCAACAGAGGGCATGGAGGGTTGCCACCTATCACTGCAAAATGTGCATCTCCCATAATGAACATGAGCTAGGAATATTTTCGATCATATTTTGTAGAATTCCTTATCCACACACAAGTTTGGGGCTCCACAAAAATGCTCCTGGTTGATGGGACCCTTGAGCTCAACAACTTCCTCTCTAGCAACCAATTTTTACCATCAAAGTGTTGCACATCGTGCTCCAACATGGGAACTATCACATTGTCCTCTAGCATACCATAAATGCCCAATATCGTCCACACTTGGTCCACTCTCATGTTTCCCTCAAATATTCCATGAGTGACCAATCCTTGTTGCAGCATCTGCTTCTAGTTAGGACATCCAATACCTAGGAAGCCCTTCCACATGGTTTCTAACAAACTTCTTCTAGGAAACCCATCCACCTGCAAATTACATCAACTCAAGAGGACATACATACCTGCACCCTTCTGCTCCTCCTCTTGAGATGACACATTAGTTGATGATGTAATCTGCTCCTTAGGTGTAGTATTGCATAATTTTTCCACTGGTTAGGGATTCTAATATGTCATGTCAACCCTACCTCCTTGGCTTCCACAGGCTACAATAATCTATCATCCAAAAATGGTCAAATATTTTACCCAACACAATTCACTAATGGAGGAAATACAAACTTCTTCATTTTTGTTCATGGGTAGAGTTTTGGTCACTAATTAGGGCATCCTCTTGTAGCCTACAACAACCCACACAACATACAAAAATTTACCTTAACTTATGCGCTATTCTTCCCTTCACAATATTAGTGACCTCTTTGTTTGAGGATGCACCTACTACTCCCCGTTTGGGGTTGTTTGATCCTCAAATAAACATCTACAGGCTTGGGGCCTAAACATCAAATCAATATTCCTTTCTTAGCTTATTACAGAGAGGATTCTCCTCATTTTTATTTCCCATAAAAACTCCCCTTGAGTGCAATTGTCCCTCCTTGAGAGACCAAGGTATTTTGCTTCTTTCCTAGCCTCTAAACAAATGTTGTTCTTCCTTCAAGTACTTCGGCTTCCCTAGATCTCCACCTACAAGTCTGAGGCAACCTATTTTTGTGAATTTCCACCCTCAACCGAACCTTTAAACATGCCCAATCCCTTCTCCTTTCACTCATTTTTCTTGCTAGACAATCTCGACCTACCAAACAATCATGAAAATTCTTTCTCAAGCATGTTTCTCCTTCACTAGTCTGCCCTTACTTTCCTGTGTCCCAAACAAAAATTATTTCTCCCCCACCAATCTCTTTTCTATCCTTGTGTTTCCCAAAAATGAATGATAAAATGGACACACATCACCTCTTATTTATACTAAACAGGAAGGCTTCTTCCAACTTCATTCTAGAGTTGTCCATTTTTTTGTAGCTTGGGAGCTACTCCAAGCCCTAGGGTTCTGGGTTTGGAGGGAAAAGCACCACAAGAGTCACTTGTGGGCTTGGAACCCAAGCTTTGGGTTTTTCACCCATTGATATTTGGGCCAAAACCATGAATAATTTTAAATTGGGAAAATTTTCAATGATAGAGCTTGGCGTATCGATTTCAACACTTCAAAGATCACTCAAATCGGAGCTCTAGAAATGAGGTTTTGAATTTTTGAAGATCATTAATGGGTTTGCACCATAAGTTTCAAGGTCAACTTGAGTCAAATAAGCATCTTGATAAGTTGGACAACCCCATAATGACGATGGAATAAGCCCTCTTGTTTAGTATAAATAAGAGGTGATGTGTGTCCATTTGATTATCCATTTTTGGGAAACACAAGGATCAAAAAGAGCTCGATGGAGGAGAAAAATTATGTTTTGGGCCACAGGAAAGTAAGTGCAGACCAATGAATGAGAAACATGCTTGGGCAAGAATTTTCATGACTATTTGGTAGGCCAATATTGTCTAAAAGGAAGGACGAGTGAACGGAGAAGGGACTGGGCCTATTTGAAGGTTTGATTGAGGGTGGATAGTCCCAAACCTAGGTTTTTGCACACCTGTAGGTGGAGATCTAGGAAAGCTGCATTACTTGAAGGAAGATTGGCTTTTTTGGGATGATATGATAGCAACAAACTAACTTTTCCTCTCAAGGAGGGACAATCGCACTCAAGGGGAGATTTTCACGGGCAAGAAAATTGAGGAGAATCTTCCCTGTAATAGGCCGAGAAAGGGACCTTGTTATGATGTTTAGGCTACAGGCCTGTAGGTTTTGATTTGAGGATCAAAAAACCCTAAACAGGGAGTTTTAGGTGCCTCGTCAAACAACGAGGTCACTAATCCTTTGAAGGAAAGATGACCACATAAGTTAAGGTGAGTTTAGGTATGTTGGGTGGGTTTTTGTAGGTTGTAGGAGGATTCCCTAATGAGTGACCAAAACTTTTCCCACAAACAGTAGTGAAGAAGGTTGTATTTCCTCCATATGTGACTTGTGTTGGGTAAAATATTTGACTAGTTTTGGATGATAGACTATTGCATCTTATAGAAGCCAAGGAGATAGGGCTGACATGGCATATTAGAATCCCTAACATGTTTAAGGATTCTGCAGTAGTACACCTAAGGAGCATATTACATTAGCATTTTATGTGTCATCTCAAGACGAGTAGCAGAACGATGAAGGTATGTACGTCCTCTTGAGTTGATGTAATTTGCAAGTAGATAGGTGACCTAGAATAATTATGTTAGTAGCCATGTGGAAGGGTTTCCTAGGTATTGGATGCCATTAAGGGAATTTTTAGGTCTAAAATGGGCCTCCTAAGGAAATTGTAAAATAATATTGAAAATAATAAAATAATATTAGATTACATCATGAAATTTTAGAGGTTAAAACAAATAAACTACTTTTTCAACTTATCTCCCTATGGATTTACCCAAATTTCGAGTGGGAACACTCGTTGGATGTATAGTTTTATTCCTCATCCAAGGAGCACCCATGTTGCATACTTTCAATGTACCCTACTACACGAAAAATGATAAACACATTAAAAATGTGATTGCAATCACATTTCTTCATGTACTTCGCATTTTTTGTGTAGTAGGGTCAATCGAAAGTATGAAACATGGGTAATAATTGGATGAGGAATTAAATTTCTCATCCAACGAGCACTCCCGCTCGAAATTTGAGTAATACCTTAGGGAGAAAAGTTGAAAAATTAGTTTTATTATTTTATTATTTTTTAATCTTTTTACTTTTTTACCCAAAAATGGTGAATCGCCTCCATGGTTGACATCATCATCTTGAATCGTATTGGTTCTTATGAAGTTTATTTTTTTTGTACATTTTTCTTAGGAGGCCCATTTTAGGCCTTAAAATTTCTCTGATGCCTAGCTAGGAGAAGATGCTATATCATGGATTGGTCACTCGTGGACATTTGGAGGGAAGCGTCAGAGTGGACCAAGTGTGGATGGGATTGGGCATTTATGGTCTTTCGGAGGACAGTGTGATAGTGCCCAAGTTGGAGCTCGATGTGCAACACTTTGATGAAAAAAAGTGGTTGCTAGAGAGGCAATTGTTGAGCTCAAGGGTCCAATCAACTAGGAGAATTTTTGTGGAGCCCAAGACTTTTGTGTGGAGAAGGACTTCTATAGTAGATAAAGGGCAGTCCTCCTAGAAAGTGTTCATTTTGGGAGATGGAAATCTTGCAGAGATAGGTGGAAGCCCTATGTTCCCTATTTTTGTCTTCATCAGAGCAACACAGGAAGACCATAGTGAGCTAGATTCCCTGAGTAGCTGAGTAGAAGCAGTAGGTAGATTGAGAGTTGTTCACAAAATAAGTTGTGAAAAACTCGATAAGAGTCTCTACGTGTTGATGCGTTGGTGGAAGAACGATGAACTAGTGAGAATATTGATAGTTGAGGTTCAGTCATCAAATATTGGTCTTGGAGCATTGACATAGGCAGGAGATGCAGATCAAGAGTCGAAGGACCGGGCAGGTACAAGGTACGACCGAGAGGAGTTGAGAGAGTCAGTTATGTTATCACAAAATTGGACCTGATAGGCTGCTTCATCAGACAATTTCATGTAACTATTTCAAACCTAATCTTGTGACTGAGGCTTAGCCTCCTCAGCCTAAGAGGGCTCTCTCAAGGGTTAATGATATGGATAAAGATATAGATGGCTATCTCTATTTAGGAAATAAACTGATAATGATATATGTAGGTTGAAAATAACATTATCATGTATAAATTGGGCTTATGGAGTCAAATAAATTTAGTAATTCAGTGAGTCTACTTAACATGGAAGTTGAGGCTTATCATAGTTTTTAGTCATAAGGTACACACACATGAAACATGTAAAAACACAGTCAATTCACTTATAAAGGAAGTCAGAGCATCTTATAGATGAATTATGAGTAATATATATGAAAACCACTGCAAATGAGATATATAATAAATACAAATAGAATAGGAAAACACTAAAAACTCCTTTAGAATCTCAAGTTGGTCAAGTAGAAGATATTTGTATTAGTTGAAAACAGTCAATTCACAAACAAGCTCAGTTTTGCCAAAAATGTCCAACCCTTGAAAAATTCGACCCAATGGTCTTTAATCGACATGTTACATCATCAGATGATATGCCTCTAGGCTAGATACATCGAATTTTTGTCCACTGACACCTTGCATAACCATAAAACATGAAATTTATTACAAAAAGACACCTATCCTACTTGACAATCCTATTTCAGAAAGGACTCAAACTCCTTATCATATCTATAACAACCTTATCTATTTGAAATTATATCATTGACAAGTGTATCATCGCATGGTCGAATTTGGGTAATGGAATTCAGTTCTTCATGACCTCTTAGCTGACCTCCACAAAAATAGGAACAGTACCTTGTTTTATAGGCATAGGATCTTTTTCCTTCTTTGAACATTCTAACCATCATTTAATCTTCATTTCGTGGTCCTTGACTGTTGAAATTTGGCTTAACATGTCTCATAACTCTTTCCTAGCCTCCAGCTATCTAAAATCTCTTCAAAAAATCCTCAAAATGATATAATGTATTGCGCTACGAAAATACAGTAGTTTCGTAGCAATTTCTGTAGCGTTGCCATTACAAGCCTTTGTCCTCCAAAAACTTGACTCTTTCCTCTTGCATTATTTTAATCATCCCTCAACACATATTCCATAGGAATTTCAGCTCTTAACTCATCTTTTAACACCTTAAAGACATATTAAAAGAAGCGAAAAAGGAAACTAGAGCAGTTTCGTAGTGCTTTTCTGCTTTTTAAGCCTGGAGGCACTACGAAACTGCTGAGTATGCAGATTTTTCATAAAATTTGTCAAATGAAAACTGTGTTTTCTCAAAAACTAAAAATATAACCTGTCCTCATCATCTGCAAAACATATAAACAATAAACAAAACTCATTTTTTTTTCTTTGAGGCATTTCTTCTTCATGTATAATTGGTTGGCCTATTGGTTCTTCTATGACTGTCATTGTAATGCCTTTGCTCTGTAGCTCATCATGAATTAACTCCAGCTGGTCTTGTAAATCCTTCAATTGTTCTTTAAGTCTTTTGTTAGTAGCTCTCATATGGGTGTTTATTATTCTGAAAAACTTAGCTTCTTTTATTGCTAGAACTGTCCACTTGAAAGGTTTCTCTGTATTGTCTAAAGTTTCATAAATAGAATCAAATTGTCCTTCCCACACTACCTTCATCCTTTTAAACCATAATTTATCGACACTTTGTTTTCTAGCTCTCTTTTTCATGATATCATTTTCTTGATTTTCCAACTTTAAGTTTTCCTCAAGGCGCTGAAACTCTGTTTTCTCTATCATTTTCTCTTTTCCCTTTTTTAATTTTCTAATTATATCATTCATTGTGGGTGATGAGAGATCAATAATATATTTAGGTGATTTAGCTGTCTCAGTGGGTTTTTGAACTTCTTTTTTGCCTTCCATTAATTTCCTAGCATGCCTTGCTTTCTTGCTTGAAAAATGAAACCTACCTCTTCCCCGTCAAACTCTAATCTCTTTGCAGACTTGGCATTTTTCAACTCTTGTTGATCTTCCGCAATCAACTCAGCTTGGACAATAGGTTTTTCCTCTATGTTAATGGCATGAAGAATATCCTCTAGATTCTTCTTTGTTACTAGATTGTCTTCTATAGCAACTATCATTCCTTTCAAAACCACTGCTTGGCTTCTAGTTATTCTTTTGGTCCCCAGTTTGCTGACAGCTTGTTCCTATTTTGCATCTTTGACAACCTTTTATTTTTTCTTTGCAAGTGGGAGATTTGGTGTATCAAGAATTTGCATTTGCTCTGGTCTTTTCTCAGTTTGTTTTCTTAGCTTTACTCTTGCAGTTTCTTTTGGTTTTGCAACCATAGGTTGGCTTGGTTCTGCTGCTGGTGGTGATGGAACTCCTTTAGCTTTAGGATTTCTTACAGGAGTTAGGGTTTCCAATTCAAAACCATTAACAAATAAGAATGAGGACCAATCTCTACCTATATTTTGTAGTTCATCTAAAATTAATAATTTCATTAAGCCATGATGAAATAATGATGTCTCACTCCCCTAAGACTTTGCTTGCACCTTATCAGCCATCTTTGCAATATTTCTATGTAGACAAAAAGGTAATTCAAGTGAAATCTTACCAGTAAAGTGTAGAAGCAATTGTAAATGGTATGAATAAACCTTGTGATATTTTCCTTCATAGGTAAAATATTTTTGAATGTTGAGCAGAAGTTTTGAATAATTATCTTTGATGCAGCTTCCTGGGATAGCATTGTTGAGATCCATCTCAATGTGCTCAGGCTTTATGAACTCTTTACACTGTTCCATATTGAATTTGAAACCTTTTAACTGGGTTTCTTGACCTCTTGGAATCTCTGTAACAGCAGCAATGACCTCTGGTGTGATAGTCAAACTTAACATCCCCACTTTAGTAGTTGTTCCATTAAAATTCATAGCAAATTCCTTGGATACCTGGGTGTGACAAACCTGCAATTTCTCAAAAAACCATAGGCAACTTGCTCTTCTGAATTCTTCCATCACTGTTGGGTCTTTAGTTATTGCCTTCATGTCTTCAGGTTCATGCCTTAAGCATTGTCCTCCTATGTGTATTTTTCTTTCCTCTACCATATTCTTCAGAGAACCTCTCAGCCTCACTTGATATGGATGTATCAGCCTCGCTTGAATAATTGTATCAGCCTCGCTTGAATAAATGTATCAGCCTTGCTTGATATGGATGTAATAAACCTTTTTTAAAACCAACCACAAGTTTGGCTCGATACTTAGAGCTCAGACATTACGAATGAAAGGAAAAGGAATGATAATGACTAATTAGGAAAGAATTTTAATTTCAAGTGTCCTTTCATAACATGAAAATTATGGCTCACTCATAACCTATACTGACCATGATGACTACAAACGTGGGTGTGTACTTCGATTTCATCATTACATGACTCAACAAGCCTCTATATTACCCTTTCCCAACGGTTTCTGACATTTGACAACTCAATTGACAAGACAGTTACAAAACCGCACTTTCGTAGTGCCTGTAGTATAATTTTTGTTGTTTGCGCTACGAAACTATTAGTGCTTTCGTAGTGCAAAGTAAATTTTTTCAACGTGATGCACTACGAAACTACAGTTTCTTGGCTAATTGGGTGGTTTTGATACAAAAACTTTGGGAAATGATATGAATCCTAAAATTATGAAGTACTTGACATGAAAGAAATTAAAAATGAGTTTATTTAAACACTAGGGTAGGCTCAAACTATAAAAAAATTAATACTTCCCTTGGTAAAATCTCAAAAAATGACTCTTAAGACCCTATTTTGACCTATGAACCTAAGTAATCTTGTCAGAATGATGTTTTGAATTTTTTTAAGTGATAACAGGTTACATCATCCAGATGGTCAAAGTATATGTTTGAGGGGAAATTGGTCGCCGATGTAATAACACCAAGCCCCATTTTGTATCTTATACTATAGATGATTGAGGGCCATTATCCCTAATACATGATCCCTAGACTTTTATATTATATTTTTTTTAATATAACAAAGCTGGGTTGGAAAATGTAAAAAGTTTTCTATACTTGTGCATGTGTGATTTAATGTTTTATAGTTTCCATTTTGCAAAGTAGTTATGGTTGAGATTTTTGGTGTGGTAGCATCTATGATTTTAAGACTCTAACCTAGCCCCAAGATCATGGAAATTCAACATGGTATTAGAGTGTATCTGAGCTACCTTGAGGGACAGTGAATGGGAGTGTTCACATCGAAGAAAATCAGATGGATTTTTCAGTGTCTAGATCATGGAGTAGAGGGTTCAACTAGAGATATGGATATGTGAACTTGACTGGCTTGCAACGAGATTGGTTAGGAGTTCTGGTGGACTGGTGGTGAGCTTGGTTAATAGCAGTTTTTTGTATGGCATATTGATGATCATGGATTTCCATTTATTTTCCATGGATGGTTGGGATAGCTCGAGGGTTACTATGACATGGACGAGATCAGGTTGATTGAGATGGCTCCTTGTGATGGACTATAGGTTGACAGGCTAAAGTATTCATCGGATTGTTATGTTTCATATATGATATTGGATGGATTTTCAAAAGTGGTATTTGATCCAAGAGGATGAGTGCTTGCATGACTGAGCCAGTGGAGATTATGTAGGCTTAGAGGGATTCTATCCTCAAAGGGAGCTACCTTATGGAGGTTCGGTATCTTCAGGTTCGTATGTGATAAGGAAAAGATACTACAGAGATTGACGGGTTCATTCTATAGTGTATTCTGCAGTGATGGACGACAGATAGGCTAGCATCGTCGGATGATGATTGTTTCTTCCTAGTCTTGGAAGTACCTCCCTTGCTAAGAGGGAGTGTTGATTTTTTTGTAGCTTGGGTGGCACTCCAAGACCTAAGGTTCGAGGTTTGGAGGGAAACTTTCCACAAGAGTAAATTGTGGGCTTGGAACCCAAGCTTTGGGTTTTGTACCCATCGGGATTTCAGCCAAAACCATGAAGAATTTGAGCATATGAAAATTTGAGGTGATAGATCTTGGCGTGTCGATTCCCATGCCTCGAATTTTTGAATATCATGAATGGGTTTGCACCATAAGTGTCAAGGTAGGCTTGGGTAAAATATGTCTCTTGACAAGTTAGACAACTCTAGAATGGAGTTGGAAGAATCCCTCTTCTTTATTATAAATAAGAGGTGATGTGTGTCCATTTGATCATCCATTTTGGGAAACACAAGGTTAGACAAGAGCTCGGTGGAGGAGCAAGAATTATGTTTTGGGCCGTAGGAAAGTAAGGACGGGCCAACGAAGGAGAAACATGCTTGGGAAAGAATTCTCATGACTGTTTGTTAGGACAAGATTGTTTAGCAGGAAGGATGAGTGAAAGGAGAAGGGATTGGGCCTATTTGAAGGTTCGTTTGAGGGTGGATAGTCCCAAAACTAGGTCATTGCAGACATGTAGATGGAGATCTAGGACATTAGCAATACTTGAAGGAAGACTTAGGTTTGTTTGGAGGCTAAGATAAAAAAAAACTACCTTGGCCTTAAAAGTAGGGACACCTACACTCAAGGGGAGCTATTATGGGCAATAAAACTAAGGAGAAACCTCCCTTTAATAGGCCAAGAAAGGGATCTTGCTATAGCGTTTAGTAAACATGCATGTAGGTGTTGATTTGAGGATCAAACAACCCTAAACAAGGATCTGTAGGTGTCGCCTCAAAAAATGAGGTCACTAATCTTGTGAAGGGAAGAATATCGCATAATTTAAGGTGAGTTTGGGTATGTTGACTGGGTTCTTGTAGGCTACAAGAGGATGCCCTAACCAATGACCAAAACTATGCCCATGAACAACAATGAATAAGTTTTTATTTCCTCCATCAGTGACTTGTGTTGGGTCAAATATTTGACCATTTTTGGATGATATATTATTGCAGCTTGTGGAAGCCAAGGAGGTAGGGCTGACATAACATATTAGAATCCCTAACCAGTGGAAAGATTCTGCATTAGTACACCTAAGAGCATATTACATCAACATTTTATGTGTCATCTCAAGAGGATCAATAGAAGGTTTCAAGTATGTATTTCCTCTTGAGTTGATGTAATTTGTAGGTGGATGGGTGTCCTAGAAGAAGTCTGTTAGCAGTCGTGTGGAAGGGTTTCCTAGGTATTGGATTCCATAACTAGCAGCAGATGCTACAAAAAGGATTGGTCACTCATGGAATGTTGGAGCGAAGCATGAGAATGGACCAAGTGTGGACGAGATTGGGCATTTATTTTTTGTTGGAGGACATCGTGATAGTGCCCAAGTTGGAGCCCAGTGTGCAACACTTTGATGTGGAGAAGGAATTCTACAACAGATGATGGGTATTCCTCATAGCCCATGTTCATTGTGGGATATGGACATATTGCAGTGATAGGTGGTAGCCCTTTGTTCCCTATGTTGGTCTTCATCAGAGTAGCACAGGAAGACCATAGTGGGCTAAAGTCCCTGAGTAGCTGAGGAGAAACAGTGCGCAGATTGAGAGTTGTTCACAAACAAAGTTGTGAATAGCTCAATAGGAGCCTCGATGTGTTGATGTGTTGGTGGAAAAATGATAAACTAGTAAGCAAATTGATATCCAGGGTTTAGTGGTCAGATGGACTCTAAGCATTGATAGAGGCGGGAGCTCTAGATCTAGAGCCGAAGGACCCAGGAAGTTACAAGGTACGATCGAGAGGAGTTGAGAGAGTTGACTGCATTAGCCAGATGGTCAGAGTATCTTGTTGAGGGAAGATTGGTCATTGATGTACAAACACCAAGCTCCAATTTGTATCTTGTACTAGTGGATGATTGAGGGCCATTATCCCTCGTACGGGAGCCCTAGAATTTTGTATTATATTTTGTTTGATATAATGAATTTGGGTTGGAAAATGTAAAAAGTTGTCTATACTTGTGCATGTGTGATTTACTGCTTTATATTTTCCACTGTGCAAAGTAGTTATGGTTGATATTTTGGTTTGGTAGCGTAAGTGATTTTAAGACTCTAAAATAGACCCAAGATAGTCTAAATTCAACAAATTCTTTACTTATCATAACTTTGGTAATAAATAAATTCATTGTGTTTTTTATAAAACTATTATGACTAGAGAAGTAATAAATCAACATAATGCGAATAGGTTAAAGAAGGCTTCTTATAATTCATTCTCTCCTCTTCAAAATGAAGTTGAATGTTTTATTTGTAATAAATTTGGTCATGAAGAAACAAAATGCAGAAGTAGGATGAATCCATCTTATCTACATGAGCAGAAGTCAAAACTTCCCAAGGTATGGAAAAATAATATTACTTCCTCTGAAAAATGTGGTCTAGCCTTGTATGTAGGAGATCAAGAGAATCTATGGTACATTGACAATGATTACTCAAAACATATGAAAAGTGACAAACATAAGTTTTTTTCTTTTAATGAAATTAAAAAGGAAAATAATGTGACTTTTGGTAATAATTCACTTTCTACTATTAGAGGAAAAGGAATTGTTGTGTTGAAAGAAAGGGTCAAATTTGAGAATGTGTTATTTGTGGATGGACTAAAGCATAATTTATTGAGTGTTAGTCAAATGTGTGATCAGGGGCATGAGGTTATTTTTAGGTCAAAAGGTTTCTTGGTGAAATAATTGGGTTCAGGTAAGACTATAATCGAAGGAACTAGAACTCCAGGTAATGTCAACATCCTAAAAGGTGGCGAAGAGAACAATTTTTTGAGAAAATTGGAAGAAAGTTGGATATGGTATAAGAGATTGGGGCACCTTATTTTTTCACAACTATATAATTCAAGAATAAAGGGAGAAATTTGTGTCTTGCCATACATCACTCCACTTGAAAATAGCATCTACAAATCATGCCAATTTGGTAATAAATCAATAGTTCAATTTAAAACTAAAGAATGCACTTTAGGTAAGCCTCTTGACCTTCTTCATACATATTTATGTAGAATTATGAGAAAGAAGTCTCCTCGTGGTGAACAATATTTCATGCTATTAATTGATGATTTTACCATAATGTGTTGGGTCAGTCTGCTAAAGTTTAAATATGAGGCATTTGAAGATTTTAACTTTTTCAATGCTATGGTGGAAAATGAATTGGAATTAAAAATAAAATTCCTTAGATTTGATAGAGGAGGAGATTTTATTTCAAATGAATTTTTCAATTTCTATGAGTAGCATGGAATTAAAAGGAAATTCTTCATAACTAAAACTCCTCAACAAAATGGAGTAGAAGAAATAATGAACAATATAGCTCAACAAATGGCACATGCTATGTTTTATGAGTTTTGAACATATCACACCTTTTGGGGAGAAGTAGTACAAACATATGTTGATATAATCAATAAGGCCCATGTTCGAGTTAATAGTGATAAAACCCCGCATGAACTCTAGTATGGAAAACGTGCAACTATCAAATACTTTAGAATATTTGGAAAAAAATGTTTTATAAAGAAAAATGATGATAATCTTGGAACATGTGAACCTAGAGTTGATGAAGGAATCCTTCCTAGATACTCTTCCAGAAGTAAAGGACATAAATGCGTTAAATTTAATCAAATGTAGTAAAATTCCAATTTGGGTAGCTCAACTGACAAAGAATATGATTTCATTGAATTCCTCTTTTCGAGAGGACCAAAATCGACCTAAAGATCACCTTATTTGGACAAGCAGAAGTTGGTTTTTGAATTTATTTATTAACTCAGGTATATTGGGTTAGGTCAGCCTCAACCACAAGTGGACCCTCACAGAAGCCTATAAATAGAAGAGACCCCAAGCTCATTTGGAAACAATTGATCAATCTCTCTTCTTCTCTTGTATGTTGGCTTGGCTCGCTCAAGTTCAATGAAAAAAGTTTGCACAAAGATCTGAGGCTCGCACAAAAGTTATGGTTTTTGTTGTGGCCATGGGCACAGAACTGGATCTGGGCCAGAGACACGGGCTTGATATAGGCAAGGTAGTGGCTGAGGACCCTCAGGCTGCAGGCACAGTGTGTTATTCTTGCAGCTAAGGCTTCAAACACATATTTCCCCACACCTACGACACAGAATGCGATGGTAGTGACTGGGGGACCCTTGGTCATGAGATCAAAGTGTTATGGTAGCGGTTAAGACCTCAGAGATGAAATTATAGTGCTCTGAAGTTTTCGCTCAGTGAAAAAAATGTTTGACAGTATGCTATAGGCAATGAAAATATATTACACTTATCAGAATCAAAGGTTTTGATGTTTGGATGTGTTCATGGATATTCTAGTTGTTGTAAAGATATTGATCATTGTACTCTCTTTTGTTGAATCATTTGATGACAATATACTAGAAGAATAATTTTCAAGGGTTTTCTCGGTAGTGGGTTTTTCCCTGGTCTCTGACCAATCTCGGTGTCTCTATGTGTGCATGCTTTTCTTCCTATGTTCCTTTATGTTCCATTTCATTGATGATGATGTTGTTTTTCTTTCTACATAGTTGCATATGTTGATGAATAATAATAGTGTAATTATGAATAATTTTATGATGTTATGGGGTAAAATTAATGTGTAAATGATAAAATGCAACTATCAAAGAAAATATCAATATAGCCCTATGAACAAATTAACATGGTATTAGAGTTGGGTTGAAGAAAATCCATGGAGATCACCCCCATGGAGACACTTTTTATCGATGCAAGAAGAGGATGGTTGAGACCTAGAATAATTCTAGGGTATGAAGAAAACCCTAGGTAATTAGTGCATGATGATTTGATGGTTAGAGTTTGAGAGAAACCTTGGTTTATGGAGAAGACAATATTTTGTGTATGAAACCCTAGCATGCTTTATGTGAATATTCTCACGCACTTGGGATTGATTTGATGAATCCCTACATGACCTGGTTTTTGATAAATTTGATTGAAGGAAACACTCTTATGTATACTATGGATAGTGATGGATCTTGAAGACTAGTTCTAGAGGGAGAGGGTCACCTCCCATTGAAGATAAGTACTCCTTGACTCTTGATGTTTCTTTGTTTCCTTACTCTTGTTTAGACTTACAGATCTGATTAATATGACTATTGTTCTGATAATTTCTTATACTTCCTGCATGTATATTTGATTATATGGATGTATCTAACCTCCTTGATGATATGTGATAGGTGGATCCTTCTTGAGGACCATTTGAGATGCAAGAAAGAAAATCTATATCTGAAAAGGTAAAGAGGCACCTGATGAAAAGGTGACAAGCACTACAAGCTACCCATGATAAGGTGCACATGTATTTGTTTTAATGTTATGTTTCAGCTATAACATTGGATGGCTAGGTAATCCCTATGGTATGTTTATAATTTCTCCTTTGCAAATGGCTCATGCATATGAAAGTGATTTGGATTTATGATGAAATGATGCACCTAGTATCGAATATTTTGATCATGATGATCATATTAGGCTACTAATTCTTGATCTTGGATCTAATGGCATAACTTGAGGTTTGGATAACATTTATCATTTTTGGAGATCCCAACTCTATGAAGAAGGTTAGCACCTTGACTCTAGTAAATGATAGTCTTGACACTTGATATGCATAAGACATATTGGATCTCTTATAGAAGGTTACCTCTTTGATATGGTATTGATAATGTTTTTGATAAGTATAATGACAGTATGTTGAAACTCTTTTTTTTTTGGTAAATTTTTATTGAATGACTTGAATTGGTCCTATTGTTCATGAAAAGCATGTTAGCCATGATAGAACTATGAGATTGATACTCTATATCTCTTACTAACCATGGTTATGTTTCTGATGGCATATGGAAAAACTTGATGGATTGACTTGATAAAAGAGATATTGTGTTCATTATCTTTGAAGTGTGATGTCTCACATATCTGTTGCCCCTATCATGGAATCTAACCAGTTTGACGTCATGATATAATGAAAGTAACTAATGTGACCATGTTATAACCATGATTGGTATATGTTTGACTTTATGATATAATATATTTGTTGATGCATGATAGTATGATAGACAGGTTGATGATATGAATAAAGATGACTGAAGTGGATTTTCATTCAGAGGGAGAATACCTCCATTAGATCCCTTCTCCTAATTTCATGTGTATTATGTACTATTGAAATATGATATATGGGTATCTGACATTTATGATCTGTAGCTAAGTTTTTCTCTGAGGTAAAGATTTTTTTCTCTAACTCTAAACCTCAATCTCACAGAGGAATTCCTATGGGTATGACTCTGTTTGTTGAACACAAAATAGAAATGTTGTGCATGAAATCCAATGATCACCTAGAATATGTGAGATATATTTGAAATATCTAAGAGCAGGGAAGTTTGAATGTCTACTATAATATGAATATGTAGACTAATTTTATGTTTGTAGGTGATCGAGACACATATACATCATTATGTTTGAATTTGTATTACGAGGGGTTAACATGACTTGGCTGATTGATATAGTTTATCAGTGTTGGGAATTTAGACACAAATTATTCTGGTATTTTAAAATGGTCTTAAATTGGCATTCTCGTTCTCAGCACATTGGTTGAAGTATTGATTGTTGTATGACTAGAACATGCATGATATATCCTTAGCATCTAGTGGAAATAATGAATTATGACTTAACTGATATAGATGATTTTTATGATGTCTGATAATGAATTAGACCTTTGAATCTATGTTTGAGATATGTCTTTAACTATAGACCTTACTATGATAGAAAATTTGGATCTGACATGATTTTCCTTGACGACTGAAGATTTGCCTTGATGATAATAATATATGAGCATAGTGACTTACTATATGATCATGGGAATGACTTTATGAAATTATGGATTGATATTGTGTGGTTGATGACAACCTATTGGAATGATAATAGATGATGTCTTGACTTGTCACCTGGTCCAATGAACTGACTCTGAGATATTTATGAATTTTGATATTAGTATTGATCTGGCTTCTAAAATTTTATGAGTTGATTTAGTTGATTTGATTGCTTAATAATGAAAATCTAGGCATGATCGTTTGGTAAAGTATTGTGGTTGCAGTGATAATTGCATGAAGCAACCTCCCCCCATCTGGATATGTCTGAATTGAAAATTATCTGATGAAGCTAGGATGTTGTATTGATCCATATTCCAAGCCTTCTCTTCAGAAGATTCCCAAGGTATGAATTTTATTTTTTTATTGTCAAGTAACAAGCTTGTGATGATATGGGTTAGAGGGATATGTCTTCTCAAGCTCGAAATGATGTATCACGACATGATGAATCAATTTCTGAAATTTGGAAAAGATAATATATTTTGTGAAGCTATTAAAGAATTATTGGAAGATAGAAATAAAAATCCTTGGACACTCTAATTTGAAGTTCAAGATGTTGAACCTCACATGGAAACCTACAGTTGATTAAAGAATTGATGTTCTGTTTAGAAAATCCATTCATGTATATATACAGTGATGTGCATAGAACTTGATTCGATTCATGATTAAGTCGCTTCATTCACATTGAGTTTCCACTGAGAATCCTTCGATACATTTGCATGAGATGATATATTCTTCGTCTGTAATATTCATCCTATGATATATGATTGTATGGATATGTTGATGTTTATTATTGATGATATGAGCACATATAAGTTCTTCCTGAGTAAGATATCTTCCACAATGAGAATTTTTTAGCTCTACCAAGGTTGAGCACAATGTTGCTAGCATGGCTAGCTATGAGACTGGATGAATAAGAGTTTTAAGATATGTTTTGAAAGTTTTTAATATGACATGGATACATTGTGATAATATCTTATTGGAAAATAATCCTATACATATAGTTTGGATCGAGATGATCTCATATAATGAAACTGTTACATAGTAATTTGTCACCTCATTCACTTCCCATACATGATCCTAAAGTACCCTAGGATGAAGAATATGTAGTATATCCACCATGGAGAATACATGAAGATATCCCTTGAAGACCAACAAAAAGCTTCCTTGAATATTTTTTGAGGAAGCTCAGCTTAAAACCTAAATTTATGGGTCAGCACTCTTTTCTAATTGTCTGCCTGTGTTGATGGCATGTTGCAACACTTTTAACTAGCATTGCTAGCACTCTTTTTGATAGGAAAAATCACATTGAACATCCTATGGAAGTGTTTCCTCAAATTTAAGAGAATATTTGTTCACTATAAGCTTCCATAACGACGATTTGGATATGGTTCGATGTAGATACTCTTGAACTCTCTCATTTGGATCTGTTGATCTTATCATTAGGGAATTTTCACTTGAGAAGTGGGCCTTCCTCCTTTTATGGATCCCTAACTCCCTATCCCTGCCTATAAATTGAATCCCATCCTTCCACTATTGGTGGGCCTTGCATGATCATTGATCCTTCGCATCCCTATACTGTGATTATGCCCAAATTGCCACTTGGGAAAAGGATTTCTTGAAGAGACTTAGTTTGGACTTAGAAATCACCAAATGGAGGTCTCCAAAATCTAGGCCATGGTTATATGCTCCCTTTTTCTATAATTAATGATACATCTGATGTTTCACTTTCCATATTTGTCTATATATCTATGCAAGTAGCCTAATACTCCTTGATCTATATTAGGATAAACTACCTAACAGATCAAGGAGTATTGATTTATCAAAAAACATGCTAGCAGTGCTAGGTCAAAGTGTTGCAATATGCCATCAGCACAGGAAGACAAATAACGAAGAGTGTTAACCCAAAAATTTAGGTTTTAAGCTGAGCTTCTTCAAAAAATATTTGGCCACTTTATATTGTTCTTCAAGGGATATCTTGATGTATTCTCCATGGTGGATATACAGCAGAGTTGTCATCTTAGGGAACTCTAGGATCAGGGATAGGAATTGAATGGGGTGAAAAATTACTGTGTAACAAAGATAGTGCAATTTTTCGAGACAAGCTTAGGCTTGTGATTAGCACCTCCTTGAGAGGGAGGTTTTTTATGGTATCCTTTTGTGATTTATATGAATATTTATGTTCTGACATGATATTTGATTTAATGTCCTATATACAACTACCATAAATACATGATTATTACCTAATACAAGTTTGATGATATGAGTATTATGAGAGCAGTGTTGATCGAGGACATTGAGACATACTTGTCACCCTTGTTTGAGATCCCATGGTGAGGAATTGAGATAGAGGGATCCTGGGGTTGAGGTAACTTTGAAAAATAGGTATTTACCCCTATTTTTTACCCATAAGGTTGGAGTAATATCTCACCCTATCTTGGTCATTGCAGATTATACCCCAGTTGGCATCATACCCACAAGATGGGATTGTTGGGATTATCCCTCTCCATCTGTAAAATGCATGAGGATGCTTGGAGGCATGTGATCCTTACCTCTTGTAAATTCAGGTATCTCTTCCAAGATATATTATGATGCAGGTGTTCTACCACATGAATGGATGGTAAGATCAGCAGGAAATAGGATGGGTTGAATATTAGCTCTCCTATGTCACCTATTGCTCAATATGGAGTCGTAGTTGTAGCTCCCTCGTGAGATTCTGGGATGAGTAGTAGCTCCCCGATGTGATTTTAGGTTGAGATATGCTCCCTGATGATATTCTCTTTGATGACGATGCTTTTGAGATTCAACAAGAAAATTCCAGCACCCATGCCTAGTGCATTAAGCACCTACACTAGGGTGGGGCCCACAGGGCTAAATTTGGTGCATGTATTTTTAGTTATCCCTTAATTAAGATGGACAATAAATTGTAAGCTAATCTCAAAATATCTTGTAATATTTAATTGAGTGTGATAAACTAAGTTAACTCATGAATTTCGAGTTAAGGGTATTTGGTGAGGCATGCAGAGTAATTTTATTTGTAACAAAATTCGAAGTGGAGTGGTGCATTAGTTAATGCAGGTTGTAAACAGTTTAACTTAGTTAAGTGAGTTAAACTCAGTTGTGCTAGTTGTAACTGTTATATACACTAGTGAGATATCAAGTGAATTAAATATTAATTAATTCATAATCAGTGATCTCACATGCAACTGAGGATTTACTATCATTAGCTTCATGCATGTCAGTTCTAGTGGAGACCCATTTGAGATATAGGTGAAAGGGATGTTGACTATCAGTTGTAGTATTATGGGTTGCACCCCAACACTCATTTGATTTCCCATGATATTCAGAGCAGTTAGAGAAGGCAAGGACTCCTATTCTTTAGGGATTACATTCCTCATGACTTGCGTGAGCAAGGCAGGCTGTCAGGAGGCTGGAAATTGACTAAGTATTGGTCAGTTTTTTGTGAGGACAGTGTGAGACAAATATTTGAATGATGGAGACTCTTGTGAGAAGAGAAGACATTGTATTTGTTTCATGTATCCATGCTAAATATACAATAGAAGATAGTGGGGTTTGGAGGAGCAAGGTTTCCCCAGGAAATTATCTATGTTATGGTTTGATTTGATTCTTTCTTTGCTTCATGTAATTGGTGATTGTGTTTAATTTCCACAAGTGATTTGTAGAAGAAATTCATTATTTAACTTTATTACATTGTTATATAAGATTGAATCCAAGATATACATGCTTTTTGTATAATTTCTACAGATGTGGGTCGTAGATTTGACTCCCTGCCGATATTCCTGGGTGGTATCCCAATAAAATTTCCAGGTAGTAGCATGATGACAAATTTCTGGGTAGTAGCTTATTAGATAATATTCTGGGTAGTAGCCCACTAACAGAGATTTTGGTCAGTATCTCATTGACAGATATTTCAGGTAGTAGCCCACTGACATATATTCCGAGTTGTAGATTGATGAATAGAGGGTGGTAGCTTAAGCTCCCCTCTAGTAACAAATTCTTCTTGTTCTAGATTCGATAATATTCAACATACGAATAGGAAAAATTAAGTAAGAAGGATTTATAAAGTGATGTACATTGATGATTCAGGATGATGAGATACTTGAGATGGGACATGTGTCATTATGATCAATGGTCACATATGAGCAAGTGGAATTCTCCTTAGTTTATAGGGAGTGTTAACTTTAATAAAATGTGGTCAAATTCCACTTTGGGTGGCTCAAATGAGAAAGAATCTGATTGCATTGAATTCATTTTTTCAAGAGGACCCAAATATACCTAAATATCACCTTATTTTGACAAGAAGAAGTTGGTTTTTGAATTTATTTATCAACTCACATTACAAGGAAAAGACCCTCTAGCGGATTTTTTTGAGGAAACCCTTATAAAAATATCCCAGACATTCGTTTGTAGCAGAGGTTACTAGAGGAGGTTGGCGGGTGGGGGTTTTTTTTGATGTTTTTTTTTCTGGTGTGTTTCTCATCTTAAACTGCCCCAGTGCGTTCCACTAGCGAAACCATCGATGCATACTAAAAATTGGCACACCGGAACACTGTGCGCTCGGTACAAACCCACTTGGTGCATCTAATTATTGTAGTGCACTGGTGCTCTACATAGATTCATCCTTAGTGTGTCCTAAGAACCCACGCCAAAAATCAAACACCCCGGTGTGGTTGGAAGAAACCGCTCATTGCGCCTCAAAAACACGCACTCTGGAATAGGTTTAAATTAAAAAACAAAAATTACGACCAAAAATCTGCATTTTTCACTTTTCAGTGCTCCAGAGCTCTCAAGCACCAGTGAAAATTTATCTTGTGCGAGGTGCCCCTCCATCGGTGCTCCCATTGCACGCACTGTTGTTGTCCATTGCCCACCATCTCCATTTCGAATTTTGAAAAATGGTGGGAAAATTTAGTTTTACAAATTCTACAGCCAATATGCATCCTCGATTCCCAAATGTACAAGTATTTTACTTGGTTTTCCATAATTAAACATTTTAGTGGATTATCTTTCTAAAATAACTTAAAATTCACCTTATATATATATATATATATATATATATATATATATATATATATATATATATATATATATATATATATATATATATAAATAAAAAATAAAATAAAAAATCTTGTGCGGTGCACTCGAACCGTTCGACTCGCACTGGTCCACTGTGTTGTCTGTAAATTTACAGGCCGCACCATGATTGGTGCTAATGGTATCTGCACCAGTCCCGGGGTGGGACCAAAAATGCGCACTGTGATTTTTTAAAATTAAAAAAATTACGGTGCGTTCGGTTACCTGCATGCACCATTGACCATGTTGAAGTGCAGTAATGTGATGCATTGATAGAAATATGCGCCTCGGGGTGGATATTTTAGTTAGCGCACTGCCCTCCCAAACTTGGATATAGTCAATGGTGTGGTCATGTAAATGACTACACCGTTGACTATGTAGCGATGTGAGGAGGGTTGTGCGTTGCCTAATCTATACGCCCCGGGGAATATAATTTGGTTAGCGCACTGCCCTCTCGATACTGGTACATACTAAACGGTGTGTTCAGTTATACCACCAGACAGTTAACCATGAAACGATGCCAGGAGGGCGGTACGCTGAAAAAACTATCCACCCCAGGGCGAGTATTTTCGTCAGCGCACCGCCCTCCCTAATTTTTTCGTATCCAACGGTGCGATCAGTTAAACGACTGCACCGTTGACCACTAACTGATGTTTGGCAGTGCATTTAGTCAATGCACCGCTTGAGATAGGACAGGTCATGATTTGCGGTGCGTTGAAAATTTATGGGTGCACCACATCCGGTGCGTGATAAAAACAAACACACTATTACCAGTGCATGCATGTTTTTTGTGGCGCACCGAATGTTTTTTTTTCAAAAAAAAAAAATTATATATATATATATATATATATATATATATATATATACATTCCTAAATACATGTCTCAATTAATAAAAAAGTTGTATTTAATGTAAAAGAAGAGAAAATAGGGAACAACATCAACAACAAGCGAACCAGTATAATGTGGTTCACGTGTGGGAGACACGAGAGAGGGAGAGAGATATGTACCCTTGCCCTATTACAGTAGCCACCCACGCACTCCTAAGGGATATAGGCATCCTCATGTTGTATTAGGAGGCTACATCCCTGAAGGGCCATGGTGGGTTATTGCGTCATCTTATCCACAGGTGGAATGCCCACCGACAGGCTTTCAGGGTTGGTCCTAACCAGTGGAATGTGCCCACTGAGGAGGACATATATTTCATTACTAGCCTATTGAAGAGAGGGGAGGATTTTACCTCATTCCTAGAGGTCCCCGTTGGCTATGCAGCAAGGAGTCAGTTGGTGTACTCCCAGAGATACATTAGCGTGGATATACTATCTCCTGCAGATTTTAAAGGTCTCCAGGGGTCAGTTACGTATTTCTTCATTTGGTGGAGAGGAGGTGCAATGCCTCTCAATACTGATTTCAACCATTTTACACCATACCAGTGACGGGAAACGCATTAATTGCCCAATTCTATTTTATGTTGATTCTTTATTATAGTCGCCACGACTTATGAGGTGGTATGCCATTTTTTTTGTAACAGTTCTGTATAGCTTTAGATAGATGTTGTGCTCAGGCACAACAGAGGGTGAACTTCCCTTTTGCTTCAGAGCTATTTTGTTTATTTTTTGAAAGGTTTCCAGAGATGAGGCCTACTTTTTTTCGACAGCGTCATAGGCTGATGTTGCATGTACAGATGCAGATGTGGGGATAGATGATGCCCAAGATGGGCGAGTCAGAGTTTTCTGTGAGGATATCAAATGATGCATTGGACTTGCTAGCCAGTGTTGATGAGCATGCATTCGTTATGGTCCCCTGTCTGTATGCTGGTTTGGGTTGGCGAGGGTGTGCCAACATCCTCTTCACAGATGATGAGCAACTGGATGATAGAGGTAATCTTAGTGTTTTCTTTAAATTTATTCTAGCATGTTCTTTAACTTGTTTTTATTAAATTGTTTAATGAAATTGTCTAATTATTGTTGTGTACTTATATATATTTTGTAGACATTGGATACTTAGGCCCCTTATTTTGTACAAATACTAGAAATTGTATTAGTATTTGTAATTGTAATTATATGTAAAATATTTGTAAAATTTTAATTGTAACTGTAATATTTAATTTATTGTGAAATGATTGTAATTGTAATTTTAATTGTAATTGTATATGTGTAAAATTGTAATTGTACTTGTAATTGTATGTAAAATTCTAAAATTGTAATTGTAATTTTAATTTTAATTGTAATTGTAATTGTATGTGAAATTATAAATTCTAATTCTAATTCTAATTGACGCATGTAAAATATTTGTAAAATTTTAATTGTATTAATGTGAAATGATTGTGATTGTAAAATTGTAATTGCAATTGTATGTAAAATTATCAAATTATAAATGTAAATATTATAATTGGAATTTTAATTCTAATTGTATGTGAAATTGTAAAATTGTAATTCTAATTATAATTTTATGTAAAATATTTGTAAAATTATAATTGTATTAATGTGAAATGATTGTAATTGTAATTGTTCAAAACTTGTATTCATGTGAAATGATTGTAATTGTAATTTTAATTGTAATTGTATATATATAAAATTGTAAAATTGTAATTGTAATGGTATATATGTAAAATTGTAAAATTTTTGTAATTGTAAATTCTATGTAAAATTCTAAAGTTGTAATTGTAATTGTATGTAAAATTCTAAAATTGTAATTGTACTTGTAATTGTAATTGTGTGTGAAATTATAAAATTGCAATTCTAATTATAATTCATTCCAATTGTATGTAAAATATTTGTAAAATTTTAATTTTATTAATGTGAAATTATTGTAATTGTAATTGTATGTAAAATTCTAAAATTGTAATTGTAATTTTTATTGTAATTATATGTGAAATTGTAAAATTCTAATTCTAATTCTAATTGTATGTAAAATATTTGTAAAATTTTAATTGTATTAATGTGAAATTATTTTATTAAAAAATTTAAATTTGTAAATTTGTAAAATTGTAAATAATTGTAAAATAATAAATCTAGAATAATATGAATTTTTGTAACATAATAAAGTTTAGAGAATAATGCAAATAAATTCATGTACTTTAGAATTATCATTATTTTATTATGATCTTACATACCAAAAAAAAAGAACTTTATACAGCACACCATTGTTTTTTAGATCAACATAATTGCAAATTATCAAGTGAAATAATGTTAACATTAACACAATGCAAATTACCAATTAATTCAAAATACATATTATAATATTTCGAAAAAAAAGAGTCTTAGTTATAAGGTAATTAAGTCCTCTTCTTCATAAAAACCCATCTTAAAAAGTATAAATGATGAAATAACACATATACCATATCACTCTCAGTTCTCATAATCACCCTCATTATCTTCCATCTTGCTTGGCATGATAACACTATTGTTCTCAAAAATATGTTTTGATCTAGGGTCATGTCTCAATACAAACCACAAATCCCTATCCAACACATCTAGGTAAAAAAAACCTGGTTGCAATGTTTGGGGAAAACATAGGGCTCCTTAGCTTCATCCCACATCTTTCTAGAGTTGATACATATCAGCCTACTATCACGATATTCCTTTACATTATTCCAATCAAAGGTGTCTCACCACTTCCACCTAAAAATAACACATTGGAAAGAAGAGAAATCCACTTCAATGATCTCTTGTATCTTTCTGACATAACCTAACGTCCCTCATACAAGGTTTTGATTACGGTGGCTAGATCAACTAGATTGATCTAACTCGACTTCCACTCCATAGTCATGTATCATTTGTCAATCATCAGCATTTTATGTGCGAAAATAGTGTCCATATGCCTACATAGATGAGAAGAAATGCACCTATAAAAAGGTTAAAAAATCAAATAACCCAACAGTTAAAATATGAAATATAGATGTAATTACATTTTAAAAGTGCATTACTAAGTTTCAAATGTACATATAAATTAAATGGATTATTACTGAGTTGGTGCACCCAATCCCTACATTTAGCACATCCTCTTCAGCATGCAGGTAACGACCGGTTGCACTGTATTTCTCTTTGACTTGGTCAACAACCCAGCTGTTGGGCATGTTTTTGGAATATTTTCTTTTAAATGGTCGGGATAAGGCACACTTCTACCATCCAACTGTTTGAATTCTTTCTTGTGACTATCCCATTTCATCCTCTTTTGTTCGTACAATGCGACCCACGGTTGTGTCGCTTCAGAATTGTAAGGAAGGAATTTATTGATAGCTTCAATTTCTCCATTTGATGATAAAATCAAACTGATATATGGTACATGTGAGATCAAAATATACATTATATCGAATTTCAACACGAATATTTACTTTGTGTAAATTTGAAAATTATAAGTCGCTTACTCTTTATCAAGCGCATTTTTCCATTCGTTTGGAGCAACTCCCGTTCTCTTTTGTCTTCATCCCTTTCATCGTCCCAAATCACCGCACCTGGTCTTTTTTTTATCTGCTTGATGTACTCACTGGCATAATAAAAATACTCATACGATATGTACCCTTCTGCCATAGACCCCTCGAGCTTTTCCTTTTGTCGAACAAAACCTTTCAATTTCTTCATGTACCTCTCTAAGAAGAACATCCATCGACAAGAAACCACCCCAGCTAATTCAACCTCATCTATTAGGTGGATTAGAAGATGAACCTGCAAGTCCATGAAACTCGTTGGCAGGTCCTTCTCAAACATACAAACAATCTCAACTATCTCTTGACGTCATCGTGGAATGCTAGCCACATGAATCGCCTTTGACGTGATCCAACATACAAATGCAGATAATTTAGATATGGCACATCCTAGGTCTTGGGGGAATTCATGTTTCACACACCCACACACGAAAAAAGGATAATGACACTGCAAAGTTATAAACACGTGCAAGCACAAAATATATGATATCAATTAGTAAGCATGTTGACAATATTGCATGATTAATTGGTTTGATGTTGAAATAATTACATTAATTAATATACCAAACAATTATTATTACCATCATTGTCCTAGGATTGTGGCTAGGAGATGCAATATTGTTACAATTGGCAGGGTGAAGCGGCTTTCCATTTTCATCTACCAAAAACGCCTTGTTGTATGTTGCCCTTGATAAGAGCTTTCGAAATTTTGGAGTTGTTTGAATATTTTGTGCATCTGAACTTGATTCTAAATCTGTATAAACCTGAAAATTTGTATACATTATAAATTTTATTAAGCTGATTGACATGGATAAAAAAACATAAACTCAATTATCTAATGAAAATATACATAAAATATGAAGTAAATATTACGTCTTGAGATGGATAGGGAGAACTCCGCGATGGACTTTGAGAAATATTATGGGACGAGATGGATTTTTAAGAATATTCCATTCAATATAATTATGATATTTTCTCCCTGCATTTGAGAAAAATCAACAATAAATTTTGGTGTACACACCTAAAAGTAATTATGGGGCCTTAAAAATGGACTTATTGTTATCGGTGCTAATGTACAGATAACCGCACCGGTGATGAATAGCTGCAAATAAAAAAAGCGCAACTTTAACTTTTTAAAGTGAAAAAAAAGGCAGTAAATTGAAAAATGGGTGGAAAAATATTTTCAAAAATCTAATTTCATAAAATAATTCTTTAAATAGTAAAAACTTTTCATTATTTCACTATTTTTGCAAAAAAAATTGGCCAGATATTTGCACAAGACATGCCTATAGAAAGAGAGCACGAGAGCACTGTGGAGCAACAAAATACTTTCGAACAGAACTATTCAGACTATCAGAATTCCATATCTTTGGTGATTCAAACCCTGTAGCATAGAATTTAAAATGATCTGGTGATTAAATTTTATTATTTTTTTTACATTTTCTGCATTATTTTTTACGCATTAAGTAAAAAAATTAAATTTACTATTCAATTTCAGAGAAAAAAAAACAAACAAACAATCAAACAAAAAAATCCATTTTAACCGAAACCGTTTATTCTTTTTATTTCTACCCTTGCTTCTTCTTGTTTCTGTGATTTCAGAATTAGGGCTTTTCATTTTAGATTTATAGGGTTTATATATATATATATATATATATATATATATATATAGAGAGAGAGAGAGAGAGAGAGAGAGAGAGAGGCCTATGACATATAACCCACGGGAGAACTTGCATAGTCGTATCCCAATCCATGTCGTCCCTTGCGTAAATTTTAAAAAAACGGAATTTTTTTAATCAATGCCCCCTATCTAACATAGCACACCGGTGCACTCTTTTATCATAGGGCACCGCACATGTACTATTTCATAAAAAAAAATTTAAAACATTTTTTTTTAATTTGCGCATCATATGTAAAATAGGGCAACGGTGCGCTATTTCATTATAGCACACTGTGCACCTACTATTTGAAAAAAGCAAGTTTTTATTTTATGTCTGTGTTAATCAGTGCACCATTTGAAATATAACGCACCTGGTCTCCTTGTTGACAGAGAGCACCGTACGGTGATGCCCTATTTGTGTGATGCGTTTATAAGAATATGCCACACTGCGCCCTTCGTTAATCATTGTGCTAGTTAACATATAACGCACCGGTGCTCCTTGTTGATATAGAGCATGTCACGGTGCTTCTATTATTTTGGCAATGCATTTATAAGAAAAGTTCGCACTGCCGTCGGTGCGTGCCTAATTAAAGGTGCACCGGTTTCTTGATATTTTTTTTAGCCTAAAAATTTTATGATTTATTTATAAAATATATTAATGAATGGTATGGTGCAGGTTTCACATTGATAAATAAATGGCTGACAAGAATGTTGGGTATGTGTTATATATTTTGGTCCTTAATTTCCGGAGGGCAATCCGCGCCCATGGTTTTGTGCATGGTTTTGCACATGGTTTTGGGGTACGATGGTTTTCGGCCCCTGGTATTTTTTTAGATCCGGTCAAGGGAATTATGGTTATGGTCTAATCCAGGGTTAATGGATTAGGGTTTATGTATGCTTCGGCATGTATATATATGTGTTGTAACACTAAAAGGAATATAATGAAAAATCAAGCTGGTCGTCTCGGTTTGGGATCTAGGGGAAAATCTCTATGTTTATCTATTTTATGTTGTATGATCTCGCTATTGTTTATTTTCTGTTATAATATTCGTGTGTAGATAATTTTTGTTCAGGGTTAAAACCTACAAAGAAATCAAGTAACAAAAATACTAATAGCACATCAAGAAAAGAAAAAAAGGAAAGTTCTTTGTAAATTCTTTACAAAAATTATTATTTTTGAACTATATGTAAGTTTAACTAATATGTATTGTTTACTATGTATCATGCAGAGCCACAAAATGACAAATCTCGATAAGATTATTTCTGATCTAGGACCAGAAGAGCGTAAAAGCTTGATGGAAAATTTGCAAAATGATGAATCAGGTGAATGAAAAAATATTATCGATCCAATATGAGTTTCTCTTTTTAATTTTCATTAATAATATATTTAGAATTATTAGATAACATGTTTTAAAAAATCTATTAATTCACATATGTTTAATTCTCTAAAGGGACCAACCACTCGGAAAAAAAATGTTAATCTAAAAAAAATAAAAAATAAGAGCATGCAAATGAAAATGAATTTCTCCTTAGCTCATCTGGAGTGGTGGTGGAGGTTAACGAAAGGGGGGAAAACTTTTACAAAAATTTGAGGGATATAGTGGAATGAATTTATGGATGTTCTTTCCACTTACAATACAAAAATCAATCCAATGATTCCAAGAACCAAATTTTATCTAAACTACAGGATGAGTTTCCAAAGAATTGGTCAATGAGACATGTCAAACTTTTAATAGCAAAAACGTACAACAACAAAAAAGAAGGAATGAAAAAGTAATATTCCTTTAAATGTTTTTCTAGAATTATATATATATATATATATATATATATATATATATATATATTACTAGAAAGAAATCATTTATAAATATCACTTTTGTTGTATTTACTTTTCATATATCAATATAAAAATTAAATAGTTTATTGTCATGTTACATTTTCAGGAAGATTATGAAAATCTCAAAGGATGAACGAGATAATATCATAAATATGCCAGTAGGAATTTCCAAAAAGGTGTACAAGGATATGGTCAAAGAAATGGACATAATTGCATCACACGAGGAGCCATATCAACAACAATGTGCTTCAAATGTAATATGTAATCATTGAATTTTAAGATTAGGAACAATAAATAAACAATTTAGAATTAAATATTAATTTTCAAGCATTTTCTTGCAGAAAATAAAATAAAATGGAACCCATTCAGCACATAAAACAAGATGACAAGGAAGAAAAGGGTTGATATCTAAGTTTGTGAGTAATTGTTACTTCCTTATAACAACTTAACTAGAAATTGTTGTATATTTTAAGTTGTTTTACAACAATCGTCATTGAATATCTTCAAACAGGTGCTAACATACAAAGAAGAACCATCAAACGAATTGATTGGCATTGGGTTAAATATGGGTTGTGAGTATATGTTGGAATATCAGAAATTGATTGTGGAATTTTTAAGCATCTATCGATCTTGTTTTACTTAGCTCCATCTATAATTAATAGAACAAAAAAATATTTTATATTAAATATATGATTTGTTATGGGGTATAAAACTTGCAGGAAACAAAGTATGGAACTACGCCAACAAATGAAATGTTGAAAGATGGCATGAGATTTGGTTTTGAAAGAATGTGTATAGTTCATTAGTCAATTTTTACTATGGCACATCATTTATTTTCAATTTACATTGATGTATATTATTTAATATTGCAATTTTCATTATTCTCACCAATGTATATACACTCATTACAATTTATTTTTATGTTTGTAGACAAAAGGTGAAAAAGAAGAAAACAATCAACACCTGAACAAAACATTCCTCAAAATAACCCAAGTCATGGAAGAAGCTCGAGCAGTGACAGCAGTTCAAGCGAAGAATGATGATCATTATGTTTTGGATATCAAAGCAAGGCATTGTATTTTTTTAAATATTTGTCTATGAAATAAGAAATTTTGTTTAATGTATGGACATAGTGTCCCAATTGAAATACAAAGGGATACCAATAACTGTCCCATTTTGTATGACAAAGAGTGTCTTATTCATATATATATATATAACACGTTTTAATTTATTCTATTGCATTCTCCATTGTCATTGTGAAATGTAACACCACTGATTAAATATATGGATGATTAAATATTGTAATGAAGAGATGTGAAATCTGATTATATGATATAACAAATTAATCAAAATATCACATTCAGATGCACTAATAAAAATTTAATTGAGATGAATATTGTTATAAGATATGTGTCGAATTTTGATGAATAATGAATTTTAAAAAATAAATATAATTACATTGTCACAGGTCGATGTTTCTACAGCCTATGGGCACTGCACAAATACCAATACCAATATGAATTATAACTCTCGATGCGTTTGTGAGATACTATGCACTGGTGTGTTTCTATGACCTATGGGCACTGCACAAATACCAATACCAATACCAATTATAACTCTCGGTGTATTTTTGAGATACTGCGCACCGGTGCATTTATACGACCTATGGGCACTGCACAAATACCAATACCAATACCAAGTATACTCTGGGTGCGTTTTTAAGATACTGCGCACCAATGCATTTATATGAACTATGGGCACCACACAAATACCAATACCAATACCAATTATAAATCTCAGTGTGTTTGTGAGATACTGCACACCGATGCATTTCTACGACCTATGGGCATCGCACAAATACCAATACCAATACCAATTATAACTCTTGGTGCATTTATGAGATACGGCGCACCAGTTCGTTTCTACGACCTATGGGCACCGCACAAATCCCAATACCAATTAGAACAGTCTGGTGTGGTGTATCATCTAGAGTGTTCCCAGTGTGGTGCTAGACCTTAACGGCTCAGTGCATGAACCTTCGACCACCCCGGGGCGACTGTCTAGATGACACGCACCGAGATGGTTCTAAACGCCTCGGGGCATCCTATATTTGTTTTTTGTCCCGGTGCTTACTAGGTTTGCAGTACCAGTACGTTCACTCTAAAACACACTAGTGTGTTGACACCTTAGTAGCACACCGATGAGAAAACATCCATAATAACCTCCAGCCACCTAGTTTTTTTTTTGTGTTGAAATTCCATTAGAAGCTCTGCCAAAACCTCCATGACCAAAAACGGATGTTGTAGCAAATTTTTTTTTGACAATTTTGGCCAATTTCATAACACTAAAAACCCTCGTTATAACCTCCACTAGAGGCTCTTTTCCTTGTAGTGTCATGTATATTGGGTTAGGTTGGCCTCAACCTCAACTGGATCCTCATGGAAGCCTATAAATAGAAGAGACTTCAAGCTCATTTGGACATAATTTATCAAGCTCTCTTATTCTCTTGTATGTTGTCTTGGCTTGCTCAGGTTTGACGAAATAATTTCGCACGTATGTATGAAATATCAGGTCCAAGGCTTGCACGAAAGTTAGGGTTTCTATTCTAGCCATGGGCAAAGAACTAGTGGATCTGGGCTAGTTTCGCAAGCTTTCTATAGGCAAGTTATCAACTGAGGATCCTCAAGCCACGGGCACAATATGTTATATCTGCAAAAAAGGCTTCAAACACATATTTCACCATATTCGTGGGCACAAATTTCCATGGTAGCAGTTGGGGGACCCTTGGCCATGGGATTAGAGTGTTATGGTAGATGATAAGGCCTCAGAGATGAAATTACAGTGCTCTGAAGTTCCCGCTCTGTGACAGTAATGTTTGAGAGTATGCTACAGAAAGTGAAAGTATATTATAGTTATCAGAATCAAAGGTTTTAATGTTTGGATGTGTTTCATGGATATTCTATTTGTTGTAAAAATATGGGTCATTGTACTCCCTTTTGCTGAATCATTTGATGAAAATATACTAGAAGAATAATTTGCAACAGTTTTCCCCATTATGGGTTTTTCCCTGGTCTCCGACCAATCTTGGTGTCTCTATGTTTGCACGCTTTTCTTCCTATGTTCCTTTATGTTTCGTTGCATTGATGATGATGGTATTGTTCTTTCTACATAGTTTCATATGCTCATGAATAATAAGAATGTAAATATGAATAATGTTATGATTCTATCGGGTGAACTTAATGTGTAAATTATAAAATTAAACTATCAAAGCAAAGATCAATATATCCCTATGAAAAAATTAACATAATGTTATAACAAAAGGCTTCAAAATATTGTTGAAAGTATAGATGTTGTGATTGATGAAGCATCTATAGGTACCAAAATGAAAGTACAATTATATGATGAACAACTCCCTACTAAGATCCAAAAGTTGCAGGAGAAAAGAAAGAGAAGCATTAGAAGAAGGAAATGCAAATGTAAGTGTGCCAGAAAAGACTCCATCAAGGTATTTTTAGAAAAATCATCCTAAATCTCAAATTCTAGGTGATAAAGAAGTTGGAATACAAACAAGAAGAACATTTGTTGGAACATCTAGTCACTTAGCCTTATTATCCACAATTGAACCTCAAAATGTGAATCAATAAAGAAAATATGAATGTTGGGTTAAGGAAATGAATGAATAATTTTATCAAATAGAAAATAATCATATATAGGAACTTGTTCTAAGACCTCATAATAAAAATGTAACTAGAACAAAATGGGTATTTATAAAAAAACTTAATGAAAATGGAGAAGTAGTCCCAAATAAAGCAAGACTTGTATGTAAAGGTTATGCTCAATGGGAAGGAATATAATTTGAGGAAACATCTGCACCTATAGCTCGACTTGGAGCCATTAGAACGTTCCTTGCATCTACCAGCTTTCTTAACTTTAAAGTGTATCAAATGGATGTTAAATTTACATTCACAGATGGGGACTTGGAAGAGGAAGTTTGTATTGAACAACCTGAAGGATTCATACTTGGAAATGATAAAAATATTTTTTTCAAACTTAAGAAGACGTTATATCGATTAAAACAAGCTCCTCAAGCTTGGTATTATCGTCTTGAAAGGTATCTACAAAAGGAAGGATTCAATAAAAGGTTTGCAGACAATAATATATATATATATATATATAAAAGAAGGCAAAGATAAACTACTATTGGTAGTGGTTTATGTTGATGACATCATTTTTGGGAGCAATGTTGACACAATGAGCCAAGGACTTGTTTCAATCATGCAACATGAATTTGGGATGTCTTTAATTGGTGAGCTAAAATTATTTCTTAGTTTATAGGTACTCAAACTAAAAATGGTATCATTATTTCAGAAACCAAATATCTTAAGCATATTAAGATGAAGTGTGGCTTAGAATATTGCAAACCAGCATGCACACCTATTACAACAAGATATAGCCTCAGTCAAGAAGATGACTCTCAATCCATTAATCAATATGAATATAGGTCCATGATCAAAAAATTAATTTATCTTACAAGTACACGACCAGACATTATGCATGTGGTTGGGATGATTTCAAGAAAATCCTAAAGAAACAAATCTCAATAAATTTAATAGGATATTCAAGTATTTAGAGGGGACTCAAGACCTTGGATTATGGCACCCCAAGAAAATTGAGTTTTCAATTCATGCTTACATGGATACAAATTGTTCTAGTAGTGGTGATGATCACAAAAGTACTAGTGGAGGACCATTCTATTTGGGAATATGTCTAGTTTCCTAGTTCAGTAAGAAGAAAATTTCTACTGCTTTATCAACCAGTGAAGCAGAATATGTTGCAGCTACTACATGTTGCACTCAACTTTTATGGATGGTTCAAATATTACAAGATATTCAAGTCACGTGCCCTCATCATGTACCTATTCTTTGTGATAACACAAGTGACATTAGTGTATCTAAAAATCCTATCACGCACTCAAAGACCAAACACATTCCCATAAAATACCACTTTCTTAGAGAACATGTCCTAGAACAGAAAATCAAGTTGGAGTATGTTCCCTCAAAATAGCATGTTGTAGATATTTTCACTAAACCTCTTCCCCGTGACTCATTTGAATATATTCGCCAAAGACTAGGAATTATTTATGCTTCTTCCCTCTAATTTTAAAACAAGTATACATTCTCAGGGGGAGCCTTTCACGTTTATATATTGTTTACAACTACCTTCTTCTTTGCAATTAGAATTTATAAATCCCATAAGTTCAAGGGGAGAGTCACCTATGTCTCCCACAAGATCATTGTTAGCATTATGATTATGGTTGTTTCATCTATTATTGGAGTTGGTACAAAATCATGGGGAGCATCCCCTAGATGGTTCATTATGATTTCTACCAATAAAATGTTGTTGTGTCTATGTCCTGGTTGATCATTATTGTTGCTCATTCTTTTTTAATCCTCATTGGAAATATGTTTCTTTGTGAATGAATGTGATTCTACCTCATACATGTTGCTACTATCACTATTTTTATTGATTAACATATGTCATGATGGACCTTACACTAATGATTCAAATCTTCATTTGAATAATCGATGTTCTTTCTTCTCTTTATGATGATTGGAAAAAGGGGTTATTGCTTGATATTGATGCTATATTTTAGAATTTCTTTTATTGGTACTATTTCTATCACTATTGAATGGCATAAAGAATTAAGATGATAAGTCATTATTGATGATAGATAGTTACTAATGGTGGCATATGTCTAGCACTCTATTTATGGCCAATATTACTTGTTGATTGGTAAATGGATGATTCTCCATGGACCTAGCTATTTCAATATTGCATATCGTGATTGATATACTCCTTCACATATGTTTCTCCACATAGTATTGTTGATGTCTACTTTCTTCTAGATATATGTTCATTCTACCTTCGGAAATTATGCTTGCTTCATTATTGCATCCAGTATATGCTCAGGGGGAGCATGGTCAGTAAAAATTTTACCTCACATTAGCTTATCAAACATATCATATTTCGCATGATAGGGGAAATATTTTCTTGATTCCAGGCAATCATTTTCCCTTGATGTCAAAGGGGGGAAAGTACTTGTTGTGTTGTATATGGTTTCCATCAAGTCCAAAGGGGGAGATTGTTGGAATTATGGTTATGTGTTGTCCTTGATGGAAACTAAGATTAATTTTTATAGGCATTCTACAATATGGACAATGAAAAGAGGTGAATAAAATTTGTTTTGATCTAAGTAGTAAGAGATTCTTTTGAAATCTCTTACATTCAAGAAATATATACAAACGATCCTCTTGTATATGGAGCAATGTTGTTCACAAGGATGAAATATATATCTCTAAATTGATTTTAAGAGGGTCGCGAGAACACTCGGAGGAGAAAATTTCTTAGAAATAAAATCGCATAGGACTTGTTTGACAGTGGATCAGAGACATTTTACGGAGAACCTAGGGTAGGCCCCACCTAGAGGTTCTACCATGACGACTTTGTAAACGCATTTTTTCAATCATGTTGGGCTACAATGAGCAGGTCAGAAGCATTTAGTGAAGGATTCAAGGTAGGTCCCATCCAGAAGTTCTACCTCGGCGGCCTTTATAAACACCAATTCCCATCACAACAAGCTAACAGTAAGCGGGCTAGACATATTTAGTGCAGGACTTGAGTAGAACTAGGAGGTTTACGTTGGAGATATAATGAGTATAGAAGGGGGCTTACGTATTAAAGGAAAATAGTGGAGTCAAGTGGAAATGACCAGAGCACTTGGAAATGGGAGGTCATACCTGGAGGCTTCTAGGTAGTGACCCTTGTGACCTTTTATTTCTGTCAGGTCAGACTTCTACAAAATGGCTCACGTGGAAAAGGTGGGTCCCACTTGGAGAGTTCACAACACGAAGGTTTATTAAAAAATTTCTTGTGATGCAACGGGCTACAATAAGCAGGATTGCATGCTTGTAAAAGATTTATGGCTAGGAATACACACACACTCACACACACACACACACATATATATATTAAAGAAAGCCTTTGAGACTTATGGGAAAAAACACTATTGCGACAGTTGAAGAAAAAAAAGGGCCGAGTCTAATATTAGGGCATATGTTTTTTATTGTGTGCCTCTATTATGGGGAATTGAATTGATTTTGGGTTATACCACTATAATTTATATCCTAGGGTTGAAGGAAGTTCCATTCTATTAAGAAATTAAGGCACTAAGGGTCTTTTTGTCATCAAAATTTGTGTGTTGCCCCGCATTGATTCATGTCAAATTTTAAATGGTATTTGTGCATGTGGTAAGCAGAAATCAATGGTTTTTACCCTTGGTATTAATGGGATCAAATAACTATAAAAGGATAATCTATCATGAGCTAGGTGTGTGTGAAAATTTTATATGTCCTCTGTATTCTTGAGTAGATGTGCACTAGATGGAAGGCTGATATGTTACGGTAACATGGAAACTCATGCCATGGTCCCTCCTTAGTATGAGTGATATATTGTTGATAGTCACAGTAGTATTTTCTTTATTCTATATCAGTATTATGGCTTGATGATTATTTGATGATAAATGTCTTTCTGAACATATCGTTGAACAAAGATCCTTTATATTTTATATTGTTAATTATCCTCTTCTAGATTTATGAGCATGATCTAATATTGCATTTGGTTGGTCTTGAAATTCTTGGCACATTAAAATTGATTCTTAGAATTTGGTGATTCATTTCTTTACTTGGTTTGGTTACAGTACATTCAATTATGATTCAGTGACTCAACTAGTATTTAGTGACCTAGTAATTGACTGGCTCAGTGTTGGTAGCTTTGGTATATTAATTTGGTTTCATTACAGATACTGCTTCACTTCAATTAATATGCAGTATTCAAATTAGCACAATGGTATTCAACATTGGTTTATAGTGGTTAAGTTTGGTATCTTGGTTTTCAGCTGATTGCAAGTGTGGGTCTAGTTTTAAAATTGATGAAATGTGGTATGTATGACACTGATGGTTAATTGACATGTGGATCCAATTTGAAACATTGTAAAAAATGGTCCATGAGGTGTTGAGGGTTGTAGCCTTTTGTGAGGGGGTAGGAGCGTCCTTCTGGCAGGTGTCGGTAAACTTGATCAGGGAGTTGTAGCTCCCTTCTAGTGGGTATTGGAGAATGAGTGGAGGTTGTAGCCTCTTGCAGTTAGGATTTTGTGTGCTAGAAAGAGGTTGTGCAAAACTTTTAATGAATAATTTTTTATTTATAATAAAAGAAGAAGACAAAGATGAAAATATCAGTGGTTTTCTCCCACATTGGGTTTCCACCTAAAATATTAGTGTCCATATGTGATTGATGTGTTGATGTTCCTTGATGTTTACATGTGCTTATTCTTATTGTTGCTCATGGTTTATTGAATAAGATACATATATCACTATGATATACTAAATAAATTAATTGAAAGAATAATTTAAGTAATGATTAATTGGGAATGAAATATTGCTTCAACTTTGGGCCCACCCCTCTCAGTATTTATAACAATAGAGTCATTGCAAGATATCCAGTCTTCTTAAGGATAAATGAGTCATCATATGTCATCTTGATTGCATTGATGTATATTAGGGAGACATCATCAACCATATTTTGGTTGCATACACAACTTTATTTTACCATAATTAGGTGAAAATCTAGTCAAATGGTGGTCTTATATAGGCAAATACACTTTTTGGACATGGATTTGAATATTTCACAATTTGGTGAAGCAAATTCCTAGCTACGAAGATCCAAAGGCTCAAAAAATATGGTGGAGAACTGATGGGTCAAATTTCATAGTGAGGACATGGAATTTTCTTGTGGTGTTTTGAGCATGTTCTTTTGTGGATTCCCTTTTTTATGGAATAATATATAACTAGTGCAAGCATATAAATTAAATAGTTAATATTTACTACAGTGTTAAAATTTAAAAAAAATAAAATTAAAAAAATCATAAAATTAACTAAATTATAACATTATTTTAAATTATTATTATTATCATTAACACACACACACCTATATATATATATATATATATAAAATCATAAAATTAACTAAATTATAACATTATTTTAAATTATTATTATTATCATTAACACACACACACCTATATATATATATATATATATATATATATATATATATATATATATATATATATATATATATATATATATATATATATATATAAAGTTAAACATATATACATTTGAAAAATATGAAGCAAGATTCTTGTCCATGGAGATTCTTAATTTGTAAATGGGATTTGTTACAATACCATGGGCCAATACCATGACTTATTATCGCAGACCCAAAAAAACCTAAAACATTTAATATGGCACTTGTTCATATGAAAATTTTCTAATTAATAAATTTATTTAAATTGGAAAAATGCATAACTACTTTCGAGATAAATCTCAAACTTTGATTTGTATATACTACTAAGAACATTCTAGAATATTTCATGGAGGTTAAATCCCCACCATCTACCTAATAATTATTGATAATTAGATGAAAATTATTGAAGCTTTTTTCCAAAATAGACATGTCTAATGGCTTAAAAAAATTACAATATAATTTTTTTATGTATTAGAGGGGAATTTGTAGCTAGAACTTATTAAGAGAGTGTATATTTTCATAGTTGTTAATTTTTCAGACAATTTTCTGATGAAACTGTGTATAGGATTTTTAATCCATCTGATGTTTCAAGTGGACACTCCACCCATCATCAGAGACCATAAAGTGGAACAAGCACTCCTTTGTTATCAATATACTTTTTGTCTCTCATGATGTGTGGAGTGTCCACCCGAAACTTCAGATGGATTAAAAATTCTCTACAAAGTTTCATTCCAAAATTATCCACATATAATTATTGTTCATTTTAAGGATGATATAGAATTGTGGCTAGTATAAATCACCTTGGCCCACACATCATATTGATTGAGGCTAATGATAATTTGATCTAAATTGGCAACATTATTGTTATGTGGAATTTACAATTGTGTACAAAAGTATCTTCCCTAGGTTTGGTGGCTAACCTAGAACAACATAAAGACAAGGAACCCAATGCTTTTCTTAAAGTAAATATATGATGGGATGAAGCATACATGGAATATGTCACATGGTTCACTCCTTATTGAGTTTGAATGCTCTAATTCTAGCTCTGATTGCCAAAATTAGAACATGCATAGTCAAATAACAGAAGCCAAGAAACTGTGAGATCTATGCAGTGTCATCTAAATACTTTATTCAATAGATCAACATGGTATTTAAATACATGAAATAATGAAATAAAATATAGGAAAACAAATAATTCTTTGCATTAATAGAAATGGAAGGAGTTTACAACCATAATTAGGTCTTCATCTTGTAGAAGAGCTCCTCCAGGGTGACTTGTACTTTCCTTGTCACAATGTGCACCTAAATCATTGTAAATGCATGAAATGTAACCTCTCACCACAATAGCATAAGGAAAAAATAAATCTCCAAAATCCAACCCCTTTCATATGGAAGGTTGTAAATATATAAAGGAGTGGGGTAAGTTGGGAGTTCCAGTCAAATTACTAATCTAAGGTTTTAGATCCACCTTTAATGGGAGGATGGGATCAAAGGATAAGTGATGGAAACTCCAAATAAGGATAGGATAGCATCCGAATGTTTTATATGAGGTAAATGGTTGTAAAAAATTATGAAAGCTTCTAGAAGAGGAAGCTTCGAGTATTTCTCGCTTTTTCCCAAATTTCTAGAACCAACATAAGTGCAAAGGGGAGAAACTTGTAGGTGTTCAACATAGGCCACAGTGGAGAACCTATAGCTGAATGTTGTCCAATGAGAGGCCGAGTAGATTTGGTCCTAAAATTGACTCATACAGTGAAATTTTAGGCAGAAATTTTTGGAAATGAAAGAGGAATTCTTAGGGCTTTGTGCAAGATGATGACAAGGGGTAATATGATGTTTATTGATCTTATTAGGAGGCCTATTGACTGGATGTGAAAAAATTGCCTATAAAATTTCCCCCTAAAGTGAAAATTTAGAAATGATGACTGATGACTAAAGTTCTTTACCTTGTGACAAGTTGGTATCAATAAAAACCGGCGAGCTTCATCTGTTACAAAATATTCATATCATGACATATTTTTTGATGAGGGAGGCATACCCGTACTCAACACATATGCTAACATAACATGTACAATGATCAAAAGATGTGTCCATAGATAACAATTGGTGGACCCATGACTGGATGCTTGTATCTATTATCATGGCCATCATACATTGTGATCTCTGTATAAATCCTAAAATCACAACCCGGATGGATGAAACTAGATCCAAGGTCTTCTATCTCATTCACACAACCAACCAATATACGAGTGTAACCATGTGAATCAATGAGTTGAGGTCGAACATGGTAGACACCATATGATTACCGAAATATGATGTAAGTCATTAACAAATGTGAGAGAAACCACTGATGATGTTAATGGCTCTCAAGATACTGCAACAAAATCTGTATGGTGTGATTAAATGACTTGATTTCGAGCACCACACAGAATAATTTGGTCGAATTCCATTGATGTAATCCTATCGTTGAGAGTGGAGAAACTTACCATTGATGTATGCAAGCACCAAGGTACTGAGGGGTGTTTCTAAGTCAACTTCCTGGATAATGTGCTGATGTCGACAGGAAGCAACCTGTCGCGGGAGGGACTTAATGCATCCCCCATCAATGACACGAAACAGGTATCATGATTGAGACATAATGATGTTGATACAGAACTGGATCGGGAAAAGGAAAACATGGATTGAAGGCTTAATAGTATTTTAATGGATATAAACTGAATGAATTCTCTTGAACACACTGACGACACTAAATGGAGTTAGCAGCATTGAACCAAAATTGAAATGGAGGCCCTAAAAAGGTACGATGAACTAAATGACAAGCATATTACCCAACCCAACAACCTTGGATATGAAGTGGAATATGGTCATGTTCAAGAGCGACTCACTTCCATTAGCAAATGGAATACCTTGTTTTCTAATTTCCCCAACCATACTGGTTAGTACCTCTTTATTTTTTAACAAGATTGAGGAGGATAACATATGCTTGATTTGTAAGTTCATCCTTCAGATGAATCCCTCTAATTATATTTAATGAACCCTGAGAAGGAGTGTTTTGGCCTTCTCATGTTCTACAATTCCATCATTGTTTTATGTTTTAATGAATCGAACAAAATTAAAAATCGACATATTTTTCATGTTTAGAGAATTTGAAAAAGAGGCGAAAAAGAAAACTCTAGATGTCCCTTTTCGTAGATAGCCTCTTATGTACAAAAGGATAGAAAAAAACACTCAAAAGGACCTCTTATACATGTTTGACTAAGGTATTCATTTTTGTAAATAATCTATCTGAGTTCGGAGAAGGGTTAAACTTATACTAAGAAGACATCTTTTCATTTACTTTTACGAGTTCGAAAAGATAAGTGCTCGATAATCTTTTCATATTTTGGGAGTCTGAAAAGAGATGAAAGAGGACTCCAAGGGGTTCCTTTCTATACGTTTATAGAGCCCAAAAAAGAGATAAAAGTATACTCCTTGGTCAAAATAGCTTTTTTAAAGCATGATAAAAATTCATTAACAGTTGTCGACCTGCTCAAAACATCACAAAAAAGACTAAACATACTTGTTTCATAGTAAAAATTAAGGAGATATTGGTCAAAACATTTAATATGAATAAAATAATGCAATAAATGGCCATAAATACTCAAAATGACTATTCATTTTTACCATTTCACATTTACCTTCAACAGTGAGAATTTTGAGAAATTTTTCCCTCGATATTTTGCAGCTGATTGTGGCCTATCTGATGGAAAATTTTGAGTATATTCACTTCTAGGTAGGAGCTAAAACCCTTCTCTTTCTTTTCACGGTCCATTTTTATGATTTCATGCAAGTTTTTTGAGGTTTTGACGGCCCTCGGGTTCCAAAAACATGCCCTAGGACCAATGAAACCCCATGGAATCGAAATATGTGTTGCACCTAGGTAGAATGTCACTATTAGGAGAGGTGACACTCTCTATCATGCACTACTGGGGTGCATTCAACACAAAATTCTAAGTTTTTTATCATTTTTCTCTCAATTTTTGTCTATTTTTTTCATGAAAAGGAGCCTAATTGAGCAGGAAGTTGGGGTATAGTTTTCATGAGAGAAAACCACTAGGTTGTAATCCATTGGATCCACACGTCCAATAGCTAACAACAAGTCCTTTTTTTGGGCAGGGAAGTTTTGCAGCACCTCAATATTTGATATAGTTGATGGAGAATAAACCAAGTATTCAACTATGTTTTAGTTTTAAGAAGCTCTTGAATGAGGGTTGAAAGCAAACTTATGAATAATGCCCTTCGGAGGCTTGATAGTCATTTCCACAGGAATCAGAGTAGGATCTGATGAAGGTGATGTCGAATTGGTAGGTTGATTAGTAGCTTGACCATTCATTGGATTCACATTACCATAATCCTTATTCTGAGTGGCCACCATAACATCAGATTTCAACTTTGAGGAGGAAAGCATCAAAACCGTGTTAGAGGAAGAAGGATATTGGGAAACCATATGAGTATCCTGATTGGAAAATGGGTCGGTCAACACAGTGGGAGAAGAATAAGATTTAAGAAACTGATTCACTTCAACGTGGTGTAGATAATCACATGTAAAGTGATCCTCATTTAAAATCAAGCATGGGTATCGAGGCTTTCATTTCTCATTGGATAACTTATTTGTTTGTTTATCCCACGGTGAGGGGTATTTCTTCTTCTTACCTTTTCCTTTCTTCTTTCTTCGAGTTTATTGTTGATACTTTCCTTTATTAGATGAAATGACATTTATCTCAGAAGAAAAAGTCACAGGAGGATGGGATTGAGGGTTTTGAGTAGATGCGATAAGAGAAATACCAGATGGTTTACTCGTTGATTACAAACTAGAAGAACCAATCACCCGATCAACAACATGAGATTCTTTACCAAGTGGAGGAGGAATAATATTTCAAGGTCTCATATCATTCAATCTATTTTCATAGAGTGTGTTTTATTTGGTATAAAGAAGGTCCAAATATTGCGCATGATTAATAGCTTTCTCTTCGATCACGACTCCACCTTTAGCCACATCTTCTTTATAGGTGACAATAGATATTTGGTAAACCATTCCACTAACAATTGATCGGGAACATAAGTCTTGACCAACCAGTGAAGGTGTCTTCACTCATGAATATGATCTAAGATGTGAGTGGAATATGATAGTTTGAAGTTGGTCCACAGTTCCATTCCAGTTTCATATCTGATAGGAAACTAGAAATGGGTGAAGAAGGTGGTAGCTAAATTTTTGAAATCATGAAGCGAAGCTCTAGGTAATTAAATATACCATTTAGTCATAGTACCTATAAGCATTCGTTTGAAAATACAAATTCAAATGGAATCGTCGTTAAGGGAATTTGAAGAACACCATAGATGATACGTCATAACAATCATCGAAAGGTATTATCCTGGATTCCCATTGAATTTTTGGATATCAAAAGGAAATTTAGTGGGAATAGTAGGCCACCATGGAAAATGAGGAATGGCATCATTACTGAGCCGAGTTAATTATGGTATTTCGAGAGTAGCCACAAAAGGAAACTTCCAATTAAAGTCTAGAGGACAATGGCCTAGATTTTAAGGAATAACTTGAGAAACATGCACTTTGATTCTTGGATAAGGATGGTTATGATAATAAGTAACCTATATACTAGCATATGGATTATTATCATAACCATTATACAAGTGACCTTGTTGTCCAGCACTAGGATGACGATAAAACTAATGGAATTTTTGAGTTTATATTTGTTGGTCTTGAAAAGGCACTTGAGGAATATCTTGATACGGTCTATACTACTACTCGATGGGAGTTTGCATTGTCCCATGGTAAGGTAGGTTTGATTGGGACTACGCCATACTATGAAAATTTTCTCCTATTGAAACTTGAGGAGTACCCTGTCCAAGAAGTTGACAATGTAAGGTACCTTGTACAAGATGGGTAAGCGGGCCTTGGAAGTACCAAATATTGATGGAAAAGGTTGTGATGCAATGATGATTTGTAAATTTTGGCTCACATGTATCTAATTTTGTTCGGGTGTTGATGGATCGATAGGAATTTGAGACAAATTTGGTGCAGGTTTAGGATTCAAAAATCGGTCCCAAAATGAACCAGGTTGAACAGGAAATGTAGGTTGCCAAACACTAGTAGCCATTCCAAGATAAGGAGGACTATAATAAGGTTGATTACCAATTTGAGGTATACCAAAAAAAAAAAATTGCCCCCTTCCAAAGGAGGAGGGGATGATGGAGGAAACTACAATCCAAATGGAGGGTACCCAACATAAGGAGAGTTAGGCTATTGTAGGAAACATTTCCCACTAACATAAGGGCCAACCTATTGCTCAATGGTAGTTGTAGGTGGAGGAATGTGAGAATACTATACAGCATTCATAAGAGAAGTACTAGATGGTATTCATGAATTAGATGGCATGGGAGAGGTCCAATGACTAGAAGTCACACCAGAAAATGTACCAAATAAATACTGATAACTAGGTGGGACGGATGGGCCACCATACAAATGTGTTTCTGGCAATTTTGCAAACATATATGAGGAAGATACATTCAATGTCTCAACAATACTAGTGGATATGGGATGATATGTTGGATCAATTCTAGTTATGGTTAACAATCCCAATGAATATTTCCACGAGAGATCCGCGAATAAGTCTAAAGAATCAAGAAAATTAGTTTGAGTTGGAATTTGAAGAGATTGAAGAGGATCAGTTTGATAAAAATAGAGTGCTTCCGAATGAACAAGAGTAAAAAAATGAGGCTCTACTATGGGATCTTTTCGATACTCACAAGTATGTATGCAAGAGGTTCATCGCTAGGTCCAAGATATATAGGTTATATCTGACACAAAGAAAGAGAATAGGAAGGTTTTGAAGTAATGGGTGAAGATGGTTGAGGCTCCTCATCTTTGAAAACCTCAAGAATCAAAATTTTTGACTTAGGAAAGTCAATTTCAATAACCTCAGGAAACAAGGTTTCACGGACTTCTGTTTCGATTGTGTGAGTGTCAGTGTCAAGAGTAGATGTGATCTCAGGTTTGAAACTCAAAGGGACAAATGATTATGGTAGATCAATATGAAGATCAGGGCTAGAATTAGTTCCTGAAGATCCCAATTTGTTAGTTTGAATCTTTTTTATGCTTTTGACAATGACCAGGAGTATCCTATGGTGGAGGAGGAGGCTTATTTTACATTCTACATGAATGACAGGGGGGGGGATTTTTTTCTTCCATATTAGATAACAAATTGTATTAACACAACACAAATAAATCAAAAAGAGGGTAATATAGGCATAAAGGATTACCAAGAAATCGTAAACTGAAATATACACCTTGGTGAACCAAGGAATTAACATACGACATCCAATCTCCCTCAATCTTGTTTTTAGTGGATCAAAGTATACAAGGCGGAAGACTCGGTTACCTATGGATGAATAACAACCTATAGGGGACTCCAAAAATATACTCGATGGTACGTGGGAGTGTAGTCTGTAGTAGTATGGTCTAATGTGTAACTATTCAATGAGAGAATTTCCATATAATTTTCATGCATGGAGTGCCATCTAATATCCCCAAAGGTACGTGGAGTACAATCCTATACACTTACGTACGTGGAACAAGATATCACCCCATGGATGTAATGATGGAAAACAATGACAGCTCCTACGTTTAACGACATCAGAACAAGTCTCTAGCCTAGACCTCTAAGTGTTTTCATTAATGTTAAAAATTATCCTTAGGTTTATTCAATAAATTTTATTGTTTATCTTTGATTAAGTTTAGGTTTTGGGCTCACCACAAAAAGTCACCTGAATATCCTAAAATCCAAATATAGCATGATAAAATGGAAATATTTCTCTTTCAATGAAAATCTAGCTATGGAAGGGAAGAAACAATATATTAGTATGCGGCATAAAACATGCAGCAAACAAGATGAAATATGAAATTTCCCTTTCAATGTAACTATTCCTATATTAATGCACATACAAAACCCTAAATGCCAATGCAAAAAAAAATATTTTCAACACACTTAATTTTAGAAATGAAGAAAACTAAGATGCAAATGTTTAATCACTTATTCAAATGCACTTTTCAGAATGAGGACTAGAACAAAAATTCATCCAAGAGATCAGTGACCAAACAAAATTAGCCTGCAAGCAACCAAATGATAAGAAAAAAAGAAAAAACAAAACCGATTCTTACCAAAGGGAATCAAACAGAAATGCAAACCAAATAGAGGCTTTAGAGAGACCAAAACACACTCAAGACCCAGGGAAGGTCAACTAGAAGTATTTTTTTCAAAGAGACACTAAAAAATAAGGTAAAATTTTGTGCAAAAATAGGGGCCAAACATTGTGCAGAAGAGGCACCAGTGCTTTGCAACATTGGTACAGAGTGGGCCTATTTGAGGTGCAATGCTTTGTCAGTGGCACTGGGGAGAATTGGTCCAAGGATAGAGGATTCCAACACAAAAATTGCAAATGAGACTCAATGAAATCACTTTCTATGTTTGTTCTTGGTTGGGTAAATCAATAAAGGTCTATCGAATAGGTAATTAAACACGATGGACAAAGACATCAAAGGGAATACATCGTTCCCCAATGGAGTCGCCAATTTGTTATGCATGATTTAGGATTGTGGAAAAAAGTATCTCCCCTAGGTTTAGTGGCTAACCTAGAAAAATAGAGATACAAGGGTAAAATCACCCTAGATGCACCTCCAATCACCCTAAATGTAGGAAATGTAACCTCTCACCACAACAACATAAGGGTTAAATCACTCTCCAAAAAACAACCCCTTGCATATGGAAGGCAATAAATATATAGAGTGGGGTAAGTTGGGATCTCTTATCCAATTAAAAATCTAAGGTTTTAGATCCACCTTTTATGGGAGTGTGGGATCAAAGGATAAGGGATGGAAACTCCAAAGAAGGATATGATAGGATCTGAGTGTTTTATCTAAGGTAAATGGTTGTAACAAATTCTGGAAGCTTCTGGAAGAGGAAGCTTCCTGAATTTATCTCTTTTTCTTGAATTTATAGAACCAACATAGGTGCAAAGGGGAGCAGACTATAGGTGATCAAAGTAGGCCACCATGGAGAAACCTATAGGTGAACATTGTCAAAAAAGAGGCCAAGGATCATTGGTCCTAAAACTAGCTCAGATGATGCGGTTTCAGGCAGAAACTCTGGGAAATGAAAGAGGAATTCTTATGCCTTTATACAAGATAATGAAAAGGGAGAATAAGATTTTTATTTATCCCATAAGGATTCCTATTGACCAGATGTGAAAAAACTAAAATATTGTAGGAATGTGTAACAATGAGAAAATATATGGCGATATAAGTGAGCTAAGTGCACAAAATAGTACTAACTATTCCCACGGACTATTACCTAACTTAAGCACTATTTCCTAATTAAAAATAGATTGCATGAATGACTAAACTAAATAGGTAAAAAAAATAAAACAAACTAAAGGAAGATTTGAACTTTAAATGGAAAGAGTACCACTGTATGAAGTATATTATTTCTAAATTTATCAAAGAGAGATGCATAAACAAACTTGAGAGAAATCTCATTCACTAACCCTTCAAAACAAATATTTTAGAGATGAGATTTGTATAAATGCATGACTGAACTAAATGCATTGAAATTAAAAATACAATAAGGGGACTTGATCACTTGGGTTATTCCCTAACCTAAGGAGACTCGGGTATCTTGAAGGAAAATCATTTTGGAAACCAAAGATTTATTTTTATTAATCAAGAAATGTGATCATACATGAAATAGGACATAATTGAAATAACAGGCACAAACCTTTCTCTACTGCTAACTATATTCTCCAAAATTTTGAATCCTAATGGGCTACTTAGGCCCCTTATTTATAGAAAATATGGTTGAGGGTAGCCTCCTTGAAGAGAGGATTGCTTCCCTTCAAAAACCCTAGAAATTAGGATTCATTTTCTTGATGACTTCACAGCTATAGGGAGGTGATAATGTCCTTGAGCCAACTAAGTTTTGATTATGCTTCTATATGGGAAAAGCCCCATATTATTCTCTTGTTGTACTCTTGAATGACCTGCACCAAATCTTCTCAACATCCTACACAATAAATGCATTAAGCACATAAGATATCAGAATCATCTCTTAACCATCCTAAGAACATATTAAATGTGAAAAATGTATTATTAAGTGTATAAGGAAATTTTGAATGTGCCTAAGAATGGTTATATGGGCCTTAAGTTGTTAGCTATGTAGGAGGCCCATCCTACCCCATACTGAAATAATTGCTCATCCTTTGAGAAACCTATTCATCTTCCTTTTTTTTCTCTTCATTCATTATCCTAGTGGTTTTTCTAATATCCTAGCTATCTTATATGTGGTATCCCCTTCTAGATGAAACCCTTCATTTTCCATAATTTCCTTCCATTCCATTTTTTCTTGTGGCACTGTGGTTTGTTCTAAGAGCACTGTATCTTGAGCGCTTGGACCTTCTAGCTGAGCATGTGGATCTTTTTCTTTAATTGATATGGATGTTGTTACAAATTTTTTTTCTACTTCCTTTTGAGGTTCTTCCTCCTCAAGGCTAGGTGACTACGATTAATGGTAATTGGAGAGAGAGATGGTGGTTGAGGTTTTCCAGTGGGCCTTATTCTATTTCTCTTCCTCCTCCTAAAGTAAAGAGGGGGTTCCCTTGTGATGGAATTCTTTTCATCGATGGAAAAAGAGAACCAAAGTAAAAGTAGCAACAGGAAAAGGAACAACAAAGGGAAAACAAAGGTAAATGAGTAGTAAGAAATGTGGTCATATATGTTTTTGAAGAAGTACAGTTGAGCATGTTATTTTTCAGAGAATATATTATGGAGATGTTGGTGCATTGAGATATACTTGTGCTGATGCACTATGTTGTTGTATATATTGTTCACTAATTTTTTATGAATATGTTCTTATGAAGGAAAAGACATGAACAAGATTATTTTCAAAGGTTGCTTGCTTATGTTTACTTATGTTTTCATGTTCGTCACAATGAAAACACTTCACCTTGGACATGTCCTGCTTCTTGCCATTCTTGGACTAAGATTTGGAATGGAATTTCTTCCCTTTCCCCTTCTTCACCTTGGAAGCCAAAGAACAATCCTCCTCTCCTCATGCTTAGATGAAGATCCATCTCTGGTGTTCCGTCTGAACTCCTCCTGCACCAAATCCGACCACAGTCGTTCCCAATCTGGAAATTTTTCTCGTCCATTGACAGAGTCTTAATAACTGTGCTAACTCTTAGGAAATCTTAAGAGATCTAGGCTCACCAAGTCATCATTTGTGATTATTATTCCAATGCTCCCTAGCCCATCCCGACATTGGACAAACTTTGTTAGATATTTTGGAATGGTTTCGCCCTTTTCCATCTTGATCTTCCTGAGTTTATCTTTGACCGCCAATTTTCTATGGTCATTGTTTCTTTGGAATAGATTCGTCAAATCCTTCCACATTGCATATGGCGTGGCTTTCCCATGGAGGCTTGAGACAATGTGGTCTCATACTCCCTCCAACAGGATCCTCCTCACCTTTGCCACTTTCTTTTTCCATGCATCAATATTTGCAGCATCTGTCACAACGGGTTTAGGAACATCATTGTCAATGAATTCCTTCAAGCCATTGTCTTCGAATACTGCCTCCATCCTGTCCTTCCAAGAAATATAGTTTGAGCTTCCCATGAGTGCATAATCCAACCTCAATCCATTGAAATCCATTTCGATCTTGAATCATTTGTAGCACCAAGAAATTCTTTCTACAAATTCGAATTCTATCTAGCCGCAAACTTAGCTCCTGCTTCAATTATGCAATTTCTTGTGCTCTGATACCATGTAGAAATTATACAAAAAGCATGTATATCTTGGATTCACCTGATCTAACAATGTACTAAAGTTAAATATTGAATCACTTCTACAAATATTTTGCGGAATTAAAAACACAATCGCTAATCGCGTGAAGTAAAGAAGAATCAAATCACACATAACACAGATAATTTCCCGGGGAAAGCTTGCTGCTCAAAACCCACTATCTTCTATTGTATATTCATCATGGATCATGACACAATTACATACAAAAATCTTCCCACAAGAGTCCTCCAGTACTCAGCTAATTGTCTCACATTGTCATACATAAAACTGACCAATACTTAGCCAATTTCTTTCCTCCACACAACCTGCCTTTCTTGCGCAATCCCTAATGGATGCAATCCCTAAAAGATAGGAATTATGGCCTTCCTTTACTGCGCAAGTATCATGGGCACTTCAATGGGTGTTTGGTTTCATGTGCGCAACCCAATAATCCTACAACTGATAGTCAACTTCCTTTTCACCTAGATCTCAATTGGGTCTCCACTGGATCTGACATGCATACAGCTAATAATAGTAAATCCTAAGTTGCATATGAGATCATTGATTGTGAATTAATTAATATTTAATTCACTTGATCTCTCACTATTGTATCTTTAGTTACAACTATCACAATTGATTTTAACTCACTTAAATGAGTTAAACTTATTACAACCTGCATTAACTAATGCATCACTACACTCCGAACTTTGTTACAACTAGTATTACTCTGCATGCCTCACCAACTACCTCTAACTCAAAATCCACTATCTAACTGATTTTATCACTCTCTGTTAACTGTTACAAGCTATTTTGATATTTATATTACATTTTATTTTCCATTCTAATTAGGGGATAACTAAAATAGACATGCACCAAAAACAGCATTATGGGCCCCACCCTAGTGTAGGTGCTTAATGCACTAGGCGTGGGTGCTGAAATTTTCTTGTTGAATCTAAACACTACCTCTCAACAAGAAAGGGATTATCCTTCACTCCGATCCTGTCCTATGGTATTCGAATTTTCTCCTAGTGAGCACCTTCATCGGAATATTTGCATCCTAATATTCTGTGAGAATGAACTGAAGCAATATTATTCTTCTCTGCACACAATCTCTGAGATGATGGTACCATACATCTATATGCTTGGACCTAACATGAAACACATGATTAATCAATAGTTTAATGAAACTCTTATTATCACAATGAATCATTTTCAATTCCATCTGAGACCCAAACAAACCAACCAAGATCTTTCTCATCCAAATAGCCTCACATGTAGCTTGACTTGCTGCCATGTATTTCACTTCGCTGAACTTAGTGCCACGGATTGTTGCTTCCTTTTGTACCAAAAAATTGTTGTCGATCCAATGCTAAATATCCCTCCTGATGTGCTCTTTTTTTCTGATGTACTTCCATCCCAATCTTCATCCATGAATCCTTGAAGCTTCACTCCCTATGTCTGTATGTACCATAGACCAATATACTCTGATGTGCCCCTCAGGTATCTTAGGACATGCTTCCCCACTTTCCAAAAGAGCTTGGTAGGCTTAACCATAGCTTGACTCAGTTGGTTAACTGCATAGCAAATTTCCAGTATTGTGTTCATCAAATACAATAGTGAACCCACTAATTGTCTGTAGATAGTAGCATCCACTACCTCTCCAGAAGTAGCATCCTCTTTCCTCCAATTTCCTAGAAGAGGAGTATCCATGGGTTTGCAGCTCTCCATGTTAAAATTACCCAGTATATCCTTTGCATACTTGCCTTGAGACACAAATATTTCACCATCCCACTACCATATTTCCAATCCAAGGAAATAATGAAGGAGTCCCATGTCCTTCATTTCAAACTCCCTTGCAAGATCATCCTTGAATGAGTGTATTAGCTGCTCATCACCAGTCAAAATTAGATCATCAACATAAAGAAAAATGATCAATAGCTTACCCTCAACCACAATTTGGTATAGGTTTTCATCTTCTTCACTTTTGGTGAAGCCCAATCCAGTGAAAATGTTGTCTATCTGAGTGTACCAAGCGCAGGGTTCTTGCTTCAGCCCATGCAGTGCTCTTTTGAGTCAACACACATGCGACTCACTGTTGAAGATCTTGAAACCTTCAGACGGATCTATGTACACCTCTTCCTCAATGATCCCATTGAGAAACACAGTTTTCACATCCATCTGATAAATTCGCCAGCCCATATACACTGAGAGTGCAAGGATGGATCTTATAGAAGAGTACCTTGCAACAAGTGCAAAAGTATCATCATAATCAATCCCCTTGATCTGTGAGAATCCTTGGGCCAAAAATCTGGCCTTGTATTTCTCCACACTCCCATCAATAGCTTTCTTTACCTTATAGATCCATCTCGATCCAACCACTGATTTGTCGACCGGTCTTGGGACTATCTCCCATGCATTGTTCTTGATAATGGAGTCATACTCCTCCACCATTGCATCAACCCAAGTTGGTTGCTGCATTGATTCCTGAAAGGAAGATGGTTCAGTCACAATACATTTTCCCATAAGAGCCATGTATCCAGTAAATCGGTCATGAGACTATCTTTGTGTGCATTGTGAAGTAGGGGCTCCTACATTCTCTGCAACATCAAGTCTAAATCTATTAGCTTCCATTGTGCGCCTTCTGCCATTTCTGATGGATGCCTCTACATGAGTGTTTTCCTCCACTCCATGATCCTCCACATTTGGTTGATCTACATCTTGGGGCTCATCCTTGGGAACCAACATTTCCTCCTCTACATGCAAGTCCAGCTCCCTCTCAAGGGACGACCGCATGGCTTTGTCCGCATCAAATTTTATATCTCATCGCACAAAATTCATTTTGTTGTTTGGAAAATACACACGATAATTATGGGGTGTTTCATTGTACCCCACAAAAATCCCAACCTCATATTTTGGTTCCAGCTTCTTCCTAGCTTCCTTGGTCACATGCACATAAACAAATGAGCCAAAAATCTTAAAGTGTGAAACATCAGGTTTCTTACCAGTGAAAGCCTCTTCAGGTATACTCATGCCAAGTATCCTATGAGGACAATGGTTCTGCACATGTACCGTTGTGTTGCATGCTTCTACCCACATATGCATCGGTAGGCGTTGATCATGCAACATCGCTCGTGCTACACCCATGATAGTTCTATTATTTCTCTCTATGACCCCATTTTGTTGTGTGTTATGAGGCGCTATGAGTTCTCTTTGAATTCCTTCTTGGCTACAAAAGTTCTTGAATTTGTTAGAGATGTATTCTCCACCATTATCGCTCCTAAGAGCCTTCACTTGCTTCCCTGACTCTTTCTCCAACAGTGCCTTAAACTCAATAAACTTATAGAATGTCTGATTTTTCTTCTGCATGAAGAATATCAATCACTTACAAGAAAATTCATCAACAAATGTTACATCGTACTTATGTTTTGTTGTCGAAGCAACAGAGAATGGTCCACACACATCTATATGAACTCTCTTAAGGATCCCCGAAGCTCGATTCTCCTTCTCATGAAAGGTGGCCTTTACATAATTCCCATGGTTCATCCCTTGCATGTATCTAACTGAGCAAGTGTTCCCATTGGAAGTCCAGTAGAAATATGTTGCATGACTTTCAAGGCTCCATGGTGTAGATGGCCCAATCTCCTGTGCCATAACTCACCCTCATCCCAGCTCACCACTTTGTCTACCTTGCTCATCATTTTTGCGTGACCATCTACCTCCAGCTTGTAGAGATTCTTAACTTGAATACCTATTCTCTTGTCTTTTCCTATTTTTTTATGTTGCGAGAAATCTTTTCCTTCACTAAAAACAACATCACATCCTCTATCCTCCAACATTGCGGATGATACTAAATTTTTCTTCAAACCTGGTACATGCATTACATATTTTAATTGAAATGGTTTACCTCAATGTCTCTGAAAGGTAATAGTACCAATCCTGGTAGAAATTTACCATCCATCATCCCCCATTTTGATATGTATCTGGAGGTCCTTCTCCTCCACACTACTAAAAATTTCCTTGTATCTTTTCATGTGAAAGGAAGCAACAATATCCAAATACCACACAGATCCCAATGCACTTGACACCATGTATGCGATTAATGAGAATTCAAGCTCAAATTATGAGGCAAGAGCCTCACCAGCTACAGATCTAGTAGCCTTCTTGTTCTTCTTCTTTTGTGGACAGTTAGTAGCAAAATTCCCATGTCCGTGACATTGAAAACACTTCACCTTGGACATTTCCTACTTCTTTCCATTATTGGACTCAAATTCAGAGTGGAATTTCTTCCCCTTCCCCTTCTTCGCCTTGGCAGCGAAAGTACAATCCTCTTCATCCTCATGCTTAGATGAAGATCCATCTCTAGTGTTCCGTTTGAACTCCTCCTATACCAAATCTGACCACAGTCATTCCCAATCTGTAAATTTTCCCATCCATTAATAGAGTCTTCATACCTGTGCCAACTCTTAGGAAGTCCCAGGAGAGCTAGGCTCGCCAAATCATCATCTGGGACTATTATTCCAATTCTCCCTAGCTCATCCTGACATTGGACAAAATTGGTTAGATATTTTGGAATGGTGTTGCCCTTTTCCATCTTGATCTTCCTGAGTTTATCTTTGAGTGCCAATTTCCAATGGTCGATGTCGCTTTGGAATAGATCCGTCAAAGCCTTCCACAATGCATATGGTGTGGATTTCCCATGGAGGCTTGAGACAATTTGGTCTCGTAATCCCTCCAACAAGATCCTCCTCACCTTTGCCACTTTCTTTTGCCATGCATCAATATTTACAGCATCTGTCACAACAGGTTTAGGAACATCATTGTCAATGAATTCCTTCAATCCATTGTCTTCGAGTCCTGCCTCCATCCTTTCCTTCCAAGAAATATAGTTTGAGCTACCCTCGAGTGCATACTCCAACCTCAAGCCATTGAAATCCATTTCGATCCCAAATTAGCTATAGCACCAAGAAAATATTTCTGCAAATTTGAATTTTATCCAGTCACAAACTTAGCTCCTACTTCACTTCTGGAATTTCCTATGCTCTGATACCATGTAGAAATTACAAAACAAGCATTTATATCTTGGATTCACCAGATCTAAAAATGTACTAAAGTTAAATACTAAATCTCTTCTACAAATATTTTAGGGAATTAAAAACACAATCGCTAATCACATGAAGTAAAGAAGAATCATATCACACACGACACGAATAATTTCCCGGGGAAATCTTGCTACTCAAAACCCCACTATATTCTATTGTATATTCAGCATGGATTGTGAAATAATTACATATGAAACTCTTCCCACAAGAGCCCTTCAGTACTTAGCTAATTGTCTGACACTGTCATACATAAAACTGACCAATACTTAGCCAATTTCCTACCTCCAGATAGCTTTCCTTCCTTGTGCAATCCCCGATGGATGCAATCCCTAAAAGATAGGAATTATGGAATTCCTTGAATGTGCAAGTATCATGGGCACTAAAATGGGTGTTTGGTTACATGTGTGCAACCCAATAATCCTACAACTGATAGTCAACTTCCCTTTCACCTAGATCTCAATTGGGTCTCCACTAGATATGACATGCATGCAGCTAATAATAGTAAATCTTTAGTTGCATGTGAGATCACTAATTGTGAATTAATTAATATTTAATTCACTTGATCTCTCACTATTTTATCTTCAGTTACAACTAGAAAAATAGATTTTAACTCATTTAACTGAGTTAAACTGATTACAACCTGCATTAACTAATGCACCACTACACTTTGAACTTTGTTACAACTATAATTACTTTGCATGCCTCACCAACTAACTCTAACTCGAAATACACTTGCTAACTAAGTTTATCACTCTCAGTTAATTGTTACAAGTTATTTTTAGATTTAGATTATATTTTATTGTCCATTCTAATTCATGTATTACTAAAATAGACATGCACCAAAACTAACACTGTTGGCCCCACCCTAGTGTAGGTGCTTAATGCACTAGGCGTGGGTGCTGAAATTTTCTTGCTGAATATCAACAATTTGAATATGTTGAAAATTATTTTATAGGAATGAAGAATATGAATGGATAATATTCAAGAGTTGAAATAGTTTTAGAGTTGAAGAGATATTGTTGGAATGCAAGGAGATATTTTTTTTCATTTCAGATTCATGTGTGTGGAATAACAACAACCATCAAATCATGTTCATAAAATTATGAGGTTGGAAGGCTTTAATTTTTAGAGAGTTTGATAATGTAAGATTTGATTTGATTTTTTTATTATTTGGAACATATAGAGCACAAGTGAAGAAAATTTATGAAGAAGAAGAAGAAAAGATAGATATGGAGGTATGAAAATTTATAGACCAGGTAACTAGCACATTGTTTTATTTATGTATCAGGGGATTGTAATCTCCTTTCAAGTTGTGGCTTGATAAAGAAAATGTTGGAGCCCATTGAGGTAGGAGCCTCATGTGGGTTGTACCCTGCAGAAAATTGATGGGAGTCGGAGCTTCCTTGCAAGTTGAAGCTTGTAGAAGAAATTGACGTAGTAGCCTCATGTAGTTTGGAGCTTACAAAAAATCTAATGTAATAAGGGAGTAGGAGATTTCCTTTGCATCACAAAATAATAAATTTTGGTTTTCTCCCTTTATGGGTTTCCACTTATATCTTGTGTCCATATGTGTTGTTTTTATGTTATGATGTGAAGTTTTGGTTTAGATATTACTTGTTGTTCATAATGTCTTAAGTTTCTTATATAATATTTTATTTAATCAATTAAAAGAAAATAAATTTATGTCCATGAATGTACTAAATTGATTCACCCCCATCTCAATTTAGTCAAGTTTCAATCAATTGGTATCATATTCAGTTCCTTTTCTAACATCCTAATAGTTGTAAGGTAGATCTAGTTAAGTCATGGACTATCAAAGTGTATCCATGCTAAGTGCAACACACTTTCATGAATGGAGAGATAAGGTAAAATATGAACTAATAGCTTATGGACCTATTGTATGGAAGCTAGTATGTGATGGTTACTATAAAAATTCTCCCTTTGTGCAAGAACAATAGTGGAATTCTCAACCAAAATGTACAATTAATAATATTCATAATAAGGATCTTGAGACAGTGATAGATCTAAAATATGCAAAATAAATCGGGGATAGATTGCAAATTATGCATAAAGGTGAATGGTAGCACTATGACAAGTACCATAATGCAATTTGGGGGTGTGTCATGTAAAAGGATCTGGTAATGGTGAAATTTGAAGATCAGACTAAATTTGGGAGCAAGGGATCAACCTTACTGGTAGATAGTGATAGATAATTCAACCAACACAAGTTGTTTACCTTGTTAATGATATTTTTTTGTACTATGGATGCATGGGGTAGACCTAATTTTTTGTTATACGAGATGGCATGATAGCGCAACAAGGAAAATATGATGATGTCAAAGATGTTGTTAGAAAAATTCCAATCAAGAATTGGATTATTCTTGCTAAGGATCTTGTGCAAGTAATTACAAATAATGTCCAATAACATTTGGAGATGCATTGACAAATACTCTCAAAAATTTAAAGGACATGGTCTTATTGAGTCCCATCAACTCAGGCATGACCTGTTAAGTGAAAAAAAATCAAGAATGTCATTTCAAGTACAAGGAAACCAACATCCATAGAGTCAACCCCACCGACGGAGTGAAGGAGCAAGTTTTGTATTTGATGAGGATTTAAATAATTTGTTACATATGTTGCAATTAAAATATAAAAGCTCCATGGAAAATATAATGAACAACTCATCACCAAATATGAATGAACAATCCTAGCATTATGGACCAGATTGTAGTCCTATAGCATATTGTAGTAGAACAGTCATGGAAGATGTCTTGCTATAATTCATGAAAGGCTTATTATGGGATGACGATATATACCCATGATGGAAGAAATTAGAATGAATTTTATCAGATTCTCTTTTCTTCTATAGAATAAGAACTCTCCAATTAATTGTATCGAAAGTCCTTGTAATTGAGCGAAAATTTTCACCAATTACACTTTAAAGTTAATAAGAAAAATTGCAATCCTCAATATGGTGGCTCATCGAATGATAAAATTTAAAGGGATCGAAAAAGAAATGAGAATAATGATTTGCAATATGAAATACTTGGTTGGAACATGCTTTCATATTGTTGGCATAATGGCATGAGAAGAAATGATAAAAATCTCTAGGTGTGGAGGGGTGTTGAATGAGGAATTGCAAACTCAATAATTATGGATTTTACCTGCAAAAAATGGTTGTTATGATACCATAAAAATGAGGTTGAGAAAGGCCACACAACCAATCATGTAAGTGTAATAAAGCACAAATAACATAGTCACAATGACCTAAAGAGACTGTAGAGACCTAAATGAAAATGGAATGATCTATCAAAGATAATTTAAGGCATAACCACTGAGTAACTAGGTGTATAGCCAAAGATACATTATAGTGGATTACTAAGTGTGCCATAGGTGTAGAGCTTATGAATGTTTCAACTGAATTTGGTAGGAGCTTATGGACATAATGGATATCATGAAGAGGAATATGGAGAAGAATTTCTTTATTTTTTTGCATTTGTTATGATTTTTATGGGAATATTCATTATGTTTGGAAATTACTGAGAGAGGGTGGGTTAATCAGTAATTGTATCTTTTAAATTATTTATCTCAACTTAATTTCCTTTCAAATATCCTCTTGTGAAGCTATTGGATTATGCATATATTCAGTTATTAATTCTTCATTTGGCAATTACTAGAGAGAGATATATTTTCATATGTACATATTCATAATTCAAAAGCTTTCACACAAGTGAAATATTCAACAAGCAACACATGAAGACCCCAAATATAAGTGGAAACCCATGAAGGGAGAAAACCACGTATTTTTGGCTGAAATTGATGTGAATGAAAACTCCTACTCCCTATTACATCAAATTTTCTATAGGATCCAACCTACAAGATGTTGCTACCTCAATGAAGCTCCAACTCCCACAATTTCTTTGTGGGCTACAACCCACAATAGGCTCCTACCTCAATAGGCTACAATTTTTTCTTTATCAAGATACAACTTGAAAGGATACTGCAATGCCCCAAACAAATTACAAATCAAATTTGATGGTTACTTGGTCTTTGTCTCTACTTTGAAATAAATTTTTGTCCTATTTTTTTTTGCTTATCATCATTTCTTCTGTTCTTCAAATCTAATTATTTTTTGTTACTCTTTACATTCTCTTCTTACCTTGTTTTTCACAAACTCTCTCATGCAAATGCTCAATTCAAAAAATTTCATTTTCATTCAAAATGGCGCCTTTTATATACAAATATTTTTTTTATGTTTGTATTCCATGTAGGAATTCAAATTGAAGATTTATCAGTTGATGAGTCTATGGTTATTCACAACTTGCCTCTTCATTTCCAAATCTGAAATTTAGTTCAAGAATTTTGTAATATAAAGAAAGGCTAAAATAATATAAGCAAACAACAATTACTACAAAACACAAGTCTTGAAAAATTTTCAAATTTTTTTTAGCTACATTTTAATGGCTTCAAGCATTCTTCTATAATATCTTTGACAAGCATATAATTTGTACAAATGATTCTAATAATGCAGGAAGCAATTCTTTAGTTGAAGTCTCAAAATTCCATGTTCCATATTTTTATTTTTATTGTCAGCTAAACTTAAAGACAATTTAGCAGAATAAACAACAAATAGCATCCAACAATGATCAACCTTTGCACATCACATCACTTTGATAAGCCTTTTCACATCGGACTTCAACAATTAGCAATCAATAATAATTTTCAAGTCTTAACATTCAACAATTATTTTCAATAAATTAGCCTTAACATCAACATGATATGTGTGAGCAATAATCTTTAGCCTTCATCTGTCTACTCCAACTATCTAGCATAACATTTGACATTAATCAAAATAAATCATAACCATTTGACATCAATGCCAACATCACCAACGTTCTCTCCTTTTGGAATTGATTACAACATAGATATCCTCCTTATGCACATCTAACTTCATTTTTGTATTAAAAAAAATTCTTCTGTACATCTGCTTACCTCAAGGGGTTTGGAGACTTAATTCCTTTTTGGAGCACGATATTTGAATGAATTGCATCGAAAGCTCATTTGGATTGCAAGAACATTTGTTGATGAAAAAGAAAAACTTGGTTCATGATGCATAACTATTTGAGTATTGTCAAAAGGTGAATAGGATTAAACAATATTGTTTAGTTATTTTTTATTCACTGTAGAATTTTTTCTTCTTCATGTCCCCTCTTTCTTTCAAATGCATAGTATTTTTGGAAAGGAACATAACCTCTCTTTTAGTTAACATGGATTGAGATAACCCTGATTTTATATTTTTCTATACCTTCGCAAATAATAAAGCCATGAACCCATAACCCTAAATCTTGGTCATATTGAAAATAAAGTCATTAATCCAAGATACAATAAATTATGGTCTTATTAGCATAGACATATACCAATATAAAAAGCTAATATACAGTTGCATATACAATATGCAATATACCATATGATTGCACTGTAATTAATATATTAATATGCATGCACTTTAATATACCAATTCACCGCAACTCGTTTTGCATTCTCACTACAAAGATTTCAACACAACAATTCAAAGCAACAATTCAACGTAGCCATTGATCTCTATTACACAATTTTAGTTTTTTTGCTACTGCTTTTACATAATAGAAGATGTATTATTGTAGATTATTCCAAAAACCATCGATTTATATAAACAATCTACTAGTGATACTCTACCTTTAGATATCAAAATCACTATACTTCTTAACATATGTTGGAACAATGATGTAGATGGATTTTGAAATTTCTAAGGAATATTGGCTTATGATCTTGCATGTAAATGGAACTAATCCCTCTAAATAGGCTTTGACGTTTCATATTTCATGTTTTTTTATAATAGCACATTTCATTGTAAAGTCACATAAAACTTCTCATAGAACCATTAAATGAGAACAATTGTGTTAATTTCATGCTAGAAACAAAATAATTAAGATGCAAAAACTTCCTGAGGGATATCTAATATCCAAGGATCTTGCATTGAAAATATTTCTTCACTGTAAGTTAAAATACATTGAAGGTGGTTGATCTGGATTCTCTCATCTACATAAATTAACCAGGATCTTTTACTTTTGTGATGTTAGTAGAATTTTATGTGAAAGCGTATGAAAAACCACATGTGCATACTTTAAAGAATAGGAAACAAAAAGGAAACCATCAAATCAATGAACACACATATTGCTTGCATTTTGTGGTTCGTGTTCTTGTTGTTTCTTCAGCCTTGTCTCATCCTAGGATTATTTTTCTAATATTTCCCTTTCAAGGCGCTCTTCTTCTTATCTATATTCACCTTCTCCTCTGCGTACGGCCTTTCTTTCTTGGTCTTTGCACTTTTTTCTGCTTCCTCCTTTTCTTTTCTCTCCCTCTCTTTATTTAACCTTAGATCTTCTTTTAGTTTCATTTAATTTTCTTTCTTATAAACTTATTTTTCTCTCTAAGTTTATGTGCAACTTTATTATATTTTTCATCCTTCCCTTTGAAATATTATCCTATTGTAGGATCATATCCATAATGTTTCCCGAGACCTCTACAACATTATAGAATTTCTAATTTTTTCCTCATATTTATTGGTTTGTGATGAGTAAATCAACTTGCACTTACATTGGGAGAAATATGTTTTGACCACACCCTTTAGTTCATATCTACGGAATTCTAGCTCTCGCAATTTGAAACGCTTTGTGTCTGAAACTTCTACCTATGCCTCTTTGAAATTATTTATACCATGCATACCTACATAAAAGAAGTATGTAGGGCCACAGACCTTCTTCGGCCATGCTACCATACCACCAACCCTTATGTTTACCTAATATGCAACTTCTTGCAAAATTACCTTATCGGTCATGAATAGTGGGAGTTGACGTGGTGGTTTCCATGACCTAAAAACTTCGATGTACATTGATTCTGATGGGTTGAACTAGTCAGTAACTCCTTCTAATACTTTCTTAACGTGATCTAACATATAGGGTGAATCATGGTCAAATATAATATGGAATAGTAGTGAGATGAAACCCTCCACTATCTTTGTGTATGATGTTGTATCTTGGATATCCCGCAACTCCTTGCAATAAATGTGCATTGATTGAATGTATGGAGTGAGATTCCATCTCCACCCCATCATCTCGAAATGGCATCTAACGCATATACCATCAAGTAGGTAAGAGGCCATGTAGAGTTTTGATTTCTTCCCTATTCAATTTTGATCCTCTTTCACCTGGGCCTGGATGGACATTACAATGATTTAAGCCCAGTTAAATATGACTCCATCATAGGAACATGTATACATTAGTGGGACCCAACTTTATTTTAAGAAATTCTATTTTTTCATTGCCATATAACCTATAGCACATAGTTGTAACCAACTAATATGCTCTACTAAAGGATTTAATTTTATATATTTTGTATGCCTTGCTTCTAAACTTGTAGGGGTCTCGCCACCAACTCCTTAAGGTATCTTTGTTTCTCAAACACAACTTGTTATACTAGCCCACTGAGAAGGAAACCTCATGTTTAGGACACATGTAGTATTCAATTATCTGTGTATAAGTGAGTGCGGGAATTTTATTACCATGGTTGTCTTTGATATTCATGCCTCCGGTATCAATGTATTTGACTATCCACTCTATAGTATCCCCGCATGGAAACACTTCCAAATGAGAGGCTACTTATGTAACCATGATTTTGTGACATTTTAATTCACATTGATATCTTCCTCTCCATTAGGGTATCCTCTCCTTTTGAAAATATTATAGATATTTGGCCATTATAGAGAGATTGGTTTATTAATATAGCACAATTTATTGGCATATGTAGGCACTGAAGCTATGATACTTACTTTGGATTCTTCCTTTACAGGTTTTTTTCTAGGCCTTCTCTTCAAAGTCATGTATTTAGATAATGATATAATAAAGCATTGCAAATCAACTTAACTTGGAAGATTAAAGATATTCATTAGGAGGGATAAATCAAAAAGAAAAAGTGACTTGGTGCATACTACAATTGAACAATGTGGTTTGAGGCCACAAGATGTGTTGTGGCACAAGGCAAGAGGTTATGTTTTATCGAAATATTGTGATGTAATATGATTTAGTAATATTCCATAGCATAGACATGTGGTGAATCAACTATGTGGCACATCATGGAATAATATCGCATATTGAGCAAAGTAATTGCATTGTAGTACAACACTTAATCTTAATTTGATAAACCAATAGGTGATGCAGTGCAGAGGTGGGTTGCGTCATGATTTCATATCGCATCATGAATTTTCAAATATGTATGATGTGTAAAAGAGTTATTTCATAGCACAATATTAAACTTAGGTTGTTAAATGAAAGTGAGACACAATGAGGAGAGATGCAATGCTTTGAATCAAAGCACGATGCACTGTGAAAGGTGATGGTGCAGAGGAGTGATGTGGAATTGCGATGCAATGGAAAAGGAAATTGAAAAATAGCTAAGTGTTGGAGTAAAAGTGTTATGGCATGTTTATATATATAGAATGAAAAGGGTCAAGTGGATGAATTGATGCAAAAAAATGGGTAACACTCACAAATTTCCATCAAATTATGGATGTGGGAAGAGGACACACAATACATACCTATAACATGGCATGGGAATTATAACTTTACGTGGCATAGTGAAATATCAAACAATGGGGATACACTATGACATTGTGTAGCACAACTAATCAAGGAAGGCTCACAATAAGTAGCACAATGAAAAATGAAATGGGGAGGGAGAATATATATAACATTTCCACCATGGGAGGCACATTGAATGTGGACTTGTTGTGACATCACAAAAGGATTTGTGATGAAATATTACAATGAAAAGTTGTGATGCACTAAACTAGAATGTTGTGATGCTCTACAATTTTGTGATGCACCCTTCAAATTTTTAAGTTTTCTAAGTTAAAAAATTTCCATCTATTGTATTTCAAGGGTATGAAGAATGGTCATAGGGTCTAGGTTGCATAGTTGTCTTATAGTTTCTAATGAGTGGACACTGGTTATGGATTTTGTTAGAAAAATTTAGGGTTGTTGTAGTTGCTACATTGATGCATCCTAAGCTACATAAACCCACAGTATGAAATGAAATGCATAATCTCTTGTATATAAACCAAGATTTCCTCAAATAGTAGCAACCTCTCATGCGAAAGCTTTTTTTCTTTATCATAATTATGATTATAAACCATATAAATTTCCCACTTTATGAAATTTGGATCTATGAATTCAACTTTGATTAAAAACCCAAAATGTCAACATATAAATATATTCGGGCCCATAGCTTTACCCAACTCACCTTTTTACCAACTATCATATGCATCAGTAAACCCAACACATTTCTCGATGTCGCATCTACGATCAAATGCTTGTCGTAAATTCTATTCTTGATCCAACGGCTAGCGCTTCATCGCTTCTCAACTCAACCGAAGTTTAATTTTTTGAAGCTGTGTGATATAGGTGGTTTTATAATGCCACACATCGCTCTCGGAGGCTAATTTCATGCTCTCATACAATACCATTTACTACCTTTGAGTTGTGTGAAAACAACTGATGATTTTATCAAACCTGCTTCACCATTCCATTGTGCCATCGATTCAAGGTTCCGTTTGCTATTTACGGTTTTTAGCCTTTATCCAATGCACAACCTTCTTCTTTTCGTAGATCAAATTCATTTCATGGATTCTATGAAATTCTTTTATATGAAAACTCGGTCTATATGAATAAATCAGCCATATTTTCATAAGACGAGATGAGCTTTCATTTCAAAAACTAAAGCGTGAAGCCACAATGAAGAATTTGTAACGCCTTTGCTTAAAATATGGTAAATCATTATTGGTAGGCAGTTGACCAGCATGCTTTGCAACGCTAATTGACATCTCAAAATGCAATAATTGACCAACGTATATGATCCACCATGCTTTCTCTTCATTAAGTCGATACCACAGTGATTTTGTATCAGTCAAAGTGTAATTGAAGTCACAATCCCTATTTACAACAATTAATGGAATTTTTTTCCATTTAATTTGGATTACTCATAACTTTGTATGAACCAAATCACTCCCTCAATGCTATCTCCTTGTCTGATTTTCCCAATTTCACCTGCATACTTATATTATGCAAAAACACTCTTATATATACATGATTTATAATTTACCATACAGTACACACCACATAAACTCAAAAAATGAGTTATCTATATTAATCAACTGATATTTACAAAAAAAATTCCATTTTGGCCTGATCTTCTCTATCAGTGGCCTCTTCATCTAATTTTCTCGTAGGCTTACAACAACAAACCCTATCTGTCTAAAACTGAATCTATCTCTCTATGCCTTGAGGCTTATAATTTTATACAAAAGGTTCTGAAACCAATTATGGTTTCAAATCCTTTATCTTCTCAACAAAATCCTGAATATCCTCTAAGTCCTCATTTGACTCAACTAATCCCTTAGGATGCTCTCTAGTCCATAAAATCATGAAACCAATTCCTAATCTAAGATTTACAATTAATTTCCAAATCTCTCATTCCCCTAATTCTCTCATATTATTTGACATTGGGGAATATTTACAAAATGCCTCTCAATATTCAATTAATCCATATTCTAAATATCTCTCACTAAAATCACTCAAAATCTTAATAACTACATTAATTTGTTACATAAGAATCCAACTTCCTTGAAAACACAAGACCCCTATGTCTATTAAAATACAAATAAATTTCTAAGCCTATTGATCCTACATCAAACTCCCATGGTTGAAAATAAGCATGATCTCCCGATCATGTGCTTCTAATCTTTATCTTCCTGGATCCCATATCTTGTTATGTAATTTGTCTTTGGTTGCTTCTTTTGTTTGTTGATTTTCTCCAGGTCTCCACACTTTATGTTTCTTTGCTCCACTAGCTATGCTTTTATAATCTGCTACTATCGCTCTCTTGTTGTTGCTTCTTTGTTTTCCTGTTGTTGTCTTCTTCTGAGACACTTTTCATCATTATCCTTCTTAGCAGTTCAATTTCTTTGTCTAATATATCTTCTAACTGCTGGTTACTTTCACCTCTTGATTGTTGAAATTTTATTCTTACTGCAGCCCTTTCATCCTTACCCTCTTGTTTACTACAATTGATAACTTCTTCTTGATTGTCACTTATGAAAATTTCTTTGTCTTCTTTCTTCAACAACTCCTTGGAATGGTACATAGTCTACCATTTATTACTATCTCCTTCTCTTTGTTTTAGTTTGTTCTCTTGAACCAAACATTCTTTAGTCTTTTCAACAGTACCTACAATCATAAACCAATTATCCGAATTAAAATTATAAGGCTTCATTTCCTTTTCTTCTTTTGGCAACATCTCAGTATGTTGCTTCAAATTCTTCAAGGAACTCTCAAGATTAGCAGCTAGTCTATCTTCCACATCATCCATTTCAAGGATGTCTCTTTGCTCTGGTTCATAATAATCAACTTTTTCATTCTCATCCAGCTCTGACTTTACAACTTGAACACTTATTCTTTGTTTTTCGAGCCTCTTCTCCAAAATACTTAACTCATGCCACAAATCTGTCATCTCATTTGAAAAAAACTTTGTGCAATCCTCACTATCTTCTTCTTTGTCACAAGTCAAGTTTCCTGGTGATATTACCTCTTAATTCTTCATCAAAATAGAATTTTGATCCTCCATCTCTATGACAGTTTTAGATGTATGTCCATCACTCTTCCTTTGGCTATTTAAAAAAATCAATTTCTCTTTTTCATTACCAATAAAAAATTCCTCATCATAAGACATAACTGTCTCACCTCCACTGAAAAAATTTCTTTCACTGAACAAGGAATTTATGAACTCCTTTTGTTGCAATAACTCAACTTGATCTTCATCTGAAAGACAGTCATCATCATATTTTTCTTGGCAAATTTCAGCCTCACTTAATACATTTTCATAAGATGGTTTGTCTTCTGCAATACCTACATTCACACACAGCTTGTTAGTTTTAAAATCATAAGACCTTATGGCCTCATTTGATGATTTAATCACCAAATCCTCCTGTTGTTCCAAATCCTCTATATATTTCAAAAATTCTTCAATGGTCTTCTCTTCAATCCCCTTAAGCCTTTCAATTGGTTGCTTGATATCCTTCTCCACTTCTTCCTTCTTTTGGTCATTATCATGAGTTAAAATTCCTCTGCTTTCAGTATTTGCAATATGTTGAAAAGTAAAACTTTTCCCCAACTGTGTATGGAAATTTACATGAGATCTGGTTGTCCCATCTTCTTCTTCCTCTATGACAATATCAGCTGTTTTTCCTTCTTCACATGTTCTACCTGTAAAAATACACAAATTATCAAATTTAAAATCATGTGACCTCTTGGTCTCACTTGAAGTTTCAGTCTTCAAGTCTTTCCCCAAATACTCATTTATTCTGAGTAATTTTTCCTTCAGCCGAGAATTTACCATTTTCTCTTTCTTCATATGTAGCTTATGCCACCTTATCTTTCTTCTTACAATAAAACCACATCTCTGGTCTTCCTCATTCCTCTGTAACAAATCCAGCAACACTTCAAGTTGGACTGCTATCTCAACTTTCTCTCTCTCATACTCTTCCTTACTTAAATGTCTCTGTATGACATTTTCCTTGGCATCTTCTTTCTTCACTTTTATTCTGTTGTGGTCTCTCTCAGAACCTCTACTATTTCTACTATGACTATCAGTAGTCATATTCTTCTCCATTTCTATCTTCATGAGTTCCTCACTCATTCATCATGAGTTGTACTAAAGCCTTTGCAACAGCAAGTCCTCCCTATTGCCACTTATCTTACCAATATTTCCTCTGTACTTGGTCTTTTGGCAAGAACTGGTTCTCTATTATCTGGAACCTATTGAGCATACCTCTCTGCTCCTTCTAAGCTTCAACTCATCTGCACCTTTTAAGAACACAACTATCCTTTTTATCCAACCTTTGTTGGAATTCTTCAAGGTTCTGCCACATTCTTCTTTCACTTAGAAACCTTTGCTGGCTTCCTTCATCATTGCTCTTAAGGTTGTGATCTTTTTTCCTTGGGATTCTCTTCAATTGTCTGTAACCTGAATTCTATAAACATAATCTTCAAACCAGATTAAAATAACACATAATACCTCACCTTCAAGATCTTTGTGTGATCTTGTTTCACCACTCATTTACACTTTGAATGGACTGTTCTCTAATTCCTTGAAAATTATTCCAATATTCTATTACACTGCATGATGTCTTCCAGATTCAAATCTGATCTCCTTTTCCTTTTTTCCATCACCATTGTTCCTGTATACACATCTTTCAAAACATAACTTTGTAAATATTCAAAGCACATTTTCTTTTTAACCCAGATTCTGCAGATCTGAATTTCCTCATATTTTTAGACTATCATTCTTTCATTGCATACCTTTTCCAATCTACAACTGCTGCCAATCAGAAATATGATCTCCCCTTACTTCCTCCATCACACATGCATTATTTATAATTCTAATTTAATAAAAAAAAAAAACCTTTAACCTTAAAAAGATATTTTTCCAGCTTTGATACCAAATGATGTAGCCTAAGCTGCATAAACCCACAGTATGCAATGAAATTCATAATCTCATGTATATAAACCAAGATTACCTCAAATAGTAGCAACCTCTCATGCGGAAGTTTTTTTTCTTTATCATAATTATGATTATAAACCATATAAATTTCCCACTTTATGAAATTCGTATCTATGAATTCAACTTTGATTGAAAACCTAAAATGTCAACATATAAATTTATTCGGGCCCACATCTTTACACAAATCACCTTTTTACCAACTATCATACACAGCAGTAAACCCAACAGATTTCTCGATGTCGCATCTACGATCAAATGCCTACCGTCAATTATATTCTTGATCCAACGGCTAGTGCTTCATCACATCTCAACTCAACCGAAGTTTAATGTTTTGAAGTTGTGCGATATAGGTGGTTTTATAATGCCACGCCTCGCTCTTGGAGGCTAATCGTGCGGTCTCATACAATACCATTTACTACCTTTGAGCTGTGAGAAAAAAACTGATGGTTTTATCAAACCTGCTTCACCATTCCACTGTGCCATCGATTCAAGGTTCCGTTTGCTATTTAAGATTTTCAGCCTTTATCCAATGCACAACCTTCTTCTTTTTGTAGATCAAATTCACATCACAGATTCTATGAAATTATTTTATATGAAAACTCGGTCTATATGAATAACTCAGCCATATTTTCATAAGACGAGATGAGATTTCATTTCAAAAACTAAAGCCTGAAGCCACGATGAAGAATTTGTAACATCGTTGCTTAAAATATGGTAAATCATTGTTGGTAGGTAGTTGACTAGCACGCTTTGCAATGCTAATTAACATCTCAAAATGCAATAATTGACCAACGTATATGATCCATCGTGCTTTCTCTTCATTAAGTCGATACCACAATGTTGTTGTATCAGTCAAAGCGTAATTTAAGTCACAAACCCTATTTACAACAATTAATGGAATGTTTTTCCATTTAATTTGGATTACTCAGAACTTTGTATGAACTAGATCACTCCCTCAATGCTATCTCCTTGTTTGATTTGCCCAATTTCACCCGCATACATATATTATACAGAAACACTCTGATATATACATGATTTATAATTTACCATACAGTACACACCACATAAGCTCAGAAAATGAGTTCTCTATATTAATGAATTGATATTTACAAAAATAATTCCATTATGGCCTGATATTCTCTATCAGTGGCCTCTTCATCTAATTTGCTTGTAGGCTTACAACAACAAACCCTATATGTCTAAAATTGAATCTCTCTCTCTCTCTATGCCTTGAGGCTTATAATTTTAAACAAAAGGTTCTGAAACCAGTTCTATTTTTAGATCCTTTATCTTCTCAACAAAATCCTGAATATCCTCTAAGTCCTCATTTGACTCAACTAATCCCTAAGGATCCTCTCTAGTCAATAAAATCATGAAACCAATTCCTAATCTAAGATTTACAATTAATTTCCAAATCTCTCATTCCCCTAATTCTCTCATATTCTCCAACATTCGGGAATATTTACAAAATGCCTCTCAATATTTAATAAATCCATATTCTAAATATCTCTCACTAAAATCACTCAAAATCTTAATAATTACATTAATTTGTTACATAAGAATCCAACTTCCTTGAAAACACAAGACCCCTATGTCTATTAAAATACAAAGAATTTTTTGAGCCTAATTCTCCTGCATCATACATCAACTAATTGTTGTGAGGATTCTCCCTAAAACAATGTTGTACTCCATCCATTTTTTAGCTAATGTCCAAATAGATGATCCTAAGATCAAGTCATTTTCTTGGATTAGGTTCTAGTGAGTTGTAGGAGGTGCATACTTATATTTCCAAATTATATTCCAAAGATCGAGCCCTCCTTTGATACACCACCACAAGGTCTTTGTTCTGAGAACTGTAGCCCTAGTAGTTGGCCCACGGAACCCCAACCCCACCTTAATTTGTGGACGGCATAAATTATCCCAAGATACAAATAACCACTTTTTTTCCAAGCGAGCTCCACACCAAAGAAAGTATTTTTGAATTCTATAGAAATATTGTGTCACAGAGGATAGCACAAACATTGTTGAGCATAGGTAGACAGGTAAATCTTGTAGGATTGCTTTCAAGAATATTGATATTCCGGCCATGTTAAGGGATCTAAATATTCAGCATTATAGATTTTTTTGAAACTTGGAAAGGAGATCCTCCCACGGATTTCATTTGAGGCAGTTTTTTAGCAATGGATCCCCAATATATTTGGAAGGAAGTTTACTAATTTTAAATCTCGATGTATGATCTACAAAACATTGCATATTTATTGCAGTGCTAAGGAAGAAAACTTGTGATTTGTTCTTATTAATGTCCATACCTGAAGCTAAGGATAATATATGTGTGCTCAACTTAGTGTTCCTAAATTGAGGTCATAAATTGTCAACCAGGGCTAGTAAACCGCTGAAGTGAGGTGCACTATATGTGCCTAGGTATCTATTTCTCACTACGTTGTGTTTAGTGTTTTTTCTGATGTTTTTGGTTTTATGTTTTTATTCTAAGAGGGAAAAGAACTAAGTTTTGACAAAGAGAAGTTGTTGGACACACTAAAACAGAGCAAAACCTATTCTAAACTATGTATGGCACTAAAGAACAGAAAATGCAAAGCTTGATAATGACTCATAGCAAGGAAATAAATCACAACATGAACTCAATAACTCATAACATGAACTCATCCAATTCATTCATTAGAAATATGTTGGAATAGCTTGAGAAAAGGACAATTTTATTGCAAATGAGGTTCTCCTAAGTAAACAATCATCTTACAATATTACAAAGAATCTCATCCATGGCTAGAATTTTATTGGAACACAATTGGAAAATATTATTTGTAGCACAATAAGATTTCTACTCTGAATTAACTTGTAATGCTAAGATTAATCCATTCTGCAGCTCAACTTGTCACTACTAAGCCTCATTCGAAAGTTAAAGATTTTCTAGAATAGTCTTTGGGAAAAGGCTTATTTGTGAAATTGCAAAAGATTGCAGAACAATCAAGGCCTTAAACTAATATCACTAATTCCTGTCCATATGATGATGCATTAATAAAAAGTCAGAACAAGAGTAGTTTGTAAACAATGAAGGTCGTGAAGTCTAATTTTGACAGTTAATACAACTTAAATAACAATGGATAACACTGAACTAGAATGCAATTGATCAAACTTGAAACACAGTGACCACAACTAAACTAGAATGCCATTAACCTAACTTGAAATACAGTGAACTGGAACTGAACTAGAATTCCACTAATCTAACTTGAAATACAGTGAACAGATTTGAACTAAAGTTCCATTATAAAACTTGAAATATAGTGACAAAATTAAACTAGAGTGACATCTACCTCCGGAGTATTTCAACTGAACTAAAATGCAACTAATTCTATGAAATGTTTCAGCTTTGTCTCATTCGGAGTTAGTGGTTTTTTTGGTATAATTTATAGAACAGGACTGGCTGCAACATGTTATTTAAATAAGCATAAAAGCATAAAATTCAACAAAACACAACAAAGCTCTAAAACACCACAGCTATGTCTCACCCAGAGTTAGTGATATTTTGGAAGAGTTCATAAGAACAAAACTAGCTGTAAAAACTGATGTAATTGAGCACAAAATCATAAAGTTCAGAGAAATGCAACTAACTCCTAAATACTACAGTTATATCTCATTCAATATTAGTGATATCTTGGAATAATTCGTAAGAACAATACTAATATGTAGCATCCAATGCAAATGAGTATAAAAACACAAAGTTCAGAAAATTGATTAAACTAGGAATGAAACAAGGCTAAGTTACTTATCTAAACCATATGAACAAAGCTTCTCAGGTAGCAGGGGCCCTCTACCACCAGATTAGCACACAAATATACTCAAGATTGACTCATCTCTTGCAATAAAGTGATGCTTCTTTCATTAAAGGAGAAATTCTTCGAAAAACAGAGTATTATGGTCTTTTGAGATCTAGCAACAAAACAAAATTTAACTAACTGTCTCTCGGTCTCCCGAGCCATACTTATAAAAAAATTACATAACTGTCTTTGAGATAACATATGGATAAGTGTCTTCCAAATTAAAATCAAATTAGGACTCTGGTGAAAGCCTCGTATTCTACTTAATAACATTTGTACAGTCCTCGTCCTAGTAGGAATCTGCTTCCTATTTTTTATCTCTTCCACGTGCATAACCACCTGTAGACTCAAGCTCAAACTTCATGGAGAGCAAGAAATGATGGGGGAGTGATGTGGAATACGACCATATGTGTTTTTTCCTTGAGGTGAGACCTGGAACCTGCATGGACATGAGGATAGCTGCGGAATAGGCGACTGGCTACAGAATGACTGCGTTCTGTAGCCGAGTCTAGTCAAAAATTACTACAACAACAAAATCATAAAAACATAGCAAGTTAGTCATTATATACATTCTTAAAGTAATCCTAATCAATCCTATTGATCATTTAAGCCTATAATTGATGAGGGACAAAGGAAATGAAGTGAAATGTGGTGGAAAAGAAGGACATCTTTGGGGCTCAACATACCCCCACTGCAAGGCTTTTGCATGTCCTCATGCAACTAATCCATGTACTCTGAGACCTCTGCTAGGAAATCTATGCCCCTTCTTCTGCTTTTCCTGACAGTCAATGGCCTCCTGGGCTTCCTTATGATCAACTTGAATCTCAAATTTGTAAGTGCCTTGCTTAAATTTTTGTTTTTCTTCTTCAATTTTTCAGTGGCCTTGTACAACTTTTTCATTTGTAGAGATAGAGTTGTATTCATATCACCTTTCAGCTTAACCTGCTCCCTTAAAATTTCATTCTCATTCTTGATATGCCTATTGAGCACTTATAACTCATATTTGTCTCTTCTTAGTACATCAATTGCAGATTTTGGTGGGCTAGGAGTTCTGTCTCTACTTTCCAAGGCTCTCTTCTCTAATGTCTCAACATAATTATAAATTTGTTGCTGTGCTGGGTATATCTCTAGAGCTCCTTCATCAAGATCCTCTTCATGTTGGTACTCAGGTGATCTAGCAGTTGGTGTCTCTTCATCCTCAATGTTTATGACTCTCGTTTGTTTAATCCTTGTTTTCTTCAATATACCTCTAAGTCTGTGGCTTCGTCTTGGTTGAGATGGTCCTTCACCTCTCTATTTGGCATATTTTCTTATTATCCTCTCCTTCTTAAGCTGCTTCTTAATCTCAGCCAATTTCTCAGAAATCATCTCTTCACTTTCCTCTTGTATAGACTTACCAGTTTTAGTTTCAACAACTTCAGAAATTTTCCTTCTCCTGCTTCTTGTAGGTTTGCTTTCAGGTGGAGATTCCTTGGGTTCTTCAAAGTGGTTCCTCACTAGAAACTCATCCCAATTATCTCCCATTTTTCTCAAATGATGTTCAATTAAGATTTTGACTAAACCATGGTGATACAAAGTGGTTTCTAGAAATTGAACCCTCTTTTGAACATTAGAGGTCATTCTTTTCAGACTATGAAGTAGGAAAAAGGGAAAATTGATTTCTTCATCTAAGAAATGCATCATTAACCGAATATGATAAACATAGAGGGTACCAAATCTTCCTTCACAAGTGATAAATTTTTGCAAAATGAGCAACATATTCCTCCATTTATTCTTCAGTTCCGAGCTAGGAATACCTTTCTTAAAAATGGAAACATCCATACCTGGTGTTTTGAGTATTTGCCTCCATGCCTCATTATGAAATTCTCTATTTTTGAACCAGCGTTCTCCTTGTCTGGGTAATTTTGTTGCTTCTGCAATGAAATCCTCTGTAATAGTGAATTTAATATCTCCTATTTCGAACTCTGCTCCATTGAAGGACCGTGCAAATGTTTTGGTTACCTCTTTATGAAAACCATTAAATTTTTCCAAAAATTGTAACCACCGAGCCTGCTGTAGCATTTCTCTGATTTGTGGATAACCTTCCAAGTACTTGGTTCCAACTTGTTCGGATCTTACTATGAGACCCATAGCTTCCTTTCTCAACCTTAAAATTACTGCTCCTTTGCTCACGGTGAAAATGGCTGTTAAAGAGATGTTTTTACTCCAAAGATGTTTCCTCTGTTTTACAGACCGGAATGGCTAAGAATTGGCTACGGAAAGAAATGATATGGAGTGGTTATGAAATGAGTATAATGTGGTGAGGATGATTCACATGGATTAATGAGCTAATAGCTATCACGGAAGAAAAGACCGCGGAAAAATTCCCGTGTAAAATTCAAAATCATCACTAAATGCTTCGGGCTAGTGACGTGATTGACTTGGTCACTTCAGTACTTAACCATTAAGTTTTAAATGATGATTTGGAATGGCGGAGTGAAAGGGATTTTGTCCAAATTTTTTATGATAGGTTTGATAGGCATGATCAACATGACTAATTAAAATAACTTTTTGAATCATACATGACTTAACTATGCTAAAACTTTCATGATCTGTCACCATAATAATTTTATAACTTTTACCTTTGCCTTTCCTTTGATTTTTTTTTTGTGGTTTTGATATGCCTTGTCCCCCTTTGAAAATCATTGATCTTCAGTCCTCATAACTCCTTTGATTTTTCTTTTTGTCTTGGATATGCAGGATCAATTTGCTGCTAAATCAAGTGATTACTGGATAGTGCCTTCAGGATCTCAGGCTGCAGAATGTCTGACTGGCTGCAGAATGTTTGACTGGCTGCAGAATGTCTGACTGATTGCAGAATGTACCTATAGAAGTCATGAAACATGGAATGGAATGGTTTGAAGCATGAATGGAATGTTGTATGAAATGAATTAAAAATGGATAATAAAATATGGTGTAATGGAGTATGAGTGAAGTGAATAATGGAATGAAATGAATCACAATTATGAAGTGGAGTGAAGTATGGAAAGTGACCTGCAACTTATGATCTGTATTATTCATTTGCAGAAAGAAATCAATCTTAAAACTCTGAGATGGAAATGAGGTGGACCATGGAATGAAATGAATGAAGTATGGATGAATGAAATGAAATGGAGTATGGATGAATGGAGTGAAGTGGATATGAATGAATGGAGTGAAATGGATCATAAGTGGAATGTGAATCACTTATGATTTAATGATAGTTGCTTGCAAAAAAATAACAAACTTGAAAAGCTAAAGTGTCAGAAAGATTCTAATTTTCACTCTATCTTTTCTGTATAAACATGTTAATCAGTGATTAGTTTTCATGTTTATACTTTTTTTTTCTTTTTTTTTCTTTTTTCTTTTTTTTTCTTTTTTTTTGTTTAATGCTTTTGAATTCAGAAAATTCAACTAAGTTGATGAAGAAGAAAAATTCTTCTTCATTAACTTCACATCATTGTTTTCCTGAAATCTCTTGACAAATTCTTCTCTTGAAAGTGGCTTATGATACAGCTTCAATCTATGACCATTTACAAGAAACGTGACCTCTTCTTCATCTATTGTCCTAATTTTTATTGCTCCATTGTCAAAAAATTTCACAATTTCATATGGTCCAAGCCAATGTGTTTGGAATTTACCTTGAAAATCTTTGAACTTTGAATCAAACAAGAGAGCCCAGTCACCTTCTTTGAACTTCTTTTCCTTGATATACTTATCATGCCATCTAGTCCTTTGCTGCTGGACTATACTTGTTTTCTGAACTGCATCTTGTCTAATCTCATCCAATTCATTAATCTGCTCCAATCTGTGCTTTTGTGCCTCTGTTAGATCAATTCCTAGCTGAACTGCCATTTTGAAAGTTTGAATCTGGAACTCTATGGGAAACAAAACTTGCTTTCCATAAACAAGTTCATAAGGAGTATGGCTTGTTGTGCTCCTCCATGTAGTTCTATAGGCCCACAAGGCTTCAGGAAGCCTATCTACCCAATCTCTTCTATGCAAATGAATAGTCTTCGTTAGGATCCCTTCAATGACCTTATTAGTAGATTCCACTTGACCATTTGCTTGTGGATGATAGGGAGTAGATTTTCTGTGTCTGATTTTGTACCTCTCCATCATTTGTTCCACTAGCTTTGATGTAAATTGAGCTCCTTGATCTGTAACAATTTCCCTTGGGACACCAAAACAAGTAAAAATATCCTCAAAAAGAAAATTAACTACAGATGCTTCAGTAGTAGAAAGTAATGGCTTGGCCTCTACCCATTTGGTAACATAATCAGTGCAAACTAATATATATTTCTTTTGCCTTGATGGAGGACTAATAGGTCCTACAAAATCTAAAGCCCATTTTTCAAAAGGTTCAATATGTACCTGAGGCTACAATGGCATCTCACCTGAAGGAGAAGGTTTCCCTACCCTTTGGAAACTGTCAAACCTTTTGACATACTCTTTAGCATCTTTAAAAAGGGATGGCTAATATTATCCTAAATGAAGGATATTATAAGTTTTTCTTTTATCAGCAAAGTGTCCGCCACAAGGTTCATCATGACATGCTTTGAGGATCTCAGGCATCTCATCTTCCCGAACACATCTCCTAATGATAAAATCTGGACGTGTTTTGTATAACTCATTAGCAACCCATGAATATTTTTCACTGTCATAAATGATCTTTCTTTTGTCTCTTGCATTCATTATGGAAGGAAATTTCTCTGAAACCAAATAATTAGCAATATCAGAAAACCAAGGAGTCTGAGCAGAAATTTCAAAAACATATTCATCAGGGAATTGATCTTCAACTGGAGTATTGTCTTTGATGTTTTGGAGTCTAGATAGGAAATCGGATACTGTGTTTTGTTTTCCTGGCCTATCTAGAATGGTAATGTTGAATTCCTGTAAAAGCAATAACCATCTTATGACTCTGCCATTAGTAATTGATTTGTTCATTAGATATCTAATTGTAGAGTGATCTGTGTGAACAAAAGTTTCATGGCCTGTTATATAGTGTCTGAATTTGTTTATGGCATGAACAACAGCTAAAAACTCTTTTTCAGTTGCAGTATAGTTTAACTCTGAAGGAGTCAAATTTTTACTAGTATAGTAGATGGCATAAGGAATCAAGTCTTTTTGTCCCAACACTGCTCCTAGAGCTGTATCCGAGGCACTCGTTGAAATATGAAAAGGTAACTTCCAGTTAGTTCCCCTTAAAATAGGTGCTTCAAAGATTTTTGTTTTCAGGGTCTCAAAGGCTAACTGGCAATCAAGATTCCACTTGAATTCACAGTATTTGGTAATTAATTTGAAAAGTGGAGATGCTATCTTGGTGAAGTTTTCTATAAACGTTCGATAATATCCTGTAAATCCTAGAAAAATCCTAACATCTTTTTGACAACTTGGAATAGATAAGTTAGAGATGAATTCAACTTTTGACTCATCAACTCTAATCCCATCCCCTGAAATGTGATGTCCCAAAACAATTCCTTTAGTAAACATCATAAAACACTTTTCATGACTTGGTGAACTATTTGCTTCTTTACATCTCTTTAAGACTTTTTCCAAGTTTTTTAAGGCTTCTTCAAATGTGTTTCCATAAACTATGAAATCATCCATATATATCTCTACACAATCATGTATTAGATATGAAAATATTCCTAGTACTGCCCTTTGAAATGTTGCAGGTGCATTGCATAATCCAAATGGCAATACTCAGTAAGCATAGGTACCCCAAGGACAGGTAAATATGTTTTTGTCTTGATCTTCAAGTGCTACTTGGATTTGATTATAACCACTAAACCCATCTAGAAATGAAAAGTACTTTTTGCCAGCTAATGTATCTAACACCTGATCTATGAAAGGTAAGGGAAAATGATCTTTAAGAGTAGATTTGTTTAATTCCCGGTATTCAATACATACCCTCCATTTACCATTTTTATTTGGCACAATTACCAAAGGAGAAACCCACTGACTATATGAAATGGGATAGATGAAGTTAGCATTTAACAATTTCTGCAATTCTTCCTTAACAATCTCCCTAAGATTTGGATTCATCCGTCTCTGAGGTTGTTTGATTGGTTTACAATTTTCCTCTATGTAGATGTGATGAGTGCAAGTCTTGGGGCTTATCCCTTTCATATCAGTATAATCCCATGCATATGCATAAGAATGTCTCTGTAAGATCTTGACTAGCTCTTCTTGTTGAGATTTCTCTAGGTTCTTGTTTATGTTTAAAGTTTTTCCTGGAAATATCTCAATTGTAGAGCTGCCAAATTTATCCATGGAATAAAGAGACATCTGCCTTGATGATAAAAACTCAATGTTGGATTCTTCTTGAAATTTTTCATGCTTATATTCCGAAGAGGATTCAAATTTTTCTAAGGTATTCAAAATCTGGCTATCTTCACTAATTTCTGAAATTGTGAAGAGAGGTTGTAAGTCTTCTTCATCCTCTATCCATTGAGTATCATCTAACTCTGTAATTGTTCTCGCTGGAGGATACAAGGTAAATTTCTTGGTTGAACTACCATCAGAGATGTACATATCACCGGATCTACAACTAATGAAAGCATCAGTTGTAGCTAACCAAGGACTTCCTAATATAACAGGATGCCCTCCTAGATTATTCTTAGGAGTTAGGATCATAAAATCCACACAATATTCCCAAGAATATAGGGACACTGGAATGTATTCTATTACCCCATCAAGTTTGATCACAGATCTGTCTGCTAATTATAATAATGTGGGTGTAAAAAGAAGATTAGGAAGTTTCAGTTTATCCATGATTTGTCTACTCATAATATTGATTGCTACTCCTAAATCAATAAGTGTGTTTTGGATCTCAATTCCATTGATGTGGATTTTAACAACTGGTTTTCCTGGGTCTAGATACTTTGGAATAGCAATCTTACCCATCATGATATCTACTATTTTTCCTGCCATTTGAATTTCCTTTATCTCTCTTATTCTTTTTCTTGTTTTCTTCATGCTCAACTCCTTTATTGTCTTTGCTAAGATTGGAATTTCCTTTATATCTTGTAATAATGGTATCTTAATACAAAAATTTCTCAGCTCATCTAGGAAATCATAATTAGGCACCACAATTTTTTTTTCTACACCCTTATCAATTTGTAATCTTTCTGGAAAGGGAGGTGTAGAAGTGGATGTTGATGGCTGCTCTAATATAGGAGTTGAAATTATTGGTTCTTTTTGTTTTGATTTTTCAATGTTTGAGTCTTGGAAAGTTGTGTTCTCTTCAAGACTTTTATTTACCCGTAGAGAATCTTCCTCAGAATTGTCTTGCTCTTGTATGATTACAGAAGGTTTCTTCTTTTCAAGTATTCTTCCAGACCTAAGTTGAACATCACTAAGGTCTAAAGGAGTCATCAAATAAGTTGGAAACTGTTGGCCGTCTATCATGTATGTGTTCTAAGGATTTTTATTGTTGGGGTTTGGTATGGGTTGGGCAGGCAACTGATTTGTTTTCTGAGGAAATGGTAATGGAAGTGGTTGATTTTGATGTTGTGGATTTTGAGGATTTTGTTGAAAATTTTGTTGAGGAGGGAAGTGTGGATATGGTGGATAGGATGGTGGATATTGGTAATACTGAGAGTATCTTCCATAGGGATTTTGTGCTCCTTGCGCCCAAGTTTGTGATTGATTTTGAAATTTGGGCCAAGGTTGCTGCCAAGAATTCCAATTTGGTAGGGGTTGATTATACAACTGATCATGAAATCCTTGTGTTTGAGGTCCTTGACAAGGCCTCCTGGAGACAAAATTGAGAGATTATGTGGAACTTGTAGGAGTTTCTTCTTGAAAGACAGCTCTAAGACCAGGAAGTGAAGGACAACTCTTGGTCTCATGTTTTTATGAAAAAATTACACAGGTTTCCACTACTTTTGCATCCAAAGGGCACTCTCTCAAGGCATGTTTCTTTCTACATTTGGGACAAAATATTGCTAAGGCATCAGATTCAGCTTTTTGCTTGTTTTGTAACTTAAGGGTGTCTATTTGTTCACTAAGACTCCCCAAGATATCAGATTTGAATTCATCAAGCATATGTCCTATTTCTGCCCTACTTACTGTCCCAGAAGTAGACTTACTTGCCCTTGCAAGAGCAGGGTCTCTTGGTCCTTTTACAGTTTTAGATTTCCCTCTTGAAAGGTTGATACATAATTCAGCTATTTCAGGTAATGTAAGCTGAGATATATCCCCTTTTCCGATCATGTTAAGGATATCTAACCATTCATCCCTAATTGTCTTCAACAAGAGAGCTTTCAAGGTGTCTTGGTCTAAGTTTTCCATTTTTGCTCTTTTGATGTTGTACTGAAATCTCTCCAATAAATCTTCCAAATTTTCATCTTCTTTTTGTAACATTTTAAACACTTCCTCCTTATGGTTGACTGGCATATAGTAATCCAAATACCTCTCTAGAAATTCTTGTTTCATGTCTTCCCATGTCCTAATAGAACTGTTGATCAAACTCATAAACCACTTCAATGCTGCTCCTTTCAATGTTGAAGGAAATATTTTAAGTTTTTGAGCATCTTTTAAGTAGTCATCGGTTCTACATAGGACTTCAAATTCAAATAGGAAGGTTTCAGGATCTTCATTTTTAAGTCCATAAAAGTTTGGAAGGACAGAGGGTGAAATGTTTTTCATAGTTGTATTGGTTTCTTCATCTACTATAGGAAACCCAAAAGAGCTTCCCATTTCTCTTCTACCTCTTCCTCTGCCTCCTTCTCCTTCTGCACCTCTACCTCCTTCTCCTCTACCTCTACCTCTACCCCCTCCAAATAGTGTGTGTTCTCCATTAAATACTCCTCCTCCCCCTTCTTCTGCCATAGTTGATTCTTCTGTGGAAGTGGAAGAGTTTGTGCCTCTAGCAGGGATCCTTGAATCTTCTTCTAAGACAGGTTCAGTGGATGAAGTGGAAGGTCTTTCTAATGGAATATTTGATCTTAAGTCCTCTGAGAGTCTAGGATCAGTAAAGGATGGAATGTGGGTTTGAGTTGAAGGTGTGCTGGCTCTTGGTCTTGGTGAAACAAGTGGTGTTCTAGGAATCAATCTTCTACTTCTTATGAATCTACCCCTTGAGTCTCTTTCTCTATGCATGTCATTGTTTTTGGAAGGTAAGAAACAAAACTACCTAGTTTTCACTTCCCCGGCAACGGGGCCAAAATGTGTGCTCGACTTAGTGTTCCTAAATTTGAGGTCATAAATTGTCGACAAGACGATGGCCCCATTGAAGTAAGGAATCACTATATGTGCCTAAAGTGCCATAGTGACAAAATTAAACTAGAGTGACATCTACCTCCGGAGTATTTCAACTAAACTAAAATGAAACTAATTCTATGAAATGTTTCAGCTCTGTCTCATTCGGAGTTAGTGGTTTTTTTGGAATAATTTATAGAACAGGACTGGCTGCAACATGTTATGTAAATGAGCATAAAAGAATAAAATTCAACAAAACAAAAAAGCTCCTACCACGGCTATGTCTCACCCCGAGTTAGTGATATTTTGGAAGAGTTCGTAAGAACAAGACTAGGTTGTAGAACAAGCTTGATGTAATTGAAAACAAAATCATAAAGTTCGGAGAAATGCAACCTAACTCCTAAATACTACAGTTATATCTCATTCAGTATTAGTGATATCTTGGAATAATTCGTAAGAGCAAGACTAATCTGTAGCATCCAATGCAAATGAGTATAAAAACACAAAGTTCAGAAAATTGATTAAACTAGGAATGAAACAAGGCTAAGTTACTTATCTAAACCATATGAACAAAGCTTCTCAGGTAGCAGGGGCCCTCTACCACTGGATTAGCACGCAAATCTACTCAAGATTGACTTATCTCTTGCAATAAGTGATGCTTCTTTCATTAAAGGAGAAATTCTTCGAAAAACAGAGTATTACGGTCTTCTGAGATCTAGCAACAAAACAAAATCTAACTAACTGTCTCTTGGTCTCCCGAGCCATACTTATAAAAAAATTACATAACTTTCTTTGAGATAACATAGGGATAAGTGTCTTTCCAAATTAAAATCAAATTAGGACTCTAGTGAAAGCCTCGTATTCTGCTTAAGGACATCTGTACAGTCCTTGTCCTAGTAGGAATCTACTTCCTATTTTTTATCTCTTCCACGTGCATAACCACCTGTAGACTCGAGCTCAGACTTCATGGAGAGCAAGAAATGATGGGGGAGTGATGTGGAATATGACCATATGCATTTTTTCCTTGAGGTGACACCTGGAACCTGCGTGAACATGAGGATAGTTGCGGAATAGGCAACTGGCTACAGAATGAATGTGTTCTGTAGCCGAGTCTAGTCAATAATTACTACAACAACAAAATCATAAAAACATAGCAAGTTAGTCATTATATACATTCTTAAAGTAATCCTAATCAATCCTATTGATCATTTAAGCCTGTAATTGATGAGGGACAAAGGAAATGAAGTGAAATGTGGTGGAAAAGAAGGATATCTTTGGGGCTCAACAATATATACAAGATTTCATTGATCACTCGAGATTCTTCATTTGTTGGAGTTTCTATTCCCATCATATTATCAACAAGTTTTTGATGGGATAGAGGGAGATCCTCTCCAAAAATTTGCAGTACTTTAATTCTTATTTCACTAGAGCTGCTTTGAATGATTTTCCCAACCCTTCTATTGCCAAGATAAATAGGAAAGGGGATAGTGGACCATCTTGTTGGATTCCATGAGTAGAATAGAAGGGGGAAAAGGGAAATGCATTTACCAGTATCGAGAATGATGCTAAAGTTATGAGGTTATATACCAATAGATCCATTCCTATGTGAAACGAAATGATTGAAGGTTGAAACATAGAAAACACTAATTCAATTTGTCATAAGATTTTAGGAGTTCTAATTCAATCAACATTCCAAGTTTCTTTGTGATTTCCAGGAAGTGAATTGCTTCATTGGAAACCACGATACTATCCTGGATTTTATGACCCTCTATAAAACTTGTCTACTCTAGGGATAAATTTTGGGGAGGAAAGGTTTTCGTCTATTAGCTATTATTTTTGTTATTATTTTTTATACAACATTACAAATGGAGATAGGTTGGAAGCCATCAAGTTCTTCCACCTTCTCTTTTATGGGAACCAAAGTAAGGAATGTGGCATCTAGATCCATAAGGATAGTTCAAGGTTGTTTGGGTTCTTACACATCTTGCCATAAATAATTGTCAATGATTGGCCAATGGATCCAAAAAAAAAAATAGAAATAAAATCCATTCGATCCAAGAGCTTAGTTGGAAGGCCATGCCTTGATCATGGCTTCTACCTCCTCATAGGAAATTTTCTAAAGCAAAACATCATTTTGATACGAGGTGATGACGAAGGGATATTTTGTTGCATCTACTTGGTTCTATCAATTTTTGTCCTTTCAAAGAGGATTTTTTTAAAGAAGACAGATAATTCCATTGAAATTTCTTGATGGGTCTCAATTTTTATCCCTTCTAGGTCGAACAGTGATGTTATTCTATTATTTTTTCAATGTTGGAGCATTGGTTTGTGGAATAGGGTTGTATTTCTCTCCCCTTCTTTCAACCACTAGATACGGGATTTTTTTTTCCAAAGGATCTCTTTTTTCTTTCTTCGTTCTTCCAAATCACTTGATGTTTATGCCTCTACTTTAATTAGAATCTCATACCTATCTTGAAAAATTACCTCATGTTGTATCTCTACCATTTTTTGTTCTAGTTAACTTTTCTTCTCTAGAATATTACCAAATTGGTATTTATTACATCCTTTCATCCTCGATTTCATATGTTTTTATTTCTCATGGAGAATGAACATTTTCATTTTCGATCCCACCATACCTCTTAACTCAACCCAACACTCTTGTATGTTCTTTTGTAAATATGGATTACATGCCTCGAATCTCTCAAACCTAAAAGTTTGATTATGTAGGCAATTTTTTAGATATATGTCAAGGAATATAGGCCAATGGTTTGAGCCATGCCTCAGGAGGATGATTCATTCCATGAAAAGATCCCAATTCAAAATATTTTCAAAGATGAAAAAAGGTCTAGTTTTAAAGATACTTGTTGTTTCCCCCCTCAACAGTTGTTCCATGTGTGCACTCCACTCATTGTATTAGTTTCTATGAGTTGATTCAATTAAATTATGTAACGCCCCTCCCCACATTTACCCAATTTCACCTAACTACCAAGATAAACAAGAGATGAAGAGTTACTATGACTAATCAGAGGCTCAGTATTTTAGCTCAAAAATTAAATTTCTCAAAATTTAATGAAAATAGAATGACATCAACCGGCTCGTCACAAGGAATCCAACGCAACTTGTTTCGTTGAAAACCGATTTCGTATGAGGAAGTTATGTCCTATTGATCACCGTTCAGAACAAGCAAATTTTTATAAAAAATAATTGCAGAACAGGTAGAGGCTGATGACATGGCAGCCCAATCAGCATTCGAGGAATCTTCTTCAGTTTTTTTTCTAATGGGACTGTGACAAGTGTCACTACGGGATTCGCTAGTTTTGTTTGTGAAGGTAAAATTTGTCCAATGACCTCCTAAAGTTGAATTTGGGTTTATGATATTATGTGCTGGAAATTTTTTTTTTTTTAATTAATTAAGGTTTATATATATATATATATATATATATATATATATATATATATATATATATATATATATATATATATAATTTCATTTTAAATAAAACCTTAATTAATTTTAATTAACATATCAAATCCGCATATATATTTTATAAACCCATAGTTATAATACGGTGGCATTGTTATTTACACTATGCCTAAGGTTGAATGGTGCATACATTGAAAATGGCATATTATAAGGTTTCATTGGTACATATATCATATGGCGGATTTAATGTGGGCGCAATGTTAAAGTTCCAATGGTGGTGTATTAAACATAACCTATGGTCGGATTTCAAAGGGTTTTTAAAATGTGTTTTAAAACAATGTAGCAGGTGTCGAGGTCAGGGTTCGACCTCATGACCTCCCCCCAGAAATTGCGTGCCTCCACCATTGGTCCATGGGCCCTGTACATTGAAAAGTGTTACACCGAAATGATATTTGAGGTCTATGTAGGTTCCAATGGTAGAAGGAAGGGGCCAGCCCGTGGTCCAACCCTCCTCCACGTGACTCAGGGATATGACCAGCTCCAAAACTCAACCAGTAAGCATGATTAATGTGTCCTTATCCACCAGTTAACTACGAATTAACAACTAATAAATATTTCTCCTAATTAGCAGCACTTTTAGTGTATTTCTATTTTTGGCAGATTCCACCAAATTTTTCGAAGCTGTCTGGAGTTTTTCCATATTTGGAGGAGAAATTGGGGGAAAGTTTTTTTTGCCATAATTGAGTCAATTTATGACCAAAGTGAGCTTATAAAGAGTAATTCTTGGCTAATTGGCATGCTATGAACACATTGGAATGGGTTACAGAGGCATAGGAGGCCATCTACAAAGTTTTTGGTTGCCTTGAAGAAATTTGAAGACTAGGGCCAACAAGAGGGAAAGTCATGCCTAGAGCATCTGGTAACCAAATTGAGTAAATAAATAGTCATTTCTAGTATATTTAGACATTTTTAACTCATTGGAATAGGTTCCAAGAGAATTTTATGCATTTAAATAGAAATTTGAGCACAATGGAGCTGATATATAGGCCCAAGCTATGAAGCTGGACCAAGGAGATGTAGCCTAGGAGGGGTGAACTCCTTCATCAAAACCTTGTTTTAATGGATCAGTTGTTATGGTTTGTTGTTATTTATGTTTCTGATGTCCATCCATTTAAATTCAGTATTTATGCTTTCAAATTCACTCATAAAATTCAGTTTTAATTACCTCTTTGACACACATAAGCAACAAGGGAACCTGTACATCAAGCATAATATCAGTAAATAAGTTTTATATCTGAAAATGAAATAAGCACAGCAAAAATAACATTCAAATTCAAATCAATGACATGACTCAACCTCCAAGCTCCAGTGATGGAAGTGGGGTTGACAAACTAACAACATACAACATCCATCAAGGCTACAGGACACTTAGGGGCCAAAGGACCACCCAGGTGACCAAAACCTGAGCTAGGGCTCTTTTCCACTGCCATAATCCCAAAGCCTCATGCACGACAAGGTATGGGTGCACTTATAGGCCTCCAAAAACATGCACAACATTGCCTTTGTGTGGTTATATCCCAACATCTCTAGTTCATAGGGTGTGGTCCCAAGATCCGAGCCACTTTTTGAGGTCAGCCTCCAAACCACTACCCAGAACTGCCTATAACTTCTCATAATTATAAATGACCTAATGAAAAATATTTTCATACAAGACTTGAACAATAACTGACCTAGGAAATGCCAAGTCCATAACAGACATTTTGTCAAAAATATGAAAATCGTGTAAGCTACATGTCATGAATGCATATCTAATCATATTAGTCTGAGATTCACCTAAAAATCACTAAGAAGTCTTTATGCCCTCTCCACATAGTTGCAACAACACTTATTATTCCATACATTCATTAACCAATCAGTAACTAAATAATTCATGACAAGAACCATAGATGGTACACATCATATAACCAGCATATAACCAAAAAATAACCAACATAGTAACCATGGAAAATTAGTCATACTATCACCAACATAACCAATACAAGTATACATGAATCATACCACTCGACCATAGATTGGGTTGAATCAAATATCTCTTTCATCCAATCATCCTCGCGCCATATTCCAAGAATGAATGTGGGATCTCATAAAATAAACCAAAGAAAATCCAAACCAAGGCTTCTAGAGGCCAAACCGCTTCAACCCTCAACCATAGTGATTCCACATCTATGGTTGAACATCACTAACACCAAGTAGATTGGTCTCTACCCAAGTTTTCCAAGGCTCCAGGAACTAGTAACTCAACCCACAAAATTCCAGGGATCCATAGAATTTGTCCAACCCAAGTCTAGGGAATATTAACTCACCTTCCTTATCTCCTATTTTCCTTTATTTTCATAAATAAATGCCAAATTTTGTCTCTTTGTATTTTCCAATTTCCTTAGCCATAAATAAACCGAAAGTGATCCACACTATAATATATTCCCACCATTTAGTTTAGAATGCATGTCCCATGACCTTGGCATTTTTTTTAACATGGAAAATCAACCAGGGGTTGTTACATATTGCTTCTCATAACAGAGGCACCTCCACCTCCAATCTTTGTATGTCACCCTATTTCTCATCAAGGGATCTAATTAAATTTAAATCACCATTGCTTATTTATAATGTTGAGAAATAGAGTCTTGTCCTTAGAAACATTTGGACCGTAAACATTGGAAATGGAGCCAAAATCCCCTATTCTAGTGGTCTGAAATTTAATTGCAAGAATACGATAGGAGGTAAACATATTTGTAACCCTAATGTCTTGTTCATACCAAATTATAGTTAATCCTCCTGAATTTCCTTACACGTCAATCACCACTGCTTGACATTTTTTCCCCATTTATTGATTATGTTGTTCAAAGCCTCGGTGGTAATTTATGTTTCTTGAATCAACATGTTTGAAGGGTATTTAGCCTTCCATTTTCTTTCAATAGCTTTTTTTTTCCTTTATAGAAGATTCCCCATATATTCCATGATATGTTTTTCACGATTAGGGTTCACTAGCTCCACAAAGTGCCTCCATGATGACCTTGACTCATCCCAAATCAACTAACATACCACCTAATTTATCTAGAAGTTGTAAATTTCTGTTGTGGCATTTTTTTTCTCATATTGGTGTGACTTATTAGGTTCTTTCAATGGGTGTATTTGGACTTCAAGTATCTCATTGTTGGTTGTGCCTAAATTTCCTTTAGAGACATCGTGCGAGTACTTCAAATATGATCTTCCTAGGAGGTGAACCTGATGTTCTAGGAGTGAGAATAGATCTTTTCCTTTCTAGACCTTGGAAATTTCTGAAAAATTCAGCAAATATAAGTCCATATCCTCTTCTCGGTCATTATGGCATGGGTGAAGATGAGAATTTATTGGCAATAGAATATCCAAATCTTGGGAAGGGTTTGTCTTGTCTTTCATCTCAAATTTCAGAGGGAGATTTCCTACTTGGGAGTTAGAGGTTTCCAAAGAGGCCATCGCCTCATACCAATTTGTCCCCACTAATTTTCCTTTTGAAGTTTTTTTTTACTACGGGGGATTTTTATGGTTGTTGAATTTTTTTTCAACTATAGTAAAACCATGCTTGTCCTGAGCTATGAAATCTTATGATTTTTCATTCGTGACCACTAAAGGAAAATCTTGTTATAAGTGGCCATATTCATGGCACCGATGATATCTAAAATTATATGCTCATAATCAAGCATATGTTTCCATAACTCATCCTAGTAGTAGATGCCAATTAACTCTGAGAGTGGTTCTAAAATGTGCATTTACACACATATTCGGATGTAGGATATGTATATATATTTCCTTGTCGCTTATGATATTTTAACAAAATATCCCAAGGAATTACTAATTCTAGCAAGGTTTTCTTCATTCCAAAACTCTTGTGGAAGCGATTACATACTAATCCATACTGGGGAGGCCATGAAATCATCCTTATATTAACAAAATTATCAATCCAAAATTGTAGGTACATTACAGGTGAATTAAAAAAGTATGGCCCATTCTCGAATACTCAATTCTAATCCTCTAATTTGGTGAAAATAACTATGAAGAATCCATTGGCTCCCTATTCAATCTTGATATGTCCCTTAGGCTTACTTTTATTGTTAACCTAAGTGGACAAGGATTTTTATAATGGAAATATGCCTAAAAACTTCCCAACAAGCATGTGATCCCTCGTATTCTACACATATTCACCAATTCAATTTGAAAAAATCTCATATTTTAGGTCTATAATAGCCTTGGGAAGCACACTTCTTGGTTTTCATTTTCCTTTATGAGCTCCCAGTTGGATTTTTTCTTACTATACACCGCCTAAATTTTGGCTTGAGGAGTTAGGGTTGGATGTTGGATATTGATTTAGATATTTATCCCCTAAAAAAATCTTGTTGTAGGAGGGAGTACCACTCCCTCCACTATCATTCACCATAAGAAGGGCGGTGGAAAAGGTGAAAATTTGCTTACGCAATTAGGGTTTTTCATAAGCATAAAATAGAAATATTAGTTATAATATCTAAGGGTTACAATAAGGATAATTTCAATATTATTGATTCTCCTTATTTTTGCAATAAATTTTTCATATAACGAATGGAGAAAAATCACTCAGAAAAAATATCGCAATAAAACATTTTTAGGGATTTGAAACATTTATCTTTTTATTATTTTTCTATAAAAACATAATGGTTATTATATAAACTAAAAGAGGAAAGTGGAGCTATATTATACAAATATCATAAACACCATCAACTATTAAATTGATACTAGTGGGTTTCTTGAAGAAGGAGATGATGATATTAATAGTGCACCGACATAGATTCTTCCTTGTGGTTGTGTTTGAAATGTCTTGTTACTTCTTCATGTGAGGGAAGCATTGCAACAATGTAACATAATATTGAATAATATTTCATTCCAATAAAATAATAGTGTAGAGTCTCATGAATCCATTTTGTGTGATTTTGATGTAACAATAAGGTCATCATAGTAATAACTCTACATTGATCTTGTTACTACAATGGTGCTATATTGCTGAAATTTTACAACCTTTTAGGGTTGGTCATTGTTCAAGGCCCTTATAGCATTGGGGAGCCTATATTGGCTTAACCATTGCAATGTATTTTTTTCTAATGTAATTTTCATCCTATTTTAACACTGTGCTATACCAACCACCCAATGGATCATTGCTTGGAATCCATTTTTTTATAGAAAATAATATCGTAAGACTTGGTTATATATTTGCAAATGAAATTATGTCAAACCAACATAGTTTGAAAGAGTTTAAACGTGGTTTTCTTATTTATATGCCACTTCATTGCCAACAATATATTATACCAACCACTCACTAGATCATTTTATAGTATCCATTCATTTCGTAAAAAAATAAAATAAAAAATATTAAAAAAAATGTTAGAATTGGTGGTAGATTTGTAAATTAAATTATGCTAAACTAACAAATATTGAAAGAATTGAAATGATATGGTATTTTTGGGCCATTTTCTCTAAACATGCATAATTAAATCTTACTAAAATGGATTTGTACACATAGACCAAAAGTTGTTTAGTTTTTTTGTGTGCAAGATATATCTCCTACAATATCGTATGTATTATAGCTTCAAAACAACATAATTAATCCTTCAATATACTATGTATTAAATTAATGATCAAACAATATAAAAGGTGTGGTTGGACGAGATGGAAGATGAACTATTAATTAATAAAGACGGTTGAAACTTAGAAGGAAGTAGAAATATTTCTCAAACATATCGTAAGTATGTGCAATGCATTCTCTTCATTAGACTTGAGGCTGAAAATCATGATGAATCTAACAATTCCTACTAATTATTAATGAAGTTGTACTTAAAATTATTATTATTGATGAATTTGTGTTGAAAGATCCAGTTAGTAGTGAGCATTAATAAGATATCATCAACTCTTAGGGCATGCCTTATTTTTACATGTGTTTTGCAGATATTACCTTGTGCTTTGGAGGAAATTATATATCTCTCTTTGAACTAGAATTTTCAATAAAATGATATATCCACATAGGTCAAACATCTTAAGGAATTTTCTCACACAAATAGATCAAAAATTAGCGCACCGATGTATAACATGGTTAAAACCTTGAAAGAAGGACACAATACATGGTCTTAGCTAACGTGGCCATTGGAGGTAATATTACACTACAAAAATAAAATAATTGGCGTATGAAGTCTCACAATTGATCATCATCAAATGTCCCTCCATGCTCTTTGAATAGATATCATGGACCAATCAGGTGTTAAGTCATGGATCAAGTTTCATTAGTATTAAGGAGAAGATGAACTATCGTATTACTTTATGTTTAGAACATAATCACAATCGTTGGATTAGATGGTTAAAAAATCGCACTGAGAAACTCACTTTACTTAATGACACATTAGACCAAGTTGAACTTATATAACTCCTACGTGTCTAAATAGCCTAACAGCCCACCTTAATAAAAAATTATGATAGGATTAAAGGACATAATAATGTGACACAATAGGAGAATAATAAGGCATTAAAGCGTAAAGTCCCTTGAAAACATGGATTTTATAAGGGTTTTTTGTGAAAATGTTTGTAGCTTGATCATTTGCAGGGCAATCGAGCACTTTGAGAACATGATCTTGAAGAATCCTTTTAATGAAATGTAATTATATTTCAATTTTTTTGTTGTGTTAATGTTGAATCAAACTTTGACAAGTGGAATGGCACTCTAGTTGTTGCAATACAATGTGGTTAGATGGTACTATTGTAATCCAAACTTTGAAAGGATGTATCAAATCCATGAGGTGTTGGGTGTGTGTTATATCTTTCCATGACTAGAAGCAAGTGCAAAGAAAGGGCTAAGAGGTGGCCAGTAAACACCCTATGATTGCGTTGGGCGCAGCAGGCATGTCACAGGGGGGGCCCAAGCCCCCTGTACGGGGTCGAGGCAGCGCCCTAGGAAAAAAAAATTGGACCCTATATTAGGTGGGTGGACCCACCTATGGTTTTGTGCATGGGTTTGCACATGGCTTTGGGCATGATGGTTTTCTGCTCATGATATTTTCTAGATCTGATCAAGGGAGCTACGGTTATGTTATAATCCAGGGTTAGTGGATTGGGGTTTATGAATGCTTCGGAATGTATATATATGTGTTGTCACATTGAAAGGAATATAATGAAAAAATCAAGCTGGTAGTCATGGTTTGGGATCCAAGGGAAAATATATGTGTATAATTGTTTTAGTTTTAGCTCACACTATTGTTTATTTTTAGTTTTTGAGAATTTTTTTGAAGATAATTTTTGTACAGGGTTAAAACCTGCATTTGGTATCAGAGTAAGTTTCGGCTTCAAGGGGACACCTTTGCTGCTGAGGGGTTTTTTTCTTAGGCCTGTGGTAGACCCTATTCATTGGGATATCTGTGGGATCAATTCTTACGATGAAAGAAGATGGTGAGAAGTGGAAAGATAGAGATCAAGAAATTTAATGGTCAGATTTTTGAGTTGTGGAAGCTCAAGATGGAGGATATGCTGGTGGATAAAGATCAGTGGATCCCGGTAGATCCGGGTACTAAACCAATGGAAATGTCATATGAAGATTGGGCAAAGTTGGATTGGAAGGCAAAGAGCACAATACGGTTATGTATCTCATATTCGGTATTGTTGAATGTATCTGGGGAAGCTAAGGCAAAGGCTTTGTGGGACAAGTTAAGTACTTTGTACCAATCTAAGTCTCTGGTGAATAAATTGTTCCTACGGAAAAATTTGTATAACTTGAGAATGAAGGATGGAGACTCAGTGACAGAGCATATGAATTCCTTCAATACTGTGGTAAGTCATTTTTCATCTGTTGATATTAAAATATCAGATGAATATAAGTGCATCAACTTTTTTGTATTCTCTACCAAATTTGTGGGATAATCTAGTTGTTTCAATAGGTAGCAATAAAAATACCTTGAATTTTGATGAAATAGTCTCAGCCTTGTTATCAAAGGAAATGAGACGAAAAAATATGGAGGGCCAAAATGGAGATGCCTTGTCTATATTAGGATGGTCCCAAAATAGAAACAAAAATAATTTCTCTAGTGGGAGATCTAAATCTCCAGGAAAGACTGTAAAGGTGTGCTGGAAATGCGGAAAGGAAGGGCACTTCAAAAAGGACTACAAATCTAAAGCTCCTGAGAAAGGAAAGGGATATTATGATGCTTCTGCTGCAGAGGTGAAAACCACCTCAGATGAAGGTGGGTATGTGTATTTAGATTCTTCTTCAAATACACATGTAGATCATGAGGCATGGTTGATTGAATCAGGTGCATCCTTTCACTTCCCTCACAATAGGGAGTGGTTATGTGAGTATGAGAAGTATGATGGTGGTGATGTCTTCTCAGGGGATGATAGGAAGCCCATAATCATCGAACACAAAAAAAAAAGTTGAAGCTGCAAGGTGGAAGGATTAGAACACTTCTTGGTGTTCTGAATATTCCTGCATTGGCGAGAAATCCGATTTCTGTAAGCAATATGGATGATGCAAGTATAAAAATAGTGTTCGATAAATATACCTACAAGATGGTTTTGGGAGTACTAGTATTGATGTGGGGAGTTTTGATTGGAAATTTATACAAGCTTATAGGTAGGTGTTATTGATAGGTGCAATAGTTCTATGGTTCCTGAAAGTGGAGTAGAAATCCTAGCGGTCTCTGGAGAAAATACCATGCTATGTCATCAAAGGCTTGGAAATATTGGAGATAAGGGCCTTAAAATACTCCATGGTAATGGTATGGTAGAAATTATGTCTAATTTCTCTCTGGATTTCAAGTTTTGTGAACATTTTTTATATGGGAAGCAGAATCGGGTGAGTTTCCCTTTTGGTGCTAAGAGGGCGAACAAAATATTAGAGCTTGTGCATAGTGATGTGTTTGGACCTGTGTCGGTTCCATAAATAGGTAATTTTGTGTACTATGTGTCATTTATAGATTACTTCTCAAGGAATACATGGATATATTTCCTGAGGAAGAAATCTAAATTCTTTAAAATATTTAAATAATTTAAGGCTCTGATGGAAAACTAGACAGAGAAGAAGATAAAGGTGTTGAGGACAGATAATGGAGGAGAATTATGCAAGAAGGAATTTGAAGAGTTATATAAGAAGTTTGGTATAACACGGAAGAAGACTACCCCATACACACCTCAGCAAAACAGAGTTGCAGAAAGAATGAACAGGACTTTGATGGAAAAGGAAAGAAGCATGCTCAGTGGTATTGGGTTAGGACAGGAATTATGGGCAGAGGCAGTGGAGACTACATGCTACCTAGTTAATAGATCACCTTCATAAGCATTGGAAGATAAGACTCCACATGAGGTATGTACTGGTAATAAACCCTCTCTTTCACATGTAAGGGTATTTGGATGTGATGCATATGTACACTTTCCCAAAGAGAAAAAGTCCAAGTTGGATAATAAATATGAAAGGTGCATCTTTATTGGGTATAAGGATGGTTTAAAAGGTTATAAGCTTTTGAACCCAGAAACAAGGAAGGTTGTGTACAGTCAAAATGTGGTTTTTAGAGAGGTGAAATATGTTGTTAAACATGAAGTCCTACCAAAGGAACCTGAGAAGATATAGTTTTCACTAAAGGAGGAAGAATCAGACTCTACAGCAGAACAATATTCAGAAGAGGAAGAGCCACAAACTTCAAATGTGAGAAGATAAGTTTAGGAAAGAAGGTAGCCAAAAAGGTATAGTCCATCTGCTTTATGTTAACAAATTTCTTTATCTATCAATGATGATGATTCCATAACTATTAGGGAGGCAGTGGATTCATAGGATGGAAAACTCTAGAAGGAGTCCATGGTTGATGAAATGGCATCCTTGCACAAAAATGAGGCATGGGATTTGGTGGAGTTGCCGGATGGAAGGAAGCCCATTGGGAGAAAATGGGTGTTTAAGAATAAAATGAATGCAAAAGGAAAGCTGGAGAAATACAAATCTTGGTTGGTAGAAAAAGGTTATTCCCAGGTGTCGGGAATTTATTTTGGTGATATTTTTTCTCATCTTGCCATGGTTACTTCTATTATATTACTTTTATCTGTTGTTTTTGCATTTGATTTGAGGTAGAAAGGATGTATGTGAAGACATCATTTCTTCACGGGGATCTAGAATAGATCTACATGAAGCAACCTGACGGCTTTGTGGTGAAGGGTAAGGAAGAAATTGTATGCAGGTTAAAAAAAAAAAATTGGATGGGTTAAAACAGTCACCAATGATGTGGTATCAGAAATTTGATACATATATATAGGGAGTTTGCTTCACCAGAAGCAAAGAGGATCACTGTGTGTATTTTAAATTAATTGGTGACCATGTTATTTATTTGGTCTTGTATGTGGATGATATGTTGCTGGTTGGAAATGACAAAGAAATTATCCATGATTTGAAGACCTAATTGTTCTCCAATTTGACCTGAAGGATATTGGTGATGCAAACTATATTTTGGGCATGAAAATTAAATGAGATCGGGCAAAGAGGAAGCTCTGGTTAAACCAAAGGAAGTATGTCCAGACAATATTGCAGAGGTTAAATATGCAGGATAGTAAACCAATGAAGGTTCCTATTCCTGTAGGTGTAAATTTATCTGTTGAAAAGTGTCCCGAGACACAAGAATAAGGAGAGGACATGTATCATGTTCCATATGAAAGTGAAGTGGGTAGCCTCATGTATGCAATGGTCTATACTAGACTGGAAATTTCACATGGAGTGGGAGTATTGAATAGCTTTATGTCAAAACCTGGGAAGGAGCATTGGACAGTAGTGAAGCAGGTTTTCAGATATTTTCATGGCACTAGTGATTATGGTTTGTGATAGCAAGGAAGACTAGGATTGGACAGAGTTTTGAAAATTCATGGCTTTGTTGATGCAGACTGGGCTGGAGATCTGGATCAAAGAAGATCTAAAAGTCGATATGTTTTTAGCCTATTTTGAGGTGCAGTTAGTTGGATGAGTAAAAGACAGTATGTAGTGGCTCTGTCAACTATAGAGGCAGAATACATGGCAGCCACTCACGCAAGAAATGAAGCAGTTTGGTTGCAAAGATTGTGTTCAAGTATGGGGGTTGGTGCAGCAAGCTATAAGGATAGACTGTGACAGGAAAAGTGTAATTTTCTTGGCTAAGAATTCTACTTAGCATTCAAATACAAAGCACATTGATGTTCAATATCACTTTGTGAGAGATATGGTTGAGGATAAAAAGGTGTTGTTAGTAAAGGTGGAAAATTTGAAGAATGTAGTGGATGCATTGAAGAATTTTGTGAGCACTGAGAAGTTATCTTGGTGTAGAGGAACAATGGGTGTTGTAGGGTTGGACCAATGACTAAGCTCTCTCGTGCCCCCCTATGGAAATAAAACAACAAGTGGGATAATGTTGGGTGTGTATTATATTCTTTCCATGATTAGAAACAATTTTGGAGTGGGGAGTAAGAGGGGGGTGGAATCTCCCCTTCACTTGCACCGGGCATAGCAGGGGGGTCACAAGGGGGGCACACCCCCCCTACACGAGGTATGAGGCAGCACCCCAGGAAAAAAAAAATGGACCCTATATTAGGTGGGAAGACCCACCAATGGTTTTGTGCATGGGTTTGCACATAGTTTTGGGCGTGATGGTTTTCTTCTCATGGTATTTTGTAGATCCAGCCAAGGGAATTACGGTTATGTTCTAATCTAGGGTTAATGGATTAGGGTTTATGAAAGCTTTGACATGTATATATATGTGTGTTGTAACATTAAAAGGAACATAATGAAAAAATCAAGCTAATAGTCTTGGTTTGGGATCTAGGGGAAAATTTGTGTATATATTTTTATGTTTTATGCTCTTGCTATTGTTTATTTTTTGTTTTTAAATATTCGTTTGAAGATCATTTTTGTACAGGTTTAAAACCTACACTAGACCTCTTGACTTGCACTAATTGCTACTAAATACTTTTCTTATAGTAAATAATATAAAGGGCGCATTGCTTCTTAAAATCCCATGTGACAAGTCCAAAACCATTACTAAAAACACAATCTAGAGTATAATTCCTACCATTATGGTTGTCATCCCAATCATATTTAGTGAAACAAACCACCAAAGAGGTACCACTTGAACTAGAATGTATCTTAAATTAAAGTATAGCCTAGATATATCAAAACACCCTCTTTGTTTCTTTAAAAATAGTTTCACAACATGTCTAAATATAATGGGAAACAAACCAACCAATAAATTAATTTTAGAATGGGTATGAGTCAAAGATGAAAGGCAAACAACTAAATGATGGTACAAAGTGGCATCTACTTTGGGTGTGATATAGGTGGTAGAAAGTATGGCTCTACACTAAAAGGGGTATAGGGCTATTTTACATATTTCGTGTGAAAGTGGTGAAGAAGCTTAGGCTAGGGAATGGAAATTCCTCCCTTAGTTTGTAAGACTTTGAGGCTAAGAAAATAATGCAATTTTCCAAAGTATATCATTTAATATTTCTTCTTAAGATTGAATTTCATGTGTTAAAAGGTTTGAGGTCATTACCAATGAATATAAGATCATCAACATAGAGAAAAAGTATTATGAGATGGTCACTTTGTTTCTTGGTATATACAGTGGGGTCAAAATGACATATATAAAAGTTGTTGTCAAGAATAAATATTTCAATTTTAGTATACCAAGCTCTAGGAGCTTTAATAAGGTCACAAAGAGATTTCTTAAGGAAACAAACATGACTAGAGTCATTTAGAATATGGTCATTCCATGTAAATTTATTTTTTTAAATCCCCATATAAGAAGGTAGATTTACATCCATTTGATAGACCTCCCATTTAAATGAATCTACAAGGGTTAAATCAAGGCAGATGGAATTCATTTTGGCTTGAATCTAATTTTTTTTACCAAACATAGTTTTCAACATTTTCTAAGTTGCATTTCCAACCTTTTCTAAGTTTTATATAATTTTGTTTACCATAGAATCACTTTAATTATTTAATGTCAAGGTGAAGATACTTCTATTTGTAAGGTGACTTAGTGAAGTTTGTTACCTTAAAATAACTTCTTCATATAATATTTTCATGAGTAGTTAAAACTAGTAAGTAAGATTCATGTGGAATAGTCATATTTCAATATGCAGATAGGATGACTTCAAACTAAAACTCATAAACTAATTATTTATATGGGGAAGGCCTTTAAAAAAAAACAACATTGAAAATGGACTTAGAAGAAAAGGCATAAAAAATAACCAATGTGCCACATCACAGGGGGAGGTTAGCCCATGGTGATATGTGTAAAATGAATTTGTCGAGTTGTATGTGTTGGTGTCTAAGCGTGAATAAACTATTCATCCCTTTTTCCACATTAATTTATCAATTTGGGTGTGTACATTATTTCAAGGTAACACACAAGGTATATGCAGTAGAAATGGCACAATCCAATATTAATCACAGATTTAACAACTAAAATAAACAAGAACCACTATGACAGTAATTAAAGATAAATTGCAGAGTTACAAAAGCATTCATAGCAATTGAAGAAACATACCATAACAACAGTTAAAAATACTCAAACAGAAATGCGAGAACAACACACAAAAATGATGCAGCACCTGATCAGAAGAGTGGGCCCAACTATCTGACCGAGGATGTGATAGATTCACATCTTACAGGTAGAACAGAAAAATGGCTTGCATTCAATTAATTAAAAATATTTTGTAAAAAAATTGATCTCTTTCATGCTAACCCGATTCACAACCCTAAGACCCTTCTTATACAATTGTTCAGAAAATCGTCTCCCCAATCTGATAACTAATATCTACAAATATATAATTGTTACAATGGCCAAACTATTTGCTGAGAGAAAACCAAGAAAGGTCTTAAATAGATCTAGAGTAGTTTTGGAATCTGTTGTGTTGTTACAATGATATCAAAATGGCGATGTGAACTCAGAGTTGCTCCTATGACTTGCATATGCGACCCTTTGACTGTCGGATCTGCGGTAATGACAAAATTAGTACTTGTGTAGGAAAAATTCCCATGACTATTTTTTCATTAATTAAACATTCCAGATAAGACAATGGAAGGGGGTTTACTTTGTGCGTTTAGAGCATTTAACGAATATTAATGATACAAAGAAGTGAAAGAGTGGGTGAAAATGGAAGAGAAAAGTATGTAGATTTGGTACCCAACAGTATGTAGGTTTTAACCTTGTACAAAAATTGTCTGCAAACAAATTCTTAAAACTGAAAAATATACAATGGCGATAAAATAAACAAAATATGCACAGAGATTTCTCCTGGAACCCAAAACCAGGAAAACCAAATTGAATTTTTTCATTATACTCCTTTCAATGACATAATACATTATATACATGTTGAAGCATTCATAAACCCCAATCATGTAACAACCCATGGTTTATTTTCCATGTAAAAAATATATAAGACCAAGGTCATGGGACACATATTCCAAGTTGAATGTTGGGAAAAACATCCTAGTGGATGTCACTTTCGATTTATTATGGCTAAGGAAATTGGCAACGACAAAGAGGCATTAATTGGAATTGTATTTATGAAAATAAATTAAAATAGGAGAAAGGGGAGATGAAGGGTCATAGATTTTCATGAGAGGGAAACTGAAGGAAAAATAGAGGAAATTGAAGAAAATAGAGGCCTTAATGATAAAAAGGATTTTGAGGACTGGTTCACAAACTTTTTTTAGTTCATTTTTGGAGCTCTCTCTATTCTCTCATACTATTGCACATGGTACATGCATGTGAGTATTTGGTTCTCTTATTGTCATTGCCATGGTTTTTTCCAGGTGTTACAGTGGTTTTAGCCTTGCCTTACCATTTCCAGATAGTGTTGGTGTGATGGGGTTCTTTCATTCAGTTGGGATTTGGATTACGATATGGTTTTGGAATCGAGTGAGGTAGTCCCAGGGAAATTCCCATAGGGCCTAGGAATCTCTCAAACAGTTTTGGAGGGATTGTGATAAAGCCTGAGGGTGGAGACAGGAAAATTCCTCAAGGTATTGGTGAAGAAATTCTTAGGCATCCAAGATTTTTTTGGGCCTAATAAACCCTTGATCAGTTTTGGTGGGATTGTGGTAAATCCTAAGGGTGGAGGTGGTTTAATCTCTGGGAAGCCCTGGTTGTTTATGTATTGGTTTACTTATGTGATACCTTGACTGATTTTAGAAAGATTACAAGAGAAGGAGGGTGGAGCTAGTTTAATCACCAGTAAGCCCTGGATTTTTTGTCTTGAGTCCCTGTTGAGGAGGTAAATCCCCTCTGCGGACAGAGGCGATCCTTACTAGCCCAGCAGGGGTCTAGCAACAAACAAACAATGCTATGACGCAAGCTCCTAGTTACGAAATGAAAGACTTGGGATAAGAGCCTACCTGGATTCCAACGCTAGATCTGAAGAAGAAGATGCCCCCGTCCTTCAGCCCTGGCAAATCACAATCCTTCCACGATCTCCGTGGACGAACACCTGCACACAGAAGAGACGAACAGATACATGCATAGGAACCAGCATACGTAACTAAATATCGGTTAGAAAAGATATTACTCGCATTAACATGATTGCAAAAGGAGTGGAACCATAATCATAGTCATCTATTAAAGTGATAAATGAATAGAAGTTACAACCGAGTTCTGACGTCGCAGCCTCCTTCGAACGGGTCCCCGGTTGTCCACGTCTCGCAAAGCTCGCCAAGGAAAGGGAAACCTCTCCAGAGTCTCGTAACGATGGTCTCCTTGCTTAATGGGCCTTAAGGGAAAGAAGGGATTCTTTACAGCACAAAGGCACTTGGGAATAGGGAGATGCAAAGCTTCAGCACTTCAAGACTAGCTTGCCATGGATCTGAGCAAGCTTTTATAGATGGGGAAGGAGGGAGTTGGGATCCCTATTATTATGGGATTAGCCCTATCAACAAGGAAGGTTCCATAGAAGGTGGCAAAACTACTTCCCTTCCATAGAACTCCCGCAGCCAAACCTCCCAACTCAAGATAGGCAATGGTTGTGAGTTTGTTTGAACTCAACTTCCACCATCCATATTTAAAAAACAGTCCCTAAAATGGGTGGCGCGATTGCTGCTCTATGACAGAGCGCCAAGTGGCGCGACCTCTTTACAGGATTTCCCTGATTGGCGCGAGCACTGAACTGTCTACCCGCGCCAATACAAAAAGAGTTGTTTTTCATGGATTTTTCAAGGAGATGTCTCAAGGGGAAATGAAGCTCATACTCAGAGGGATGCATTGATGATGTTTTCAAGGCATGACAGTGTTCACAGGTCACATAATGGGTCCTCCATTGTGCGGGACGGGGAATGGTGGGGACGGTGACAAATTACTGTGTAACAGATGCCCCCTAAAGCATGAGGCCCGAGAGAGAGAGGGGTGAAATGCTTTACGAGAACATGTCCAACTGAAGGCCCGCCGTCGGAAAACCTGCACAGAAAGATACAACTGATATCTCAAGTACATGATGTATATATATGGTATGGACGCGGCCATCCGAACAGAGTATGCTATAATCCGGATCTAGGGTATGGGCGCAGCCATCCAACTAAGATCAAACAAATAGACTCAGGTATGGTCGCAGCCATCCAATCATTGAGACATGTACATAATGACAATAATCCACAATCGCAGCCTGGATTACAACAGACACAATCCAGGGTCTTGCGCTCCATCTCGACCCAAACAAGTACGAGTTCTAGCATGCGAATGTGTGAGCTGATGTCGAACATGCAAGAACATCGTCTGATTACCAGCCAATGATGAAAGCCGTTAACAGACGCGGGAGAAACCACCAATAATGACGATGGTTCTCAAGGTACTACAGGTACAATCCACGGCGTGTGAATAAATGAGCTGACGTCGAACACCCGCAGAATCATCCGATCGGAGGCCAATAATGAAAACCTCTCGTCGAATGCGACGAACCTGCCATTAAGGCATGCAGGCTCCAAGGTACCATCGGGAGTCTCTAGACCAACTTCCTGGATAATGAGTTGAAGTCGACAGGAAGTGACCTTGATCGAAGGTGGGCCATAATGATTCCCACATCATCGACACGAGACAGAGGAACATAATGTTTTGTTGTGAATCGGGATCATATGAGAAACAGAGGAAGGTTGATATTCGCAGAGGCCAACTTCTCTTGAACATATAAACGGCACGACAATGGACTTGGCAGTATTTGACATCAACAGATCAAAGGTCATGGCGACGAGGCAGTGAACAGATGAGAGGTCAAAAGAGATTACCCAAACCCATGGAAGAAAAGTGAAGCAACGAGATGAGATGTCCCCAACCCGACACGAATGCAGACAAGTGCCATGTTCAAGAGCGACATACTGCCGACGACAACGACGATGGTTCCATTTTCCCCACCATTTCGGTGAGTACCTCTTTATTTTTACACAAGCTTGAAGAGGATACCATATGCTTGTCATATAAGTCCGCCCTTCGGGCGAATCCATCCTAGTGCATTTAACGAGTCCTAGGAAGGAGAAACTCGGAGAACGTCATTGCGACGGAATCCAATGTCATCAGGGTTTAACGAGTCTGACAAAGGAAGAACTCGGCATCTTTTCATGTTTAGAGAGTTTGAAAAGACAGCGGAAAAGAAAACTCCACAGGTCCCTTTTCGTAAATAGTTCCCCAGATCCGAAAAGGTAGAAAACAATATACGGGAAAACCTCCTAGTCGCGATAGGCTAGGGTATTCCTTTTTCGTAATCAATCCATCCCAGCCCGAAAAAGGGTTAAACTTATACTGGGTGGATGTCGATTCGTGTCCATTTTTACGAGATCGAAACGACAAGGGCCTCGGCAATCTTTTCATATTTAGAGAGTCAGAAAAGAGCTGAAAGATGACTCCAGAGTGACTTTTTCGTGTATTTACCGAGTCCGAAAAAGTATAAAATACAACTCGTTTCCACCTTCTAAGTCGCAAAACCTGTCACTGCACATACCCAACAAGCGTAAAATCCATTTTCGACATAATACATGCAAATATTTGACAAGAAATAACTTTAAAAACTCATTTTAACGTCGAAAAGTTATAAATATGTCCAATGGTAAAAAATGAAATTACTTTTTACTATTTACCTTGTGCAGAGTAGCAGTGGTCCATTTGGAGCAGAATCTTCTGACGGCGATTGCGACCGATCCAGGCAACCATTCAGCGTCTCGTCTGTGACAGGTAAGAGGCGCTCCTTTTCTCTTTCTTTCCATATATTTTTTAATGAATTCCCCTTAGAAATCAACTCTGCAAGGGCACTCTTGAATTTTTAGGGCCGGCCCGAGTGGCGCGGGTATCGGGCACGGACCCACGCCACTGAGCTCTTTTTATCAAAGGGCCCGCGCCACATGGCGCGACTGTCAGCAAAACAGTCGCGCCAGCGGCGCAACCCAAATTTCCGCCTAAAAATCCTCTATTTATGCCAAATTTCTTGAATTTTTAAGCTCAGAGAAGATCTAATTAGGGGCTTTGAACCATGTGAATGCAGATAAACAGTCAGAATGGTGATTGAATGGAAGGAACGGGAACACGGAGATGAGGACGAAGAGGCCATGCAAAATGAGAATTGCATGAATGCTCTAAGGGACTGTGGCTTAAAGAAATTCTTCCTTACGCCATGCTTACGAGCTCAGCCTGAGCTCCTCCAATATTTGATCAACCTCTGGGATGAAAACGACCAGGTATTCAGAATACGAGACCAGGTGTTGGAATTGGAGGTCACCGATATTTACTTTGTTACTGGATTATCCCGCAGGGGTCCAATCCCTGTACTGACTGGGAGCAGACCATCAGGGGAGAAGATGGAAGAAGTAATGGCACGGGTGTGCCGTGGGGCACAAACAGGAACAGGGAGTAAGAAGGTGTACATCTCGACCATCCCCGACCTAGCACTGAGAGTTGTACTCCACACCATTACGCGGGCTGCTGGATCGCAGGCACCGCACGAGGCTACAAAGACTCAACTCTTACTAGCCTCAGAATGCATGGGTCCCCGACTGTATGACTGGGCAACAGCTGTCACCATTAACATGAAAAGGCAGCTCACAAAGTGCAAAAAGGGCAAACTGAAGCAGTTTGGGTATGGTTCCATCTTGGTGTCGTTCATTATGGAACGCATACCAACCTTCCAGGGCCAAGAGGCCCCTGTGGCGAGTCCAGTACCACGAGAGCCGAGAATGGCTCGCTGGGCAGCACTGATGCCCAGATCTGGAGGCGGGCAACAGATGTCCTGGAAGCCCGAGTTCTTCGGATGGATACGGCGCCAACTGATCGTTGTGGAAGATTGGCCCTATGCGGGAACTGACTTTACAGGGGACCCGGATCTCCCGCTACCAGAAGGAGACCACTGGGACGAAGAGCTGGGTAAGACCTCATATTTTTGATTTTATGTTTATATGATTTTTTGTTAATACACGGTTGTCTTAACACAAACATACATGCATGCAGATGTAGGATCTGAGAGACCAGCCGGGATGTCTCCTATCTTCCGGAGGACACAGCTCGCCCCTGAGATCCAGGGGGAAGGTGCCGGAGGAGAGGCACTGGTTCAGAACCTTGAGGGGATCGTTCATGGGATCCCAGACTATGCCCGACTGTCAGATGTACCACTGGAGTACTAGCGCCATACGGTGGGAGTCCCAAATCGGCTCCACCGAATCCTGAGGCGGCTAGTGCGTGCAGTAACGTGCTATCATGAGCACCATGCTGATTAGTCTCTAGGATTTAGCCACACCATTTTTTGAGAGACACAGTGTCTCCGGATGTATTAAGACACTTATGTATATTTTTTGAGTTTTATGTGACACACTTCTATGTAAACATTTTGATATCTATATATATGCATATCTATTTCTGGATGAGTCTTCTTTACATGTGATGATGATTTATAAATTGCGCAAATGTCTATCTAACACCAAATTTGCTACTGTATCTGCTAATGCATTCAAATGTCTGGGTATATGATGATATGTAATATATTCAAAATTCCTTTCCGGTAATCGAATACGCAAATACAATCGTAAAATGGACGGATTTCTTACCGAATAGTGCCCGTTCAGCTGCAACACTACAAGCTGTGAATCTAGGTACATGAGTAATTCACGGATACCAAGGTTTACTGCCTCGGTTAATAATTCCAACACAGTGCTATATTCCGCGATATTGTTCGTGGTACGTCCTAAACAAACACCTTGCAGGTCGATCAACTCACCAGCAGGATCGTAGATTACCCAGGCTGCAGAAGACAGATCCCTGGTACTGCGGGAGGCACCGTCCGCGAAACCAACAAATGGATGAGTAGACATCTGCACAACCAGGAAGACCCGATCAGCAGAAAGACGTTTACAAAGCACACCACACCATGCACACAAATGACAATCACACACCTATGTACACACACCACACCAAAAATCATTTCAGGCGTAGTACTTCTTAAGGTACAGCCCATTTCTGGGCTGCGCCAATGGAACTCCTTCGTAGTCTATAAGTTCGTAGGCCCCATTTTTCAAAACACGTTTTACTATATAGGGACCGTGCCACATGGGCTGGAGTTTACCGGCACCAAGCTTATCATGTTCCTGATCATACAAGAGGACTAGGTCTCCTTCAATGAAAGAACGGGGAGAAACAGATTGATCAAAATGAGATTTGACCCTCTTCTTTTGTGCTTCGATGATCAAAGCAGCTAGACGACAGGTTTCATCCAACCGTTCAAGATACAGAAGACGCTCTTCCTCAGGAGAAGTATCCGGTAAGAGCTCCACAGCTAACTTAAGCGAAGGAATTTCACATTCAACCGACAAAGTAGCTTCCAGACCGTACACCAGTTGGAATGGTGTGAATCCGGTTGCACTTTTCGCGGATGTTCGGTACGCCCATAGAGCTGAGAACAGTTGGAGATGCCAACTGGATTTATGAATCCCAACTGTTCGTTGAAGCATAGTGACCAAAACCTTGTTCACCGCTTCAACCTGACCGTTAGCTTGAGGGTAGTATGGCGTTGAGCTGTCGTGACGCAAGCCCAACATAGCTGTCAGCTCCGCCATCATGTAATCACGGAAATGAGTACCATGATCAGTGACGATAGCTTGAGGGACCCCGAATCGTGCAATAACATGGTTGAATAAAAAAGAAGCAGCCGTTCTTCCGTCAGCAGCAAGTGTAGGCATCGCCTCGGTCCACTTAGTGAAGTAGTCGACGGCGACGATGATATACGCATGCCCCCCGGCCGAGTGAGGGTTACACGTCATAAAATCTACGCCCCATTTCGCGAAAGGGCCGACGGTAATAACGGGATGCAAAGGAAACGGCGGCGCGCGCATCTTGCGCTGAAAAATCTGGCACGGATGGCATTTTCGGACTGCGGTGATGCAATCCTTGAATATAGACGGCCAGAAGTAACCTGCCCTCAGAATCTTTTGGGCAGTGGCATATCCGGACATGTGTCCACCACAGGCGCCACTGTGGCAGTCATTCAAGACTTTCTCAGCCTCGTCCAAGGTAAGGCATCGTCGGAGCACCGAATCTACTCCAATACGATATAGGGTATCTCCCACTATGCGGTAGGGTTGGGACTGGTGCCGAATCCGACGGCGTGCGGCTTTATCCAACTCAGACCGGAATGTCGCGGTCTGAAGATACACTATGATGTCCCCGTACCAAGGATCACGAGTATCGATAAGAAACAACGTTTCGTCCGGTATATGATCTTCATAGTGTTCAGGAAGAGAGTCTGTAGGGAGAGAACATATCAAATCCGCGAAGACCAGTGATTTAGTTGACTTGGCCGTGGTGAACTCCAAATCAAACTCCTGCAGGATGACGATCCATTTGGAGTACTTGCCCCCTAGTAATTGTCTAGAAAGAATATACGTCATAGGGTTACAGTCTGAAACCACTGTTATCGTGCGCAAAAGGATGTAATGGCAAAAGCGCTGTACAGCGTGTACGGCTGCTAAGGCCAACTTCTCAACATGTGCGTAACGCGTTTCCGGGTCGAGAAGGTTCCGAGAGAGGTAATAAACAACATGTTCATCACCGTTCTCGTCATCCTGCACCAAGACCATGGCGATGGTGCTTAATGCGGCGGCTAGATACAACGTAAAGTCGCGGTGGTAGTCCAGAGGACGAAGCAACGGAGCATTGACTAGCAATGTCTTCAGCTTCTCAAAGGATTCTTGAGTGATTTCGTCCCAATGAAAGGGAACATTCTGCTTTAACAAACGAGTGAATCCTTTGGCCACCTCGGCGTAATTCGGGATGAAGCGCCTAAGAAAATTCGCTTTCCCTTGCGGACTCTGCAACTGATAAAGGGAGGAGGGTGACGGGAGATTTATAATGGCCTCAACCTTCAGAGGGTCGAGGCGAATTCCGTCTTTCGAGACTATAAAGCCTAAAAGACGGCCAGAGTCGACGCAGAAGACGCACTTATGAGGATTCAGCCTAATATTGTAGCGTCTGCAACGAAGAAATATCTGGCGAAGATGTTCGGGATGATCCTCTCGCTTACCCGAATGGGCAGGCAAGTTGTCCAGATAAGGCTGGACGATATGGCGAATATCATGAAAAGCATATGACATTGCTCGCTGAAACGTGGCGCCAGCGTTCTTTAAGCCGAACGGGAGTTTTTTATATGCAAAAGTGCCCCACGGACAGATGAATGTGGTCTTATGTTGATCCTCAGGTGCAATGTTAATCTGGTTGTAACTTGAGAAACCGTCCATTAAGGAGTAGATCTCACTCCCGGCGCAATCGTCGATAATCTGATCGATAAACGGAGTGGGATAATTGTCCTTAGGACAGGCGCGATTGATATCGCGATAATCTACACAGACTCGAATGGTACCCTGCTTTTTATCGACGGGGACGATATTGGACACCCATTCTGTAAGGGGGATAGGATAAATAAACCCCGCGTTCAGAAGTTTTTCAACCTCTGCCTTGATGGCGGCGGCTTTCCGAGGATGCATGGGACGCAAGCGTTGGCGCACGGGTTTCGCACCTGGATAGGTCGGAATCTCGTGCACGACAATACTAGGATCAATTCCCGGCATTTCCTCGTAGGACCATGCAAAAACATCTCTGAACTCTTTGAAAAGTTCCGTATAGACCTGGATCTCTTCGGGAGAACAGGTCACACCCCCATGAATGTTCTCAACAATCCCTGGTTTAACAGAGATGTTGATAGGAACCGTTTGAGTAATGTTACTCAGATTGCCTTCCGAAAAGACCTCATGCGTCAAGATCGGTGTTTGAAGAGGAGGGGAAGGAACCTGAGTAGCATAGCGCTCGAGACAATCAGTCATTGCCCCCAAGCTAGGCATAAACGAGGAACGATGATGCCCATCGCCCCAGGGTAGCTCCTCCAGAGACATAGTTTCAATGATAGCCTCATCTGAGGGAAAAATCTCTCTAAGAGGATCGGGCGAATCAGCCTGACCAAGCCAGGGGGATTGTGAGTAGACGTCAAGAGCCATGCTCATCGGAGCATGCTGAGGAGGTGGAGGGTCCGATGCAGCAACAATCTCACAGTAGCTGATCTCTACTGGCGTTAAAGGCATGGACTCTCCAAGCTCATATACCTGCTCAGGTGTAGGAATCAGCCAGGGGTCATCAGTCCTGGACAACATGTTGACTTGAGCGGTATTCGGTGGCGGCGCAGGGAAAATACCCATGAGGACTGGGTCTTTGAAAAGACCAGGTCCTATGCTGTCTGGGGGATTCGGAATTTGATCCACATACGGCACGTTGTTCTCGGAGCTGGAGGTAAAAAATGACAACTGGTCTACCGTGACAATCTTTCCCTCGTGAGGGAACTTGATGAATCGAAAGACAGTAGACGGCACGCAGAGCATGGCATGGGTCCAGCTGCGGCCAAGAAGTATGTTGTAGTTGAGTTTAGCGTCAACCACTTCTACTTCCACGTTGACAGGTTTTCCCTGTAATGTAATTGCCAGACTCTCGAGAACTCCCAGGGGTTTAGATTCCCGGCCATCAAATGCCTCAAGGGCATTGGGAGATGACGATAAAGTTGGAGAACCGATGGCTTTCCAACAAGCGGAGGACATAACACAAGTAGATGCACCCTCATCTACGACGGCTCTGTGAACGTTCAGACCGTTAATCCCGACTTGAATAACCAAAGCGATTTGATGTGGAAGCCGGGGAGTAAAATTATCCAGATCAAAGGTGAGAAGGCTCGAATCGGCGGGGTCAATACCACCGATGGCAGACAATAAAGCCTTCCGTTGTGAAGGACAACTCTGAAGAACCTCAAGTGCAGACATGGCACATGGCGCCTGTGCCAGATCCTCAACAATACTGTAATGTTGGGCGGCACGAGCGTTTGGATTATAAGAGGATCTCCGAAGAACACCCTTGGGAGGTGGCTTCACAACGGGTTCGAGAGTCGGCTTCTCAATTTCCAATGAACCAGAAGCAGATACGGGAGGCGGTCCATCCGCCACTGCCTTCCCGGGTGCCTGCTGTTGATTATTGTAATCCTTGGACCTCGTAGCGATAGTGATAGGTGCATTAGTCTTCATCATGAAAACTTGAGACCCAAACGGTGCAGATGATGAACCTTGTTCGACCATCTGGGTCTGCCGAGATGGAAATGGCTCCTTTAAAACAGCCGGAGTTCCCTTTGAGCCTTTAAGAAGTTGACTGACTTCGGATCGTCTTGGACAATCTTTAGTGTAATGGTCACCTTCACGGATGAGGCAAGGAAATTTCGGCTTACGTTGTGAGCCATCCTCAGATCGAGATTTAGATTCCGGTTTTGGGGCATCAGATTTTGATTTGCCTTTGCCCTTCTTCTTCCCCTTGGAGGATTTGTCCGCAGGATTGGCCTGAACGACATTTACCTCCGCGGTTTTACCAGAATCGGATGAGGCGGGATTGGCAGAGGGATTATTGGAAGAATTAGCCTTCTGCCTCCCATTCGAAGACTTCTTCGAATTTCGAGAAACGGAACCAATGACACCATCCACGGAAGGGGTGGGTTGGGTCTTTTTGGCTCCGGGCCGTGGTGCATCAGGCAGGATGTCATAAAGCGTGCCAGATTGCGAATAAACCAGATCCAAGTAATGGGCACGCGCGATAGCTTGTTCCTCCGTCACACACGCTCCCATCGCGATATCCTGAGCGATTTTATTCACAAAGGAGGTGGTGAACCAGTGAGTCAAAATCTGATCAGGTATGTGAAACTTGATCAGTCGACGACGGCGCCGCCATTCATGGATGTGATCCGAGATGTGAGTGGCCGAGTCCTGCTTCAGGGAAGACAGGAGGTGCGTCCCAGTCTCATACCGGACTGGTAACTGGAAATGCGTGAGGAAAGCCATAGCTAACGAGTTGAAATCCTGAAAAATACCACGGGACAGCTCTATATACCACTTAGCAGCAGCTCCTGTTAACGTACGCTGGAAAAGACGCAAACGAACCGAATCGTCAGTCCAAGAGTTAGATGAACACCAGAGGTGATACGTCATCACATGCGCCTGGGGGTCTTCTCCAGATTTGCCCTCGAACTTGGGACAGTCACCTGGTATCTTGGTCGGAACCGGGGGCCAATATGGATTATGAGCAATCGGATCATTGGTCAATTTCGAAACGTCCGGTAGATCCAAGGTAGCCAGGAACGGCAATGGGGGGTTAATTCCCATGCCAGTCCCAGAATAAGGTCCGGTACCCATGCTCCACGATGGTTGTGAATATCACTGCCCCCATGGGTTCTGTCCCGTAGGATTCTGACCGTGAGGGGCATAATTCGTATAGCCAGACTGATTTGGTTGCTGGTAACCATTGTGTGGGGCCTGATAACCAGGGTTCGGGCCCTGATTAGGCGTCTGCCCCGAATAAGCAGCGTTTGGATTTGGCTGCTGAGCATAGTTAGAACCGTGAGGAGGAGGAGGATACTGAGAGCCTCCAGAGTGGTTATAGTTCGGTTGAGATTGACCATGCGGATAATAACCACTCTGAGGATGAGTAGAGTGCTGATAAGTGGAACCCTGCGGAGCCTGGTACGTAGGGCGCAGCTGTTGATTTGGCTGCGGCATTGAGTGAGCAGGCTGGTGAGCAGAGTGAACGGAATGAGGGGGCTGGCCCGAATGAACACGTTGACCCGAATGAGGGGGCGCTCCTGAATGGACAGGTTGGCCCGAATGAGGGGGCGGCGCTGGTTGCGCAGGCTGACCCGGTTGTAAGTGAGCCCCAGGTTGCACCGAATAAGCCGGTTGGCCTGGAGGCGGGACACCAGGTTGTACCGGATGACCCGGTTGGCCCAGTGGTGGAACAGGACCAGGTGCTTGCTGGAAACCGGTTTGACCCGAAGCAGAACCATAAAGAGGTCCTTGCTGATATGCAACGTTAGAGACAACAGGATACTGCGGTTGCATCGGTAAGGAAGGCTGGATTTGCCCCCCAGGTCCATAGGTCGGTCCCTGTTGATACCCCGGCTGAGGCTGAGCAGGTTGACCAGCAGGGTTATAATATGGTCCTTGCGGATTATAGAATGGCCCTTGCTGGCCCGCAGAGTAGCCTTGATTGGGGTGTCCCTGTGGGTCGTACTGATAGCCAGGTTGGCCTGCAGGTTGACCTTGGAAAGGTTGTGCCTGCAAGTTCTGAGCCTGGTTGTACGGTAAACCTTGAACATAAAGATAAGCCTCAGGAGCAGGAAGACGCAAAATGTCCCCATGCTCGTCAAGCTGACCCGGAAAACCATACACGGGAGTGTCGTCTTGTGCATAGTGCGAAAAGAAAGACCGATAAGGATCTTGGGGGAGCTGTCCAGCTCCGGCGTTCGGCTGCTGTAAAAACAACCGATACTCCTCCGGAGAGATATTCTCCGGTATAGCAGTGGCTAGATAAATGTCCTCTGGAGTTGGCCCAGATCTAGAAGCAGATGCTGAGGCAACAGCAGAAGAGGCAGCCACACAAACAGTGGGTCGCACGGGAACAGAAGTGACGGGTGTCGAAGGAGACACCCCGGGTGTAGTGGCAGCTGGCCTCGAAGCAGGAGATGATATTCCCATATTGGCAGCAGCTGAAATTATCTGACCCAGAGATCTGTATCCCTGTGGCAAAGAAGGACCAGCTGACGATGTGGTAGCCGGCTCAGACTCGTCTCCCTCAAACAATCTACGAGGGATGCGCTGGTAGTCATCAGACCCGGGAATTTCCTCACGAGAATTACTCATGGTTGATCCTGCTGTTAAATCACGCAGAAGACGGCGAGGACTAGGAGGAAAAACAGCAGCAATAAACGGTGAACCCGATGTAAGAGAAAGGAAATCAGCTCCTAATCTCAATTCAGACACAGGGTCTGAAAAGGGCCAGTGGAACTCAACTGGCTCTCCAAAGGGTTGCTCGGCGAGGACCGGTCCCCCGTCAGGGAACTCGGAAACAACAGGCTGCTGCGGTTCAACAGAAGGCTCAGAAGCCTCTGAAGAATCGTCCGTGTAAGGACTACCAGTAGATGAAACTGAGGGTTCCGCCACCGTGACAAAAGACTAGAAGAAAAGAGCACACACACACACGGGCTGAAAACGAAATAAGACACACGATCAAACAGTCACAAGCAATATCTAAACGGGTGTGTTATCGTGGGAGATTGATTTTACCACATTGGAAAATAAACAAATTCTACCGTTTCATGTTTTAAGAGTCGAGAAACGATAAAAAGATGACTCTATCTCTTTCAGAGTTGATACAAGCGTGAAAGGACAAGCGCTTGACGGTCTTTTCAAGTTTAGGGAGTCAGAAAAGACCAAATGACTGCTCAGGAAAAAACTAGGCACAAAGGGTGTACCAAATATCCGTGAACTGCAATATACACCTTGGTTTCAAAAATGAAACAGAAATCGACCAAGGACTTTCCGTACGTGCAGGTAGTCTCCCCGAATGCTGTGTTCAGTGTATCACGGGTAAAAGGCGGCAGACTCGGCTTCCTGTGGATAAAGGATTGAAAACATATAGGGGTCTCCCTTTATATACGCGACGGTACGGGGGGCGCAAGTCCGTACTAGCGCTGTCTAAAGCCAATAGGCGAACGACAGCTGCTAGGTTTAACGACGCCGGAACACGTCTCTAGCCTAGACCTTCTAAATATGTTGCGTTAAGTTCCAATGTTGCCTTAGGTTAATTGAATGAATTTTACGGTTGATCTTCAATTAAGTTTCAATTTCCAGGCCTTATCGTATGTAGTGTCTCCTAAATGCAAGCTATATGCCACGATGCAACATTTCGTTCGATGAGAACTAGTTAAATGAGAGTTGAGAGCTTTTATACAAACGAAATGAACGGAATACAAACAAGAATGTCTCTAATGCAACTAATGCAATTGCACACTTTTCATTCAAACACTAATCACTAGTAATATGGAAAAGATGACAATTTGCACTAATTAAAAAAACAAAAGAGACTATATATTTTTTTTTTATTTTCAATGTTTAATGGCTAATGTGCACTGAAAACAAAAGGAACAATTTTGAGAAATGATAACTAGGAGAGCGAAGCAAACAACATTCACTCAACAAAGCAAGCAACCAAATCTCTAAATCGACCCAAAGTCTCTCAAATCGAAGAAAGACTCGAAAACACCCAATGGACCGTGTGATCTGGGTCCAAAGCAAGGGAAAACGAATTCTGAATGAAAGAATGAACAATCACTCAAAAGACGCAACAAAACAATCAAAGACTGCTAAGAGGGCGTGGAGAATCAATCAACAAGTTGACGGGACAATCAAGACACCAAAACTCCCAAGGAGGGCTCGATTCACTATGCCACTAGATGCCCTAGGGCTCAAATCGTGAAACCGATAGATAGAGGCAAACAACCAAAGGATAGCGGTGAATTCCAGTCAAACAAGACTCCAATACACTCAAACAATCGGGAAATCAAGAAGAAAAGTACTGGTCAAGCTCAGAAAGCCAAAAATTGAAGAAACTCAAAAAAGTCACAGGGGTGGCGCGACTGTGGCCTTGAAACTAGCGCCAGAGGCCGAGTGGCGCGAGACAGACAAATGCAACACGCGCCAAGTGGCGCGACTGTCAGGTAAAAACCCGCGCCAGTCGAGTTCTTCAATAAAAATTAAAAAACAAGCTAATCTGAAAAGAGACCAACACAAGCTAAGCAAACCAAGAGGCTAAAATAATGAAAGAATCCAACCCAAAAGGTTCATCAAGCAAGGAGAAACAATCAAAGCGAACCAATCCTAAACGGGACAAGGAAAACCGGATGCTCCCCAGCGGAGTCGCCAATTTGTTGAGGAGGTAAATCCCCTCTGCGGACAGAGGCGATCCCTACTAGCCCAGCAGGGGTCTAGCAACAAACAAACAATGCTATGACGCAAGCTCCTAGTTACGAAATGAAAGACTTGGGATAAGAACCTACCTGGATTCCAACGCTAGATCTGAAGAAGAAGATGCCCCCGTCCTTCAGCCCTGGCAGATCACAATCCTTCCACGATCTCCGTGGACGAACACCTGCACACAGAAGAGACGAACAGATACATGCATAGGAACCGGCATACGTAACTAAATATCGGTCAGAAAAGATATTACTCGCATTAACATGATTGCAAAAGGAGTGGAACCATAATCATAGTCATCTATTAAAGTGATAAACGAATAGAAGTTACAATCGAGTTCTGACGTCGCAGCCTCCTTCGAACGGGTCCCCGGTTGTCCACGTCTCGCAAAGCTCGCCAAGGAAAGGGAAACCTCTCCAGAGTCTCGTAACAATGGTCTCCTTGCTTAATGGGCCTTAAGGGAAAGAAGGGATTCTTTACGGCACAAAGGCACTTGGGAATAGGGAGATGCAAAGCTTCAGCACTTCAAGACTAGCTTGCCATGGATCTGAGCAAGCTTTTATAGATGGGGAAGGAGGGAGTTGGGATCCCTATTATTATGGGATTGGCCCTATCAACAAGGAAGGTTCCATAGAAGGTGGCAAAACTACTTCCCTTCCATAGAACTCCCGTGGCAAAACCTCCCAACTCAAGATAGGCAGTGGTTGTGAGTTTGTTTGAACTCAACTTCCGCCATCCATATATAAAAAACAGTCCCTAAAATGGGTGGCGTGATTACTGCTCTATGACAGAGCGCCAAGTGGCGCGACCTCTTTACAGGATTTCCCTGAGTGGCGCGAGTACTGAACTGTCTACCCGCGCCAATGCAAAAAGAGTTGTTTTTCATGGATTTTGCAAGGAGATGTCTCAAGGGGAAATGAAGCTTATACTCAGAGGGATGCAATGATGATGTTTTCAGTGCATGACAGTGTTCACAGGTCACATTATGGGTCCTCCATTGTGCGGGACGGGGAATGGTAGGGACGGTGACAAATTACTGTGTAACAGTCCCACATTCATGCTTGGAATATGGCACGGGGGTTATTGGATGAAAGAAATATTTGGTTTAGCTCAATCTATGGTCGGATGGTACATGGAAGTCCCTGACTTGGTTAGATTTTGCATATGCCAATAAGAGATCTTTTCTTATTTTATTTTATGAGTAGTTGCACTTTTTATTATGTGTCTTTGAGTTTTTTTCTATCATGATTATTTTTTTTTTTATATGTTGGTTATAAGCATGGTTCCATAATAGGTTCTAGCTATGTCTCTTGATATGTTTGATTTGTTGATGAATGGTTAATGAATGACTAAAGTAACAAATGTTGTTGCAGCTATTATGAGAGGGCATTAGACCTTATTGATGATTCTCATATAAGTATTAGACCCCTATGTTCATATATGCATTCATGACCTGTAGATTACAAGTTCTCGACATGTTTGACGAAATGATTTTCATGGTTAGGCCTAGTTAGGACAATTTCTTGATCAAGTTTGGTATGGATGGTTTTGTCTTGATGTCATTTATCACTCTAGAAAGTTTCCTTTAGTTCTGGGCAATGGACTGAAGAGAAGCCCTAAAAAGGTGGCTTAGAATCTAGGACTACATGCTTTGAACTGAAATTTTTGGACCATAGTTGCACCCTTATAGGATTATGCATACAATTGGAGACCTATATCTACATGGAGACATTTTCGTGCATGTGTTTGTGGGCCTAGGTCACTAAAAGAGTACTCCAACTCAGGGTTTGGGCACCTGGAGTGATTTTATAGCTCCTGGGGGTCCTGTAGCTTTTGAGGAAGGTTAGTAAAGTTTCAAATTTTTTATTCCACTTCCTCAATTGTACTTAGGAGGTTGAGTCACGTCATAGTATCTCTCATTGTTTACGCTAGCAGGATGGTGAAACTAATTAAATGTGGGAGGGGTGGTTAAATATTGGTATCAAAGCTTCCAGGTTCAATACTTGGACATAATGGGCTAGATGCATGTCGTTATGCATGAATTTTCATGGTTATGGTTAGCATAGTAGGTCATACATGCATCGTGGTGGAAATTATGTAGTGTGTATCATCATGATGTTGTTCGTATGTTATGATGTTGATGTGTTAGTTGAGATGGAGCAGGAGATGTAGATCATCAGAGCGAGGTTGCAACACTGGACCTCAGGGTAAGAGCATATAATCATACAAGTTTGTATGTTGGGCATGCAAGTATGTTGGTTAATGATTTTTATAAGAATTATGGTTATGTACATTCCCGTCATTCTATTGTTGTTGTGGTTACATGCATGATAGATGTTAGTTAATTAGTGAGGCCATATGCACATGTGTCGGTTAGTAATGCATGGTAGTAACTTGTTGTTATATACATTGTGGTCATATATATGATGATTATGGTAATTGCAGTGAAGATCTTGATGTTATATCTATCATGCTAATTTTTATTGGCCTATGCAGATGATTATGGTTATGATATTCAGGTATGAGTCGATATATTTATGATATTGTGTTGTACTAATCTGGATTGACTTGTTTAGATGTGATAGTTTGATTATGTCATCTATTTAGTTTATCTAACATGGTATGTTTACGGGTTGTTTGAATGTTTGATTAATTGCATGGTATGAGTATGTGACTGTAAGATTACTGATTTGAAAGGAATATATTAGTTTGTTGTGCTAAGTGTCTTTTCAGTTACAAAACATGTACATATTTGTCTCCATTTGTTTTCTTGAGGATTGAGGAATTTAACCATGAAACATAGATGAATTTGTGAATTATAAGCATCAAAATAAACCTAAATAACACTAAACAGTTGTGTATAACAGAGAAATAAAACCACATCTAATATTTACACAGCAGGCATGATGAATTAGTTCACCCCTCCTGGGCTACATCTGCTAGTCCGGCTCCCAATGGCATGTCCATCTTTCATTATGCTCAAAATTTTGAAAATACATGTGTTTAAAAGCCTCCAATGGCTATTTTCTCTGCACCAATGGCTCCAAAATGCTCCAATTAGTCTAGGTAGACTCTTGTTTCACCCAAATTGGTCGAAAATTGACCCTCCTAGCCTTTTTCCCAATGACACCTAAAAAACTTCCACTAAATGTGGAGAACTGCACTTGTCTACAGTTAAAAATAACAATTTTTTCAAATTTTTGGAAGTGCGCTTAATCTCCTCCAAGTCTTCTAACCGTAACATTAACGTTTATGGTTAATATGAGGGGGTGGCCACATTCCAACCCCCGCAATCCCCGCATTTAAGCTAACCGCTAAGCAGAACTCCCACAATACCATGGTTCACTCCTTTGAAACTGGAGTAAACCTAACCCGTCGGCATTTAACACGGTAACCATTAACATGTGATAAGTTCTGGGGTCATGATTTAATGTTTGTAGTTGGTTACAATATTTTTTGCAGTGTTTACGATACATGTGACCATTAACGTTGGGGCTGCTAGCAGGTTGGGACCACTAGCGGTCCCCCCCCCCCCCCCATATACAATATTTGTAAACTTTAAATAGTTCTTGGTGCACTATAAGGGTAAGTAACTTGTGTATCAGAGTTGGTGTAGAGTCATGAGGGCGCACCCGAGGTCGCTTGGTCGAACCCCCCAGACCTCAATAAAATTTTGTAACATTGTACAGGGGACACATGGCAGCCTCAAGGTTGGCCAAGTGTCACCCATCAATTAGCTAAAAATAAAATGTACCATCCACTTCAGGGAATCTAAATGAACCACTTGGAAAAATATCATTGGCTTGGAAAATAGAATATTCTTAGGAATATTCCCATTTTTGCTGACTGTACCTCTGCATGCTGACTAGGCATCCTATTCAAACCTGTCTCAATTTTAGTTGTTTTGGAAATCGATCAAAACGTGATATCTCCCTCATACGACATCGGTTTTTCGAACCGCTCGCTCCGTCGGAATCTGAACAATGATATATACCCAGTCACTCAGGTTCAGTACAGTTTCTAGCACTTTCAATTTTGAGAAAAAATCATGAACTTCTGATCACACCTCCCCATTGGGAACCTTTTGGACCCCAAAAGACTTGATTACCTGTTCAGTAGATGAGGGTGCAACTCCCTCACCTTTCCAACTTCCATCCACTTTGCCTTGCTTGGCTTGCTGCCTTTGAGCCCAACTCGAAGGTAGTCAACACCTCCCCTCTTGGATGCTCTTGTCCTCCTGTCAATAATTGTATCTTCCTTGAGTTCATCCAAAAATTCTAGCGAGAAATCTTCAATAGAAGGCAGTTGAACATCATTTCCTTGATCATCGATCAAAGGTGGCTCATACAAACGTAAATTTTCAACATTAACAATTGAATACATTTGCATATATGAGGGCAAGTCAAGTTGAAATGCATTGTTACCAACTTGCTTTATGATCTTGAATGGGACATAGCGAATGGGTTTGAGATTTTTACCTTCCCCTTGCATCCTTTCTTTTCTTATGTGCAACCATACCTCATCTCCTTCTTGAAACTTGTGATCAATTCTATGTTCGGCATGTCTTTCCTTTTATTTTCTTTGACTCTTCTCAAGCTATTCTTGAACTTGTTGATGTATAATCTGAATTTTCTCATTGAACTTTCAAGACTTGTCAATATCATTATGCCCATCAATTACAACATCCTTCTCAAAGATGAATTCTAATGGCGATTTCGGAAAAAACCCGAAGCATACTTCAAAAGGTGATGTATTTGTAGAAGAGTGCTTTCCCTGGTTGTAAGCATATTTGTAGAAGAGTGCTTTCCCTGGTTGTAATCATTTTTAATGTAATGTAGTTTCTCATCCCACAACTTAGGATGTTTGCTGCAATATCCTCTCAATAGATGCACAACGGTTCTGTTCACCACCTCGATTTGGCCATCAGTTTGTGGATGAAAAGTAGTACTCTTTTTCAACTTTGTGTCCATCATCTTCCAAATATTGGACCAAAAATTCCCAATGAACCTGGAATCCCTGTCACTAACAATAGAATTGGCAATCCATAATGAACCCATACATGTTGAAAATAAAGTTCAGCAGTTTTTTCAGTAGTAATGGTTTTCTTACTATTGATCAGTAGTTTTCATTGATGTTAACCTAACCAGAACCAGGGGCTACCCCAATATTGCATGGGAATTTTTACCTACCAAATTACTATATTCTGGGTCAATAATTCTTTTCATGCTTTCTACTTGTCGAGATTTTTCCGTTGATATATGGCACGCCACGTAATTCTTCACGGTTTGAGAATATTCATGTTTGAAGTTTGTAACCCTAGTTAGTGGGCTAAAACCCCATGGGGTTGTGGCATGGTTCATTGAAAAGTCAATAATTAATAATTTTTAAGCTCCTAAAATCCCTCCCATGTTCACTTGTTGAAGCCCCTCTCAACCTAAGCATTTATATAAATTGTGATCCTCGTATCCTCCTTATGTAGTGATTTCGCTATCTGAAAAGGGTCATCGTGGAATTTTTTCTCTAATTTTTTTTCTATGAAGGTTCAGAAGCTGAAATTTTTATGAGGAAAATATAAAATCCTGAGGAAGCTCCTATAAAAATTTTAGATCAAGGTGCGCAACATTTTCAAAAATATGATCTGTGGAAGTCGGTGTTTTTGCAGGCTCCTGAAATTCATCTCAAAGAAGTGGCCTTGGGAAACTTGTCATAACTCTCTCTCTCTGAGTATCGGATTGGAATTTTGTAAAATGTGGCAGTTATTCCACAAGATATAGTTTTTTCTGTATCAATTTATATCCTAATGAAGAAATAGTGACACGTGACACGTCGTACAATTTCGCTCTACTGAAACAGTCCATAATTAAGGCATTGTGCGATATTGGGCATAAATATCTCTTGAGGAATCCAAATTGGGTCATACCTATGGAATTGGAAAGAAGACTCAAAGGACTACTATAGGGCTGAAAATCACATATTGGGGATTTGAAATAACAGAGACATACGAGATTTAATATCGAGCTCCTAGAAGGCAAGGAAAAGCTACATCATGTGTTGTCAAGGGCTCCAAAGGACCAAAATTTCTAGGGCAGCAAAACAAAGCAAGGTGCAGCAGAGGGTAGCATGACAAGAGAAGAAACCAAGGTGTAGAAAAGCAACAAGAAGTTCACCACATGAAGTCTTCAAGTGGGTAGCACTGCATAGATTCATTGTAAAGGTATCATTGTACTAAGTCATTGTAAAAATTGTACAAGTGTTTATCTGCCAAGAGTTGAAGAGGTAGTGTCAGGAGGTCTAGGATCATCATTAGGTGGTTGTGTCATATTTGGGGTTATGTTCTAGTCTTTCTTATTCTTCTACATCATTTTATATCATTGTAAAGTGTACCATTTTCCCTGGTACAGGAGTCCATTCTTGTTTTATTCTTCTATAGGTGGTAGGGTGGTGCTAGGGTGAGTTGTAGCTCATTGGGTGTTGGGGCATCCTTTCAGTTGACTACTGAAGGATCTCAGGCATTGGAGCGTCCATCCAGTGGGAGCTGGAGAATAATTCTTTTCTAGATTCTAGGAATTTGGAGCTTTATTTTCAATTGGAGTTGAATATTAAATAATTATTATAAAATCATTAGGTGATTTTTGTCCCGAAGTGGGTTTCCACCTTAAAAACTTTGTGCATTTTTGTTCCTTTTTTTTACTGCTATCATTGTACAAACACTGATAATAATTGAAGATTAACTAATGCTCTAATTGAAAGAAATATTGATTCACCCCCCCTGTCAATATTTTCAATAATTTGTATCAAAGCTTGGTTCCTTCAATAATAGTTTAACAGCTGGAAGGAGGTCATGGAGCATACCAAGAATGGTGTACCTTTGTTAAATGAAAATAATTATTCACTCTAGAAAGAAAGAATGGAGGTATATCTCTTGGCGCAAGGTTATGAAGTATGGGACACTGTTCAAAATGGATTTACATCAACCACAGATGAACAAGGTAAGAAGAATTTCGTAAATAATGCAAAAGCAAAGAATATTATTATCAGTGGACTTATTGAATCTGCTTATCATAAGGTGTTGGGTTGGAAAACCACCAAAAAAGTATGGGACTAGCTTGATAATATATATGCAGGTGACTCAAATGTCAAAGAAGCAAAGCTTCAAATCTATAAAGAAAAATTTGAGCAACTCAGAATGAAAGAAGATTGCAACATTGTTTCATACTTCCAATACATTGATGAAATAACCAATACTCCAGAAGGATTTAGAGAGCCAGTTGACGAGAAGACTATTATAAAAAAGATTCTTAGAACATTACCAGAGAGATTCAACCCAAAGGTATCGGTCTTAGAATACAGTGCAAATCTAGACAAACTCAGCAAAAAGGAATTACATGGAGTTCTCATAGCATATGAAATGAGACTTGATGAAGAAGAGGGTACTTCGCATCTAAAAACTACATTCGTTGCATCTAATAAAACCAATAAGGAAAAATAACCTTCAATTGAAAAGACATGCACCTGCAAGTGTGAATAAAAGGGAGATGATGAAGAAGGTCTTTCAGATGAAGAGTATGCTTAATTTACGAGAAAAATAAAAATTGGTAAGGGAAAATTCAAAGGTAAAATTCCATTGATATGTTTCGACTGTGGTGAGGTTGTGCATTTCACAGCAAAATGTCTAAACAGAAGTGATGGAAACTCAAAAGGAAAGAAAGGCTTTAAGAAATTCAACAAGCAAGAAAAATGGAAAGGATCCAAAGGGAACTTTCTCTCTAAAGAAGATAGATCATCATCCGATGAAGACAATGATAGCGAAGAAGATGTTAGGTCCTTGTATTACTAGTATAGTCCCTTATTGTTGTTAGTGTAACCCCCTTATTGTTATTGTTGTACCCCTGTAACCCCCATATTGTTATTATTGTGCCCTTAAATTATTATTGTTAGGTTAGCTAGGATTACATTATGGCCCCATGGACTCCTATATATAGAAAGGAGGTTTTGTCATTTGTATCATCCAATAATTGTTCATTAATGTAATGTATTGGATTTTTCCACCTCGAAGTGGCTTATCTCTAAAGCATTCATATCTCATTTCTTCTATTTTTGGAGTTGGTTTCACAACATTTGGTATCAGAGCTTTGGATTCTAGGGTTTCGCTGCACCAAACAGATCATCGTAGAATTTTTGCTATAATTTTTTTTCTACAAAGGTTCAGAAGCTGAAATTTTTAGAGCACGAAGCCAAAATCCTAAGGAACATCGTCGCAAAATTTTAGAGCTTGGTTCACAACATTTTCAGAGATATGATCTGTGCAAGTTAGGTCTTTTTCGGGCTCCCGAATTACATCTCAAAGAGGTGATCGTGGGAAAATCTTCATAACTCTCTCTCTAAGCATTGGATTGGAATTATGTAAAAATTGGCTGCAAGGACGCGGACTTTATTTTCCTTTCTATCAATTTCAGAGCCAAAGGAGTCAACATTGACACGTGGTAATTCGTACAAGTTCGCTCTACTGAATCAGTCCATAATTAGGTCATTGTGGGAGATTAGAAATAAATTTGTCTTGAAGAATCCAAATCAGGCTAGCCCCATGGAATTTGAAAGAGGCTTTAGAGGGCTACCTTAGGGAAAAATTTCAGATATTGAAGATCCAAAATCACAGAGATAATTCAATTTCAATATCGAGCTCCTCAAAAGCAAGAAAAAGGTGTGTATTTTTTTCAAATTACATAAGTCTCGTTTGAAAAAAATTAGTTCCAAGGGCATATTGAAGAATAGATATCAGTAGTGGGTTCTAAAATTCCCCCTAAAAACAATTCAACACCCATTAAGCCTTCAAAAGGCTCTACTATGACTCATGAGGACGAAGAAACACAACATGAGATATCAAAATTACAAGAGCAAGTGCACCAAATTTCGCTATCGCAAAGAGCAAAAAAAAATGAAGTGGAAGTTTTGAAGAAAGGAGTGGAAACTAAGATGGATAGTTTGAAGAAAGGCATGGAAGCTAAGATGAATGGTTTGGAATCTAAGATGGATGGCATGGAAGTGGGCATGGAAGTGGGCATGGAAGCTAAGATGGTTGACATGGAAGCTAAGATCGATGAAAAAATGAAAGACAACATGGAAAATGTGAAGAATGATCTAAAAGTAGACATCGAAGGTTTAGAAAAGTTGATACAATAAATGTTTCCTAATGGCGAAAATATAGTAGACGAAACTCATGATGAGCACAAAATAAATGTTAATCGTGATTTCATAAACTCTAATGTTGGATGGAAGAACCACCTTATTCCAAAGATGGATATGAGGAAGTTTGATGGCAAGGACCCCGTAACATGGATACTAGAGATGGAGCAATATTTTGATCTCAATAATGTGCAAAACACACAAAAGGTACACATTGCAAATTTACATTTAGAAAAAAATACATTTATATGTTATCGATGACTTTGCTCCCGTAAAAAAATTGTCACTTGGTCAATTTTTAGGGAGAAAATGATAGCACATTATGAGGATACAAAGAGAAACACCTTCTTTAGCCAATTGATAAATCTCAAACAAAAGGGTTCAGTGGCGGAGCACATTGAGGACTTCCAAAAATTGAATATAAGCGTAACTGATATTCCAGAGGAACACATAATTGATGTCTTCATAGGTACTTTAAATGATAACATCCAACATGAAGTTCATGTTTGGGAACCTGATTCATTGGAGAAGGAATTCAGGTTGGAAAGAAAAATTGAATGTAAAATTATGGCGACAAGGAAGCCTACCACTCACATCTATAAAGATGAAAGTGTTGCTACTCCTAGACTTCCACAACCTACAAGGTTGACACCACAATAATTGGAAGAAAAAGGAGCAAAAGGTCTTTGCTACAGTTGTGATAGAAAATACACTAAAGGTCATAAGTTCACCAAGAAGAAATTATTTTACATAGATTGTGAAGAGGAGGAAGAAAATGAAGAATAAAATTCAAAAGTAGAGGATATACACTAGGAAGAAACCCTAGAAGAAGAAGAAATGAGTCTGACCATATCATGTAATGCATTGGCAGGAATTACCACTCCTCAAACTCTCAAGATAGAAGGACATATCAAGAAGAAAAAGGTAATAGTGTTGATTGAATCGGGTAGTACCCATAATTTTATTCATTGTAAGGTAGCCAAGGAATTGAATTGTTTCCTATACCCAGCACCAGAATGTCAAGTGATGGTTGCAAATGGAGGAACTATAAATTGCTCTAGAAAATTCCATAATATCAAGCTATCCATGGGGTAATATGTATTGAATAGTCCAATGCTTTCCATCCCAATGGGAGGTGTTGATGTTGTACTAGGAGTACAATGGTTACAATCTTTGGGGACGGTAGCTTTTAATTTTCAAGAACTTTTCTTGACATTTTTTTGGAAGGAAAGGAAATCGAATTACGGGGTATCTCAGGGAAGCTAGGAAAGATAATAAGCTAGAATATCATGAAAAAGCTTCTGAAGAACGAACAATGGGGTGTAATTGCATAATTATGCTCACTAGAAGTTCCAACATCAAAATCATCTATTCTCCAACTCCAAAAAGTCTTGGAAAATAATTCCAAGGTGTTTACCTATTCATGATCATGATCATGCTATTCATTTGATTCCAGGAAGTATTCCTCCAAACATGAGGCCTTACAGATATCTTTATGTCCAAAAGAGAGAAATTGAACGTATTATTGCAGAAATGTTAGAGGTTGGTATAATTCAACCTAGTCAAAGTTCTTTCTCTGCTCCAGTAGTATTGGTGCACAAGAAAGATGGATCATGGCGCATGTGTCTGGATTATAGGGAGCTCAATGAGCTCACTATTAAAGATAAATTCCCCATTCCTGTGATTGATGAATTATTGGATGAATTACATGGAGCAATTTATTTTACCAAGTTGGATCTTCATTCAGGATATTATTGTTGATATTGCAACAAGATGATGAGCTTAGTGGAAAGAATTCGTCTTCACTAAGTGGGCCCGCATGCTATTTTCGGCGCAAAGTCTATTTTTAGACTATGTCTATTTTTAGAAATGTCGATCATATTCTATGAGTTGCAGGATGCTATTTGTGGATGGTTGGTCAAGTTGGAAAAATAGATGGACTTCTATTTTTAGACATATTGGGCGGAATCTATTTTTAGATTGCCAGTCTAAAAATAGATATGTCGAATATTATTAGCTCTTAATAATATTTGGACTATAAACATTATCTTATTCTCTTGGAGCACTTCAGTTAAGTGCACAGATGTGGCACAGGAGCTGACAGAAGGAATTACACTATTCCTAAGGGTTAAGTGGAGCTATTGCATGGATACTTCAATTAGAACTCATGTGAGAGAGTTTGGTGGAGTTGATTGAGGAAGTTAATGGAGTTGTGTTCAGTTTAACTGAGTTAAACATAGTTGAGCTAGTTGTATCTAGTCTAACTGATTGATACACTAGTGAGAGTGGTGTGAATTAATTATTAATTAATTCACTAATTATAGACTCATTAATCAACTAAAGAATACATCAGTTAACTTTAGTGCATGGATAGTTTCAATGGAGACTAGTGAAGAGGTAGGTGAAAGAGCAGTGTGACTATCAGTTGTGACTATACTGTTGCATGATTTGCAACAACCAGTGATTGGAGATGCCAATGAGGATTGCGCAGTACAAGCCAGGTGGTTCGAAATCATTTATGAGCCATTATTCAGCAGTGATTGCGTAGTAGAGGCAGGCTATCAGGTGGCAGAGATTAGAGCATGTGATTTGCTAGATCTAGCTTGATTAGTGTGTAGCAATTGGAGATTGTACTGAGAGCTTGTGAGGATATTTGTATGATGATTTTTACATGATATCTATGACATATAATATATATATATATTTGGGGGTTTTCAGCTTTAAGCTTTCCCATAAAATATTGTGTTCATATGTGTGATTGTTTATGGTTTTAATGTGTGCATTCGATTGTTTTTTATTTCCGCAATTAATGATCAATGGTAGAAGAGATTCTGTATTGTGCATGAAGTTAAAATAGTGTGTGATCAAGAGAATCTTGGTGGATAAAATATCATTTATTCAAATTTCTACATGGTTTCAGAGCGATATTGATCATTGGATCAATTGCAAAACATTGAAGCGGTTGAGTTTTGAGCTGGTGGAATTCGAATTTGCAGTAGTGTTTTCTTGGTGTTGAAGTTGAGATGTCTTTCAACGGATTGCAATTGGAGTATGCCCTTGAGGGCAGATCGAATTATATTGCATGGAAGGATAGGATGGAGGCGGTGCTGGATGACAATGGGTTGAAGGAGTTCATAGATGCAGAAATTCCAAAACCTACTTCTAGCGATGCTTCCGTACTTGACGCATGGCAAAATAAGACAGTAAAGTGTCTAAGGATTCTGTTGGAAGGTGTGAAGGATCACATAGTGTCCAGCCTTCATGGTAAAGCTTCTCCATTCTTGATGTGGAAAGATTTGATAGATTTATTTCAAATCAAGAGCAACCAGAGGAATTTGACGCTCAAGGATAAACTCAGGAACATAAAAATGGAGAAAGGCGACAGTATGCCCAAGTACCTCATGAAGTTCATCCAATGCAGGGATGAGCTAGGAAGTGTGGGGTTTACTGTTGATGATGAGGACTTGGTGAGCTTGGCTCTCCTTGGGCTTCCGAAGAGTTGGCATTCCTATCAGGACTCTGTCAATGGTCGAGAGAAATTGCCAGGATGGGAGCGACTTTGGTTGGATCTTGTGCAAGAGGAGATAAGGCGAAGTACCAGGGACGGATCTTCATCAAAGAAATTAGATGAAGAAAATTGTGCTTTTCCTGCCAAAGCAAGGAAGGGGAAGAGCAAGAAGAATGCTTCTCAATCCGGTGCGAAAGGCAAGAAGCAAGACATGTCCAAGGTGAAGTGCTTTCATTGTCACCAACACGGAAATTATGCCACTAATTGTCCACAGAAGAAGAAAAATAAGCAGGCTACTGGATCTGCAGTCAGAGAGGCCTTAGCCTTGCAGTTTGAGCTGGATTTTTCAGTGATCGCATGCTTGGTCTCAAGTGTGATGGGTTCAGTGTGGTTTCTTGACAGTGGTGCGTCTTTTCATATGACCGGAGACAAAGATTTGTTTACTGATCTGGATGAGAAAGATCTTGGAGTGCACATCGAGATGGGCGATGATGGTAGATACATTGCAACCGGTATCGGTACCATTTCCTTTGAGAGGGAGTCTGGTAAACCCTTTGTATTGAAGGAAGTGATGCATTTTCCACGATTGAAGAATAATCTGATCTCAGTGGCCATGTTAGAAGACAAGGGATATTTTGTTGTCTTTAGCGAGGGAAAGGCTTTCCTGCGCAGTAAGGCAACTGGTGAAACCCGGAGGATAGGGGTTCGAGTTAAGAACCTTTATCAGTTTATGGTAGATTACTGCGCAGAAATGGCAGGCAAGGCAAAAGGATTGGTGAGCCGGGATGATGGCGAGCTATGGCACAGGAGATTGGGCCACCTTCACCATGGAGCTTTGAAAAGTTTGCAGCAGATTTCTACCAGGCTTCCTAAAGGTACACTTGCGCAGTCAGATCAGTGCAAGGGATGTACTTTGGGAAATTTTGTGAAAGCCACCTTTCACGAGAAGGATAGTCGCACCACGACGATCCTTGAGATAATTCACACAGACGTGTGTGGACCTTTCTCAGTAGCTTCGACAGCAAAGCACAGGTACTATGTGATATTTGTTGATGATTTTTCTCGTAAGTGCTGGATCTTCTTCATGCAGAAGAAGAGCGATACATACTCAAAGTTCTGTGAGTTCAAGGCATTGGTTGAGAAAGAATTAGGGAAGCAGGTGAAGGCTCTTAGGAGCAAAAATGGTGGTGAATTCATCTCTGGCGAGTTCAAGGACTTTTGCAGTGCAGAAGGAATTCAAAGAGAGCTCATAGCACCTCATAACCCACAGCAGAATGGGGTTGCGAAGCGAAAGAACAGAACGAACGTGGGTGCTGCATGGGCGATGTTGCATGATCAGGGCTTTCCCATACACTTGTGGGCTGAGGCATGCAATACTGCGATTTATGTGCAAAACCGTTGTCCTCACAGGATACTTGGCATGAGTACACCCGAGGAGGTGTTTTCTGGTAAGAAGCCTGATATTTCCCATTTGAGGATTTTCGGTTCACCTATTTACATTCATGTGACGAAGGATGCCAGGAAGAATCTGGAGCCGACTGCAGAGGTTGGAATATTTGTGGGGTACACTGATTCACCCCACAACTATCATGTGTATTTTCCAAATAGTCACAAGACTGTTGTGCGACGAGATATCAAATTTCATGAGTAGAAAGCCATGAAGTGTTCGCTTGAGAGGGAGCCACACTTGCATGCAGATGAGGAGCTATTAGTTCCTAAGAATGAGCCTCAGGATGTGGATCAGCCACAAGAGGAGGTTCATGCAGTGGAAGAGACCACTCATGCAGCGCCAAACATCAGAGGGCAGAAGCGCACTACAGAAACTGAGTGATTGGCTCAAGATGCAGAGAGGATTGTAGGGGCACTTACATCACAACGCGGATAGAGACAGTCACCTGACCAGTATACTGGATACATGGCTCTTATGAGCAAGTGTATCGTGACAGAGCCATCCTCTTTCGAGGAAGCTGTGGAGGATCTCGCATGGGTAGATGCCATGGTGGAAGAGTATGATTCAATTGTCAGAAACAGTGCATGGGAGATTGTCCCAAGGTCGAAAGGGAAATCAGTGGTGGGTTTGAGATGGATCTACAAAGTAGCTGACGAGAGTGTGGAGAAGTATAAGGCAAGAATTTTTGCCTGAGGCTTCTCACAGATTGAGGGGATCAATTATGAGGAAACCTTTGCACCTGTCGCAAGGTATTCTTCCATACGGACGATTCTTTCTCTCTCAACGCAAATGGGGTGGCACATTCATCAGATAGATGTGAAGACTGTGTTCCTAAATGGGGTGATTGAGGAGGAGGTGTACATAAAGCAGCCCAAAGGTTTCGAGATCTTCATCAGCGAGTCGCATGTGTGCAGGCTCAAGAGAGCGATGTATGGGTTGAAACAAGAACCTTGTGCTTGGTACACATGGATAGACAGTTATTTCACCAGACTTGGATTCTCCAAGAGTGAGGCGGATCCGAACCTATACCAGATTATGGTGGAGGGTAAGTCGTTGATCATTGTACTTTATGTAGATGATTTGATTTTGACAGGTGATGAACTTTTGATACACTCATTCAAGGTTGATCTTGCAAAGGAGTTTGAGATGAAGGACTTGGGCCTCCTTCATCATTTCCTGGGATTGGAAATTTGGCAGCACAGTGATAGACTGGTTGTTTCTCAAGGCAAGTATGCCCAAGAGATACTGGAGAAGTTCAACATGCATGGCTGCAAGCCTGTTGATACTCCTCTTCCTTGTGGATGGAGGAAGGAGGATGCTACTTTGGCAGAGGTAGTGGATGCCACTGTTTATCAACAGTTGGTGGGGTCGCTTATGTATCTGGTCAATACACGACCCGACATATGCTATGATGTTAACCAGCTTTCACAAGCTATGGTTAATCCTACCAAGCTCTTTTGGAAGGTAGGAAAACATGTATTGAGATATCTTAAAGGCACATCGAGATATGGAATATGGTATATACAGTCGGATGAGGTGAAGCTATGTGGCTTCACGGATGCAGATTGGGCAGGGAGCCCAACGGATAGAAAGAGCACATCTAGAGGGATTTTCAGTATCGGGTCGACAGTAGTTTCTTGGTACAGCAGGAAGCAGAGATCTGTGGCACTCAGTTCAGCAGAGGCCAAGTATATGGAAGCGAGTTTGGTTGCATGCGAGGCTATATGGATGAGGAAGATCCTGGTCGAGTTGTTCGGTTCACACTTAGATCCTACTGTGATATATTGTGATAATTAGAGTTTCATTAAACTCTCAGTTAATTCAGTATTTCATGATAGATCTAAACACATTGACATCCGGTATCATCATATCAGAGATTGTGTGCAGTGGAAGATCATGTTACTTTCATACATTCTGACGGAGGATCAGGATGCTGATATCTTGACGAAGCCGCTCACCAGGAGAAAATTCAAATACCACAGAGGCAGGATAGGGGTGGCAGATAATCCTTATCTTGTTGAGAGGGAGTGTTGAGATTGCAACAAGATGATGAGCTTAGTGGAAAGAAGTCACCATCACTAAGTGGGCCCGCAGGCTATTTTTGGCGCAACGTCTATTTTTAGACATGTCGATCATATTCTATGAGTTGCAGGATGCTATTTGTGGATAGTTGGTCAAGTTGGAAAAATATATGGACTTCTATTTTTAGACATATTGGGTGGAATCTATTTTTAGATTGCCAGTCTAAAAATAGATATGTCGAATATTATTAGCTCTTAATAATATTTGGACTCTAAACATTATCTTATTCTCTTGGAGCACTTCAGTTAAGTGCACAGATGTGGCACGGGAGCTGACAGAAGGAATTATGCTATTCCTGAGGGTTAAGTGGAGCTATTGCATGGATACTTCAGTTAGAACTCATGTGACAGAGTTTGGTGGAGTTATTGAGGTAGTTGATGGAGTTGTGTTTAGTTTAACTGAGTTAAACATAGTTGAGATAGTTGTATCTAGTCTAACTGATTGATACACTCGTGAGAGTGGTGTGAATTAATTATTAATTAATTCACTAATTATTAACTCATTAATCAACTAAAGAATACATCAGTTAACTATAGTGCATGGACAGTTTCAGTGGAGACCAGTGAAGAGGTAGGTGAAAGAGCAGTGTGACTATCAGTTGTGACTATATTGTTGCATGATTTGCAACAACCAATGATTGGAGATGCAAATGAGGATTGCGTAGTATAGGCTAGGTGGTTCAAAGTTATTTATGAGCCATTCTTCAGTAGTGATTGCGCAGTAGAGGCAGGCTATCAGGTGGCAGAGATTGGAGCAGGTGATTTGCTAGATCTAGCTTGATTAGTGTGTAGCAATTGGAGATTGTACTGAGAGCTTGTGAGGAGATTTGTATGATGATTTTTACATGATCTCTATGACATATAATATACAGATAGTTGAGGGTTTTCAGCTTTAAGCTTTCCCATAAAATACTGTGTTCATATGTGTGATTGTTTATGGTTTTAATGTGCGCATGCGATTGTTTTTTATTTCCGCAATTAATGATCAATGGTAGAAGAGATTCTGTATTGTGCATGAAGTTAAAATAGTGTGTGATCAGGATAATCTCGGTGGATAACATATCAGTTATTCAAATTTCTACAATCATCAAATCAGAATGAAGACTGAAGATATTCTGAAAACAGCATTTCGAACTCATGAGGGTCATTATGAATTTTTGGTCATGCCTTTTGGCCTTACCAATGCACCTTCTACATTTCAAGGGTTGATGAATTCCATTTTCAAACCATTCTTTACAAAATTTGTGCTAGTAGTTTTTGATGATATACTAATCTACAGCAGGTCTTGGAAGGATCATGTTCTACATGTTGACAGGGTGCTCAAACTATTGGAGGAGAAACAATTATATGCAAAAACATCCAAATGTTTCTTTGGAGTATAAGAGGTGGAATATCTAGGTCATATTGTATCACACGAGGGTGTTAAGGTAGACCCTAACAAAATTAAAGCCATTAAGGAATGGAAAGTCCCCATAACCATAAAGAATTTGCGCGGATTTCTCAGGTTAAGAGGGTATTATCGCAAGTTTGTTAAGAATTATGGGATAATAGCAGCACCTCTAACAACATTATTGAAGAAACATGCATTTTCATGGACTCCTAAAGCAACTAAGGCCTTTGAACATCTTAAAGAGGCAATGTGCCTAGCACCAGTCTTAGCTACTCCAAACTTCACAAAAACCTTTATTGTGGAATGTGATGCCTCAGGAAATGGAATTGGTGTTGTTTTAATGCAATAAGGAAGACCCATTACTTTTGAAAGTCGTTCAATCAAAGAAAAATATTTACAAAAGGCTATTTATGAGAAGGAAATGTTGGCAATACTATATGCACTAAAGAAATGGAGACCTTACCTAATGGGAAGACACTTCAAGGAAAAAACCAACCATGATAGTCTTAAACACTTTTTGGAACAAAGACTATCTTTAGAAGAGCAGCAAAAATGGGTCACAAAGATGTTGGGTTATGACTTTGAAATCGTCTACAAAAAAGGGAAACTAAATTTTGTTGTAGATGCACTCTCAAGAAAGGATGAAGAGGTGGAAGCATTGCTTTGTGCCATTTCAATCATCCAACCAGATTGGATAACCGAAGCAAGGGATGAATGGAAGAAGGACGAAGAAGTGTGGACTCTCTTTCTAAAGTTGCAGCAAGATCCTAGTATATCTAATGCATTTAGTTGGAAAAATGATTCCTTATGGTACAAAGATCGCTTATATATTTGCAATAATTCCCAACTAAAACAAAAGATTCTTTTGGAATTGCACACTTCTCCTTTGGGAGGACACTCGGGATTTTTAAAAACTTACCACAGGGTGAAGAAAGAATTTTTTTGGGATGGCCTTAAATCTAATATTCAAAATTTTGTGGCGGAATGTTTGGTTTTCCAACAAAATAAAGTGGAACAATTAATACCCCTGGTCTTCTATAACCTTTATCCATTCCAAGTCAACATTGGGAGGAGATTTCAATGGATTTTATCACAGGTTTACCTAAGTCCGAAGGAAGGAGTGTCATCATGGTGGTAGTTGATAGACTTACCAAGTATGCACACCTTTGTGCATTATCTCATCCATTTAAAGCGAGTACAGTTGCTACTGAATTTATGGAAACAATTCAAAAGCTACATGGAAACCCGAAGATTATTGTAAGTGACAAAGATCCCATTTTTACAGGAAATTTTTGGACGGGGTATTTTCTTGTTTGGGTACTCAACTAGCTCATAGCTCATCTTATCATCCTTAATACGATGGTCAAGCAGAGATAGTGAATAAATTTTGGAAGGATATCTTCATTTTTTTGTATACGATAAGCAAGCACAATAGATTGATGGTTACCTGCGCATTTGAATGGTGGTATAACACTTCCTTCCATACTGCAGCAAAAATGACCCCATTTATGGCACTTTATGGATATCATCCACCATCCATAACATATTCTTTAAGGGAAAGTTCTAAGGTTCAAGCAGTGGAGGATCAAATCGAGCATTAACAAGAAGTTCTCCAACTCTTAAAGGATAACCTAAATTTGGCACAAAATTGAATGAAATAACAGGCAGATCAACATTGTAGTGAGAGAAGTTTTGATGTGGGAGACTGGGTATTTTTATGGCTACAACCATACAAACAAATGTCCCTCAAGCAAGCTAAGAAGGATAATAAATTATCACCAAAGTACTATGGTCCTTACAAGGTTTTTCAAAATATTAGTACTATGGCATACAAATTGGAGCTTCTTGCTTCTTGCGAGTGCATCCCGTTTTCCATGTTTCATGCTTAAAAAAGGTTATAGGGGACAAACTTCCAGTTCAAACAATATTGCTAGAACTTGATGAGGAAGGAAAAACCATATTGGAACCTGAAGCAGTCATGGAAACAAGAACTCGACAAATACGAAATCAATCAATTTCAGAGTATCTCATCAAATGGAATAACTTACCCACGAAAGATTCTACATGGGAGGATGAGAATTTTATACAAAAGTACCCGGAGCTACTCAAGCGTTGAGGACAACACCTTTTTGAATGAGAGGAGCATGTTAGGTCCTTATATTACTAGTATAGTCCCTTATTGTTGTTAGTGTAACCCTCTTATTGTTATTGTTGTACCCCTGTAACCCCCATATTGTTATTATCGTGCCCTTAAATTATTATTGTTAGGTTGGCTAGGATTACATTGTGGCCCCACTAGGATTACATTGTGGCCCCATGGACTCCTATATATAGAAAGGAAGTTTTTTCATTTGTATCATCCAAGAACTGTTCATTCATGTAATGTATTGGAGGTTTCCCCCTCGAAGTGGCTTATTTCTAAGGCGTTGATATCTCTTTTCTTCTATTTTTGGAGCTGGTTTCACAACAGAAGAAGCTAATGAGAGATTATTGTTTATGTCCAAGCATAATAAATAAGAGATATCAAACAACAAAGAAGAAGGGTTGACCATAGAAGAATTTTCTGAGGCAATTAGGCTTATAAAAGAGCTCAAGGCTGAGAAAATTTCTTCCAATAATCTTGAAGAACAAGTTCAAGGTCTCAAAATTGAAGTTGAAGAACACAAATGTATTGAAGAGTCACTTCAAAAGAAGTTGGAAGAAAGCAACCAAGAAAGGGAAGCATTAGAAGCTGAAGTAGTCTCGCTGCGTAAGGAAGTGAAGAAGGGAAAAACTGTCCAAAATTATGCCAACAACTCAAGGGAATTTGAAGAACTCATCAACAATCAATGATCTTACAACGACAGAACTGGCCTCGGTTACAAAGAAGAAGAAGCAGGACCTTCTACAACAAAATATAATGAACCTATGAGATCTGACATGCATGTAGACTTCATTGGACAAGATTCGCAAGAACATCCTTGGAAGATGATTCCTTAACGAATATTTACATCCAGGTATTGTTGAAGCCTCGAAAATCGCTGCAACAACATTGGGGGATAACCACTCGGTCCAGAGCTTAAAGCAGCTCCTTTTCCATTTGGAGTAGTGGCTCCAACTGGTTTAACTAGGTCTAGTTACCTTTTCCCTATCGCTATTGGTTTATGATGTATCTTTAACTACCAATAGACAGGGATATCGGATCACTTATTCTTGCTGATCGGGCAAGAGAATGACCCTTAAGCTGATTTGGGTTTAGCCAAACCACAACAGGGATTTTATCTCTTTGAGAAGAGGACTTAAAAGAATGTAGAACTTAATCTAAATGAAAACTTATTCTATAATGCAAACAAAAGAAACTAATCTAAATCCTATCTCAATTAGGTAGATATAGATCTAACACAACTAAGAGCAAGATAATTAAATGATGAGAATTTAAAGATGTCTGGATTTTAATTAATGTCAAGATAATGAAGAAATTCAATTAGCTGATATTTGTGAATACTAAAACACATCCTATTGAGACCTTTTAACTAAAATAATAAATCAACAACACTCAGGAATAAATTCACAAAAATGATATTGATTTTCAAATCAATCAAGCCAATAATTAAACAATAATATGTGGAATAAATTCTCATCACATTGCTATTTAATAAATCAGTTTTATAAGACATATTTCTGAGTAAATAGTTACTTAGAAATCAGAGTTTAATCCATAAGAACAGAGATACATAACAATATTGAGACAAATTATCCATATCAACATAAATGCATAAACATGAATAAAATGAAACAACAATTTTATTATCATAAAAATGAAACTGGTATTTGAAACAAATGTGTCAAAAATATCATTCTGCTTTCAAAACTAGAGCTACAGAAATGCAAACTCTACCCATCATACATAATTCAAGATATAAAGAAAAAACCCTCAATAATGTTCAGATCTGAAATTTTCTCTCCTCCCTTCTACAACTCTAAATTCCTATTACAGAAATGCTTTTATAAGTCCAGAATTGCAGAGGAGATCCCCCCTTCTTACATTCTGCAATCTGCCATTTATAATATTTCCCAAAGGTATTATTTGAGAGGAAAGTCTTTTTTAAGAAAAATCTACCCAATCCCATTTTATTTGCTCAAAATTCAATCTTTAATTGCTGGAGCATTCTCATTGATTGAGATCTTTTTCTCCATCTTTCTTCCACAGTTTTCCTACAAAAGAAATCAAAATAAATTAAGATGCAATAATAAAATCAAATTTCCATTTCTTGCATTATTACAAATCTAATCAAATGCAATTTAATTAATTAAAAATGAAATCTGAGCTTTTTTGTTGATACTCATAACTATTTTAATTGGCCAAGGATATTATTGATGCATGAATCTGTAATTAGAAGAGGCTTGGGCAAATAAAAATGAAGAAAACAAGCTCAGAAAATTGATTTTGTTTTAGAAATTCAAAGCTTGATCTTCAACATGTTTTTAGACCCAATAAATGACTAAATCTGTTAGTGAAACCTCCTCAGAAATGTTCTCCTTGATTTTCTCTTTCCAATGAGCTGTCATGGGCCTCATTTGGCCAAGTAAAACTCAATCTATGAGCCTCCAAAGTTGATAAGTCAAATCTGGTATAAATCTGGAAATTCTGTTGTTGGGCTAAAAATCAAAATTTTAATTAAAAATTTAATCCTAAATTAAACTCTAATTATCTAATAATTAATTCTAATTTAATTGTTAATTATAAACTAAAGTAATTATTTAAATTAACTATTTATTAATTAATATTAATCTAACTAACTAATATTAATCTAATAATTAATTTATAAATTAATTAAATTAATTATATTCTATAAATTAATCAATTTAATTAATTTAAAATTAAATATTTTAAATACTAAAATTAAACTTTAGTATTAACTATACTAACACTACACTAACTAATTTAAAACTATAATACTATTAATCTAACACTAATACTAAACTAATATTAAATTAATACTACACTAACTTAAAACTAACGTTATGCTTAACTAACACTCCACTATTCTATTAACTTAAAACTATACCTACCATTAATACACTATCACTATACTAACGTATGAGTGAATTTTGTAAACTCATCACAATCGGCATATCGGAGGTGAAGGCCATCGGGTGTTTTTAAAGATGTGTTATTTAAAACCTCTGATGCGATATAACAAAATGTACCATATGCTTTTGATTTATTTACAATCGGAGTATCGGCAAATGAAAGCCATCAGGGTTTCTAAGGAATGCATCTTTTGGAAATCCCCGATGCGATGTAATTTATTTTTTAAGTCCTCGATGCGATGTAATTTTTTATTTTTTGTTTTTTATTTTTATATATATTTGTCTTTTATATTAAATTTTCATTTAATTAATTTAATTATTTTTAATATAATTAATTTAATTAATTTAAAATTTAATGTTAAATATTAGTTTTTTTTATTTTGATTTTATTTTAATGATGTTAAGTTGTGAAATTATCTAAACTACAGCTACTTTGATATTTTGGATTTTTTGAGATTAGTAATCTATTTGAAAATTAGAAAATTGGAATAAATGACTGAAATCTCGATGCTTTATGATTTGGCTGTATAAGTAAAAATGAAAAATATTAGTAATAACTAACTAGGGGTTAATATTTAAAATAAATGCATTATTGAACTAATTTAATTACAAAAATGGAATATTGTACATTTTATGCATTTTTAACCCAGGCAACATAATTGATTAGACTTCAAAGGAGTGCCATTTACAAACCAGTTGACCAAATGAGGCGAAACAAGTATCAATGGAAAGCTTATAAAAAATCGATTTTAACAAAGCAATCAAAACAAGAATCTAAAGAAAATGAAAAAATAATAAAATTGTTGGATAATCAACTTAATAAAAATCTTAAAAGGCATGTAGCCAAAATTTTAATAGAACGGGTCCCCATTATTTAAAATTAACAAGTCAAAAAATGGTGGGGTTGTGTTTTACCACAACAATGGTGACAGACGGGAGAAGAACCAGTTATCTCTGTTTGATATGAATGATATTTACCTAAGATTGAAGTAAAAATAATTAAAGAAGAGAAAATTATTTTTGGAATGCTTGACTAGGTTCATTAGTCTGAATAAAAGCAATAATCATCTTACTGTAATTTTCTTAAAATTCATCATAAATTAAAATATTTCATAACTCTATATCAGTCCTTAATTAGTTGTAGAGATAAAGCAGGGGTCACTTTACAGCTTAGCTTTTAAAATGTACTCATTTGTCATAGGTAGAGCCACTGCTGCCAGCAAACATCCATAGTCTCGACAGGGTTACCTTTTAATCATGAATGATTCAAAATCCCATCTATTTAAGAATTATTGACCTAGAGATAAATCCATTTATATATGTTTTACTTTTTTATTTTTATTTTTTGAGTTCTTAAAAGCCATTGTCCTGGTTTGGTAGCCAGATAGTTGACAATGTCATTCACTGGTTATAATTGGACTGAACAAGTTGGCTCGTGATGAGACCCCTTGTCTTATAATTGTTTGCAATCATAAGCCATTGCCCTGGTTTGTTTAGCAGTGTTGGTAATGTCAGCCTATTTTTTTCCCCATGATCATGGTAAGCAGGCTCGTAATGAGACCTCTTATCTTTTAAGTTTAAATATATTTGTGGATTACACTCTAGAAAAATAAAACTCTTTTGAACAGGGGGAATCATTGACTCCTTAAGAGTTCAGAATGAAAATTTCAGAGTTAAAAGTGCTTTGCTATAAAGTGTCTTTACTTGGTTAAAAATAACTTTTCTTAACTGATAATAGAATTTTGAAAGATCTTAATAAAATATTGAAATATCAAAATAATTACAATTTTGATAAAAAAGAAATTTCTCAGATTTTATGATACTTCGTCAAATTCTCTTATTTTGTAATCTCTTCTCTAAGTATGTCTACCTTTATAATAAGAAAAAAAAAACCTTATTAAGAGATTTCAAGAAAAAGCTAATAGTAAACTATTAACAATTTTTTCCCTATGTATGTCGACCAAAATTAGGTAATAAGAAGGCCTTTCATATAAATCATGGCAGAGTCACCAAAATTAAAACTGAAAACCAAAGGAAAAGAATTCTTAAGCTAAAGTGGGAAAAGAAATCAGCAATCAAAAATAAAATGAAGAAACTTTTAAGAGTGGAAAGGAACATCCAAATTTTGAAACACAAACTCTAACAGGAATGTTTATACCAATGTCTCAACAAAATGAAGTAAAAGAAAATAATCATGTAATCATTCCTTTTTATGTAGAGATTCAGAAAACTTATACCTTGCTGGGTTGTAAGTGTTTTAGGCTTTAGATAGAAGTGATCATAAAATTCAACCACAATGAAAAATTTCTTTCTGATGTCAATCTTCTTGTTTCAAAGCATCATCTTAATTATTTTCTAATAAAAGGAATGCTTAAAGGAACAAACTAAAGGTTCAGAAACTTCCTAGTGTAGCTGTTTCAACGAAGATTATTGTTGCTTCTTGAAATGAAACTAGGAGAAGAGCATAGGGCTTCCAAAATATGATCTGGCAGGTGATTGAAAGCTTTTATGAAGAGCTGCAAAACAGATTTAAATATCAACATAATTTAAAAACAAAACTGAAACTAAAGTAATGAAATGGAAATAAATGAAAGTAGGTACATGAATCTTACCATTGGATAATTGCATTTGACCTTACCTGAAAGATATCTGTTTATCCAATACTTGATGACTTCTTCTTTTACTTATCATTAAAAACATGAAGAAGTCAAACTAACCAAATTCCTATAACCCAAAGTCATTATTTATTTTATTTAAACTAAAGCAAGCAGTAAAATGTAAAAAGGGAATGCTTTGTGTTCAAGGGAATCAAAATTAAAAAAAAATGCATTAGAAATGAGATTGAGAATTTGCAGTGATAAATGTTCTCAAAATATTATAAGTTTTATACAAATTCTATGACTTTTTATAAATTGTTCAGAGTTAAGACCAAATTTAAGATAATGAAATTTAAAATAGAGAGATCTTGAATTTCATATTTAATTACGGAATTATTTAAAACTGAAATATATTAGAAATCAAAATGATTTGAATATTTTGCAGATTTTTCATCAATCGCTTTAATATCATAGCAGTTACCCAAGATTGCTTTAAATTAACACAATGCCTTATCGGATGATTCGTATTGCATGTAGAGGCATGCGTTGGAGTTTATCGCATCAGGGGTTGCAGTAGCAAATTGTCGATATGATATCATGCGAAAAGAACATGTGTGATGAGATGGAGTGATCATACCATTTATGTTTAGAATCGGGAACAGTCATGTCGCAAATTGCAATTGCACACAGCATCTCGCGATTTGTACTTTGCACATTGCACATTGCGCATCGCAGATTCGGAATAGTGGTATGGCCATGCAATGAAGCGATTGACATATTCAGAATATCAGAGAATAGTCATGTAGGAAATGCCAATATGATTCTTGCGATATCGGCGATGCGATGGATGACATAGCTAATCGACGATCGGCAATCTTAAGCACGTGATGTAACAATTCTTGATACACCGATATGTGATGAAAAATGGACCCAATGGATTTATTATGATCATTTGATATCATATCAGCTCCGAGACATCGATACTTTTAAAATTATGACCCTACCATTATTGCAATTGAACGGGCGTGATATTTCTTATGAACTTGATTTTAATTTGATATCGGGTCTCGAATTATGTGTATATCACAATATTGGTAAAGTTGATTATCGAAGATTGGTGATTCAAGATAATGGAATTATATTCAATTGAAAACCTCTTAGATGCGAAATGCAATATGGTATTTTATGAAAAATTGAATGAGGTAACACATCGGAGGTCTTGCATCAAAAATATGAAAATCAAGTTGAAACATTTCTGTTATGAATCTTGTGATATTGTTTTAAATTTCAATTGGGTTTTCTAAATTAATGAAAGAAAAGTTAAAGAATGCTCAAATTCTAATGAATCACAAATAAAATTTCCCTGAACCTATTGCTAATTTGAAATGGGTTTGCTGCTTACTTCAATTTTTGAAAAAAAAATGAAAACCTGCAAATAAAACAGAACAAGAATAAAAAATAAACTAAATAAAAGAGAAACTACTAATAGATGAAAATGAACATGTAAACGCGTACCTGGAAGAGATTTGTCTGTGGATTTTACCTTATGAATCTTCCAGTTCTTCTTTCGATTTATCAAAATTCTGAATTTTTTCAAACTCATCTCATTATTTATTCTAAATCGGAGTGTGCAATCAGCCTAAATAAAATCTGTTTATTCATGTTCAAGAAATCTGAAACTCATAAAATTCACTAGAAATAAATATGAAAATACGCTTCCCTTTGAATTGCAACAGCAATTTATTACTTCTGCTCATTCCGAATTATCTTGAGAAAAATTTGTATTGTTATAGTGATTGTTTAATAATGCCTTTAGTAAATAAATATGATGCACATTGCAATATCAGATAATAAACTAAAGATCAAAATGGGATAAAGCCACTAATTGTGAAAAAATATCAACATAGATTTGAATGTGCACATATAGAAAAATGGACACCCTTAAGGTCATTTCAGAAGAAAATCATATAAGGACATTTCGAAATAGAGAAAAGTGGCTTTGAGGTAATTGGTGCCAAGTGCAACCTCAATTGAATTTAGTCAAGACATTATTCAAAATAGGCAAAGTAGAGATATTGTTGCAATAAATTTTGATTTAAAAATGAGAAGCAAGAATTAGAAATTTTCTGATAAGAGGAAAATATTTCCCTGAACATGTATATGATATGAGAAGGGTTGATTGCTCGCTTTATTTTTATCTGCAGAACTATTAAGAATAAATTAACTACATAAAACAAACTAACTAAATTAATTCTACTTCTATTCTAAACATATACATGAAAATGACTAGGTATAGTCATATTTCCAGTGTAACCATTCTCTTATTTTAATTCCTGCATATATGTACAGTTCAAATGTTAGTAATAAAAATACAAATCTAATTGAACTAAGAAAATTAAATCTGTAATCAGAATGTACAGTTATTATTAACAGCTTATTTACAATCACCTTCTTTTGAAATGTCTTTTCCAACTGAATTCCAATTGGATCATCAAAACCTTGATGGGTTTCCATTAAGGATTGGAAAATGTTTAAAAGAGGAGATGACATGCCAGATTGTGGATATGAGCTTTTAAATTCAAGGCCTGAAAAAAATTGTTAGTTTTATGTGTAAGTGTTAAACTATTAACAATTTTCCATGAAGGAAAACTTTCCGAACAATTTTCAAATGATTTAATGAAAAATGGATGGAAATTTGTCAAATAAAATGGAAAATTATTAATTGGATTAGATTGTTGGCCAAATTGTAAAAATACATTCTCTTGTTGACACTACCTTTGAGAAGATAGAAGCTTTTGATAAAACATTAGCATTGATTGAAATTGAAATATTAATATCTTTTGATGTTCATGATTATAATATGAAACTTCAATTTCCCAATAGGGAAATGCATTTCCCAATAGGGAAATGCATCAATTGAGTGTTTACTATTAAAATGCTCAATATGCCAGCGTTGAGTGCCAAAAATTTAAAAAATAAAATTCGAAAATAAATCTAGATTTGAACAAAATAAGTGTGAAAGTAAAAATAAAGTGAAATCACTATTGGTACAACTAACGTTACAGCACAATTGGGATTGTTTTGAAATAATTTCTTTTTCACAAGGATTGGCGAGAATAATGGAATTTGAATAATTGCCAATTCCAACTTGTGAATTAGAAAGAGAATTATGATTATGAGCAGGAATGGGAGTTTGATCATGATATGAATCATAAATTGGAATGTTTTCCCAAATGGTGAAATCATGAAGATAATTTGCTACTCTAGGATGAGGATTGGTTGAAATAATTTCTAAATTGAAATGTTCCTCATTCACAGATGTTATTTGAATTTTATCACGAGGATTCTCTTGAGAAGAATAGAAATCAGCATCCTCAATGTCAAAGTAATTATCATAAACCACTTCAGAATATTCTCTAGAATTCTCTTCGATCTCGTCCAATATATCAAAACAAGGAGAAATAAAAAATTCATATTCATTAATGGAAAAATAATGATCAATAATTGTTTCTCTACCTTGATAAAAATTTATTGGTAATTCATTTAGATCATCCTCTTTATTAATACTAAGAGGGGAAAAATTACCATCATTAAAAATATCAAGATAAAGGGAAAAACGTGAATCTGAAACAATGCATTTAAAAATTTCTCTGTTTGAGAACTCTCGTACATTATGCTCATTGTAAATTTCTTATTGTAGATCATTCATTTGTCTATTTGCGCTTTCTTGAAGAATTGTGCTTTGGTTCTCTGAATTTGGCACTTGCTCATCATGAAAAAATTCATAAATTTGTACAGTAGTTTGCGTGTTATTATTTACTTTGATTGTTTCTTGCACTTGTTGATTTGCAATTTGATTTTTTGAATTCATTGCAAAGTAACTTTTAGATTTCAAGGTAGCTCTTTCTCCAAAATTGTTGTTGTTACCTTCTTGCATTTGATAATAAATATTTTCTGAGCTTTGTGAAACCACTTCATTATGATTTATTTGCACATCCATATTGGAATTCTCATTGATGTTGGAAGGGGATGGAAAAAAGCTTGAACTAATTTCATATGGATTGGGAATGGGAGGAAGAGAGCAAATATATTCAAACCAATCTAGTGATTCTTCTTCCGCAGGTTTATCTCCAACTTTAAATATTAAACAATTCAAATGAAATCGAATATTAAAATCTCTAACAGACTCATTTTCAAATCTTCGTAGATATTCAATTTCATCACATACCTGTTCATAATCATATCCGTCAAAATTACAAATGAAAATTGTAACAAATTGATCCCAACTATGAATTGAGGCAACCGGAAGAGTTCTACACCAGTTTCTAGCTTTTGCCGCAAATGTGAGAGTAAAAATTCTGCATAAAATTCCTTCATCAATTTCTTGAAAATCATAATTTGAAACATTTTGAATAAATTGAAAAACATGATTAAAAGCAGAAGAATTTTTCTTACCATTAAACTTTACCTAAGACAAGAGTCTTACCATTTCGGGTGGAGTATTGGAAGATGCACGTCCATGGATACAACTCCAAATTGGAAGTTTAAGAGGAGCCATCGTGATTTAAATAAAATGTTAAAATTGAAAAGACTCTAATAGACAACAAGTTTCAGGCCCTCCTTCTAGCACCAAAAATTTTGAAGCTTCGAAAATCGCTGCAACAACATTGGGGGATAACCACTCGTTCTGGAGCTTAAAGCAGCTCATTTTCCATTTGGAGTAGTGGCTCCAACTGGTTTAACTAGGTCCAGTGACCTTTTCCCTATCGCTATTGGTTTATGATGTATCTTTAACTACCAATAGACAGGGATATCATATCACTTCTTCTTGTTGATCGGGCAAGAGAATGACCCTTAAGCTTATTTGGGTTTAGCCAAATCACAACTAAGATTTTACCTCTTTGAGAACAAGACTTAAAAGAATGTAGAGCTTAATCTAAATGCAAACTTATTCTATAATGCAAACAAAAGAAACTAATCTAAATCCTATCTCAATTAGGTAGATATAGATCTAACCCAACTAAGAGCAAGATAATTAAATTATGAGAATTTAAATATGTCTCGCTTTTAATTAATTTCAAGCTAACGAAGAAATTCAATTAGCTCATATTTGTGAATACCAAAACACATCCTATTGAGACCTTTTAACTGAAATAATAAATCAACAACACTCAGGAAGAAATTCACAAAAATGATATTGATTGTCAAATCAGTCAAGCCAATAATTAAACAATAATATGTGGAAGAAATTCGCATCACATTACTATTTAATAAATCAGTTTTATAAGACAAATTTCTAAGTAAATAGTTACTTAGAAGTAGGAGTTTAATCCATAAGAACAGAGATACATAACAATATTGAGACAAATTATCCATATCAACAGAAATGCATAAACATGAATAAAATGAAACAACAATTTTATTATCATAAAAATGAAACTGGTATTTGAAACAGAAGTGTCAAAAATACCAATTAATTGAATCCGTTTCTCTGATCCTGGTCTCTAACGGTCCTTTACATTACTTGAATTTCTACTTTCAAAACTAGAGCTGCAGAAATGCAAACTCTGCCCATCATACATAATTCAAGATATAAAGAAAAAACCCTTAATAATGTTCAGATCTGAAATTTTCTCTCCTCCCTTCTACAACTCTAAATTCCTATTACAGAAATGCTTTTAGAAGTCCGGAATTGCAGAGGAGAGCCCCCCTTCTTACATTCTGAAATCTGCCATTTATAATATTTCCCAAAGGTATTATTTGAGAGGAAAGTATTTTTTAAGAAAAATCTGCCCAATCCCATTTTATTTGCTCAAAATTCAATCTTTAATTGCTGGAGCATTCTCATTGATTAAGATCTTTTTCTCCATCTTTCTTCCACTGTTTTCCTGCAAAAGAAATCAAAATAAATTAAGATGCAATAATAAAATCAAAATGTCATTTCTGGCATTATTACAAATCTAATCAAATGCAATTTAATTAATTAAAAAAGGAAATTTGAGCTTTTTTGTTAATGCTCATAATGATTTTAATTGGCCAAGGATATTATTGATGCATGAATCTGTAATTAGAAGAGGCTTGGGCAAATAAAAATGAAGAAAACAAGCTCAGAAAATTGATTTTGTTTTGTAAATTTCGAGCTTGATCTTCTACTTGTTTTTAGACCCAATAAATGACTAAATTTGTTAGTGAAACCTCCTCAGAAATGTTCTCCTTGATTTTCTCTTTCCAATGAGCCGTACTAGGCCTCATTTGGCTAAGTAAAACTCAATCTATGAGCCTCCAATGATAAGTCAAATCTGGTATAAATTTGGGAATTTTGTTGCTAAGCTAAAAATCAGAATTTTAATTAAAAATTTAATCCTAAATTAGACTCTAATTATCTAATAATTAATTATTTTTTAATTGTTAATTATAAACTAAAGTAATTATTTAAATTAACTATTTATTAATTAATATTAATCTAATAATTAATTTATAATTTGATTAAATTAATTATATTCTATAAATTAATTAATTATTTCAAATATTAAAAGTAAACTTTAGTATTAACAATACTAACACTGCACTAACTAATTTAAAACTATAATAATATTAATCTAACACTAATACTAAACTAATATTAAATTAATACTACACTAACTTAAAACTAATGTTATACTTAACTAACACTCCACTATTCTATTAACTTAAAACTATACCTACCACTAACACACTAACACTATACTAACATATGAATGAATTTTGTAAACTCATCGCAATCGGCATATCGGAGGTGAAGGCCATCGAGTGTTTTTAAAGATGTGTTATTTAAAACCTCTGATGCGATATAATAAAATGTACCATATGATTTTGATTTATTTACAATCGGAGTATCGGCAAATGAAAGCCATCAGGGTTTCTAAGGAATGCTTTTTTTGGAAATCCCCGATGCGATGTAATTTATTTTTTAAATCCTCGATGCGATGTAATTTTTTATTTTTTATTTTTTATTTTTATATATATTTGTCTTTTATATTAAATTTTAATTTAATTATTTTTAATATAATTAATTTAATTAATTTAAAATTTAATGTTAAATATTAGTTTTTTTATTTTGATTTTATTTTAATAATGTTAAGTTGTGAAATTATCTAAACTACAGCCACTTTGATATTTTGGATTTTTCGAGATTAGTAATTTATTTGAAAATTAGAAAATTGGAATAAATGACTGAAATCCTGATGCTTTATGATTTGGCTGTATAAGTAAAAATCAAAAACATTAGTAATAACTAACTAGGGGTTAATATTTAAAATAAATGCATTATTGAACTAATTTAATTACAAAAATGGAATATTGTACATTTTACGCATTTTTTAACCCAGGCAACATAATTGATTAGACTTCAAAGGAGTACCATTTACAAACTAGTTGACCAAATGAGGCGAAACAAGTATCAATGGAAAGCTTATAAAAAATCAATTTTAACAAAGAAATCAAAACAAGAATCTAAATAAAATGAAAAAATAATAAAATCGTAAGATAATCAACTTAATAAAAATCTTAAAAGGCATTTAGCCAAAAATTTTATAGAGGGTCCCCATTATTTAAAATTAACAAGTCAAAAAATGGGGGGGGGTTGTGTTTTACCACAACAGGTACCAACATATTTTTCATGGCTATTGTTATTCATGTGGAAAATTTGGTCATAAAGCTGTAGAATGTTGCACGTAGCCTAGGAACCAATACAATTCCAGGAGATCCTTCAAATATGAACCTCCCAGGGCTCAACGAAACATCAATAGATTTTAAAATTTAAGAAATAATATGGAATGTTACAAATGTCAGAACTTTGGACACATAGCCAGAGACTACAGACTTGAAAATCCTCCAGAAGAATCTTCAAAGCCACATAATGAACAAACATGGAAGAAGAAGAAGACTGATAATTGTGCTCTCGCTCTCAAGGCTAAAAACAACAAAGATGTGTGGTATGTTGACAGCGGTTGCTCAAAGCATATGACTGGAGATAGAAGGAAATTTTTATCTCTGAAAGAGAAGAAGGATGGAACTGTGTCCTTTGCAAATGATGGATCTTCAAATGTTATAAGATCAGGTACCATCACTCTCGGAAGCAAAGATGCTCTAGCCAAGAATGTTTTATTGATTGAAAACATGAATCACAATCTGCTCAGTTGGACAAATATGTGATCAAGGACACACAATATTATTCAACTCCACAAAATGTGAAATCAGGAAAGGCAGGTATGGTAAAATTGTGGCTACAGCAAGTCGAGCTCCAAACAACATATATGTTTTGGATGAAGCAACTAAAGAACGTCTAATAGCTAAAGAGGATGATATAATATTTGGTAGCAATGATGATCGACTAAGTAAGAATTTTGCTACAAAGATGCAAAGTGATTTCGAGATGTCTTTACTTGGTGAGCTGACATACTTCTTAGGGATTCAAATATCTCAGCAAGAGAAAGGAATATTTATATTTCAAGCCAAGTACATCAAGGAAATGCTCAATAAATTCAAAATGGAAGATTGCAAACCCATCCTTACTCCGATGGTAATAGGTTGCAAATTGAGCATAGACGACTCATCTAAGGATGTGGATCAAAGGTTGCACAAATATATGATTGGTAGTCTTCTATATGTAACAGCCTCCTGGCCATATGTTATGCAAGTAGTTGGACAAGTAGAAAGATTCCAAGCAGCACCAAAAGAATCACATATTATTTCCATCAAAATAATTCTCCGATATCTAAAGGGAACAACAGAATATGGCTTGTGGTATCCCAAGGGTAAGAATCTCATTATTCATGCCTTTACAGATGCAGATTGGGAAGGAAGTGTTGATGATCGTGAGAGTACTCGTGAAGCATTGGAATATCTTCGCCAAAAGCTTGGGATTCTCTCAAGTTCTCATTAGATTTTCCTTATTCAGAATATAAAGGGGGAGTGGAAGTGTGTACAAGTCCGCAGGATGGTTGTGTGTCAGGGGAAGTGGAAGTGTGTACATGTCCACAAGATGGTTATGTGTCAGGCGGAGTTACCCTTTGCCATTGATGTCAAAGGGGGAGAGAATGTTGTAGGAAGAGGTGTCATGATCATAGGGAGAGTACTTGTGTTTCCATCAATGCCAAAGGGGGAGATTGTTGGTCAGTAGTTGTCATTAATGTTAACCCAAGCAGCACCAGGGGCTACCCCAATATTGTATGGGACTTTTGACCTACCAAATTACTATATTCTAGGTCAAGAAATATTTTTATGGTTTCTACTTGTCAAGATGTTTCCGTTGATATATGGCACGCCACGTAATTCTTCACGGTTTGATAGATATTCATGTTTGAAGTTTGTAACCCGAGTTAGTGGGCTAAAACCCCATGGGGTTGTGGCATGGGTCATTGAAAAGTCAATAATTAATAATTTTTAAGCTTCTAAAATCCCTCCCATGTTCACTTGTTGAAGCCCCTCTTAACCTAATCATTTATATAAAATGTGATCCTCATATCCTCCTTATGTAGTGATTTCGCTATCTGAAACAGTTCATCATGGAATTTTCGCTCTAACTTGTTTTCTACGAAGGTTTAGAAGCTGAAATGTTTATGAGGTGAATCCAAAATCCTGAGGAAGCTCCTGTAAAAATTCCAGATCAAGGTGCGCAACATTTTCAGAGATATGATCTATGGAAGTCATTGTTTTTCCAGGCTCCTGAAATTCATCTCAAAGAAGCGGCCTTGGGAAAATCGTCATAACTCTCTCTCTGAGTATCGGATTAGAATTTAGTAAAAAGTGGTAGTTAGCGCATGGGATTTAGTTTTTTTTATATCACTTTCAAATACTAATGAATAAATAGTTACACGTGGCACGTCGTACAAGTTTTCTCTACTGGAACAGTACATAATTAGGGCATTGTGAGAGATTGGGCATAACTCTCCCTTGAGGAATCCAAATTGGGTCAGACCTGTGGCATTGGAAATAAGACTCATAGGACTACTATAGGGCTTAAAATCACATATTGGGGATCTTAAATAACAAAGATATACTAGATTCAATATCGAGCTCCTAGAAGGCAAGAAAAAGCTATATCATGTGTTGTCAAGGGCTGCAAAGGACCAGAATTTCTAGGGCAGAAAAGCAAAGCAAGGTGCAACAGAGGGTAGCATGAAAAGAGCAGCAACCAAGGTGTAGAAATGAAACAATAATTTCACCACATGAAGTCTTCAAGTGGGCAGCACTGCATACATTTATTGTAAAGGTATCATTGTACTAAATCATTGTAAATGCTTCATTGTAAAAATTTTACAAGTGTCTATCCGCCAAGAGTTGAAGAGGCAGTGTCGGGAGGTCTAGGATCATCATTAGGTGTTTGTGTCATATTTGGCATTATGGTCTATTCTTTCTTCTTCTACTACATCATTCTATATCATTTTAAAGTGGACCATTTTCCCTGGTACGGGAGTCCATTCTTGTTTTATTCTTCTACAGGGTGGTAGGGTGGTGCTAGGGTGATTTGTAGCTCATTGGGTGTTGGGGCATCCATTCAGTTGACTACTGAAGAATCTCAAGCATTGGAGCGTCCATCCAGTGGGAGCTGGAGAAGAATTTTTTTCTATATTCTAGGAAGTTGGAAGGCTTTATTTTCAATTGGAGTTGAATATTAAAAAATTATTAGAAAAGAATTAGGTGGTTTTTGTCCCGGAGTGGGTTTCCACCTTAAAAATTGTGTGCATTTTTTTTCCTTTTTTTACTGCTATCATGGTACAAAAACTGATAATAATTGAAGATTAACTAATTCTCTAATTCAAAGGAATATTGATTCACCCCCCCCCCCCCCTCTCTCAGTATTTCCAACACTTACATGGCATAAGTATACACATTTTACTGAATCTATCCACAACTACATAAAGATAATCATGATGTTTTATTGACATAGTTAGACCCCCAAAAAATTCCATGGAGACACTCTCCCATGGCCTTGATGGTACTGGTAGTGGCGTGTATAGCCCAAGCTTCCTATTGTTAGGCTTACTTGTTGCACACATATAACAACCTCTTATAAAACGTAACATATTATCTATCATGTGAGGCCAATAGCAATACCTCTGTAGATGCGCCATTGTTTTTCTTACCCCAAAGTGTCCAGTAATAATAGATGAATGAGCCTCTCTCATGACACTTAGCCTCTCTCCTTGTGGTATACACATCTTTCCCAAATGAAACAGCAAATTTTTATGCATGTGATAATCATTTTCCTCAACTTGATTCCCTTCACTCAAAATATTATACACATATTGAAAATAAACATCATGTGCATATTGTTCTATGTAAATCTCATGTACAATATAATCATTTTTAAGTAAAGTAGAAGCACTTATAATCGTCCTTGAAAGCATATCATCAACGTTTTTTGAAAATACCTTTCTTGTACCTTATAACCAAGTGAAACTATTGAAGGAAACCCATCCACCTGAAATGTCATGATTGCTGCAATTTTGTTTGTCACTGCAAGTATTGTAATGGTTGGTGATCAGTATGTATAATCGTCTCTTTACCCAACAAGTGGTGTTTCTACTTCTTGGCGCTTTGTACCAACGCATATAGCTCTTTGTCATATGTAGAATTATTAGTTACAGCACCATTGAATGTTTCAGAATGAAAGTGATAGGCTTACAATGTTTCAAAATAACTGCGCCCATGGCATAATCACTAGCATCAGTTTGTATCTCGAATGGTTGTCTCAAATTTGGCAATGCAAGGACTGGATCTGAACTGATCTTGTCTCTTAAATATTTGAAATCTTGATGTTGTTTTCCTCCCCATTGGAAGCCTTTCTTCACACTTGTCACTGCATGCATAGGAGCTGCTATGGCAGAAAAGCTAGCAATAAGCTTTCTCCAATACTGAGTTGCACCGAAGAAACTTCTTACCTCAGTTACTGTTTTGGGAGTGGGACAATTCACAATGCCTTCCACTTTAGAAGGATCAATTCTCAACTCACCTCCTCCTACAATGTGTTCCAAATAAACCAAAGAAGTATTTCCAAACTCACACTTTAACATCTTAAGAAATAATTTCTCTTTCTTCAAAACATCAAGCACCATATTCACATGCAAGACATGTTCTTCTCTTGTTTTGCTGAAAATTAGTATATCATATAAATACACAATCACAAATTCATCAATAAATGGACGCAAAACATTATCCATAACACACATGAAAGTTGTCGGTGCATTACACAAACCAAATGGCATAACTAACCACTCAAAGAGTCCTTGTTTGGTTTTGAATGCAGTCTTCCATATATCACTTTCTGCTATTCTTACTTGATGATATCCACTTCGTAAATATAACTTAGTGAAAAACTTTTCTTCTTTCATTTGATCAAGAAAATCATCTATCCTTGGGAGTGGGTATCAATTCTTTACCGTTATCTTGTTCAAAGCTCTGAAGTCTACACACATGTGCCAAGTCCCATCTTTCTTCGGAATCAATACTATGGGTGAACCGCATGGCGAAGTGCTTGGACTTATGAGTCCCTTGTCCAACAACTCTTTTATTTTCCTCTTTATTTCAGCATTCTCCATTATCTACATGTGATACATGTCGATGTTTGGAAGAGGAAAATCTTGCTACAACTGAATCTCATGTTGAATCTCCCTTTTTGGAGGCAATCATGTTGGCTCCTAAAACATCTCATGATGTGCATCAACTACATCATATAAATCTGATTTCAACTTATGATCACAATCCTCAAATGATTCATGATTAACATCATCTTTAGGCTTAATCATTAGAAAAACAAAATTCTTACTTGAATTTACCAGCCTCTTTACCTGTCCATCATTTACCATAGCAATATTTCTCTTCTTGTGACAATGTACTCTTTTCCATCTTTGAATAAATGGTATTTTTTCTCATGGCGATGGAAGATTTCTTTATTGTCATACAAGTAAGGACTTCCCAACACAGTACTTGTTATTTCAAGCGGAACCACATCTAACTCAACTTTTTCAACAAAATGTGCAGTTATAGCAAACTGCAATATACACTTCTTTGAAACTTGTAAATTGCATCCTTACAAATCCAACCAAGTGTATATGGTTTTGGATGTGGAATGGTCTCTGTTATAGGTCAATTTGGGCACCATTCCCAATGACTTGGTTAAACTGGAAATCATCCCTGGAACCAATGAATAGGGTCTATCATCCCCTATAATTTTAGTTGCTACATGCCCTAAGACAAAGAACAAGAACAAATCATCCATGACTTTCATTGCAAGGTTTCCAAGATTTGAAGTACATGTTATATCACCTATGAGCTCACCAATGCAGTCTCCAAAGGGACTAATTGCTTTGCATATGCAGTTACCTCCATTCAACGGTGTTCTGCAAAGCACTTCCCGACACTCAAGGGTGCGTTGGTCAATTGGGAACGAAATTCTCATTGTTTCGGAATCTGCACATGGCCAGTGCCTTCTAGAAGCGTGCATATGTGTCAAGCTTTGAATCCATGTGTCTATTCAACACCTCTGAGTTTGGGAACATGTCTTGCCTATTATTAGAAATTCATTGATTGTGAAACTACCTTCAGCTCGTCTATAAATTGAGCAAAGATCCTAGTGCTTGAGAAGGAAGAAATTTAGTAGAAAAATGTTGTGGGAATCTCAATTGAGGGTTTGATTTGAGTGATATGTTACTAGAGAGTTTTTCATTGTGATGAGGCTGGGATGATGCTGGATTTGGTGACATCAAATCAACCGTTGGTTGTAACCTCCCCTTCTATCCATTAATAAATATTGCTGCTTACTTTCTCACATATGTATCTGTATAAGTTTCTGTATTTCATATTATGGATTCTTATCTAATGTACATGTTTCATGTTTCATTGATTTAACTAATTAAATTAAATAGCCATCTATGTATTGCAATATCTTTGTTGTTTAGTGTTCATTCTTGCAAGAAATATTTTGGCAATCTAGCTTGGATTTGAAGCTACAGCAAGAGCAACAGAAGGAGAATTGGAGGCGGTTGGACTCCAAGTAAGTTTCTTAATCTATTCTGTGTGTCTATTTACTGTTAGGAAAATTATCTAAAAGTTCTTTAACCTGTTTTTCTAAATGCATTGCACCTCATTTAGGGAATAATGTTTTATCCGTAATCCATAATTCCTCATAACAAATTGGCCACTCCCTGGGGAGTTTACCTTCATCCTTGTTGTATTTTGCCTCTGTTATCCACGCAATAGCATATACTCTCAATTATTAGACTTTTGAAACTAAGAATTGCATTAGAATTGTGTCAATAGTTTGAGCTTTTTTGTTCTCTGTTGCACCCAACACACTGTTGGTCAAGACACAGTGCTTTGCATAGCACTGTCTCCCACTCAAGGTTGCTTTGCAATGCACTGTCTCCCATTAGAGACTGGGTTCCCCCCTAAACCAACCAAATTCCCTTTGAATTTTTCATTTACATTACTTTCAGCCTTTTTTTGTTGCGTTTTCAACTGTCTGATGCCTCATAGAGACCTGTGAATTTACCTGAATCTTCCTCCTTTGAAAAGAAATTTTGTGAAATGTCTCTTTAAAGTGTTTTTCTTTATTATTGACAAATCAATTTCAAAGTATTTTTTTTATTTCTACATTAAGATCCATTTTCTTTTGTAAAGTAAATTGTCATTAAATTCTTCATTTCCTATAGGAAAAATTGTAGTTCTATTCTTCATTTTTCCTAAAAGAGAAATTGTTGTTAAAATCATCATTTCTCAAAGAAGAAAGCATTTGTTTTTTGTTGATTTGATGCATATAGTTTCCTTTTTGCATTCACATTAAGGGGTCTGAAAAGAAAAACCCACATTTGCATATAGTGGATTATGTGTTTTACATAGGAAAAATTAGGAAAGTTGCATATTAGTTTGTGCTCTTTGTTGTTTTCTCTCAAAACTGATTTCTCTTTCCCTTTAGTAGTTAAGACTTTCATTGAAAAAGCTAAAAGTGAAAAGTTTGCTTATCATTTTAGTTTGAATTTTAGGAATTTCCATCACATCATCGCAGTGAACCTTGAAAGGAAAATTGATAAACAAGATCAACTTAAAATTTACATCAATTTACCTAATGAAGTATTGGAACCATAACAATAACATTTAGAAGGTCTAAGCTAGAGACGTGTTCTGGCATCGTAAAACATAGCAACTGTCCTTAATTGTATGTGATACATTCCGAGTGTGATACCTCACTCCACGTACGTAGGTATATCGTAGCTCATCCATGTACCTTCGAGTATATCGTGCGGTGTTATAGTACGAAAAGTATAAAGTGGTGCTCTCATTATGCGGTTTCGCATCAAAAAGCACTAATACAGACTTGGGCCTCCATGTACCTTCGGGTATATTTGGAAGGACAAATTTAGGTTGTTATCCATCCATATTGAACCGAGTTGCCTGCCTTGTAAATTTTGATACACCGAACACAACATTCGGGGAGATTGCATGCCCGTACTTCTTGGTTCGCCAAGAGGTATTTTGCAGTTCACATTTTCTTGGTAAACCTTTTGCCTAGCATTACCCTTTTATTTTGTTTGTTTATTTTTTGTCATAAAATAAATCGGTCATGGTGGAAGAATAAAATCCCTTTCCTCGTCGTTCACGTAGACTTATATTGAAACCACCTTTACCATCGGAAGTCACTTCTGGTTGGTGAAGGCGACACCGTTCTACCAAAACTAGTACCATCAGTACCTCTGGTGAAGCATCATCTTCCCATATACTAGAGTTGGCACAAGTTTCTTCTACACATCCTGGGTCATCTACTATTGCCAAGACGGAGTCCTCACAGCTACTCATGGTCACGATCCATCCAATCAGTGAGACCATACCTCCTTAACCCAATGTTGTTCAACGGGAAGTTGATCTAGATCCTGTCTCTTTTTTTCCAGAACATCTGCATCCCGAATTCGAACGACTGGAAGTTTATCTTGTATCATTCATCCCACATTATATTTTATCCATTGAGTCTCCCATATTGCGCAGTCAACCTCCTAAAATATACTTTAGGCCTGACGGTGAAATCCTTCCACCTGGTTTAATTTCGATTGAAGAAATTCCACAAGACGAGACACCTTTAACTCCAACCCATTTTGGGGAGGATATTTACCTGTACGGGTCTTTTCTTTAATCGCCATCCTCTGCTTTTTTTGATCATGTTCCTATTCAAATTCTCGTCATTTCAAAAGGGTGTACATTTGGTCAAGTAACCATGCCTGAACCAACATCTTTGATTGGACCATCTGTTCCAATTGCGTCAACACCTGCTCTCGCTACACTGTCTATGTTCACAACTTCACCAGAGTCATATTTTCATGGTGGCCCTTTAGTCCCATTAGTTTATAAATATTTATATCGAACTTTCTATGGTGCATATTCAAACCCATGGACTTCACCAATGTCATCATCCGGTATTCTAACTGGTAAAACTATAGTAAGTAATGAACAGCTTGATCCTTTATATACATCATCAGGGCAATATCAAGCTGGTCCTTCTGAGTCTATTACATCCAGTACCATATCAAGTGGTCTCCCTGCATTTGGAGAGCAATATTTTATGTATTATTATCCTCCTCATGCTGGGGGGCAACCTTTGGTCACCCTCTTTGACAGTACTCCTTTGGTCAACCTAATGTTGAAATGAATGTTTGTCAATGGCAACCCACTCTGCCTATCCAACAACAAACAGTTGTGCACTCATATGAACTGGTTCAACCTGTTGCACCCACATCAATTCCACTTATTAATACACCTTTACCCCTGTTACAGAATCAAACTGTTGTACAACAATCATTTCAGGCGGGTCCTTCAACTCAATACCCTCAAGTATGGGGCCCATAGACTCCAAATCCTTCAGCCAATTTACAAAAACAACTTGTACCCAGAATCATTTATTCACAAGCTGGATTACCATATTATGGGATGTCATAGCCACAACCAGGTTATACCTATCCTCAACTGAATCCAAGTTATCCTAATTTGGATTATAAAATTGGTGGACAAACCCCTTTGCGGCCTCAGGCGCAAATGCCTCAACCTTCATTTCAACAAGTATCATATCCAGGTTTTGGTCAACATAATCCTCAAGAGTTTTCTTATCAAAACAACCCCTATTTGGGTTACTAGCAGCAAATTCCTTATGCTGGTGCTCAAAGGCCTGTTTCCCAAGAAATTCCATCATACACTGGCTATGCTCAACCTTACCTCAATTGATAGTTTCCCTTTGTTGCAACTTTAGAGTTACCAGATTTAAATCGGCTTACCAATGATCCAATCAACTATGCTCCTTGGTGGCCGATGATACCCCATAAATTACCCTCGGATATTCCTAATTTCCATGGAAACCCTAGGGAAGACCCGTCGACTCATGTTATGACTTATCATTTGCGGTGTTCATCAAACTCCCTGAATGATGACTATGTTCAGTTGTGTCTTTTCCAGCGTACGCTCACTGGTCCGGCTGCAAAATAGGACATTGAGTTACCTAGAGCTTCTTTCGATAATTTCACTGCCCGAGCTATTGTATTTTTGACTCACTTCAGCTTGATACCTCTTGCTCTGACCAGTGATGTATTCGATACAAAGCCAAAGATTATCTGATCCTCGGCAATACACTTTATCATTGTGGTGTTGATACAATTTTAGTAAGGTGCCTCACTCATGAGGAGGCCAAAAAGGTTTTAAATGATTTTCATGTTGGGGCTTGTGGTGGACACTTGTCTGGATACGCTACCGCGCAAAAGATACTTCACACCGGTTACTTTTGGCCTACCATATTTCGTGACTTCATTCTCGCGGTCATAATTTGTCATGTGTGCCAAATATTTTATCGTAAAATCCACAAACTGCTAGCGTAAATGCATCTTGTTATCTTTGTGGGACGATTTTTGAAATGGGGTATTAACTTCATGACCTTTAACCCTCATTCATTCAGGGGGCATGGTTATATTATTTTCGCAGTAGACTACGTTACCAAGTGGGCCGAAGCGATGCGTACATTCAACAACACAGGACAAACAGTTGCATTGTTTTTCTTTAATCATTTTATTGCACGGTTTGGGGTCCCATAAGCTATACTTACAGATCTTGGGAAGCATTTTTGCAACCACATGATGACTGAATTGACTGCCAAGTTAGGATTGTCACATGATAATTCTACTCCTTACTATCCACAATCAAATGGAAAATTTGAGGCTATCAACAAGATTCTTAAACGTATGCTTCAAAAAATGATAGGAGTTCTTAAATGAAATTGGCATTTGATCTTGTACTCGGCCTTGTGGGCGTATCGAACTTTGGTGAGAAACACAACCGGATTTACCCCCTTTAAAGTAGTGTATGGTTTGGAAGCTATCTTACCAATCCAATGTGAAATACCATTGTTAAAACTTGCAATCAACTTGTTACTTGACACCTCAGAAGAAGAAGCACATCTTTTTAACCTCATCCATCTTGATGAAATGCATCGTGAAGCCCAGTTGGCCAACGAAGCGCATAAGAGATGTATAAAGGCACAATACAACAAAAATGTCCAGCCTCACATTTTCTCAGAGGGCAAATTGGTCCTTCTTTATGATCAAGAAGCTGATGTAATAGGTACAGGGAAATTTGAGCCATTATGGCATGGCCCCTATATTGTCAAAAGAGTTCTTGCTAAGGGTGCCTATGAGTTGCTGGATTACGATGGAATTCCATTGGTGCAGCCCAGAAATGGGTTGTATCTGAAACGTTACTAAGCTTAATCATGAGAATAGTAATTTTTTGTATTATATTGTATATATATGTTGTTGATTTGCATTCACTATCTTAGTTTTTTTTTTTAGATTTTTCTTGACGTTAGTAATCCGCTTTACTTTGGAACCATTTGTTGGATATGTTGATGGTGCTAGTCATAGTACGCAGAATCTATCCTCTGCAGCGTGGGCTATTTTCGCTCCAAACGGCGAGTTAGTGAGTTTTCAAGGGATTTGTATTGGTAGATCGATAAACAATATCGTTGACTATAGCGCTTTGATCGAACTTTTCTCTAATTCCATTTCATTTGGTATTAACCGCATCATCATAAGGTTAGATTAACAACTTGTGGTATTAAAACTTACTAGTGTTTATATTTTTAGAAATCCAACACTACATCGTTTCTTCCTAAGATTTCAAGCTTTGGAAAGACACTTTGATTTATTCAATATCAACACATTTCCAGAAATTTAAACACATTGACTAATTCTTGGGCTAATCAAGTTTTAGACAAAAATTTGCAACACATGTAAAGAAACATTCACATAATTGAATAGGATTGCACAATAAACATAGGAAAACATTGAAATAAAATATATAGATAGTTATAAGTTTCACAAAAATTTGTGCCCAAGACACATTGGTCATCTGATCTCAAAATGTATGAAACATGTCAAAAGTAAACTAGTGATGGTCATGGTAACATGCTATAGATCTAGCTATCCTACGTCGTAACTGTATCCAACAGTTAGGAATACCTATAGTGTGGCACTGTAGTCGCATGGGTAGCTCTTCAATCCAGCAATCTGGAATCCCGAAGGTAAACCCCTCTACATTTTTTCTAAGCTTAGACAGAGTCTCAGCCATGTCTAGATCCTGAAGGACTACTCTCCCGATAGCCCTCTTTGCTGGCTCATCTGCTCCATGCTCTGGTTCCTCCACCGGTTGAACTCGAAAAACATCTGCATTACATTAAAACTTTATTTTAGTCTTGGGAAAACATCAAAATAAAAAAAAATTGTATAAACCTTAGAAAAATAAAAAACATGGTCAAAACATTCTTACCTATTGCACCCCATTGAGCACCTTCTGGTAAAGCTAAGTTTGGATCTCCTCGGAAATCGACACCTGCGTATGCATACTCATCGATGGAAAAAACATGTCACTTGAACTAGGCAAAGAACACAGTCAATAACACAATGGACGATTGGCCTGCATGCCTAGCCATTAGTACTACCCATCTCTGCATCCTCGAATCTCTAGGGTTAGACACATCCAGTGTCACATGTTGTGGCTGCATCAGTGGAATCCACAAATGAAATGAGGATCGAACCATAACTGAAGTTTTTCTCCTTCCTCCCTTTGCCTTACTCATTTGTTCTTTTATGTGAGAAAGTACAACTTCAGACCAATTGAATAATGTTGGCTCCATGCACTCTAGTACATACTGCATCTAAAATATATTCACTACATGTAGTGTAATGGTGCCGACAAGTTTTGCGATCATGAAAAGAATGGTTCTCAAAGGAAAATATCGAATGTCACGGATGTTTATTTTCCCATCCTTGCTTGGCTCTACCCCTAGATAGCAATATTGGAAAACATAATCTCTAACAGTCTCTCCTCCGAGAGCAGACCCTGAGAGGGAAATAGGCAAGCCTCTCCTCGACAAGCCTATAAGAAATTATACATCCTCCACTATAATAGGAACCACTTTGTTCCTAATGTGAAATTCCTTGATATTTGGATCCCATGCTCAAACTAAGATCTCCAAGAGTTATATTTGTTGCCTCATCCCTGACAAGAGGAAGTACTTTAACAACCCACAATCTCTTAGGGCTCTTACTGTACCTAGAGCATTTAGGGAAACCATATTTTTTTCTTCATGCTCTCTTTCTATCCAATTAATCATCATTCTAGTCCAATGGAATCCTAAAACATAACCATAAGACGCAATAGAATCATTTTCCTGTAAAAAATTAGGCAAATCTTAGGTGCATTGCAAGAATCAAAAATGAGAATTGTGCCCAACGCAGCCTTGAAAAAAGGACAGTGTGTTGCATATGCACCTAGGCTTCAATTTAGGTGCTCCAAAATGCATTTTTTGATGCTCAAGGGTGTGTTTCCCTCTTTTGAAAAATAATTTACCCAAGGGGCCCAAATCCCTACAAAATTTCAATGAAAAGAAATGAATTGACTACTAAAAGAAAGAGAGGGTTCATGGCCCCAACCTAGATCAAACGGTGATGAAAACCGTCCATAGAAACGATCGCAATCAACGGCTGAAGTTCGGGGGAAAAAACAAGTTTAGAGCTCAAAAATGCAAATGGTAACTTTCAAATGATAAAAATGAATAGTAAAACCCTTTTTATTTATCATTTGATTATTTGAAAATCATATTTATTGTTGTGACTATGGTTTTATTCTATTTTTATCATGAAAGAAGTATTTTTAATCCATTTGATGTTGTTCTGAACATGTTTTACAACTGATGAGCAGATTAGTCATGCAGAATTATTTCAAGAATAATTTGACCGCAAAGCATACTTTTATCCTTATTTTTCGATCTTTTTTAAAAACTGAAAAGGACTTGAAGCACACTTTTATCTCTTTTTCGAACTTTGATAACATCGAAAAAGGAACCCCTGGAGTCTTCTTTTAGCTCTTTTTAGACTCTGATAATGTGAAAATATTTCCAAGCACTTGTCTTTTAGAGCTCGTAAAAGTAAATGAATTGATATCTAATCAGTATAAGTTTAACCCTTTTCCGGACTGAGATAGATTATTTACGAAAAAGGAATGCCTTAGTCGAACATGGCTAGGAGGTTCTCTCAGATATTACTTTACACTTTTTTGGATCTAAGCGAAAACTTTACGAAAAATTACTCATGGAGTTTTCTTTAGGCCTCTTTTTCAAACTCTTTAAATATAAAAAAGGACCAGGTTGTCACTGTCGTTAGGCTCGTTAAAACATAAAATAGTGACGGACTTGTCGATCATGGCAAGAATCGAGTTTCATTCATCACTAGACTCATTAAATTATTAAATATTGATACATTATTCACCCGAAGGGTTGAATTATAGATCAAGCATGTGTTATCCTCCTAAATCTTGTTAAAAATAAATAGGTACTAGTCAACAAATGACCGGGGGAAATTTGGGAAAGTGAACAGAAATTTTTGCGGTAGCAGGTCGCTCTTGAATATGACACTTCACTCCATCACTATGACTATTTGGGTTGGGTAATATTCTTGACTATTCATTCATAATGCCAACTCATCTCAGTGTCACCCATATTTTCAAGAGAAGTCATCCAGTGAATACTCATCCTTTTCCAATACTCATAAACCTTCATTCTCATGACATTCATCCCTAAACATTGCTATATCAAGTCATATTTTGTCTCTGAAATTAGTAACTCCTATTTCACAATAAATTGACTTCCTGTCGATGTCAAATTATCATCCAGAAAGTTCACTTAGAAACATCACATTCTAGTACCATGAGGCTTGTTACAGCATCAACAATATCCTCGCCTCCGGACTTTTGACCGAAATATTTTGTTTGGCGTTCGACATCAAATCATCTATTCATGCCTTACGAAATGTACTGCAGTACCTTGAGAGCCATTGATATTAATGGTGGTTCGCTCATGTTTGTTAACAGTTCACATCATTGGTTGGTAATCAAACGATGTCTTACCATGTTTGACTACAAATCATATATTCACATGGCTAGACTTATACCTGAATGATCGAGTGAATGACATAAGAAGACCCCGAATCTAGTTTCATCCATCTGGGCTGCAATTTCAGTATTATTGTACACATCATCTGTATGGTGACCTTACATACATATCTTCATCTGAACATGGGCCTATATCTATAGGCATGTCTGTATTGGGCAACATTCCAATGTAGACAACGTTCTGAACTATGTGCATGTTATTAGATAGTTTATGTGATGAGCATGGGAATGCCTTCCCTTAGCAATTCATGAACAAGAGGATATATCATGATGTAATTTATTGTAAGATTGATGCAGGTCACCTCTCCACTTCAGCTCCAACCCATCACAGTGTAAATCATCTCATTCAAAAAATATTGTTATTATTATTCTGAATTCATGCTTTAGGGGGAAATTATTATAGGTCAATTTGGGCACCATTCCCAATGACCTGGTTAAACTGGACATCATCACCAGAACCAATGAATAGGGTCTATCATCCCCTATCATTTCATTTGCTACATGCCCTAAGACAAAGAACAAGAAAAAATCATCCATGACTTCCATTGCAAGGTTTCCAAGATTTTAAGTACATGTTATATCACCTATGAGCTCACCAACGCAGTCTCTCAAGGGACTAACTACTTTACATATGCAGTTACCTCCATTCAAGGGTGTGTTGGTCAATTGGGAGTGAAATTATCATTGTTTTGGAATATCCACATGGTCAGTGCCTTCTAGAAGAATGCATATGTGTCAAACTTCGAATCCATGTGTCCATTCAACACCACTGTGTTTGGGAACATGTCTTGCCTATTATTATAAATTCATTGATAGTGAAACTACCTTCAGCTCATCTATAAATTGATCACAAATCCTAGTGCTTGAGAAGGAAGAAATTTAGTAGAGAAATGTTGTTGGAATCTCAATTCATGGTTTGATTTGAGTGATATGCTACGAGAGAGATGTTCATTGTGATGAGGCTAGGATGATGTTGGAGTTGGTGACATCAAATCAATCGCTGGTTGTAACCTCCCCTTCTATCCATTGATAAATATTGTTTCTTACTTTCCCACATATCTATCTATATAAGCTTCCATATTTCATATTATGGATTCTTATCTGATGTATATGGTTCATGTTTCATTGATTTAATTGATTAACTTGAATAGCCATCTGTATATTGCAATATATTTGATGTTGAGTGTTCATTCTTGCAGGAAATATTTTGGCGGTCTAGCTTGGATTTGAAGCTACAACAAGAGCGACATAAGGAGAATTGGAAGCGCTTGGATTCCAAGTAAGTTTCTTAATCTATTATGTGTGTCTATGTGACTGTTATGAAAAGTATCTGCAAATTCTTTAACATGTTTTTCTAAATGCATTACACCTCATTTAGGGAATAATGTTTTATCCGTAATCCATAATTCCTCATAACAGTCTCAACATTAAGTTTCTTGACCAAGTATTCAAATATTAAGGTTGCTTGTGACCCACTATCAAACAATGTGTCAATCTTGGTATGTTTGGATATGACCCTCACGTGAAACATTTCAATTCTCTCTTCTTCATTTGGAGCTTGTATATGACAGTTTGATGTACTAGTACTAGGTTTAGTTTCAATTTCTTTCCCCTTCGTGTTCTTCAATCCCATATCTATAATTTTAGATTCATCACCTGAATCCTCTCCTAAATCATGTTGAGTTGTAGCTGCAGTTTTTTGCTTCCCTTTTTTATTGTTATACTTGGGTCTCTTTTAAGGATGTAATTTCCAACATTGATTTTCATTATGACCTTCTCTTGAAAAATGTTTACAAACCACTTTTTCTCCCTCCTTCTTAACAGATGCATTCTTTTTTCCTTTAGCTTTTGAGGTCTTCTCTTTGTTTTTCCCCTTAAAAAAATTTTTTCTACCCTCATCAGAAATGTTTTTCCCTCTAGCTTCTAGATGTGTGGCCTGAACACATACCTCATCTAGACTTGTGGGGTTAAACATGAGAATAGTATCTCTTAGGTAACTAAGTAAGCCTCCTATGCAATTGAGAAAAGTATCTTGGCTCTGCAAATATACCCCTAATAAGAGAGCTCTTCTCCTAAATTCTTGGGTGTAAACTTGCACATTTTTTCCTTTCAATTGTCTAAAACTTTGCCAGTTCATTATGGCTTTCTGCGTATGAGCGAATGGATAAAAATATTGTTTTATTGCAGTAATGAAATCAGTCCATGATAGAATAAACTTACCATGCTTCTTGATATCCTCCTTTGTCTTAGCTTCCCACCAAACAAGTGTTGCACCCTCCATTCTCAATGAAGCTAATTGGATGTATCATCATCTTGAAGGTTCTAGATTCTCAAATAGACCTCCAATTGCCTAATCCAATTATCAAGATTTTCTACATTGACTTCACCATTAAACATTGGCAATTCAAAATTAACATCAAGTTTTAGAAAAGGACTTTTACCAGTGTTCTTTGACTTGTATGGTTGGTGTACTGGAGATGAAGTAGAGGATGATGATGATGAGGGTGAGGATGGTGACTTTCCACTGCCTCCATTTCCTCCATTTCCCTTCTTTGACTTATCTTCATCATTATGACCTCATGATGATCCATGTCCTTCCTTGTGAAGTTTGGATCCTTATCCTTCTATTTTCTCATTCCTTTCTTGATAAATAATTCTAACCATCTCAGTCATGTCAAGGAATGCTTTCCTGAACACTCTTTCTTCCTCTTTGGGATCCACTTCTTCATGGATTTATCCTTCCTCTGGAGGCATGCTTAATGTTGCTTTTGCTTCTTTAGGAGGTGAACTAGGTGGTGGAGAATGTGGCAATATTTCCCTCCTTTTTTGTGGCTCACTTTGAGACCCTCTTGCTTCCACCAATTTTCCTTCTCCTCTCTTGAGCTTGAGCCTAGTAAGCATGTGAAAAATTTCAAACAGTTAAACAAATATTTGCACACAACAACAATAGAGAATAAACTCTAGCTCTGATACCAACCTGATCTCAAAGGGTTGTATTAGTTTGTTGTGCTAAGTGTCTTTTCAGTTACAAAACATGTACATATTTGTCTCCATTTGTTTGCTTAAGGATTGAGGAATTTAACCATGAAACAGAGATGAATTTGTGAATTATAAGCATGAAAATCAGCCTAAATAACATTGAACAATAGTGTATAATAGAGAAATAAAACCACACATAATATTTACACAGCAGGAATGATGAAGCGGTTCACCCCTCCTGGGCTACATCTGTTGGTCTAGCTCCCAATGGCATGTCCATATTTTATTATGCTAAAAAGTTTGCAAATACATGTGTTTGCAAGCCTCCAATGGCTATTTTCTCTGCACCAATGGCTCCAGAATGCTCCAATTAGTCTAGGTAGACTCTTGTTTCACCCAAATTGGTTGAAAATTGACCCTCCTATCCTTTTTCCCACTGACACCTAAAAACCTCCACTAAATGTGGAGAACTACACTTGTTTGCAGTAAAAAATAGCAATTTTTTGAATTTTTGGAAGTGCGCTTAATCTCCGCCAAGTCTTCTAACTGTAACATTAAAATTTATGGTTAAGGGGAGGAGGTGGCCACATGAAAACCCCCGCAATCCCTGTGGTTAGGCTAACCATCGAGCGAAACTCCCGCAATACCGTGGTTCACTCATTTGAAACTAGAGTTAGAACCAGAGTAAACCTAACCCGTCAGCATTTAACACAGTAACCATTAACATGTGATAAGTCTCAGGTTCACGGTTTAATTTTTGTGGTCAGTTACAATATTTTTTGTGGTGTTTGCGGTACATGTGACCATTAACATTGGGGCCAACCACCGGCGGTCACCACCCCCCCCCCCCCCCCCTCTGATATACAATATTTGTAAAGTTTAAATAGTTCTGAGTGCATTATAAGGGTAAGTAACTTATGTAGCAGAGTTGGTGTAGAGTCATGCGGGCACATCAGAGGTTGCAGGGTTGAACCCCCCGGACCTCAATAAAAAATTTAACATCGTACAAGGGACATGTGGCAGCCTCAGGGCTGGCCACGTGTCACCCATCCATTGGCTAAAAAAACAACATACCATCAACATCAGCGAATCTAAATATGCCACTTGGTGAAATATCATTGGCTTGGAAACTAGAATATTCTCAGGAATATTTTCATTTTTTTTATTGTACCTCTGCATGCTGATTGGGCATCCCAGTCAAACCTGTCACAATTTTAGTTATTTGGGAAATCGATGAGAACATGATATCTCCCTCATACGACATCGGTTTTTCGAACCGTTCACGACACTGAAATCAGAACGACGAGATCTACCTTGTTGCTCAGGTTTGGTACAGTTTCGAGCACTTCCAATTTTGAGCAAAATTCATGAATTCTTGATCAATTACATGAAGGAATGATCTTGTTTTAAGACGGTTGTACTAACACAATATGTACTTAGACAAATGATATGTACTTGAGTTCAAGTAGGTGCTAGTTGTATTATTACAACTAATGATTGCAAGTTAATTCTCACATGTTTATTAGTCTTGGTAAACGCTAATTTCAAATTAATAGACATTATTTCTTGATATTTGGAACATGTGACTAACATGTATGAACAGTTACAGGGCAACATGCTTGGTATTAGCGTGGCAAGGTAACGGTTGATTTTTTTATATAATTAAAAATTGTTTGATGCAACAGTACATAATAGGACTCAATTACAATAAGCAAAAAGGTAAAAGAAAGGAATTGGGTGAGAATTCCTTTGGCTATGTTTGGAAACCACAATTCCCAATGAATGAGTTCTTTGCATGAATACAAGAAGTATTCTTAACCTTTATTTTATCTGACATTATGTGGATATGTATTATATTCATGAACATGTATTTGATAGGTATAATATTTGGTTTCCAATTAGGGTTGGATTCGTCAAGGAATTGGAGTCCCTTGAGAGATGATATATGTATGTGTTCAATTATAGGTCATCGTGTTGGGTACAACAAGGTAAGGTAACTAGTATATTTTTATGTTTATTTATACATTGATAGTTTAGTGTTTATGGCTATCTGATACATAGGATTACATGGAAAAAGAGGTTGCCATGAAATATTGAAGAAGGCTCGAGTTGAGTTTTCCCTTGGAAGCTACAGGAACCCATGGGAATTTAGTCATGGTTTTTGTTGCTAGTTTTATGCTTTGTGTTTTGTTTGCACTTGATTTTCATTTTTTTATATATCATGCATCATCATGCCACTTCATTTGGGGTGTCGTATTTCTATTAGTAGATTGCACTTTTTGTGGAGGAATTTTTTTCCAAGCAACAAGGAGCACTCGGCCACCTCGAGCTCCATGCTGCTGTGATCTGTCTTCATTTCCATTTCAGTTTTCTTTTTATGTTTTGGATAAGCTCTACTATATGTAGAGGGTTGTAATAAAGTCTCAAAAATAGATTTGCGCATTTTATGGAGGCTTTTTACAGAACTTATTTTTTGTATATATAATGTGTAATGCAAGGAAAAAAGGGGTTGGTTGGTTGTTTATTTCATGGCATACTGTGTTGTAAACTTTTTAACATATAAGATATCCAGAGGCACTCTTGAGGACTCACAAACTGTGTGGTGTGTGTATTGTTTTCCCTTCTGTTTTTACATACTTTATCTGTCTTTCCAAATTTATCATAAAAGTTATATCTTATGTTTTTATTAGTCTTGTGAACCTCCAATACATATGGATCTATTTTTGTAAGTATTTTTCCAAGATTTCCTGATTTAGTATGAATTGAATATTGTTCATAATCATTCCTTGAGGTGGAATTAAATCTTGTTTCATGTTTTTATAAGTCTTTTCATCTAGCATGCATGTTAATCTAATTTTGTCAGTCTTGATTCATCAAGCATTCCTGATTCATGAGGTCATGTTAGTCAGAAGCATTCCTCCTAATGGGATTCTTAAAATGTAGAGTGAGATTCTTGTAAGTCTTTTAAAATCATTCTTTCACTATACATTTTAGATCTAGAATTTGTGTTACCCTTTCCTCTTAGTAGTGGGCTTCTGTTTTACATATCCATTTTATGTCTTCCATTCTTCTAACCATCAGGCTACCAAAGAAAACTTTCTACCACATCATGCACCAGTGCCCTTATATATGTGAGAGATTCTTATATGCTCAAAACCCATTTTAGTGTGTATGAGTTTCAACCACTTTCCAAAAAATTCAAATCAAATTATAAGAAAATCCCTTGAGCTTAAGATCTGTCTGTTCAAGCGCTTGTCACAATCCAAGTGTTGATTCTAGTGCTAACATATTTTGGTGCATCTGCCAGGATTCGAAGGCCTTGAAATGAAGTATTCTCCCGAGTCTTTTGTTTTATTGTTGATGATCAATTCTTGATGGTGAAAAAGAATTAGCGACTTGAAGAAGATTTTGATCTTTGACATGGTGACTCCATGATAAAGAATCCAATGGTGGCTCCATGGTTTCAGAATGTTGAAATCCTTTGTTGCCATCTTCACTCAAAGGTTTTCTCCTTTAAATTTTTCGGAAATTCATGTTTTTCCTAATCCGGTGCCTTCTAAAAATGAACTACAACAACGTCTTTTAATATTTAGAGGAGATGAAGATGAAAATCCTGTTAAGTGCCTGATTTCATTTCATGAGCTTATGCACTTGTTGGATGTGTTTCATGAAGATGTCCTCATAAAAATATTTTTTTTTTCCCTTGATGGAGATGTGCGCAAATGGTTCTGATCCTTACTTGCTGGTACTATTTCTTCTTTAAGGGAATTTCATGAAATTTTTCATCATTATTGTAAAGGACTATATTCATCTAAGTTGTTGCTTGATAACTGCTATGAAGACTTTGAGTGTTATGTTTAGAATGATAAAGTAGATTCTTCTAGAAGTGTTATGGAAAAAGTTTAAGAAGAGTTTTAAAAAGGTATGGATCCAGATCAGATTCATATGGATGTAATTCTTCCTAGTACTTAGGATGAAGAATATGATGAGCATGATGTTCTTCCTTTTGAACTTGATATATTGCTTCCATTTAGTTCTGTTGGTTTAAGTGCCTCTAATGAATTCGTTGTCTAAGAAATTAATCAACATCTTAAAGAAGGTTTTGTTGCCCTTAAATGTAATGAAACATATGCAGTTAATGAGTTTTTGCAGGGAGGACAAGGGCAGCCTAGTTTTATTGACATGGAATATTTTAAACAACAACAACTTGGTCTTTTGGGTGAGCTAGACGTTCTTCATATGTTTCATGATCCGGTTGTTGATTGGATGGATTCATTTTCAGCAAGGGTCTCCAATATAGCAGTAGTTGAAATGACACACATGGTTTATAGCAGTAATTATAGGTCTCCAGTTCATTTCTTGCTGCATATATTATATCCCTTGTGGGTCTTTTCAAACAGTTGCATGCAAGAGTTTCTCTCTACTGGTCAAATGATTTTATGGTTGCATTGGAAATCAAGTTATACTTTATTAGGAAATTTTTCAATTGATTAGAAGTAGGAGGATGAATAAGCTCGCCACTCAAGAATTTATTTTCAATTTTAGATTACAGTTTGATTTCTGTATTTTAGTCATGTTGAAATAAGTTGCACAAGATTGAAATCTAGCTTATGACTCCATTACCCAATGGCTAGGCATGCTAGTCTTTTTTAGTTAATGAGTAGAATTGTTGGTTGGAGAAATAAGGGCTGGACAAGGCACTAAAACTATGGTCCTTGAAGCCTCACAAGGAGGACTCCATCCCCAATAGGAGCCATTGTTGGCACTACAATTTTTCAAAGTCTAGTCACTATTGTAGTTGTGTCTTTGATCCTCTCTTGTCTCTTAACCTATGGTTGAAGGTCCTGGAGGGTTAAAATGTATTAGTTTTTTATCATTTTTAAACCAAAATCAAAATTCCAGCACTCAAATTCCATTTAAATCCACTTTAAACCCTCTAAATTCAATTATGTTTTGCTTTATTATCTCACCATTGGGTTCCTTTGTTATGCTCCTATATCATTTAAACACTTCAAAACTCCTTTGTTATGCTTTGGGCCACTTTATTTATTTATTTCTTTTTCACTTTAAAACCATTAATAGGACCTAATTCATTGCAAATCGCAAATTCTCGGTGCATTCACTTACTCCTGCCTCCTTAAATCCCTAATTGAGATAACAGTGGGACCCGCCTCCCACCACATCATACCACACTATCGTATTACTTTGTGGACCCACCGAACTTTATTTTGAAATCGCCATTTCGAAATTCCTTTGTTATCATCTTATGTCACTTCCAAAAAACCCCTGATTATGATAACACTAGGACCCATTTCCCTGCCACATCACTTCTCTTATCGCATATCGCAAATCCTATTGTTAACCATCCATGTTGCCCCCTCCGATTGTGAAATGCGATAATCCTCCGATCCCCGATATGTGATAAGCTCTGATCCTCAATTTATGATAAACCCTCCATCTTGCAATTGCAATATATCGCATTGCAATTCTGCCCTGATAATATATTCACTCCACTCCACTTTATGATCTCTATTGTGGTATATTTTAATGCACTTACTCCTCCCTCTTATTAGTATTCCACTTAATAGCTTCTCTCACTTATTTTTCCATTCCCATGCCTTTAGCTTACTTTCCATTCCCGCGCTTCACCTCACTCCCCTTAACTCTCATCCCGATACGTGGCCAGTATCAGCACACTTTCGAAATCATAGGCAGGATTTCAGAGGTAGTTGTAGGTTTTTTTTAGGAATTTATGGCAGCACTTGTTTTAAAATATTTTGATATCTATCAGCAAATATAACAGCACCTCCCCAAAGCTTGAAGAAAGATCTATTATCTTGGTGAGGGTATTTATTATTATTTGAATGTTGAAGACATGTTAAAACAAGAGGTGTTTCTCACCTGAAAGATGGTTATCTTCCAGTTGGTTACTCCTTTTAGTTAGCTGCTCCTACACTTTTGTAGATAAGGGTACAAGTGTTCTTTTCAGTTGGTATATTTCACTTTTTGTGGAGGCAATTTTTTCCAAGCAACGAGGAGCACTCAGCCACCTCGAGCTCCATGCTACCATGATCTGTCTTCATTTCCATTTTATTTTTCTTTTTATGTTTTGGATAAGCTCTACTATATGTAGAGGGTTGTAATAAAGTCTTAAAAATAGATTTTCACTTTTTATGGAGGCTTTTTACCAAAATCCTTTTTTGTATATATATTGTGTAATGCAAGCAGAAAAGGGGTTGGTTGGTTGTCTATTTCATGACATACTGTGTTGTACATTTTTTAACATATAAGATATCCAGGGCACTCTTGAGGACTCACAAACTTTGTGGTGTGTGTATTGTTTTCCCTTTTGTTTTTACCTAATTTATCTATCTTTCCATATTTATCATAGAAGTTCTATCTTATGTTTTTATTAGTCTTGTGAACCTCCAAGACATATGGATTTGTTTTTGTAATTCTTGTTCCAAGCTTTCCTGATCCAATTTGAATTAAATATTGTTCATAAGCATTTCTTGAGGTGTAATTAAAACATGTTTCATGTTTTTATAAGTCTTTTGATCTAGCATGCATGTTAATCTGTTTTTGTCAGTCTTGATTCATCAACCATTCCTGATTCATGAGGTCATGTTAGTCAGAAGCATTCCTTATAATGGGATTCTTAAAATGTAGAGTGATATTCTTGTAATTATTTTAAAATAATTCTTTCACTATAAATTTTAGATCTATAATTTGTGTTACCCATTCCTCTTAGCAGTGGGCTTCTTTTTTACATATCCACTGTTTATCTTCCATTCTTCTAACCATCAGGCTACAAAATCAAACTTGCTACCACATCATGCACCAGTGCCCTTATATGTGTGAGATATTATTATATGCTGAAAACCCATTTCAGTGTGTATGAGTTTCAACCACTTTCCAAAAAATTAAATCAAATTATAAGAAAAACCCTTGAGCTTAGGATGTGTCTGGTCAAGCGCTTGTCACAATTCAAGTGTTTTCCAACACTAATAGTTTACATGTGGTGTGGTGTACACATTGTACATATGGTGTTGTGTATATATGGTGTTATGTAGATGTTATACATGCAGTGTTGTGTGCATATTGTGTTATGTATATGTAATACATGTGGTAATGTGTGTGTGTAGTGTTTTGTACATGTTATACATGTGATGTTGTGTGCATGTGGTGTTGTGTGTGTGCAGTGTTGTGTACATGTTGTACATATGGTGTTGTGTGCATGTGGTGTTGTGTACATGCTATGCAAGTGTTGCTTTGTACATGTGGTGTTGTGTACACGTTGAGCAGGTGGTGTTACATACACATTGTGTAGGTGATATTGTGTACATGTAGTGTTGTGTACATGTTGCACGAGTGATATTGTGTGCATGTTTTGTTGTGTACATGTTGTACACATGGTGTTGGGCACACATTGTATGTATGGTATTGTGTACACATCGTATATGGTGTGTTGTGTATTTGTGGTACTATGTTACAGGAAGTGTGTAGTCATTGTATCGTGACATGTGTATTCGTTGTGTTATATTCAATTTACATATATGTACTTTGTTGTAAACTGGGTGTAGATGTATATTCCAAGTTCTACACCGAGTGTAGGTGTATGTGGTGTGTTGTACACTAGGTGTAGGTATATGTGTTTTGTTGTACACTAGGTGTAGGTGTATGTGTCGTGTTGTACACCGAGTGTTGGTGTATATGTTGTGTTGTACACTTTGTATGTGTATGTGTTGTATAGTGTGATGGTATAGGTAGGTATGGGATTTTTAGGCCTTTGTTTTTTTATTAAGGGTTGAGATAGTTTAGTCTCTAGAAGCTCTTGTTGTTTATATTTCAGGTTGAGGCGGTTTAGTCTTTGGATTCCCTTATTTTTTATGTTGAGGGTTGAGGCAGTTTAGCCTTGGGATACCCTTGTTGCTATTGAGGGTTGAGGTAATTTATTCTTTGGATACTTGTTGTTTATATTAAGGGACGAGGTGGTTTATTCTATGGATTCCCTTTTTTCTTGAAGAGAAGATAAGACATTGGGTGCTTGTCGGGTTTGTCAAAATAAACCAGCGTGTATACGTGGTTGAAGAGAAGAGAAGGCAATGATTTCTTGTTAGGTTTGGCAACCAATTCAATGTGTGTACGAAAATGAAAAAGAACAAAGGCAGAAGCAAATAGCTATTTAAAATATAAGTATCGGTATTTTATTTTAGTTTTTTACTATGCATGTGATCTATGATTTTGATTTATGATGGTTGCATGTGATCGATGATTCTGATTTATGATGGTTAATTTTTGAGCTAACCAAATATGATATGTTTACACATGATAATTTGATAGAAAGTCTAGTTTGACTTGTGGTGATAAGAAGTACAAAAAATTGTAGGTGTACCTTATTGATGGGCCACCAATGAGGTATAATTTGAATTTATTTCAATTCATTTTGATTATAATGGAAATTATGTGCGTGGAACCAGAAAGCATGGAAATTCTTGGTTTGGTTGGTTGAAACTGACTGCAAGAATTAGCAGCAACAACAAAAGGAATTGGAACAAGCAGAAATATGTTGGTAAAGCATTCAGGAGCAAGGCCATTCTAGGACACTAGTGCCCAATAGTGTCCATTGATTTCCATGAGCATGTTGTGATGGGTATGATAGTTTTGTGGCAAGGATATGCCTTGGTTTTTGGCCCTTCTGATGTGAGGAAACCTTTCCAAGGGATGGATCGCCCAGGAAATGGGATGCCAAGGAACTTGGAAGGTGAGTGACTACACGGAAGGGGGTGACCGGATTGCCCAAGGGACTGTGTAGCAGATAATGGAAGGTTGGGGGATAGATTTTTTTTGGTCATTATCATTTCCAGATGAAATCATATGCACATTGGGAGCGTGTCCTGGAACAATGAGTCATTCATTGTTCACTGAGGGAAGTACAAGTGGCATAAGGATCGTAGCGTTGGACATTGGATGCAGGTTTGACTTTGGGAGTGGATTCTGGACTTCATCATAAGGATATGTGAGCCATTAGATTCCCTTGTTGCAAATGTAGGAATCATATCCGTTTATTTGCTGGTTAAAACAAATGTGCATGTGTATATGTGTATATGTGTGTTATGCGGAATTATGGATTACGGATAAAACATTCTTCCCTAAATGTGGTGTGCATTTAGAACAACAGATTAAAGACTGTGTAACTACTTTTCCTAACAATAAATAGACACATAGAATATATTAAGAAACTTACTTGGAGTCCAAGAACTTCCTATTCTCATTTTTTTTCTCTTGATGTAGCTTCAAATCCAAGCTAGATCACCAAAATATTTCCTACAAGAATGAACACTAAACAGAAAAGATATTGCAATATACAAATGGTTATTCACGTTATTTAGTTAAATCAATGAAACATGAAACATATACAGCAGATAAGAATTCATAATATGAAATACATAAGCTTATACAGATACATATGTGGGAAAGTAAGAAGCAATATTTATTAATGGATAGAAGGGGAGGTTACAACCAGCGATTGATTTGATGTCACCAACTCCACCATCATCCCAGCCTCATCACAATGAACATCTCTCTAGCATAATATCACTCAAATCAAACCTTCAATTGAGATTCCAACAACATTTCTTTACTAAATTTCTTCCTTCTTAAGCACTAGGATCTATGCTCAATATATAGATGAGCTGAAGGTAGTTTCACAATCAATGACTTTCTAATAATATGCAAGAAATGTTCCCAAGCTCAAAGGTGTTGAATGGACACATGGATTCAAAGTTTGACACATCTGCACTCTTCTAGAAGGCACTTTCCATGTGAAGATTCTGGAACAATGAGAATTTCTCTCCCAATTGACCAACGCACCCTTGAGTGTCGAGAAGTGCTTTGCGGAGCACCCTTGAATGGAAGTGCCTGCATATGCAAAGCAGTTAGCCCCTTGAGAGACCGCATTAGTGAGCTCATAGGTGACATAGCATGTACTTCAAATATTGGAAACCTTGCAATGGAAGTCATGGATGATTTGTTCTTGTTCTTTGTCTTAGGGCATGTAGCAACTGAAATGATAGGGGATGATAGACCCTATTCATCAATTCTGGGGATGATGTCCATTTTAACTAGGTCATTGGGAATGGTGCCCCAATTTAACTATAACAAATTTCCCCCTAAAGCATGAATTCAGAATAATAATAACAATATTTTTTGAATGAGATGCTTTACACTATGATGGCTTGGAGCTGAAGAGGAGTGGCGACCTGCATCCATCTTACAATACATTACATCATGATATATCCTCTTGATCATGAATTTTTTAGGGAAGGAATTCCCATGCTCAGCACATAAACTATCTAATAACATGTACATAGTGCGGAAAGTCATCTACATTGGAATGTTTCCCAATACATACATGCCTACATATATAGGCCCATGTTCGGATGACGATCTATATGTAAGGTCACCATATAGATGATGTGTACAAAAATCCTGAAATCGTAGCCCGGATGGTTGAAACTAGATCTGGGGTCTTCTTATATCGTTCACTCAATCATTCAGGTACAAGTCTAGACATGCGAATATATGATTTGTAGTCGAACATGGTAAGGCATTGTTTGATTACCAGCCAATGATGTGATGTTAAAAAATGTGAGAGAACCACCATTGATTTCAATGGCCCTCAAGGTATTGCAGTACATTTCGTAAGGTGTGAACAGATGATTTGATGTTGAACGCCAAAAAAAATCTTTCGGTCAAAAGTCTGGAAGCGAGGATCTTGTCGATGATGTAACAAGACTCATGGTACTGGAATATGATATTTCTAAGTGAACTTCCTGGACAATGATTTGTCGTCGACAGGAAGTCACCTTGTTGCGAAACAGGAGTTATTGATTTCAGAGACAAAGGCATGACTTGATATAGCAATTTTCAGGGATGACTATCATTAGAATGAAGGTTTATGAGTATTGCAGAAGGATGAGTATTCACTGTATGACTTATTTTAAACATATCAGTGACACTGAGATGAGTTGGCAGCATTGACCCAAAACCGAAGTGAAGGTGTGATGAACCATAGGTATGAATGAATCATCAAGAATATTACCCAACTCAAACAGTCACGGTGATGGAGTGAAGTGTCATGTTCAAGAGCGACCTGCTACCATAAAAAGTTATGTTCACTTTCCCAAATTTTCCCCGGTCATTTTTCGACCAGTACCTATTTATTTTTTAACAAGCTTGAGGAGGATAACATATGCTTGATCTATAATTCAACCCTTCAGGCGAATAATGTATCACTATTTAATACTTTAACGGGTCTAATGATGAATGAAACTCGATTCTTGCCATGATCGACAAGCATATCACTATTTTCTGTTTTAATGAGCCTAATGACAGTAACAGCCGGTCCTTTTTCATATTTAGAGAGTTTGAAAAAGAAGACGTAAGAAAACTCCATAAGTACTTTTTCGTAAATTTTTCGCTCAGATCCGAAAAAGTGTAAAATAATATCTGAGAGAACCTCCTAGCCATGTTCGACTAAGGCATTCCTTTTTCATAAATAATCTATCTCAGTCTAGAAAAGGGTTAAACTTATACTGATTAGATATCAATTCATTTACTTTTACGAGCTTGAAAATACAACTGCTTGGTAATATTTTCACATTATCAGAGTCTGAAAAGAGCTAAAAGAAGACTCCAGGGGTTCCTTTTTCGCTGTTATCGAAGCTCCAAAAAGAGATAAAAGTGTGCTTCAAGTCCTTTTTCATTTTTAACAAAGCTCAAAAAATAAGGATAAAAGTATGCTTTGTGGTCAAATCATTCTTGAAATAAATATGCATGACTAATATGTTCATCAGTTGTAAAACATGTTCAGAACAACATCAAATGGATTAAAAATACTTGTTTCATGACAAAAATATAATAAAACCATAGTCACAGCAATAAATATGATTTGAAAATACTCGAATGACTAATTAAAAGATTTTTACTATTTATTTTACAATTTGAAAGTTACCATTTTCATTTTGGAGCTTTGAACCTGTTTTTGCCCCCGAACTTCAGTCATTGATTGCGATCGTTTCTGTGGACGGTTTTCATCGTCGTTTGATCCAGGTTGGTTCCATGAACCCTCTATTTCTTTTAGTAGTCAATTCATTTCCTTTCATTGAAATTTTTTATGGATTTGTGCCCCTTAGGGTAAATTCTTTTTCAAAAGAAGGCAACACACCCTTGAGCATCGAAAAATGCATTGTGGAGCACCTAAATTGAAGCCTATATGCAACACACTGTCCCTTTTTCAAGACTACGTTGGGCACAAATCTCATTTTTTATTCTTGCAATGTACCCAAAATTTGCCTAATTTTTTGCAAGAAAAGGAGTCTAATGGGTCTTATGGTTATGTTTCAGGATTCCATCAGACTAGAATGATGATTACTTGGACAAAAAGAGACCATGAAGAACAAAATATGATTTCCCTAAATGATCCGAGTACAATAAGAGCCCTAAGAGATTGTGGGTTGTTAAAGTACTTCCGCTTGTCAGGGATGAGGCAACAAATAGAACTCTTGGAGTTCTTAGTTCGAGCATGGGATCCAGCTATCGAGGCATTTCACATTAGGAACAAAGTGGTTCCTATTATAGTGGAGGATGTTTACCTTCTTATAGGCTTGTCGAGGAGAGGCTTTCCAATTTCCCTCTCAGGGTCTGCTCTCGAAGGAGAGACTGTGAGAGATTATGTTTTGCAATATTGCTATCCAGGGGTAGAGCTAAGAAAGGATGGGAAAATAAACATCTGTGATGTTCGAGATTTTCCTTTGAGAACCGTTCTTTTCATGATCGCAAAACTTGTCGGCACTGTTACAATACATGTAGTGATTAGATCATATATGCAGTATGCGCTAGAGTGCATGGAGCCAACAGTCTTCAACTGGTCTGAAGTTGTACTTTCTCAGATAAAAGAACAACTAAACAAGGCAAAGGGAGGAAGGAAGAAAAAATTCAATTATGGTTCGATCCTCATTTCATTTGCCTTATAGTGGATTCCACTGATGCAACCTCAGCATGTGACACTAGGTGTGTGTAACCCTAATATCTGAGGATGCAGATATGGGTAGAACTAATGGCTAGCCATGCAGGCCAATCATCCATTATGTTCCCGACTTCTTTCTTCACCAAGTTCAGGCGATAGGTTGTTGCCATCGATGAGTATGCATACACAGGCGTCGATTTTTGAGGATGTCCAGACTTAGCTTTACCAGAAGGCGCTCAATGGGGTGCAATAGGTAAGAATGTTTTGACCATGTTTTTTATTTTTCTAAGGTTTATACAATGTTTTTTGTATTTTGATGTTTTCCGAAGACTAAACTAAAGTTTTAATGTAATGCAAATTTTGGTCGAGTTCAACCGGTGGAGGAACCAGAGCATGGAGTAGATGAGTGAGTAGAGAGGGTTGTCGGGAGAGCAGTCCTTCAGGATCTAGACATGGTTGAGACTCTGTCTGAGAGTTGGCAGCACATAGAGGGGTTGACCTTCGAGATTCTAGATTTCCGGATCGAAGAGTTACCCATGTGACTGCAGCGCCACACTATAGGTGTTCCTAACCGCTAGATGCGGTTACTGTGTAGGATAGCTAGATCTATATCATGTTACCATGAGCACCACTAGTTTACTTTTGACATGTTGCATACATTTTGAGGTCAGATGACCAATGTGTCTTGGGCACAAATTTTTGTAAAAACCTATAACTATATATCTATTTGATTTCTGTGTTTTCCTATGTTTATTACGCAATATTATTCAATTATGTGAATGTTTCTTTACATGTGTTGCAAATGTCTGTCTAAAACATGATTGGCTAAAGCATCTGTCAATGTGTTCAAGTTTCTGGAAATGTGTTGATATTGAATAAAATCAAAATGTCTTTCCAAAAGTCAAACTCTTAGGAAAAAAATGATGCAGTGTTGGATTTCTAACAGTATAAACACTAGTAAGTTGTAATACCACAAGTTGTGAGTCTAACTTTATGATGATGTGGTTAATACCAAATGAAATGGCAGCAGAGAGAAGTTTGATCAACGCACTATACTCAGCGATATTTTTTATTGATCTACTAATAAAAATCCCTTGAAAACTCACTAACTCACTGTTAAGAGCAAAAATGGCCCACGCTGTAAAGGATAGATTATGCGTACTATGATTAGCACCATCAGCATATCCAACAAATGGTTCCAAATATTTAGACATCTGTGATGAAATGTAAAACGAGATACTAACGTCAAGAAAACTCTAAAAAACAAACTAAGATAGTGAATGCAAATCAACAGCATATATATACAATATAATACAAAAAATCACTATGCTTTTTATCACAAAATCAGACCTGATAGGCTGCCAATCAAATCAATCTCATGTAACTGTTTCAAACCAATCTTTTGATTGAGGCTTAGCCTCCTCAACCTGAGAGGGCTCTCTCAAGGGTTTATGATTTTTGATAGAAATATAGATGGCTAACTCTATGTGGGGTAATAAGCAGATAAATGATAGATATTGGGTGTAAATCACATTAGCAAGTGCACATTGGGCTTATAACATTGTTACCGATGAAATAGGTAACCTAACCTCAAAACGGGAACTCTAACCCAAAAAGACTCAAAAAACATGAAAAAACACCCCAAAAACAAAAAAAGTGTATTCCAGAACGCACTTGGTTTTTTTAAAGGTCAAATTTCAACATTTTATAAAATTATGCTAAAAACAAAATTGTTTCTTGAAAAAAAGATTGAAAAAACACCCTCAAAACAAAACTAGTTGATGCTGGAATAACAAAAAAAAAAATTAAACATATTTTTTGACATTTTAAAATAGGAAATAACATTTTTTAATTTTTAAATTCAAACATTAAAAAACCCAAAATTTAAGAAAAAAATAAATTAGAAAAATACAAACATTTTAAAGTTTAAAATTTAAAAATATATGTGAATAAAAAAATAAAAATTTTAATTCAAACATTAAAAATAACCTAAAATTTGAAAAAAAAATAGAGATTAAAACTCTAAAATATATAGAAATAAAAAAATAAAAGCTATTAAATTGAAAAATAAAAACAAAATAAAAATATTAAATTTAAAAAAAAAAAAAACAAGTTAAAAAATGAAAGAAATTATAAAAAATAAAATATAGAAATTAAATTTATAAAAGAAAAAGAAAATGTTTATTAAATTAGAAAGAAAAAAATTTTAAATTTTAAAATAAAAAAATTAAATTTAAAGAAATATATTAAATTTAAAAAAAAAAAAAAACATTATTGAAATTAAAAGAAAAAAATGAAAAATGAATAAAAAGATTAAATGAAAAATAAAATACAATAAAAATATTAAATTTAAAAAATATATATTAAAGAAACAAATAGATTTTAAAAACTAAATTAAATTTAAATTAGAAAAAATAAAATATATATATGTGAACTTAAATTAAAAATATATATATTAGATTTTATTAAATTTAAAAAAAAAATGTTAATATTAAAATAACATATTAAGTTTATAAAAAAAAACAAAAAAACAAAAACAAAATCAAAAAAAAAAATTTAATAAATAAATAAATAAACAAATAAATTTTTAAATAAAAAATAAATTTTATATATAAAGAAAAAAAAAAAAAAATTATATATATATATATATATATATATATATATATATTAAATAAAATAAAAAAACAAATCAATTTGAAAGTATTAAGTTTAATTAATATATATATATATATATATATATATATATATATATATATATATATATATATATAATTTTAAATACACAATTTTAATTGAAATAAAAAAAAATATAAAAATTTTATGTAATTAAAAAAATAATAATAAAAAAATACAAAATTAAAAAAAAAATACAAAATTTACTAAATTTTTAAAAATTAAATGAAAAAACTAAACATAAAATTTAATAATAATAAAAGAATGAAAAAAAAAATCAATTAAATAAAAAAAAAAAAAAAAATTTAATAAAAAACTTTAACAAAATTTAGAAAAAAAAAATTAAAAACAAATTAAATGAATTAAAAAAAAACAAAACAAAAATTAAAACAAATTAAATTTCAAATATAAAAATAAATATTTAAAAAAACAAAATTAAATTAATTTTTTTGAATTTAAAAATAAAATAAATTAAATTAAAAATTAAAAATAAAATAAATTAAAAATTTAAAAAAAAAAAATTAAAAAAAAAATCAATTTAAAAATTAAAAAAATATTTTTAAAAAAAAAAAAAAAATTTGATTGTGGTGGCACCGCCAATCAGCCTCCCGTCCAGGTGGCAGCGAAGGTTGGCCGCTAGGCGGGAGGGCGATTCCCGGAATCGGCCTCAGGGCGATTCCCGGAATCGGCCTCAGGGCAATTCCCCGAATCGGCCTCAGGGCGATTCCCCGAATCGGCCTCAGGGCGATTCCCCGAATCGGCCTCAGGGCGATTCCCCGAATCGGCCTCAGGGCGATTCCCCGAATCGGCCTCAGGGCGATTCCCGGAATCGGCCTCAGGGCGATTCCCGGAATCGGCCTCAGGGCTATTCCCGGAATCGGCCTTCCGCGCCGCGGGAGGGAAATTCCCGGAATCGGCCTCCCGCCGCAGGAGGGCAATTCTCAAAATCGGCCTCCTGCCCAGCGGCCGGCCTCCGCCGCCACCTAGGTGGGAGGCCGATTGGCGGCGCCACCACGATCAAAAAATTCTTTTTCTTTTTCTTCTTCTTCTTTTCTTTTTTTTTATTTTTTTTTTATTTTGATTTTTTTTTTAAATTCAAAAAATCTAAAATTATTTGTTTTTTAATTCAATTTTTTTATTTTAAATTTTTTTTTTTTTTTTTAAATATTTTAGGTTAAAATTTATTTATTAAATTTATTAAATTTTAATTTAATTTAAATTTTTTTTTTAATCTTTTAGTTTATTTAGTTTTTCATTTTTTAAATTTATAAATTGTTTCATTTAAAAAAAACATTAAATTTATGGATATTTGTTTTTTTATTATTTGCATGTGGTTTTTTTCATCTTTTTTTTTTTAATGATAGCTTTTTTTATTTTAATTCTTTTATTTTAATTTTCTTTTTCAATTTCTTTCTTTTTTTTCTTTTTTTCTTTTTTTATTTAATTTTTAATTTGTATTTTTTTTTCTTCTTTTTAAATTTAATTTTTTCTTTTTGTATTTTATTTTTTTTAATCTAAATTTTAATTTTGTAATTTAAATTATTTTTAAATTTTCTTCTTTTTTTTTTAATTATATGGTTTTTTTAATTTAAAAAATAAATAAATAAATTTGATGTTTTTTTTTTTTTTTTGGTTAATTTTTGTTTTTTTTTTCTTTAAATTATGTGTTTTTTTTTCAAATTTTGTCTCTCCTTTTTTTTTTTTTTTCTTTTTTTTTGAACGAGTTAATTTTGTTTTTTTTTACATTTTTATTGGTTTTTTTTATTGTTTTTATATATTTTTTTTTAATCTAAGTTTTGTGTTTTATTACCAACATGAAAATCACCACTCTTAAAAAAAAAGGTTGATGCTGCATCAATACGTTTCAAAATTAGCATGAAAATCACCGCTCTAAAAAAAAAAAAATTGATGCTGCATCAATACGTTTCAAAATTAGCATGAAAATCACTAACATTTTAAAACAAATATTCATACTTCATAAATAAAAATATTAGAGTGTCGAAAATGTGCTCCCAAAAAAAAAGGTGATTTTGCATCACCACTTTTCAAAATCGGGTGATTTTTATGCTACCAAAAAAAAGTAGGTAACAGTGCGGTTACCTATTTCATCAGTAACACTATTTTATGGAGTCAAAATAGCTTCAGTAAAACCAAACAATCTACTTAACATGGAAGTCAAGGCATATCAGAGTTCTAGTCAAGAGATATACATGTGATACTGTAAAACACACAATCAGTTTGTTTATGTAGGAATTCAAAGCATCTAAGATGAATTCTGAGTAACATAAGTAAACACCACTGCAATATGATAGTAAAAAAATGATATTAGAACAATAACACACAAGAACTCTTTATGAATCTCAAGTTGTCTAAGTAGACATCTCTGTATTACACTGAAAACCAGTCTCTTACAATAAACACAGTCTTTTGCTAAAAATGTCCAACCCCTGCATATTCGACTTCTTGATCTTTTATAGATCATTTACAACCTAAGATAACCTTATCTACAACTAGATACATCGAACTCCTGACCTTTGACACCTTACCTAACCATATGACAAGGTATTTATTACAAAAAGACAGTTGCAAATCTAATAAACAGTCCTATTACAAATAGGATTCAAACTCCTTATCTCTACTCATAACAACCTTATCTAAACTAAATTACATCAATTTCCAAGTGTATTTAAATATGTTCGAATCCAGATGATTAGCCTCAAAACTTTATGGCCATAACACTGATCTCCATCAAAGTAGGAAACTGTACCCTGTTTTCTAGGCATAGGATCCTTTGTATGCTTGAGACACTCTGACCATCATGAAGTCATCACTTCGAGGTTATTTGTTGTTATAAACTAAAGTAAAACCTTCCCCAAAAGCCCCCCTAAGTCCCAGCTATCCAAAACCATCATCAATTTGTTCAAATTAGCTGAAACAGATCTGCACTACGAAAACAACACAGTTTCATAGCGCAACCTTTTTACCTTTTTACCTTCAAAAATTTGGTTTCTTTCCTCCAGGATTATCTTCATTATCATTTAACACAACTCCACTAGCAATTTCAGGTCATAATCCACACTTTTTCCCTTCAAAAATCTATGAGAAAGGGTGAAAAAAGCTGCTACAGCAGTTTCGTAGCACTTTTCACTCTTTTTACACTGTTTGCGCTAGGAAAATGTTGAGTGAGCAGTTTTATCCATATTTTTTCAAAATGAAAACCAAAAATGTTCCAAAACTCAAAATACCACTGGTTTCATCAAATCAAAAAGTCATATGAATTGAAAAACACAGTTTTCATGAGGTTCATTCTTAATTTTTACTTGATTTAGCTTTTGACTTTTTAATGATTGTCATTATGCACCTTTGTTTTTTAACTCATCCTGAGTCAATTTCATCTCCTGCTCCAAGTCCTCCACTTGATCTCTAAGTCTTCTATTACTAGCTCTCAAGTGAGTATTGATTACTCTGAAAAATTTAGCTTCCTTGATGGTTGGAACTGTCCATGTGAAAAATTGTTCTGCACTGCTTGGAATTTCAGACCTAGAACCAGTTTGACCTTCCCATAGTGCCTTCATTCTTTTGAACTTTGTTTTCTCAACACTATGCTTTCTAGCCCTCTTTCTCATCATAGCAATCTCTTAGTTTACTAATTTCAATTTCTCCTCAAGATGTTGACACTCTGTCATTTCTTCTTTTCCTTTCATTGTTCTGCTGGCTACATGCTCCACTATTGGTGATGAGAGATCAACCACTTCTTCAGGGACTTTAGTTGTTTCAATTCTTGGACCTCCTTGCTGCCTTCCTTGAGCTTCTTAGCATGCCTAGTTAAATTTTTCCTTACTTTAAAGATAAAGGCTGCATTTTCACCCTCAAATTCAAGTTTCTTTGCTGACTTAGCCTTTCTATGTTTGTGTTCATCTACTCCAATGAAATCAGCGTGCACGACGGGTGTCTCTTCTATATCAATTTCATGAAGGATTTCATCTAAATTTCCCTAAATTACTGAGCTATATTCTGAAATTGAAACAACTTTCTTTCCCTTTAATGCCACTGCTTGGCTTCTTGTCACTCTTTTGTTTTCCTGTTTGTTGGAAATTTGTTTTTGTTTTGCCTCTTTAACACTCTTTGTCCTTTATTTTTTAGGTAATGGAGTTGGTGCAACAAGCACTTGTGTTTACTCTGTCCTTTTCTCAATTTGTTTCCTTGGTTTCAATTTTACAAAGCTCTTTGATTTTGCAACCACGGGCTGACTAGACTCTGCTACTGGTGGTGAAGGAGTTCCTTTAGTTTTAGGGTTTCTAGTTTGGGTTAGGGTTTCTAGCTCAAAACCATTCATAAACAAAAAGGAAGACAAATCCCTACTTATTTTCTAAATCTCATTCAAAACCAATAACTTCATCAAACCATGGTGAAACAAAGATGTTTCACAACCATCATATTTGGCTTGTACTTTATCAGCCATTTTGGCAAGGCTCCTATGTAAATAAAAGGGCAAATCGAGTGAAATCATACATGTGAAATGTAGAAGCAGTTTGAAATGATATGTGTAAACCTTATGGTATCTCCCTTCACATGTAAAGTATTTCTGAATGTTGAACAGCAACTTTGCATAGGTGTCTTTAATGCAGCTTCTAGGTATTGCATTATTGAGGTCCATGTCTACATACTCAGATTTCATGAATTCCTTGCATGGTTCCATATCAAATTTAAAACCTTTAAACCAAGATTCTTCCCCCCTTGGTATTTCTGTCACAGAAGCAATTATCTCAGGTGTAATTGGCACATTTAACATCCCAACTTTAGTAGTTCTTCCATTGAAGTGCAAGGCAAATTCTTTAGACACCTATGTGTGGCAACCCTACAGCTTTTCACAAAACCGGAGACAACCTGCTTTGCTAAAATCCTTCATCACTGTTTGGTCTTCAATTATGGACCTCATATTTTCAGGCTCATATCTTAAGCAATGTCCCCCTCTGTGGACTTTCTTTTCTTCTGCCACGCTTCTTAGAAAAACCTCTCCGCTTCACTTGAATCTATGAAACAACCTCACTTGATTAGGATATGAACAGCCTCGCTTGAGTATATGGAATAGCCTCACTTGATTAGGATGAAGATAACCTTTGTATAAAACAACCAGAGGTTTAGCTTGACCACTTCAGAGCTTAGACACTCGTATGGAGGCAAATGAAACGAGAATGACCAAATTAGGCAAGATTTTGAATTTGAAATGTCATCTCATAAATGAATGATGCCTCATTCATACCCTACCATGACAATGATGACTGTAGGACGGGTAAGTACATTGAATCTCATCACTAAATGACTCATCATACTACTAACCTATCATTTCCTAATGGATTCTGACAGATTTTAGCTTAATTGACAATATGGTTAAGAAATTGCGCTTTCGTAGCGCCCACAGTGTATTTTTCCCAGTTTGCGCTACGAAACTATTAGTGCTTTCGTAGTGCATGTTAGGGCCTAAATCTACCTTAGGCTGAGAAAGTTAGGATCTAGGACAACAGCATACCACGCTTAACCTGGTAACTAGCCCTACTTGGTCGGGAGAGGGCTCTCTCCTTGTCAATCTCAGAAAAGATGGCTAATGAAAGCTTAAGATGACTGATGTGATGACTAATTTTAGGCTAGGTATGTGTACAGAGGTTTTTGATTGAATTTGATGATGTTTTGTTGGCTCAAATGTGAAAGGCGTATTTGGGCCTGGGGAATGAGGCTCAGTTTTGCAGAGATCTCTATGGGGCAAGGTAGGCAAGTGATTTGGTACTTCAAATTGAGTGAGATGGAGAGGTTTTAGACAGATGAGGAGTTTAAAAGGGCATGAAGAACTCAGGGATCCTTTTCAATCAGCTGAAAACATAGATAACTAAGCAAACCCTAGGTAGAGCATTTCACTTTCAATGTATTCTACCTTTATCTTTGTTTGATTTAGTTAAGATGAAATAAAGAGAGATATGGCATACATAAAACACATGTAGACTTACAATTACAGAAGAAAACACAATACCAAAGCAAGATGCCACATGAATCCCATAAAGTGCTTCAAACCACTGGTCTATTCCTTAGCCAAACTACTGAAATGAGTATACAATAAGCTCCAAGCTTTCCCAAAAATCAAACCATGCTAATTACTGAAAAAACATAAGATATAGGCAAAAAACAACTCATCCTAGCATCTAGGGGTCGAGCTCATGAGTTTAGGAGCTGTTCCAACAAATTCTAAATTGACAAACTAAAAAGTAGGCAGTGGAACAGCTTGCCTCTAAAAACTATGGAATTGATTCATTCAGTTGTAAACTACCTTTTCATGGATGAATCTACCTCTATGAGTGAAAATTCAGCGTAATTACATAAAAATCCATCAAGTCACATTAAATTACATCATAATTTTGACAATTAAAAGGAGAAAAGTCAAATTTTCAAGAAACTAGGCGAAAAACAGAGTATTTTTGGTCAAACTGAGCAAATTTCCTCCAATGTGCCACGCTGATTTCCCTATGCGTAGCACCTTTTTGCAGTTTCTATTGGAGGCCTTCTTGGTGTCCAAATTTTCTCCAAGTGGGCTTGTTGGAAAGGTCTGCATGTCTACTTTCCATCACAAGTGAAATTTTTGAATTTAGCCTCCATTTGCCCCTCCAAAACTGAGTTCTCCCAAGACTGCTTCTTGTGTGTCAAAAAAGGGGCAGAAAGGTCATTTTAGGGTGTTTTTGACCTTTTTGGAAGCCCAAAACCTGTCAAACTTTCTTCGCCATTTGTGAGCATGCATATTTTTTCATGAAAAATCCAAATATGCTGAGTTTTCCTCAAAATGATGCCTCCATCAAAAGCGAGCGCCAGGTGGCGCGACGCATTGGGCAGAAAAGTCTGTTTTTTGAGCCAAAAATTCAAAAATTACAAAAAATCTCCCAAATTTTTTGAAATTTGGGCTGACCGTCCTCCCTTAAGAGCTGTTTTGGGCCAAGGAAGCCTCAACCAAGATCTGAAGTCTATCATGATATTTTCGCCTCTTTGATGCCTTCTTCAACTTGGCCTTCAAGTTCCTGATTCTTGCTTTGCACACCTGGTTTCTCGCCCAATAATGGTGGGCCATGTGCCTCAACATGTTTTTCTCTTTTTTGGCCTTCTCCAGCATCTTTTCCAAATGTATGTTTATCCTTTCAAGCCAAGATTCACGATCAGCTTCAATTTCTTGTTCAAGTGGTGTCAACTTGGTTTTCCTCCTCTTGGCAGCTTGTTGGTTTTATCGTATATTTTGCAGCTCCATAATGGTTTGTTGATCCTCTAGCTGCTTGTTTCTTTGCTCCAGATATTTAATTATCCATTTGGCTCTTTCTAGGTTGAGATACAAACCATGGATGTCCTCTTGCTGCTCCTGAATCATCTCTTTAAGTTTTGAGCTTTGTGAGCCCAAATCGGTGTCATCATCCTAAATAAGAATGAAATATGTTTCCTGCCCTCCTGAAGGCTCCTCATCATGTAATGGCCGCTTTCCCTTGTCCTGTACCTACTCTGTTGATGGAGGAAATAAGACCCCTTCCACCCCAGGTGGAGATAATACTCGTTTTATTGCTGCAAACAACCTTCTAGCGCCCTTTTGGTAGGTGACAAATACTGGCACACTAGCAGTTTGTGTCTCATGAAGCTCCTGTTGATGTGAAGGCCCACCTGTCTCATGAAAATATGCTGGAGGTACTTGAGGAGCGGTGAATACCTCATGTGAAATGAAATCCTCCCATGAGATGTTCTGTAAACCAAGCTGATGCATGACCACAATCTTGATTAGTGCAAAATGATATATGTTGTTATACTGCTGCTGGGGAGTCTTCTTGTGCACTAAGGTGGTCATCTTCTCAATGTTCCAGCAAATAAAGTAGGGGAGATTCATCATTCTCACCCTAGTAAAGTGCATCAACAATCTGATGTGATAAGCATATAGGCGAGAAAACTGGCCCTCACAGCTGAAATACTTAATTATGAGTTTCATCAAGGGAGCATATGAGTCTTTCAGATACCGAAAAGGAAAAACTCTGCTAAGATGTCTCTGATAACCAGCCTTGACATAAGGCTCATACTGTTCTCTGTCAATCTGATGCCTTTTCTTCCACTGCTCACCAACACTTGGAATGCCAGTTGCTAGAGAAATGGACTCCGGTGTCAAGGTAAATGTCACACCTGCTAGAGTGACTTGGCCATTTTGAAGATGGAGCACAAACAACCTGGCCAACTCATGATGGTATTGAACTCTCTCTACCATCTCACAGAACTGATAACAGGATTGGTGTTGAAAGCATGTGACAGCAAGAGGGCGGGCCTACAGCTCGGCAAGTGAAGTAGGCTCCTCTCATATATGTTTACCACCCTTGTGAGGTCTCCTTGGTGCATGCATTTCTGTAGGAGAATCATTGTGTGTCTCTTCATCTTGGTCATAGGAGGGATCAGACTCCATGTTTGCTAATGTGTGATTTTTCTTGATAAGTATGAAGAGATTTATGGTGTTTTTAGTTTTCTGCTACCAAGGATAAGAATGTATGAGGGATTATGGAGGGAAAGGGTATGAGGGGTTTTTGGAATGATATGGACAAGTTTTTTTGGGGGGGAATAGGGGGTTTAGGGAATAGTATGTAAGCTTAGGGACAGCAATTAGGGTTTAGGATTTGTAACTAGGTTTTGGGATAGTGGGAGTTAGGGATATGGGAATTAGGGAATTTTTGGAATATGGGAATTAGGGAATGAGTGGATGAAAGTGAAAAATGAATGGAGTCAAAGAGTGAGAGAGTGATGGAGTGGACTTGGTAGCAAAAACACAAATGCAAACCCTAGGAAATTGTTTTTGAGCCAAAATTACAAAGAGGTAGGGTTTGAGTTTTATCACACTAAACCACCATAAATTTTAATAAAAACTTTTTCACTAGCAATGGAAGGAATTTTGACTTACTTGCATACCATGGGATTGAGCAAATTTGGAAATTTGAGGGAGTTAATGGTGAAATCAGGCTTGCAGCTCTATGCCCCGCGCCATAAACCCAACATGATGTGCCTTCTATATGCGTCGCGCCAGTGTATTTTTTACACTATGGAGGGCAGCCCAATGCGTCACGCCTTCTCTATGCGTCGCGCCCTTGAACTCGCACAGTTTTGCTTCAAACTTTCTCCCTTTCTCCAACATGACCTTCTCTTGCTCAATTTTTCTCCTTTGAATGCATATGAGCTCTTTGAATATGAAAAATGAGTTGATATACAAGAGCTTTTGATTTTTCACTCATAAAACCCACTTTTATAATGTTTGCATTGTAACTTACTTTTTCAACTCTGTTTTTGGGCAGTTTACTTCATTTTTACCTTTGATGAACTGAATGATTTGATTTTTTGGTTTGCCTTGCAGGGGATGGAGTTGTTGAAGTTTGGTAAGGTGACCAGGGTTGCCACTGAAGTTTCTTACATAGGAAAAACTGAAATTAGATCAAATTTTATACATGAAAACATAGAATACTCTATTTTTCCTCAAAACAAGGTTTTGAGGAAAAATAAGTCTTTGAGCATGTGATTATGGAATTTATTGGTGCTGAAACTTTATTTGATCGCCTCATGTGCCTGCTGACTGTTATTGAACATTTTGAAGACCTTTTTGACAAAACCCTAGACCCAATAAAGCGGAAACCCTAAAAATGACTCTTGCATATGATCTAAATGAATGGAAATGTGCCAGCAGGTAAAGGGCATGAGGGAAAATGTACAACAAGCCACTACCATCAGATGATCCATGATCCTAATGGAATGCAGCTGACTGAGCGAGACACCTAACATGCAATGCAACAAGAGAATTTGATCACTGACGGAGGGATGAAGATACCGACACTAACAGCGCAAATCCATTTTTTTGAACTAATGACGCTACAAAGACGTGGATTCTTGGCTAATTGCACAGTTTTAACCCAAAACCTTATGGAATGACACCTAAATGGAAAATATGAATATTTGACTATGACTGGACCCTTTAAAGACTTTATTTCTACTTAATTATGACCTTTGGACTTGTGAAAATATAACCTACCCTTAACCAAATCCTAAAATGACTTTAAACCTATTTTGAAGTCATGATCAAAAACAGAGTTAACCCAATAATGTTTTGAAAATTTTTGGGTGATAACAATGCTCATGATTAAGCATAGTAACGTTTTAGATACAACCCATTTCTGGGCTACATCAACAGAATTCCATCGTAATCCACCAACTCATAGGCACCCTTAGCAAGAACTCTATTGACAGTATAGGGGCCATGCCATAATGGCTCAAATTTCCCTGTACCTATTACATCAGCTTCTTAATCATAAAGAAGGACCAAGTCGCCCTTTGAGAAAATGCAAGGCTGGACATTTTTGTCGTCTTGCGCCTTTATACATCTATTATGTGCTTCGTTGGCCAATTGGGCTTCACAACGCATTTCATCAAGATGGATGAAGTTAAAAAGACATGCTTCTTCTTCTGAGGTGTCAGGTAAAAATTCAATTGCGAGTTTTAACGATGGTATTTCACATTGGATGTGTAAGATAGCTTCCAGACCATACACCAATTGAAAGGGAGTAAATCTAGTTGTGTTTCTCACCGGGGTTTGGTATGCCCACAAGGCTGAGTACAAGATCAAATGCCAGTTTCTTTTACGAACTCCTATCATTCGTTGAAGCATGCGTTTAATAATTTTTTTGATAGCCTCAACTTATCCATTTGATTGTGGATAATAAGGAGTAGAATTATCATGTGACAATCCTAACTTGGCAGTCAATTAATTCATCATGTCGTTTCGAAAATTCTTCCCATGATCTGTAACTATAGCCTGTGGGGCCCCAAAATGTGCAATAACATGATTAAAGAAAAGCAATGTAGTTGTTTTTCATGTGTTGTTGAATGTAGGCATCACTTCGTCGCATTTGGTAAAGTAGTCTACTACGACAATAATATAACCATGCCCCCCGGACGAATGAGGGTTACAGATCATGAAGTCAATACCCCATTTCGAAAATGGTCCCACAAAGACAACAGGATGCATTTGTGCTGGCGGTTTGCGGATTTTACGATCAAATATTTGGCATGCATGACAACTTATGACCGCGAGAATGCAGTCGCGAAATATGGTAGGCCAAAATTAAATGGCGCGGAGTATCTTTTGCGTGGTACCATATCCAAACAAGTGTCCACCACAAGCCCCAGCATGGAAATCATTTAAAATCTTTTCAGCCTCCTCATGAGTGAGGCACATTCTTAAAATTGTATCGACACCACGACGATAAAGTGTATCGCCGAAGATTAGATAATCTTTGGCTTGGTATCAAATACGTCGCTGGTCAGAGCGAGAGGTATTAGGCTGAAAATTTTGAGTTTGGAGATAAATGATAAAATCCCCGTACCAAGGATCAGATGATCCGATTAGAAATAGAGTCTCATTAGGAACTTATGGTTCCGACGTAGTAACAGTACTATCAAAGGGAAGGTCACATAGAAGCTCACCCAAAACTAAATACTTCTTTGACTTGGATTTGATGAATTCCAAATCAAATTCCTACAAAATAACAATCCATTTTGAATATTTTCCACCCATCAATTAATGTGATAAGATATAAGTCATGGGGTTGCAATCCGAAATGACAATGGTCTTCTGGAACAAGATATAGTGGCGAAATCTTTGGACAGCTTGAACAGCTTCCAAGGCAAGCTTTTCCACGTACGAATACTTAACTTCTGTGTCATTGAGATTATGACTCAAATAATAGATCAGATGTTATATCCCATTTTCTACTCGGACCAATACCATAGCAATGGTCATATCAACCACGGTGATATATAAGAAATAATCACTCTTATAATTGGGGGGATACATTAATGACGCCCAAACAAGAGTATCCTCGACAGCATCAAAAGAAGCTTGTGCAACTTGGTCCCAATGGAAGGGAACCCCTTTTTTCAACAACCGAGTAAATCCTTTAGCCATTTCAGCGTAGTTGGGTATGAACCTCCTTAGGAAGTTAGCCTTTCCTTGAATTTTTTGTATCTAAAGTAAATTTGATGGCGCAGGCAAATCAAGAATGACTTGAACCTTCAATGGGTTCAGAACAAACACAAAAAAAATGACCAGAACCAACACAAAACACACATTTATGTGGATTGAGGTGTATTTGTACTGTCGGCGGCGTAAGAAGATGGCTCTCAAATGCATCAGGTGATCAGTCTGATTTCGTGAATGCACGGGTAAATCATCTAGATAAGGTTGAAAAATGTGCTTGATGTCATTGAAAGAATAATCCATTGCTCTCTCAAAATTTTCCCCAGCATTCTTTAAACCAAATGGTAGTTTCCTATAAGCGAATGTGCCCCAGGGACATATTAATGTTGTCTTTAGTTGATCCTATGGGCAGATATTAATTTGATTGTAGCCGGAAAATCCATCCATGAACGAAAAGATTTCATATCCAGCATAATTTTCAATAATATGGTCAATAAAGGGAGTAGGATAGTTGTCTTTTGGACAAGCAAGATTGACATCCCGATAATCGACACACACTCTGATGGTTCCTTGTTTTTTCATGACAGAGTGATATTGGAAACCCACTCAGTTAGCAGAACAGGGTAAATGAAACTAGCATGCAAACGTTTTTGAACTTTTGCTTTAATGACAGCGGCCTTCTTCGGATGAATAGGATGAAGGCGTTGACGCACCGGCTTGACATCAGGATACATATTAATAGTGTGTTCAACGATACTAGTATCTATGCCTGGAATTTCCTCGTAAGACCAAGCAAATACATCACGGAATTATTGAAAGAGACAGCGATATGTTTCGAGTTCTGATAGAGAACAAGATACGCCGACATGAATATTTTCTACAACGCTAGGTTTGGTCGAAATATCGATAGAAATAGTTTCTTCAATATTTGAAAAATTTCGCTCGGAATCGATTGCAATAATAGGTAAAGAATTCGAAAAGAAATTTTTGATAAATGGGTGATATAGTTCACTAAGATTATTTTCTTCATAATCAGGAATATGGGAACGATGATGATAATATTCACATGGTTCTCCTTCTGAAATCACGGTTTCCAAAATATTCTCATCTGTCAAGAAATTTGGGGAAAAAGGATCAAATGAAGTACCAAAATCTAAGGAACGATCAACCCAAACAATCGGCGACGTTGATTTTGGATTCGCCGCCCAAGCCAGATATATTGATTGATATGCCAGCTCAATAGGGTTGGGCAGTAGAAACTCATCCAACGTAACAATTTCAGAATCACCCATACTCTTCCTTAAGCTAGATGGAGTGGAAGAGATCATGTAGCATCTGCGAGATCGCAGGCGACAGTAATGCAAAGGTTCCCATGAGAGTGGAATCCTTTAAGAGTCCTACACCAATGTTCTGAAGTGCTAGTTGGGGTGCGTGAATGAACTAAACACTTCCAATTACCTGTGAAGCGGAGGCAAATAAGGATAGCTTATTGATGACTGCGATGGCACCTTTAAATGGAAAGGTGATCATTCTAAAATATGTAGAAACAATTGTAGTCATAGCATATACCCATGGCCTTCCAAGTATAATATTGTATTCAAGGGGTCCATCAACAACCTCAACATCAACATTAATTTTTTTCCCCCTAGTTCAACATGCAGGTTATTAATAATACCACAAGGCTTATATGTATGTCCATCGAAAGACTTCAACGTCGTTGATGATTGAGATAAGAGCAGCAAGCCAAGTGACTTCCAACAGTTTAGAGAAATAATGCACGTAGATGCTCCCTCATCAATAATAGTACGATGAACAAGGTGATTGAGAACATTTACTTGTATAGATAATGCCAATTCTGCTGGTAATTGTGGCACATAGCCCTTATGTTTAAAGACGACGAGATTAGAATCAGTCAGATCAATTCCACCAATAGACGACAATAAAGCCTATTTCTGGGAGGGAAAATTTTGTAATACCTCAAGAGCTGACATAGTTGAAGGGGATTGAGCCAAATATTCAACTATATTATAATTTTGGGCATCTCTTGCTCGAGGATTATATGTCGAATTATGAACAACTCCCTTCAGTGGCTTGATTTTCAATTCAGGAATATCAGTAGGTGGTATTGATTCCATAGATGAATTCATGGTCGAGGTAGTAGGTTTATCAGTGGCCTGAATACCATAATCCTTATTACATGTTAACACCAAAATATCTGTTGAAGGTTTTGTAACAGATAACATAAGCACTTGGGAACTAGAAGCTGGATCCGTAGCAACCAAATTTGTGTTCGGATTCGGAAACGGATCTGTCAACACAGCTGATGCATGTGAAGGCTTAACAATTTTTGAGACTTCAGCACGGTGAGGGAAATCCCGAAAAAATATTTCCTCATTACAGATTATGCATGGACAACGAGGTTTCCTATTTCCAAACGATTGATCATATGATCTTTCCTGCGGGTTAGAAGTTTTCTTTTTCTTAGATTTCCCTTTTTTCTTACTTCTGGGTTGCTTGTCACTTTTGCCTTTGTCAAATGACATGGCATTAATTTCAGAAGAATGTGCAGGATTAGATGCAGTAGTATGATGTGTGCTTGCAGAACCATTCAAACCATCTCCAGCATGAGAGCCCTTTAGTTGAGGAGGAATAGTAAAATTATACTGTGGCGTGTTAGGAATTTTTTCATAGAGCATGCTAGACTGAGTATAAATAAAGTCTAAATATTAGGCACGAGCAATAAAATTCTCTTCAGTGATGACGCCACCCTTAACCACATCCTCAGTTATAGATGGTAACAAGGACTTAATGAACCACTCAGCAAGGAGCTGATCAGGAACAAATGTCTTAACCATTCTACGAAAATGACGCCACTCATGAATATGATCATAAATGTGAGTAGTATTAGTCTGTTTAAAATTAGTCAAGATTTCTGATCTAGTTTCATATCGTATGTGTAACTGGAAGTGAGTCAAAAATATAGTAGCTTGGGTAGTGAAATTATCAAAAGAAGGTCTAGGTAACTCAATGTACCATTTTGCAGCCGGACCAGTGAGCGTACACTGGAAAATACGTAGTCGAACAGAATCATCATTAAAGGAGTTTGATGAACACCACAAATGATAAGTCATAACATGAGTCAATGGGTCTTCCCCAGAGTTTCCATTGATTTTAGGAATATCTGAGGGTAACTTGTGGGGTATCACCGGCCACCAAGGAACATAGTTGATTGGATCATTAGTGAGCCTATTTAAATCTGGTAACTCTAAAGTTGCAACAAATGGAAATTGTCTGTTAAGCTCAAGTTGAGCATAGCCAGGGTATGATGGAATTGCTTAGGAAACAGGCCTTTGAGCACCAGCATAAGGAATCTGATGTTGGTAACCCAGATAGGGGTTGTTTTTATATGGAAAACGCTTGAGGATTCTGTTGTCCAAAACCTGGATATGACACTTTTTGAAATGAAGGTTGAGGCATTTGCGCCTGAGGCTGCCAAGGGGTCTGTCCATCAATATTATAACCCAAATTAGGATAACATGGATTCGGTTGAGGATAGGTATAACCTGGTTGTGGTTGTGACATCCCATAATATGGTAAAACATCTTATGAATAAATGATTCTAGGTACAAGCTGTTGTTATAATTTAACCAAAGGAGTTGGAGTCTGAGGACCCAATACTTGAGGGTATTGAGTTGAAGGACCCACCTGAAATGGTTATTGTACAACGGTTTGATTTTGTAACAAGGGTAAATATGTATTAACAATTGGAATTGATGTGGGTGCAACAGGTTGAACCGGTTGATACGATTGTACAATCGTTTGTGTTTGGATAGGCAGAATGGGTTGCCATTGACAAACATTCATTTCGACATTAGGTTGACCAAAAAATGATGGAGTATTGTCAAAGTGGGTGACCAAAGGTTTCCCCCCAGCATGAGGAGGATAATAAGATAGAAAATATTGCTCTCCAAATGCAAGGAGTCCAGTTGATATTGTATTGGATGGAATAGACCCAGAAGGACCAGCTTGATATTGCCCTGATGATGTGTATAAAAGATCAAGCCATTTAATACTCACTATAGGTTTACTAGTTAAAATGCCAGACGATGACATTGGTGAGGTCCATGGGTTTGAAGATGCACCAGAGAAAATTCCAGATAAATATTTATAACCTAATGGGACCAAAGGGCCACCATGAAAATATGACTCTGGTGAAGTTGTGAACATAGACGGTGTAGCGAGAGCAGGTGCTGACGCAATTGGAACAGATGGTCCGATCAAAGATGTTGGTTAGGGCATGGTTACTTGACCAAATGTATACCCTTTTGAATCGACGAGAATTTGAATAGGAATGGGATCAACAAAAGTAGAGGATGGTGATTGAGGAAAAGACTCGTACAGGTAAAGATCCTCCCCAAAATGGGTTGGAGTTAAATATGTCTCGTCTTGTGGGATTTCTTCAATCAAAATAAACCAGGTGGAAGGATTTCTCCGTTAGACCCAAATTATATTTCAGGAGGTTGACTATGCGATATGGGAGACTCAATGGCTGCAATAGAATGTGGGATGACTGATATAGGAACAACTTCCAGTCGTTCGACTTCGGGATGCAAATTTTCTGGAAAAAAAGAGATAGGATCTGGATCAACTTCCAGTTGAACAACGTCAATTTCAGGGGGTATGGTCTGACTAATTGGATGGATCGTGGCCACTGGTAGCTGTGAGGACTCCGTCTCGACAACAGTAGACGAACCAGGATTTGTTGAAACAATTTGTGCCGACTCTGGTATATGGGAAGATGATGCTTCACCAGAGGTATTGATGGTACTGGTTTCAGTAGAGCGATGTCGCCTTCGCTGCACAGAAGTAGCTTCTAGGGGTAAAGGTGGTTTCAATGCAAGTCTACACGAATGACAGGGAAAGGGATTTTCTTCTTCCATGATGACTAATTTATTTTATGACCAAAAATAAATAACCAAAATAAAAGGGTAATGATAGGAAAAAGGCTTACCAAGAAATTGTGAACTACATAATACCTCCTAGTGAACCAAGAAGTACGGGCAGGAAATCTCCCCGAATGTTGTGTTCAGTGTATCACAATTTACAAGGTGTCCAACTCGGTTCACTATGGATGGATAGCAACCTAAAGTTATCCTCCCAAAAATACCAAAAGGTACATGGAGGCCTAAGTCTGTATTAGCATTTCCTGATGCGAAACCACATAGTGAGAGCACCCCTTTATACTTTTCGTACTGTAACACCGCCCGATATACCCGAAAGTACGTGGAAGAGCTACGATATACTTACGTACGTGGAGTGAGGTATCACACTCGGAATGTATCACAGACAATTAACGACAGCTGCTATTTTTTATGACGCCGGAACATGTCTCTAGCCTAGACCTTGTAAATGTTATCATTATGGTTCCAATGCTTTGTTAGGTAAATTGATGTAAATTCTAAGTTGATCTTGTTTATCAATTTTCCTTTCAAGGTTCACCACGATGATGTAATGGAAATTCCTAAAATGCAAACTAAAATGATAAGAAAACTTTTCACTTTTATATTTTTCAATGAAAATCTTAGCTACTAAAGGGAAATATCAATCAGTTTTGAGAGCAAACAACAAAGAGCACAAACTAATATGCAGCTTTCCTAATTGTTCCTATGCAAAACACACAATCCACTATATGCAAATGTAGGTTTTTCTTTTCAGACGCCTTAATGTGAATGAAAAAATGAAAGTAATTGCATCAAATCAATAAAAACAAATGCTTTTTTGTTTGAGAAATGATGAATTGAACAACAATTTCTCTTTTAGTAAAAATGAAGAATGTATCTACAATTTCTCCTATAGGAAACGAAGAATTTAACGACAATTTCCTTTACAAAAGCAAATGGATCTAATGCAGAAATAAAAGTACTTTGAAATTGATTTGTCAATGATAAAGAAAAAATTTCTAAAGAGACATTGAACAAACTTTCTTTTCTAAGGATGGAGATTCAGGTAGACTCATTGGTCTCTATGAGGCATCAGACAATTGAAAACACAGCAAAAAAAAAAGGCTAAAAGCAATGGCAATGAAAAATTAAAAGGGAATTTGTTTGGATTAGGGGGAAATGAAGTCTCTAAGGGGAGACAGTGCATTGCAAAGCACCCCCGAGTGGGAGACAGTGCTATGAAAAGCACCGTGTCTTGACCAACAATGCATTGGGCACAGTAGAGAACAAAAAAAACTCAGACTACTGACACACTTCTAATGCAATTATTAGTTTCAAAAGTCTAATCTTTAAGAGTGGATGCTACTTGGTATATAAATAGAGGCAAACACACCAAGGATGAAGGATAAACTCCCCAGTGGAGTCGCCAAATTTTTATGCGGAATTATGGATTACGGATAAAACATTATTCCCTAAATGTGGTGCGCATTTAGAACAATAGATTAAATACTTTGCAACTACTTTTCCTAACAATAAATAGACACACATAATAGATTAAGAAACTTACTTGGAGTCCAAGCGCTTCCTATTCTCCTTTTGTTGCTCTTGATGTAGCTTCAAATCCAAGCTAGATCGCCCAAATATTTCCTGCAAGAATAAACACTAAACATCAAAGAGATTGCAATATACATATGGCTATTCATGTTATTCAGTTAAATCAATGAAACATGAAACATATACATCAAATAAGAATTCATAATATGAAAGATAAAAGCTTATACAGATACATATGTGGGAAAGTAAGCAGCAATCTTTATTAATGGATAGAAGGGGAGGTTACAAGCAGCGACTGATTTGATGCCACCAACTCTAGCATCATCCTAGCCTCATCACAATGAAAATCTCTCCAACAGCATATCACTCAAATCAAACCTTCAATTGAGATTCCAACAGCATTTCTCTACTAAATTTCTTCCTTCTCAAGCATTAAGATCTGTGCTCAATATATAGATGAGTTGAAGGTATTTTCACAATCAATGACTTTCTAATAATAGGAAAGACATGTTCCCAAGCTCAGAGGTCTTGAATGGACACATGGATTCGAAGTTTGACACATATGCACTCTTCTAGAAGGCACTGGCCATGTGGAGATTCCAGAACAATGAGAATTTTTCTCCCAATTGACCAGCGCACCCTTGAGTGTCGGGTAGTGCTTTACAGAGAACCCTTGAATGGAGGTGCCTGCATACGCAAAGCAGTTATCCCCTTGAGAGACTGTGTTGGTGAGCTCATAGGTGATATAACATGTACTTCAAATCTTGGAAACCTTGCAATGGAAGTCATGGATGATTTGTTCTTGTTCTTTGTCTTAGGGCATGTAGCAACTAAAATGATAGGGGATGATAGACCCTATTCATCCGTTCTAGGGATGATGTCCAGTTTAACCAAGTCATTGGGAATGGTTCCCAAATTGACCTATAACAATGTGTATATGTGTATATTATTATAAAATATTGTATCGAGCTGGATTTATAAAGCTCCATAGCCACTATAGTTATTTTTTGGTTGACACAAACGTGAATAAGTATATGTGGTTGTTATTGTAAATATTGTAATGAGTTGTGTTATACAACTCCATTAAACAGTATGTTTGTCATGTTTTCAGCAGGTTGTTATTTTAAATATTGCATCGAATTAAGTTATAAAGCTCCATAGGCAGTATGTTTTATTTCAGCAGTTTTTTGGTCATAGGTGTCATAGAACACCGAGGACGGTGTTCCCCCAAGGGGTAGGGGTTTGTAACAACCCCTGGTTTATTTTCCATGTAAAAATTATATAAGACCAAGGTCATGGGATGCGTATTCCAGGTTGAATGTTGGGAAAAACATCCTAGTGGATGTCACTTTCGGTTTATTATGGCTAAGGAAATTAGAAAAGGGAAAGAGGCATTAATTGTCATTTTATTTGTGAAAATAAAGGAAAATAGGAGAAAAGGGAGATGAAGGGTCACAATTTTGCATGAGAGGGAAGTTGAAGGAAAAATAGAGGAAAATGAAGAAAATATAGGCCTTAAGGATAAAAAGGCTTCTGAGGATAAATTCACAACCTTTTTTCAGTTTAGTTTTGGAGCTCTCTCTATTCTCCCATACTATTGTACACTTAGAGCACTCTTGGATCACTCTAGAATTATGGAAAGGAAACAAAAGGAAGTACAAGGAAGCAAAGGAAAGTAAGGGAAAAGCAAGGAAAATTTGGATCAAGTAGCTTTAGTAGGAAAACTTGCATGTAACGGGTTGCATGTGTGATTTCCTAAATGGTTTTGAATGCATGGTACATGAATGTGATTATTTGGTTCTCTTGTTGCCATTGGCATGGGTTTTTCCAGGTATGACACTGATTTCATCCTTACCTTGCCATTTTCAGATAGCCATGGTGTGATGGGTTTCTTTCATTCAGTTGATATTTTGATTGAAAAATGGTTTTGGAACCGAGTGAGGTGGTATTAGGAAAATTCCCATAGGGCCTAGGAATCCCTTTACCAATTTTGGTGGGGTTGCAATAAATCTAAAGGGTGGAGACATGAAAATTACTCAATTTTGTTTTGTTTGGAGTCCCACATTCATACTTGTAATATGGCACGGGGGTGATTATTTGAAAGAAATATTTGGTTCAGCTCAATCTACGGTTGGGTGGTACGTGGAAGTACCTAACTTGGTTTGATTTTTCATATATTAATAAGATATATTTTCCTATTGTGTTTTATGAGTACATGTACTTGTTATTATGTGGCTTTGATGGTTGTTCTATCATGATTTTTATTTTGGTTATATGTTGGTTGTAAGCATGGTTCCATAACAGGTTCTAATTATAGCTCTTGATATGTTTGATTTGTTGATGAATGGATAGTGAATGCATGAGCTAACAGATGTTTTTGAAGCTATTATGAGAGGTAATTATGCCTTTTTTATTATTCTCATTTAAGTATCAACAAACCCCTATGTTCAGATATGCATTTCATGACCTATAGATTACAAGTTATCAACGTGTTTTACGAAATCACTGTCATGGTTAGGCCTAGTTAGGTCAATTCTTTGATCAATTTTGGTATGCATGGTTTTTTCTTGATGTCATTTATCACTCTAGAATTTTTCATTTAGTTCTGGGAAGTGGTCTAGACAAAAGCCCTGAAAATGTGGCTGAGAACCCGGGACCACATACTTAGAACTAGCAGTTTTGGGCCATAGTTTCACCCTCATAGGTTTATGCATGCTGCTAGAGGCCTATAGCCACATGGAGGAATTTCCTTGCATGTTTTTGTGGGTCCAAGTCACTGAAAGAGCACTCCAACTCAGGGTTTGGGCACCTGGAGTGTTTTTCTAGCTCCTGGTGGTACTGTAGATCCTAAGGAAGGTCAGTAAAGTTTCAGATTGTTGATTCCACTTCCTAAGTTGTGCTTAGGATATTAAGTCATGTCATAGTATACCTTAGATCATGTTTACCCTATTAGGTCAGTGAAACTGGTTAAATGTGGGCGGGGTGGTTAAAAATCCATTAACCCTGTATTAGAACATAATTGTAGTTCCCTTTCTCATAGCTACAAAATGCCATGGGAAAAAACCAACATGCCTAAAACCATGTGGAAAAAAAATGCACATAACCATGGGAAGGTCTGCCCACCATCCTAGGGTATGCCCCCCATCCCTGGTTCCAACCAATTATTATTGAGTCTATCCACTTGCAAACCCCCCAGTAGGGAGGTTGTCGTCCCCCTAAAACCACAACCCTGATGCAAAATAGAGTGCCTGTGGGTAGTTGTTGTGTAGATTAATCCGTCTTGCGGACAAGACCGATCTCTCTAGTACAAAAGGTAACTAGCAACAAACAGCCAATTATACTAATCTCTCTCTAAGCATATGCGATTTATAAAAACACTATACGGGTGCAAGGCCTACCTTATGTCCAACGCTTTGCTTGCTTACTTGATTTTGTTGAAGTCCTTCCCGTGCACTGAAAGAACGTCCTTCGTATATCTGCAATCACAAACAAGGAAAAAGATTAATCAGCACCTGTATAGACATTATCATAAATCATACTTATCATAATGATCAAGGAATTTATGAAATAAACCACAAATTGACAGTTTAATGAGAGAAATGAGTATATTTGTATTAACTTTAAAGATAGAAAACCTTTACAACTTGTGCCTTGATGTTGTGCAGGTCCTCCCGGGGTCCGAAGCAGGAATCTCCTTTACTCTGACAAGCATTGCACTCTTTGAACTAAGACAAATGAGGATAAGTGATTTAACCTCACAGAAAGTCTTAAGTTACTCAAGTCTAAATCTCAACAACATTTAACTTCAAATCTCATCAGCTTGAACTCCCTTTGAGGCTACCCAAGGCCTCTTTTTATAGTGAAAGAGAGGAGTTTTCTAGTTCCAAATATGAAGGGATAGAATCCTCCTTCAAAGGGATAAGCTCCTTACATCAAGGGGTTAGCTCCATTAAGAGAGGGATGCATGAACCAGCTTCAAAGCGTATCCATTCCGAAAATTCCCGTCTAGAATCTTCTAGAATTCACCTGGAATTCACTTTTTAATCTTCATTTTCTCGCCTTTTTATGTTTTACAGAGGTCCGCACCCATTACACAAAGAACGTGCGGTATAGTTCCGCATGCAGGCTGAGATTTAGGTGCGGGACCGCAGGGAATGCATAGAGAAAGTGCGATACCAATTCTTGGGGGATTTTAGGGATTTTCTTCTGATTTTGAAGCTTGATATGAGGAGCTGGTATATTAGACTTGCAAAAGGAGGAAGTATGAGTAATAATGAGCTCATACGGTCAGCAGAATGTCAAGGTGACAGTTTTCAGTGTAACAAATTGCCCCCTAAAGTGCAAAGTCTGTAATAGATGAAGCTATAGTATGTCATATATGAAGAGTGCAGTACTTTATCATTTCAAAGATCATCCTGTGGACACCCCAGTCGGTACCTGTAAAAACATTCAATGCAAAATATATACATGTATATGTCATCACTGAGGTAGGCATTCCCATACTCAGATAAAAAACTAACTATAAACTAACTGAAATCGTTCTGATACAGGAATGATTTTGAATACATCATAGTACAAATATATGTAGACACAGAATGGACGCGGCCATCTGTTTATCAAAAGTCTACTGTATAGATGACAACAAAATTCCTCGCAGCCTGGATGGTGGAAACTAGATCGAGGGTCTTGATTTCCGTATCTCGAACCAGTACGATTCTATCCATGTGAATGAATGTATTGAAGTCGAACATGGTAGAAACCACTTGATTACCAGTCAATGATGTGAACTGTTAACAAGTGTGAGAGAAACCACCAGTAATGTCAATGGCTCTCAAAGTACTCAGTACAGTCCATGAAATGTGAATGAATGAGGTGAAGTCGAACATGTCACGGAGTCATTCGATCGAAGGTCATTAATGTAACCTGTCGTCGAAAGCGAGAAACCTGCCATTGAGGCATGCAGATTTCAAGGTACTGACGATTTCTAGATCAACTTCCTAGATAATGTGTTGATGTCGATAGAAAGCGATCTGTCGTAGGCAAGCCCACAACACGAAATCATAGATCAAGTTTTGAAAATATGTTGGCAAGGACTGACTCAGGGATGGTCAATGATGGATGACAGATATTTTGCAGATGAATGTTTTTGTTTGAACTGTTCTCTTGGACACATAACGACACTGCAGATGGCTTGGTGACAATTGACTCAAAGTTAATACCCAGAAACCGGCTGAAAATTTTCAATGTGGTTTGATTAACTGTTAAGCAAAGGATTTCCCAACCCAGGTGAATATAAGTGTCGTGTCCAAGAGTGGTCGACTAAGTTTTCGGACAATTTTAAAATACAACAAACATGCTCATTTTTCTCTCTTTTCCCCCACCATTTCTGGCAAGTACCTCTTTATTTTTGACAAGCTTGAGGAGGATAACATTTGCTTGGTTATAAGCTCACCCTTCGGGTGAGTCCAACTTAGTTTAAAATTCGAACCCTAAGAAGGAGTGGTTCGTTCCTGTTGAAAATTAAACATGTCCTTTACTGTTAAGTTTTAACGAGTCCAGTATAGGAGAAACTCGGTGTTTTTCAGTTTTAGGGAGTCAGAAGAAAAACTTAAGAAAACTCCATGGGTGTTATTTTTCGTAAATTTAGTCTCTCGAGCCCGAAAAAGGATAAAATAATGCGGGAGTGAACTCTATTGACCGTATTTAGTCAACGTATACCTTTTTCGTAAATAGTCCATTTCAGTCCGTAAAAGGGGTAAACTTATACTGAAGGGACGACTGTTCATTTACTTTAACGAGTTTGAATAGTCAAGTACTCGGCAATCTTTTCATATTTAGAGAGTCTGAAAAGGGCTTAAAGAGGACTCCAAGGTTTCGCTTTTTCGTAAAATTTTTTGAAAGAGTCCGAAAAAGTGATAAAAGTATGCTCTTTGTTGAAAAATGATTATTTCACCTGAAAAATCCTGTTTCTGCACAAAAACTCAAAACATTACACATACCTGTTTAAGATAAATAAAAATGCTTTCAAAAAATATCCCTTTTAAAGTGAAAAATAAATAAATTTACAATTCATTCATTCGAAAAAACTTATAAAAAGGACTTTTTCTATTTCATTTTTACCGTTCAGTTGCAGAGTGAAAAGTAAAAAGCTTTTGGATAAAAAGTTCCCGTGAAAATTCTGGAAAATTCAACCGTTGGAATCGAAAATCGTCAGCCCCAGGTAATCCACGACCTCCTTATCTTGCTTTTCATCCGTTTAAAATTCGTTTTTAGGCTTTAGTTTGATTTTTTAGGGCAAAAATAGGTCAAAAAATGCGCCCGCGGGGTCCGCAGGCGGGACACAGGTTGCCTGCGGACCCCGATTTTTTCTGAATGGGAAAAAATCGGGGGTGCCGCACCCGGCACACACCTTTCGTGCGGAGCTACGCTCTGTTTACAAAGAGCGGGTGCGGTACCCACGCGGTTAAAATTCAAGCACAGTTTTCTCAAATTTCTGCCAAAAGTTTTCAAATGAAATCATGCTAATATGCCTTATTTTGTGTTGCAGGATTAACAAGATGCTTATTTGGCGAGAAAGGGAACATGAGGAAGTGGATGAAGCTACAATACTCCATTTTCCCACACAAAGGGCATTAAAAGCATGCTGCTTATACAAATTCTGGGCCATCTCTGGCATGAGGGCACAAGTGGAACTCTTAACATGGTTGGTAGACAGATGGCATGTGGAGGACCAATGTTTCTTCATTGGTGGCCACCGGCTCGAAATTGAGCTGGAGGATATATACTTTTTGACTGGTTTGTCCAAGAGGGGCGAACATGTATCCTTGTTTGGGACTAGGCCAGGTGGCCAGACTGTCGCTAGTCTTCAACTCGAATTTTGCAATGATCAGGCAGATCCTCGGGACAAACGGATTGACATAAAACATATCATTCGTCCTGAACTGAAAGTTATAGCATTCACTGTTACCAAACTATGTGGGAGCGTCGCGCTTCATGTAGCTACTGGTTCCCAAATGTGCATTGCTGTGGACTGTTTTCGTGGCACCATCTTCAACTGGTGCGAAGCTGTGTTGGTAAATATAAAAGGCCAACTTACCAGAGCAAAAACCGGGAAACTAAAAAACTTTGGATATGGTTCCATTGTTGTTTCTTTTGCTTTGGAGAGGGTCCCTCAGTTAGCTCCACAGAGTATTTCAGTTGATGCCGGTCGACTTCGAGAACCAAGAATGGTTCGCTGGTCCGCGTTGATGGCTCGTCATGCTATCGAGGGCACTGAGATTGTACGATTCCCTGCTTCATATTTTCATTGGCTGGATCGCCAAATTTTTACGATAGAGGATTTTCCGTATGCAGGGATAGATTTCCGCGGAGATAGAGAGATGTCTCTCCCTGCAGGGGAACAGTGGGACGATTCAGGTAAAACATTTTTCAACGTTTGCTAAGTTCTAAAATTTTTAATTTTTTATCGTCTTAGAAAACTAATAACCAAAAGCTTTTCAAATACAGATGTGGGTCCACAACGTCCAGCTCATCTCCAACCTTTCGAGAGGATGCAACCAGTTGCGCCCGCACCAGCCCCAGCAGGCCAATCAGTAGAAATTTTGACTGATTTGGAACATCATCTAGAGCACTTGACTCTAGATATACCAGAGACGAGTATAGATGATATTCCCCTCAAGCTTCAAAGATATGTGATTGGAGTCCCAGGACCTTTCAGGAGGTTCCTATGCAGGGTGGCTCGAGCAGTTGTTTCCTATCGAGATCATCATCAGTGATGAGATGATCATGTAGACTCATTTTTGTACTTTTGTGTTACCATTTTTGCCGATCATAAGGTGTTTCCAACCTATGATCGAAGACGATGTATATTTTTTGAACACACTCCTATGATATATATCACTATTTTGACGGCTATCTGCGTACATAAATGAATGTTGTTTGTTTTACTACTTTTAATTATTGCAAATGTCTATTTATCATACTAGAAGCAATTGAATCTGCTAATGTATTTAAATGTCTTGGAATATGTTGATATTCAATGTAATAAAACTCACGTTCCAAGAGACGAACTCTCAAAAATAACCGTAATAACACCGGATTTCTAATGGTATAAACCCTGTTAAGCTGTAATACAACAAGTTCAGAATCCAACCTTACAATCAAACTCCGAATTCCAAATGATGTGGACTCAGATAATAACTCAATCACTGCACTATACTCGGCAATGTTATTTGTTGTTTGACCAAGGCTTACCCCATGCATGGATACTAACTCGTCAGAGGGTGAATAGATAACCCCAGCTGCGGAAGAAATGTTCCGTGTACTACGACAAGCACCATCAGCAAAACCAATGTAGGTTTGAAGAGACGTCGACATCTGCAATATCAAGAGTAAAACTCAGATAAGCAGTCATAGTGAAAAACACACTTCTAAACTAGGCACACTTTTCAATCTAAAACACACCAACAGTAAAGAAATCTAAAACTAACAAAAAATCTCCACACCTTGTTTAAGCGTAATATCTCTTTAGATAAAGCCCATTTCTGGGTTTATCTAAAGGGACACCATCAAAATCTACTAACTCATAGGCCCCTTTTGCTAACTTTCGTTTCACAATGTAAAGACCATGCCACATAGGCACGAATTTTCCAGCTCCTAGCTTGTCGTTAGCTTGATCATAAAGTAAAACTAGGTCTCCTTCTGAAAAATTTCGAGGGGTCACATTTCTATCATATTGAGCTTTTATCCTTTTAACATGAGCCTCGTTTGCTATTGCAGCACTTCGCCGATTCTCATCTAATTGGGCCAAGTACAAGAAACGTTTTTCCTCTTCAGACGTAGCTGGAAGTAATTCTATGGCTAATTTTAATGACGGTATTTCGCATTCAATTGGTAGCACAGCTTCTAAACCGTACACTAGTTGAAAAGGAGTGAAACCCGTTGATGTTTTGACTGAGGTTCGATATGCCCAAAGCGCTGAAAATAACATGGAATGCCAATTCGTCTTGTGAATACCAATGATTCATTTAATCATGGTGACTAAAACTTTATTAATAGCTTCAACGAGACCATTTGCTTGTGGATAGTACGGAGTGGAACTATCGTGGCGTAGGCCAAGTTGTTCTGTTAGTTCAGTCATCATGATGTTCCGAAAATGACTTCCATGATCTGTAATAATAGCTTGAGGAACACCAAACCTAGCAATTATGTGATTGAACACGAATGTTGCAGCAGTCTTGCCGTTAGCTGAATATGTAGGCATCGCCTCGGCCCATTTCGTAAAATAATCTACTGCGAGAATAATATAGGCATGCCCCCCGGCCGAGTGAGGGTTACATGTGATGAAATCGATACCCCATTTTGCGAATGGACCAACAGCAATTATAGGGTGAAGAGGAGCGGGTGGCGCGCGCATTTTCCTATAAAAAATTTGACAGTTGTGGCATTTCCGAACCGCATAAATGCAATCTTTAAATAATGTTGGCCAGAAATAACCTGCACGCAATATCTTTTGGGCAGTGGCATACCCAGACATATGACCGCCACATGCTCCAGAATGACAGTCATTTAGTACCTTTTCAGCTTCTTCATGAGTTAAACAACGTCGGAAAACAGAATCCGCTCCTCGTCGATAAAGAGTATCACCAATGATGTTATGTTGTTGGGATTGGAAGCGTATTTTCCGTCGTTGAGTTCGTGAAATTTCAGGCCGAAAAGATTGGGTTTGGAGATATACAATAATATCCCCATACCATGGATCAAGCGTACTGATAAGAAACAAAGATTCGTCCACAATGGACTCTTCTGCCACTGTTTCACTATCAGTAGAGGGAAAATCACACATTAGTTCCGCAAAAACCAAAGATTTCTTTGCCTTGGATTTTTAAAATACAAGTCAAATTCTTGTAGGATAACTATCCATTTAGAATATTTGCCCCCTAGCAATTGTCTGGTCAAAATATACATCATAGGGTTGCAATCAGAAATTACTGTGGTTTTACGTAACAATATGTAATGTCGAAAACGTTGGACGGCTTGAACAGCTGCCAAGGCCAATTTCTCCACATGTGTATATTTGATTTCAGTCGGATTCAAATTTCGACTAAGATAATAAATCACATGTTCGTTGTGAGATTCATCTTCCTGAACTAGTACCATCCCAATAGTGGAATGAGAAGCAGCGAGATATAGAATGTAATCCTGGTTGTAGTTGGGAGGATGCAATAACGGTGCATGGGTCCACGCGTGTTTAAGTGCATCAAAAGATCGATCAGCGACCTCGTCCCAAAAGAACGGAATGTCTTGTTTCAACAACCGGGTAAAACCCTTTGCAAGCTCGGCATAGTTCTGAATACATCTACGTAAAAAGTTTGCTTTCCCCTGCAAACTCTGGAGTTGGCGCAATGTCGAAGGAGGAGGCAATTTAACAATAGCTTCGACCTTCGAAGGATCACCACGAATGCCTGATTTTGAGACAACAAATCCCAGTAAACGACCCGATTCTACGCAGAAAACACATTTATGCGGATTCAACCTTATCCGATAATGCCGACATCTCATAAAAATTGCTCTTAAATGAGTGGGATGATCGGCCCTACGTGATGAGTGAGCAGGTAAATCATCAAGATATGTTTGAACAATGTGCTTAATGTCATGAAACGCATAAGACATGGCCCGTTGAAAAGTTGCTCCAGCGTTCTTAAGTCCAAAAGGTAGTTTACAATAGGCAAATGTTCCCCATGGACAAATGAAAGTTGTTTTAGGTTGATCTGCAGGGAGTATGTTTATTTGATTATAGCCGGAAAAACCATCCATAAAGGAGAATAGTTCACTACCAGCACAATCGTCGATTATCTGATCGATATAGGGAGTTGGATAATTGTCTTTTGGACACGCTCGATTAATATCCCTATAATCGATACATACTCTTATCGTTCCTTGTTTTTTAGTCACGGGAACAATATTCGATACCCAATCCGTTAAGGGAATTGGATAAATGAATCCTGCTCGAAGTAATTTTTCAACTTCAGCTTTTATAGCAGCAGCTTTTCTAGGATGTATTTGACGTAATCGTTGACGAACAGGTTTAGCATCCGGGTAAGTCTTAATTTCATGTACTACGATCGATGGATCAATTCCTGGCATTTCTTCGTAAGACCAGGCAAACACGTCACGGAATTCTTGAAATAGGGCTTTATAAGTATGAATTTCTTCGTCTGAACAACAAGCACCTATATGAATGTTTTCAATTATTCCAGGTTTTACTGAAATGTCAATTGGAACCGTTCTAGATATATTTTCTAAATTTAATTCAGAATCAGGATTTTTCAATGGATTCTGAGGTTCCTTGGCATATTCAGCAGTAAAAATTGAAGCGAAATCATTTTCAAAATGATCTAATTCGGGTAAGAATGAAGACCTATGATGGAGATCTTCCCATGGTAAATCATCAACAGACAAAAACTCACGAATTTGCTCATCTGTATGAACAATTTCAGGAAATGTCGTTGCGTCTGAACTAGAAATAGAAAGTGATTCCTCTTGGATCCCATTCATTGGATCAATTTTGGTTGAAAAGGTGTTGGAAAAAGACTGTACAGTCTGGTACGCAATTTCAAATGGACTCAAAGGCATCACACCATCAAATGAGTCAATCTCGGATTCCGAAGGTAGTATCCAAGGATCATCAGTCAAAACTGTGTCTGACGAAATCATATGAATAGTTGCTGTAGAAGACGATACGTTAGGAGGAGGAAAGGAAAAAGTTCCTAGTAAACCAGAATCTTTAATCAAACCTACTCCAACATCCTTATAAGAGATAGTCGTTTTACCAACATACTGGATTGTTTCTGTAGAGGCTGGGTCTGAAGAAAAATAAGTTAACTGATCTATTGTCACGATCCTTCCTTGATATGGAAATTTTATAAGTCGAAAGACCGAAGAGACAACAGCAGTCATAGCATAAGACCAACTACGACCCAGTAGAAGGTTGTAATCTAGAGGGGCATCAACCACCTCCACATCTAGATTAGCAATTTTCCCTTCAACCCCTATGGGTAAATCCTGCAAAATACCATAAGGTTGAAAACCTCGACCATCAAAAGCTTTTAGAATCGTCGGAGATTGGTTAAGTCTAGGAGAACCAAGAGATTTCCAACACTGAAGCGACATAATACACGTTGAAGCTCCCTCATCAATCACAGTCCGAAAAATAGGTCTGTTTTTGACTAACACTGGAATCTGGAAAGCCATTTGGTGAGGAAGACGTGGTGTACTAGTTTCTAAATCGAAGATTATAAGGTTAGAATCATTAACATCAACAGCTCCTATGGCAGACAATAACAATTTACGCTGTGCTGGACATGACTGCAGCACTTCCAAAGCCGACATTGCTGAAGGAGAAATAGCTAAATCTTCAACAATGTTGTAATTCTGAGCAACTCTCGCATGTGGATTGAAAGCTGATTTACGAAGAACACCTTTAGCAGGCGGCTTGATTATCAAGTCTGGATTTTGTTTCTCGATCTGTAGCGGACCGGAAACAGGAGGAGTTGTATTTGATGCGTTGGCATTGGAAGACTCTCCTTCTTTACCATCAACGGGATTCTTAGAACCGTAATCTTGCGATCGCGTCGCAACCCTTATATGAGACATCATCATAATAGGCTCTTCTAAAGTGGTCGAGGAAGAACCAATCATCTTGCTATCTTGAACTGGAAAAGGATCCTTCAAGACAGCAGGTTGTTGCGATCCTTTAATGAGTTTCGTAACCTCTTCTCGATATGGGCATTCTTTCGTGAAGTGATCTTGTTCACAAATGAAGCAAGGATAAAGAGGTTTACGTTTCTCATCATTGGATTCTTCTCTATCTGTTTTCTCTTTCGAATTTTTCTTGTTTTTATTCCTCCCTTTCTTTTTACCACCGGTTTTTGATTTTGCCGTAGATGTTTCAACGACATGAATATCGGCAGAAACTTCTTGAGAGGATTCTCCCTTCGGGGAATCAGGTAAAGTTATGATTGGAGAATAATTCTTTGAAGATTTCTTCTTACTTTTGGAACTAACTGTACCAATCATACCGTCAGCGGCATGAGACCCTGAAGGAGGAGCAGCAATTTGACCTTGTTTGGGTAAATAAGGAATTTTTTCATGTAAAGTACCTGACTGCGTATAAACGAGGTCTAGGTACTGAGCCTGAGCAATTACTTGCTCTTCAGTAACAACACCAGCCTTAGCTACATCTTCAGTGATCTTAGGCAGTAATGATTTTACAAACCACTCTGCCAAAATTTGATCCGGAATATAAACCTTCACCAATCACCGTCTACGTCGCCACTCATGAATATGATCAGAAATATACGTGGACGTAGATTGTTTTAGTGAAGTTAATAATTCTGTGCCATTGTCGTATCTGACAGGCAACTGTAAATGAGTTAAGAAAGACGTTGCTAACTGACTGAAATTATGAAACGAGCCTCGTGGCAACTCAATGTACCATTTGGCTGCAAGACCTATGAGTGTCCTTTGGAAAAGACGTAAGCGAATCGAATCATCAATAATAGAATTAGATGCACACCAAAGGTGATAAGTCATCACATGATTTGATGGATCTTCTCCTGACTTACCTTCAAATTTTGGTATGTCACTGGGCAACTTATGAGGCATTGACGGCCAGTTCTGATAATAGAAAATAGGATCATTAGTAAGGCGCGTCAAATCTGGTAAATCCAAAGTTGCGATGAACGATAACTGACGGTTAGGGTCACGAAAACCTTGAGAAGCCAAAGCGGATCCAGGAGGCGGATACCCAGGATAACTAGGAATTGGATTAGCATTGGGTATTGTATAACCTCCCGGATAACCAGGATGAATCGGACCATACTGAGGTTGTTGATAAGTATAACCAGGGTATGGCTGATAGCTCGGATTCTGAACATAGGGACCGTATTGCGGTTGTCCTTGGTATGGTTGATAAATAAACTGAGGTTGACTCGTAACAACTGTCCTTGTACCGGATTGTCCTGCAGGCATCTGAACTGTAGTCTGAGCTGTAGGCCCTGACTGAGGTACAAAGACTTGAGGGATTTGCCCGGATACAGGGATAGCCGAACTCGGGGCTACAGACACTCCAGAAATAGGTGTAACAGGTTGAACAGACGTTGCAGCAGTTGCAGCAGTTTGGGGCGGAGTCTGAGGTGTACTAGGCCCAGCCTGCTGAACTGAACTAGGTGCGGGAGTTTGAATAGCTGGCTGACCAGGTTGCTGAATTGAACCAGAAACCATTGGCTGACCAGGTTGATAAGGTAACTGCACATTAGGCTGCAAAGGCTGTTGATATTGGGACGGATCCCACACCATCATTCCGGGGTACTGTCCCGTAGAAGGTTGAGCGTAAGGACCAAAACCTGGTTGAACGTAGGGTTGATAATAAGGTAAAGTTCCGGCTCCTTGAATAGATGGTTGACCAGAAGGCTGTTGGTATCCTTGTATTGAGTACTGCCCTTGAGGTTGATAACCTTGAGGCACGTACTGAAGCTGGGGTTGTTGAGGACCCTGAGGAGCATATTGAGTTTGGGGTTGACCTTGAGGAATGTATTGTCCTTGAGGTTGGTAACCTTGAGGTATGTACTGTCCTTGGGGTTGCCCCCCAAAATAATATTGATCCACAGTTTGTCCTGGGAAAAAGCTACCTTGAGGTTGAGCCCCGGGTGGTAACTGACTACCTTGGGGTTGCCCCCCAGGCGGTAATTGCCCACCCTGAGGTTGCCCCCCAAGTGGTAACTGAATTCCCTGAGGTTGACCCTCAGGAGGAAACTGACTGCCTTGAGCTTGAGGATTAGGAATATTACCAGACATCATAAAAACTTGCTCTGCGTTCGACGTTTCAATTTTAAGTCCACCAAGACCAGATGATAACACATTTTCGATAGGTTGAGGAGTTGCTCCTGAGAAAGTACTAGACAAAGACTGATATCCCGCAGGAACAGAAGGACCACCATGTAAAAAAGATTCAGGCGTTTGCGAAAACATGGACGACTCTCCAGCCATAATAGATGACGGATAGTAACCTCTGGGTGTAGGATGGAATGGAGCTCGAGGTGGATAAAAATTAAGACCCGGATTCTCTAAAAAATCAGTTAAAGAAAGATACCAGGGATTAGTTCGAATAGGGCTGTAGAAAATGGATTCACGCTCCCTAAGATTTAACGATTGGGGGGAGTTGGGAAGAGATATGTCTTCGTCTGGATTAGTAAGTTCTTCTATAGAAATTAGTCCAGAAGGAAGATTTTCAGTAATGATATTTCTAACCCTTGGTGAACTTGGATCGCTAGAAGTTGGTGAGATAAATCCTGAAGATGTTTCTAACACAGAAGATTCAGTTTCAGGCTCAGAGATTTCAGGTTCGTCAGATAATTCTCCTGTAGGAGAAATATTTTCAGTGACTTCAGAAACTGAAATCGGTTCTTGAATATATTCTGTTGTGGGAATTTGATGATCAGGATGTATCACAATAGCAGTGCTTTCAGCTTCTGTTGATCTAATTCTACGGCTACTGTGTGGTACCAGAGCCCGAAGCCCTTCTAAATGACCTGGTGTAAATTCAGGGGGTTTCCCTTGTATTCTCCGGGATTGTCTCGGCAATTCCGCCACGATGAAAGATTATCTAATCACACGCAAACAAAGAAAAATTTCAATGAAAACACCTAAAGTCTCTAAGAAACAAACAATTGAATCATACGCTTAAAAAAAATCTAAGAGTTAAAACCACACACAAACAAGTAACTTTCCGTACTAAAATCACTAGTTGGTGATGAAATCCAACTTAGTAGAGTTTTAACACGAAAAGGGCGGTTGGAACAGTTACCCCGACAACCTGCTTAATGAAACAGACTGGCACAAGTTTCTTCACATACCCATCTCGAGTGAAGAGAACCCCCCAGAGAGTCCAAGTGAGTCTAGTCGACGTCTGTTCCAGGTACAGTGGGATCTTCCCTCCACCGTCACCTTAGGAAGAATCCTAAAGATTATGGTCACTAAGGTTACCAAGCTAGGCTCGTGTACGGGAACGGTCCGCGGTGCGACACACACGCGAGGGGCAGGCCCAGCAAGCTCGTCCCCTTGAAGGCTCCTTGACGAATCAGGTTTACCGACAAGTGACCCCTGGCTCCTCGACAATGGTCTATCCGAGGTTTACCGTTTTTAATACGTGTATATCTTCTGTCGTTCCCAATGAGGAAGGATTGATTACCCCACTGGTTCAGATATGATCTCGTGCTTAACTCCTTTAAGAGGAGCTTCCCAGAGCATACATGCAACAACTGGAATTCTTCCTACCACAAGATATATCTACTTGTTTGTTTTATCTACCTTGGAGAGTTAATTACTCCCTACTCCAAGATACTAGCCTAAGCTATGTTGGTGATGAGAGCCCTAGAAATAAAAAGATTACTAGATGAATTTTATTTAAACGTTACTTTTAAGAGCTGTTTCTTAAGTCAAATGGGCGCGGAAATGAAACTTTGTATGATGTGAAGACTCGACTTCCAAAAACACTAAAATGCATCTATGATGATATTCAATTCTTTTTTCTTTCAATGAATTTTCTATCTAAAGAAGAGTTAGAGAATGCAACTTTCAAATTTCTTCTTCAAACATGAAAACTAAGTGAAAGAAACTATTTTGTCTTTTCGCTAAACTATCAAAGCTCACAAGAAAAACTATTTTCTTTTCCAAACAAGAAACTACAAAACAATTCTCTTTCGAAAGAAATCTACAAAAATTAAAACTATTCAAAACTATGAAGACTAATCTTAAAAAACTAATCTAAATTGAGTAAAAGCTTTTTAGAGTTTTTTTTTTATGAATGTTTCTCTTAGTTATTCAGCAAACTAAGAATCTATCAAACATATCAAAAACACTCAAAATATGTTTTTCAAAACACTCAAAGAATAAATGAAATTCAAAACTTTTAAAACAAGTTCTTTTCGAAGATTTGCAAAGAAATCAAAAAGGCTTAATTTCTCAAACTAGGATGTTTTCACAATGAGGTCGGATTCAATAGACAAAAAGAGATCTTATGTGATTTGAGATACTACAGATTGTCAAAAATTTGAATCACTACAAAGACCAAACAGGAAAAATAATCCAATCGGCAAAAACTTCTAGAAAATCATTCAAAACACTAACACTGTTGGAGTTCATAAACAATGAATTCTTGATAGACACAATAACCAGTCTGGGCAGAGACCAAAGATCTAAAAATTAACCAAAAAAAAGAAACCTAGAGATTTTTCAAAATTTTTACAGGGTCCGCATGTAAGCAGTGTTGACAGGTGCGGTCCCGCACTGTATTCTATAAAGAACGTGCGAAACTGCCCGCACTGTAACAGTTATGCAGAGTGCGGTCCTAGCAAAAATGATAGAAAAATTCAAAATACTTCTAAATTTTAAAAAACAGAAAAAATTTAAAGCACCCAGACAGATGTGAATCAATCAAAAACCAGAAAAAGAAACCTTTTCTCAAGTCAAAAATCAAAGAGAACCAAGAACAAACAAGTTCTTCCCCAGTGGAGTCGCCATTTTGTTGTGTAGATTAATCCGTCTTGCGGACAAGACCGATCTCTCTAGTACAAAAGGTAACTAGCAACAAACGGCCAATTATACTAATCTCTCTCTAAGCATATGCAATTTATAAAAACACTATACGGGTGCAAGGCCTACCTTATATCCAACGCTTTGCTTGCTTACTTGATTTTGTTGAAGTCCTTCCCGTGCACTGAAAGAACGTCCTTCGTATATCTGCAATCACAAACAAGGAAAAAGATTAAGCAGCACCTGTGTAGACATTATCATAAATCATGCTTATCATAATGATCAAGGAATTTATGAAATAAACCACAAATTGACAGTTTAATGAGAGAAATGAGTATATTTGTATTAACTTTAAAGATAGAAAACCTTTACAACCTGTGCCTTGATGTTGTGCAGGTCCTCCCGGGGTCCGAAGCAGGAATCTCCTTTACTCTGACAAGCATTGCACTCTTTGAACTAAGACAAATAAGGATGAGTGATTTAACCTCACAGAAAGTCTTAAGTTACTCAAGTCTAAATCTCAACAGCATTTAACTTCAAATCTCATAAGCTTGAACTCCCTTTGAGGCTACCCAAGGCCTCTTTTTATAGTGAAAGAGAAGAGGTTTCTAGTTCCAAATATGAAGGGATAGAATCCTCCTTCAAAGGGATAAGCTCCTTACATCAAGGGGTTAGCTCCATTAAGAGAGGGATGCATGAACCAGCTTCAAAGCCTATCCATTCCGAAAATTCCCGTCTAGAATCTTCTAGAATTCACCTGGAATTCACTTTTTATCTTCATTTTCTCGCCTTTTTATGTTTTACAGAGGTCCGCACCCATTACACAAAGAACGTGCGGTATGATTCTGCATGCAGGCTGAGATGTAGTGCGGGACCGCAGGGAATGCATAGAGAAAGTGCGATACCAATTCTTAGGGGATTTTAGGGATTTTCTTCTGATTTTGAAGCTTGATATGAGGAGCTGGTATATTAGACTTGCAAAAGGAGGAAGTATGAGTAATAATGAGCTCATACGGTCAGCAGAATGTCAAGGTGACAGTTTTCAGTGTAACAGTAGTCATAGGAACAATATAGCACATACCCAACATTCTCCCACTTGTTGTTTTCTTTCCACATAGGAGGTCGTAGGAGTGCACAATCATTGGTCCCGATCTACAATGCCCATTGTTTCTCTACACCAAGAAATATTCTCAATGCTTACATACTTTGTCAATTCATCTACTGTTACAGGATATAATGCCCTGGGGTCTGGGTTGGAAACCCCAATAGAGCGAAGGCCATTCAACAACAAGAAGCAAGAAAACAAGCAGTCCTAATGCTTAAACTACTAAATTTGGATGAAGATTAAGTACCCATAGGTCCTACGTTTGAAGGTGTTCCCACAGGCTTCAAACCCTCTACTTCCTCCAATGCTTCAAAACCTACAACACATTCCAGAAAAGCATATATACTAGCAGTAATTCAAAGCATGTTCAAGATATGAATGTTAGATCATATAAGCATATAGATATAAAACATGAAATTATACATAATTATATCATAACATGAGTTAAAGCATAAATATCATAACTATCAAGAACGGGACATATATTCTTTATTGATGTTTGCAAAGAAATGTGGAAGAAAAACCACCTAATTCGACCACGTCTCTAATCGAAGCCATCCTCCGGATCCATCCATCCCAAGCCTCAAAATTCCTCTTCCAAATGCATACACATAGATCTCATATAAAGGATATGAACATCTCTATGAGCAAATTACGATTTCCTATAGCTGGGAGTGTAGGAGACACAGGGATAAATCAGACTTGATCAAGGACCAATTGGCTATAATATCAATATCCTATCTTTCTCTCCCCCTTTAGGCCTTCCCATGAGGTGTATTTATACCACATCAAAACAATTGTTTCAAATGGGATGCAATTAGGCCACAGGATCTTGTAGGTGGGATTTCGATGTAACCCGTAAACCCCACCCAAAAATAGGGATTTTATATTTCTTTCATATTTTAAATTATATATGCAGGTTGGGTATAGATGGACCCATGTGAGTACACACTTTTTGAAAGTCAGAGTCACGTATGGAATTTAAAATAATGTTTTTTAGTAAAAGAACCAAGTCTGTAAGGAAAGGGTTTCCCAATGCCATGACTCAAAGCAGCAAATCTACCAAGGTGGTAAATGGTGTTATAAAAAATGCCCCCTAATATATGAGGTCAGAAGGGGTACATGATGGCAGAAATGTATTAAGTGTATAGAAAGAATCATGCGAGGACTTGGGAGGAAATCACCAGATTCCAACCTGCCAAAAACCAATGGAAGAGATTAGAAATAATGCTCATGTTTGAGGGAGGCATACCCATGCTCATAGATATAGCGGATCCAATATGTATACAGGTACAAAGGAAACTGAGAAATACATAGTGAATCATCTGATCATAGTCACAAAAATACATATCTAGGTCATGTCATAATATCACATATAGGAGAACTGATCAATGATGCCCAAGGAGATGTTTGATCACTAATGTACATAATTGATCCTCAAAGTACCAAGTCATACAAGTGGAATAATGGTATTGCATGCAACTCAGGTGCCAACATATAAAATTTTGTTGTGATGAACTGCAACATATAAGGTGGATGGTGTTACTAACAGAAAACTAGAGGAGCTGACAAGTGAACCAAAAAATGTTGATTAAAACTCGAGGTCTTGACCGACCACCACGGTACGTTTCTACACTCTAGGAATCAATGAGCTAAATTCAACCATGTGATAAATCATTTGATTACCAATCATTGATGTATACCATTAAAAAATGCAAGACAACTCACAAATAATGATGATGAGAGTCAATGTACTCCAGTACAATATAACAAGTGTGAATAAATGTGTTGAAGTCAAGCACTTCAGATAATCTACCATTCAGGAGACATTGGTGTATTCTCACTGTCAATAATGAAGGAATTTTCCATTGATGACTACAAACCCTAAGCTACTTAAAAAATGACTCTATACCTTATTCCCGGAGCAATGAGTTGGCGTCGATGGGAAAATATTTGCTGGAAGGAAGGCATTAAGGCATCCCAAATCAATCCAGTGTGTTTGTAACTCGCATGCCAATAATTGGGAAGTAATCGGACAAAGAAAGATGAAGTAACCATACCAAAGCACGCTTCCATCATACACAAGATGTGGCTAGCGCACGAAAAAAACCCTTTGAACCAACAAAAAATGAAAGCTGACAGAGAAGCGAGGAATCCACCAATAGGGTCAAATGGAAACCAAGGCACTCCACGAATCCCAATGTGTGATCATGTAAGTTGGCGTCGAACACAAGGAAAACCACTCATTCAAAGACCCATGATGTTGATCAATGTTGAGCACAAGGTCACCTATCAATGATGGAAATAGGGCCAGGGTGTAGCTCTAGGCCTTCTCTCAGAGAAATTTAATTGAAGTCGATAAGAGAAGACCTGCCAGCAAGAATTCAATGGAGACCTTCTTAACTAGCATGAGAAAAGGACCAAATAGTTGATGTGATAGTGAACATAACTCTGACAGACCGGGTATGGCTAGCTGAAAATGAGTCAAAAGACACCGTAGAAAGGCCAACTCAAGTTTACTTCCCTTGAACAAAATAGAGACTCAACTGTGACTATATGGAAGCATATAATAGCTTTGTATAAGTTTGTCATGCAAGAGGCATAAACAAAATCTCTATATTATTGGAAGAGATAACCAACCGGAGGAGTACTGACTCAATGAAAAGGTTATGGCTCTCCTAAGTCAAACTAAAGCCCATCCCAATGGAGGAAAGACTTGCTTTGAGTGCTTTGTTCAAGGGTGACACAGCTAACTCTTGTTGTCATCAATTATGGAAGTAATGTCCTATTTTGATCTTTTTTTAAATATATAGTTTTTTTGTATTTTTCATATTTAAAATCCTAAAAAAGAATAAAATAATTCCTATAGTACAGTGGAAATAACAAGTGTCTAAATACAAATACACTAGTTCCTGGGAATGGAACATTCCTATGCTCAATGCAAGGTGATGAAACTAGTCAATGACACTCAAAGGAATGTTCTTTCCATGGGCATAAGGTGTCAAGCTACAGAGGCTAAGTGATTGCAAGGTTGATTTTTCAAAAAGACATGGTCAAAAAGTGGCTTATACACCAGTCCAAGTGAAGTCGTCTTAAGGAAAAAAGGTGCAAATAGTCAACATTCAATGCAGCAGTACAACTCAACATGTGGGAGCCTATAGGGTATAAATCCAGAAAGATAGTGAAGAAGAAGGAGATGAAGCTTCTTCACAAAACTCGTGGCGGGACTAAAGAGGATTTTTTAGCCTACTCAATATTTGCAGCATGGGCAACATATGCTAGCGAGGATATAAATAGGAAGCCCATGTAAAGGATGGATCTACCATCATGTCATGATTTTATAAGTCGGCGAGTGAAAATGGTTTAAGAATCATAACACAATGGGGTCAACCCTATGGCAACATATCGTAGTGTGGAGGCTAGAATGCATAATGCAACGGAAAAATTGATATTCCCTAACCTATATGCTAATGATGGAAATGATACATGCCATGATGGGTCAGCGATCATGGAATCGAAGTGGTAGAAAATGTCTCAAATTCTTCGTTTTTTCCTTTAAAAAAAACAAAAAACAAAAACAAAACAAAACAAACAAAACAAAACAAAACAAAGAACAAAAAACAAAAACCCAACCCAGCACTCAAAGCCAAAAAGGTCACAAAGTTTATAAAATTTGTAACAATAAACATAAACTTTGAAAAGCGGGTTTTTAAATTTTTTTAAATTTCAGCTATAAATAGACCTTTTGACTTACAAAGCCTCATTTGTGTTTTAGACAATTGAGTGCAAGAGTTATGGAGAAAACCTCGGTGACCACAATCCACCAAATTTCTCAGCCATAATAGCTATCAATCTTCCAGGTAATCTCCTAATTCGATTTCTCAATGAAATTTCATGCAATTCAATAATTTTTCAATAATTTTGACCGTAAGGAAATTTTTTTCCGATTTAAATCCTACGCGTATGCGGGTTGGGTATATTGAGGTCACATATTTGGAAGCCCTATATGCGACTGTGTGTGAAAGGAACCTACATACGCATTCCAATATGTAAAAACACATATTTTAATGAATGAAAATTCTTGGATCTACAAGATGTCAATTACCTAGATGGAAAGAGAGCACAATGTAGCAGATAATGAGGTTATAAATGATCCAATAGCACTGGATGCACTAAGAGAATGTGGATTGTTAAATTTTTTCAAAATGCCAAACATGAAAACCAATACAGATTGTTGGAAATGCTCATCAAATACTAGAATCTAGAAGAGGATGCATTCATGATTGATCATATGCCCCTGCATATTGAAGTAGAATATATATACTTCATTACTAGACTTTCCTGGAGAGGATAGTCAGTAATTTGCAAGGGAAGGCTCAAGGAGGCCTTAATGTGGATGATTACATTCGCATTTACTGCCCTGACAACACCCAGAAGTTAGGGTCACAGATTCCAATTAAGGATCTGGCGGGAGTGCCCCTAAGGATTCTCATTTTTACAATTGTGAGTGTAGTTGGATCAGCCTCATTTCACCAAGATTCTCGTGTTACAATGAGTTTGGCAGTAGATTTCCTTACCACAATTTTTGACTGGTGTATAGCCCTTCTAACCAACATGAAAAAACAATTTAATTCCATCAAGAAGAACAAGGCAGAACATTTTGGGTATGGTACCATTGTTTTTACTTTCTTTGAGAGAGACTACCAGGACTTCGACCCAAAGTGATTTCCACCATCAGCAGCCCAAGAGATCTGCAGATAGCTAGTTGCGCTAACTTAATGAAGAGACTAGGGGGTGGTGAGGTCCCTAGAATGGCATTCGATGACGATTTATTCCTTTGGTGGGACAAACAAGTCATTGCCATCGAGGATTACCCATATGCAGGTATGGATTTAAGAGCAGATCCTGATCTGGTGCTTCCACCCGACGCTGCATGGGGCACCATCAGTAAAATTATTTTTAAGATTTTAATATTATTTGGATTTTTTTATTTCAAAAATATGAATTGAAATTATTTTTTATAAGACAATAATTCTTACAAAATTATTTGATCATGATAAAGATATGGTACCGGTAAGACCTAAGGGTCTACCTAGGCATAGGTGTCGTGGAAGAGACACGGAGAGTGTCGTTTTTAAGACTGAGAGAGTTCTTCATGCCGTATAGAGAAACTTGGAGATTTTGACACACCAAGTACCTATGGCAATAGTAGAGGATATATGATAGGAAATACAGAGATGTGTGGTAGTAGTACCACAAGACTGGATGTAGCTCTTTCGACGAGTAGCAACTTCCATCTTCTTCTTCTGAGATGCACATCCGAGGCAGGGCCCACGTGATTGGGCTTAAGCCCTAATTTTGTGGGACATTTTTGTCTCAATTTTGTATAATATTTTGAACATATAACTTCTATATATACATAGATGGTTTCATGATGTGACAACCATGTATACAAATGACATTTGATTATTTTTTATTTTAATGTGATGAATGATTAATATGCCAATCTAATGTTTGATTATCTATAGAATTAGAAAATGAATTTTTTGATAGTGGAATATGAATAAATGTGATAAAATTAAATGATATTTGTAATAAACGCACTCTCATAAATTGGCAATATAAATAAGGATATCTCACATGATAGATGTTATCTAACTGAGACACCACCAGGTGTGAATCCAATTACACTACTAGCGAATCAATACCAAGAGATATTGCTTCAGATAGTAAGTTAACAACAGCAGTATATTTGGAAACATTGTTTGAAGTAGGGCCAATACATATTCCTCTTGAAACGAACAATTGAAAAGATGGATAGTATATCACCCAAGTCGCGAAAGAAAAATTCCGGGTATGTCAACTAGCACCATCGGCGAACCCTAGATATACCAAATCATCCATCAATACCTGCCAAAGAAGATCAAAAATATTGATATCACTATGAAACCTATAGATAGATATGCACAAATATATGAAATATCTAAAAAACCAAGAAAATTTTAGGTATAAGCCTATGCATAATACTTTTTAAGATAGAGCCCATTTTTTGGCTCCACCAGCTCGTTTCCATCAAAATCAACCAATTTGTAAGCTCCCTTTTTCAAAACCTTTTTAACGATAAAATGATCGTACCACATGGGTTTTAACTTGCCTGCCCCCAAGGCGTATTTGTATTTTTCATAGACCAAGACAAGGTCACCTTCATAGAAAACTCTAGGATGCACAATCTTATTTTATTGGATCTTCACTCCCTTTTTATGAGCTTCTTTAATTGTGGTTACATCTTGACTTTTCTCATCAATAAATTCCAAATGACCGATGCATTCTTCAAAACTGTAAGTTTCTAGAAGAAGTTCCCCAACTAATTTAAGAGAGGAATTTCACATTCCACAGGGAAGATCGATTCCAATCCATAAACTAGTTGAAAAGGAGTGAAACCCATTGTGGTCTTGACCAACATCCGGTATGCCCAAAGCGCAAGATATAACATGATGTTCCAATTGGATCGAACCTTATTAATTGTCCTTTGCAGGATAACTTTCAAGGATTTATTCATAGCTTCCACTTAACCATTGGCTTGAGTATAGTAAGGAGACGAATGCTCTTGCCGAAAACCTAACTTGAGATCCAATTCAGCCATCACCTTGTTCTGGAAATGACTGCCATGGTTAGTGAAAATATCCATTGGAATACCGAAGCGATAAATGACTTGGTTGAATAGAAATAGGGTTGTAGTTTCACCATCATTCGCAAAACTGCGCATAGCTTCAGCCCACTTAGTAAAGTAGTCCACTGCTATAATAATATACTTATGACCCTTTACTGAAGGAGGGTTACAAGTTGTAAAATCAATGCCCCACTTTGTGACTGGATGACATTAATAACAAGAAAGAGCATAGCTGGACGAGCGCACATTTTCCGAGTATAAACTTGATAAGGATGGCATTTCTTGACCGCTTCAACACAATATTTGAAAATCGAAGGCCAAAAATAGCCTGCACACAAGATTTTTTGGGTTGTATCAGGTGTAGATGGATGACCACCACAAGCTCCACTATGGAAATCATTCAGCATTGACTCAACTTCTTCTAGGGTTAAGCAATGTCTAAGGATTGCAACCCTGCGACGATATAAAATGTCACTGATAATAACATAACTTTTAGCTAAGTGACACAATTTTCTCCACTCATCCTTTGAAAAAGAGAGGGGAAACTTTCAATTCTGGAGATATATAATAATATCTCCATACCAAGTATCTTGTGAAGAAATAAGGAAAAGATGTTCATTAGGGAATGATTCCTCGTAAACCATTTCTTCTTCACAAGGAAACTCAGATATTAATTCCACAAATACTAAATATTTCTTAGATTTGGCTGACAATAACTCAAGATCAAATTCTTATAAAATAAAAATCCATCAGTTACATTTGCCCCCAATCACTCGCCTATTGAGAACAAACTGAAATGGGTTAACAGCCGCTAAGACAAAAAAAAAATTGAAGCAAAATATAGTTTCTAAGTCACTAGACAGCATGAACTGCTGCCAATGCTAATTTCTCTACAGGAGAGTATCATAATTTAGGACCTACCAAGCCTCGGCTTAGATAGTAAATCACGTGCTCACAGAGAGCATCGTCTTCCTGAACCAGAACCATACCGATGGTTGATTCTGCCGCAATGAGATACGGGAGGAAATATCTTCTATATTCAAGTGGAATCAGTAAAGGAGCATAGGTCAATGTTTTTTCCAAAGAATCTAACAAGCGTTGAGTGAAATCTTCCCAAAGAAATGGAACTCCTTTTTTCAACAATATCATAAATCTCTTCTTAATCTCAGCATAATTAATGATAAATATCCTCAAGAAATTGGCTTTTCCTTGGAGACTCTGAAGTTGAAAAATGGTAGACGGGGGAGGAAATTGAAGTATTTCCTCAACCCTGAAAATATCTACACAAATCCCTTTAGTAGATACTAAGAATCCAAATAACTAACCAGATATGATGGTGAAAATGCACTTATTTGGATTCAAACGTATTTTATAATAACAACATCACTCAAAAATCAAAATAAGATGATGAGGGTGATTAGTTCTCTTTCTAAAATGAGTAGTTAGGTCATCCAAATAAGCTTCAATGATATGTTTGATATTGTGGAAACCATAGGACATGGCCCACTGAAAAGTCGCTCCAACATTTTTAAGGCCAAAAGGCATATTTTTTTATGCAAAGGTACCCTAGGGGCAGATAAAATTTGTCTTATTTTGATCTTTGGGATGGATATTAATTTGATTATAACCCGAGAAATAGTCCATGAAGGAGAAAAATTCATTTCCTGCACATTCATCGATAATCTGATCAATAAATCGTGTGGGGGAATTATCTTTAGGACAAGCCTTATTTAAATTCCTAATGCCTATGCACACATGGATCATTCCTTGTTTATTCTCAACCGGGACTAGATGTGAAACCCACTCAATCAAAGGAATGGGGTATATGAAACCCACCTTAAGTAACTTCTCAACCTCGAATTTTATAGATGTCGCTTTCCTAGGGTTTATCGGCTGAAGATTTTTCCGTATAGGCTTATCATTCTCGTCAGCCTTGATCTCATGTTGGACAATTGATGGATCAATTTTGGGCATTTCTTCATAATACCAAGCGAACACATCGCGGAATTATTTGAAAATATCAGTATAAATTTGAATTTCTTCAAGGGAACACTCGACGCCGATGAAAACATTCTCAATTATATTGGGATCCTTGGAGATTTTCACCGTAATTGTTTCCAAAATTATATACATGTTACTTTCAGGATAAATCTATGTTGGAGCCAAAGGGTTTGCAATCGTGTGAACATCACCAACTGATGAAGGGCTAGACAAACTTGATTCAAATTTATGCAAGTTCGGGAGAAAATATGATCGATGATGCAAGTGATCCCACGATATTTCTATGCCTATCATTGCTTGTAGGATTTCCTCCTCATATGGTAAAACAATATCAAGGTAGTCCATAGAAGAAGTCATGTCAAGAGTCCAAGTCGAAGCCACATATCCATCCAAATCCTCCGATGAAAGAGGAGTAGGATCGAAATTTGCAATGTTAACTATAAATTGATAAGAAATTTCATCTCAGACATGGGATATTCCATTCCACCCACTTTCCCTTCTCCTATGTGTTCGTAGAAGAGGGTAAGGGCTAAGGATCCAAAAAATAATGGTTTCAAAAGAACTCTCTTGAATAAGGGGCCTTAGATGATGAAATGGAATTTATTCGAGCAAGAGGAGAAGGAAGATGAAAAGTACCCATTAACGAGGAACACATTCTGACTCCTAAATTATCTAGAGGCTACTTAGCATTATTCACCAAGGGAACAGTAGAATCAGAGGATGCATTGGATTCTTTCAGATAATAATCCAATTGATCAATACTAACAATTCTCCTTTCATGGGGAAAGAATAGGATGTGAAATAACAATCATACAATGGCATCCATTTCATAAACCCAATTTCTTCCCAATAAAATTTTATAGTCCAAATTAGCATCGACTATTTCCACCTCGATATTGACCACCTTTCCCCCAACACAGATGGGCAAGGCTGGAAAAATTCCATGTGGCCTATGAGAATGACCATAAAATTTAGTCAAGAGAGTAGGTGAAGGGACAGCTTGAGGAGACCCGATAGCTTTCCAACATGCAACCGACATGACACATGTGGAAGCTCACTCATCAACTATAGTTTGAAAAATATTCATCTTCTGATATGTAGATTTAATCTGGAATCCATGTGATGAGGGAGTCTCTTCTTAATATTTGACATGTCAAATGTAATAATAAGAGATTTTTTCGAATCTATTGCCTCAATCACAATGTGAAGCACACTCCTTTGTGGTGGGAATGACTAGAGTACCTCTAACGCAGACATCGCATAAGGACTTTGAACCATATCTTAAACAATGGAGTAGTTCTGGGTAGCCTTGGCATTAGGGGTGTTCATCAAACATTTTGCAGAGCCTTTCAGCATCCAAGGTATAGGACCAACTATCGGCCTCTCAATATGGAGTGACTCTGAAACATCAAGAGTGGTCTTAGCCTTATAGGATTATGTTTCACCATAATCATGTGATCTTGTCGCAACATCAACATGAGAACTCATAATGTATACATTCGATAGATTTTACCCTTCTTCGTTGCCCCATGTGGGGGTCCTAGTATTACCATTCGTGCCAGTAAGCAATTGGTGCCCTTGGGGAAAGGGGTTAGTCAGAACAGCCTGGAGCTATAATAAACATACTGAGCTAACAAGTGCTGAGCATCCTAAATCTTAGGGAAAATATGAGTTAAATGGTCTCAAGTGCACATTTTGGAAGGAAACTTAACTTTATATTTTATCTTCTTTTTACCCTCCCCAGGATCATTACCGGGTTTGTTTCTATTATCCTTCCCATCCTTTTCTTTATTCTTATTACGTCCCTTTTTCTGCCTATCGTATTGTTTATTTTCTATGGATTTAGAAGATTGGACAGTGTTAATAGCTAATGGCTGAGAAGGCATAAGCATTGACGGTGATGCCTGAATCGAAGAAGCAGTTTGTAAAGACAACTTTTGCAATTGACTCAACAAGTTAGTTTTGTTGTTATAGATCGATCTGAATACCCCGTTGGCATGGGGACCTAGCTTCAGTTTGGCTAAATATATCTTGGATTGAGGTCCATCAGGTAATATCTTATAGAGAATCCCAGACTGAGAATATATAATTTATAATTTTCGAGCTCTAAAGATAGCTTATTCCTCAGTGAATACCTCTGGGAGTGATACATCCTTCGGTATTTCTGGCTGTAAATATTTTAAAAACCATTCAAGAAGGAATTCATTACGAATATAGGCATTAATGAGCCTATTCCTTCTTCACCATTCCTAAATATGGTCAGAAATGTGAGTCACTTTATCTTATTGGAAACTAGCCCATAGCTCAGTTCCACTATCATATCGGATGGGAAACTAAAAATGGGTTAAGAACATAGTAGCCAATTCTCCAAATGAAGCAAAGGTATTCCCACTAAGCTTTATATACCACTTGGAAGCATTCTCAGTTAAGGTGCGTTGGAACAATCTCAACCTGATTGAATCGTCAATTAGGGATTTAGACGAACACCATAAATGGAAATTTGTTACATGGTCAGTTGGATCCTCCCAAAAATTTCCTTTGAATTTTGGAATATCTGATGGAATTTTGGTGGGAACTGGAGGCCAAGTCGGATTATATCGGATCGTTTCGTCTTTCAATTTTGAAAGATATGGAAAATTTAGAGTTGCCAGGAATGGTAAGCGCGAAGGAGCTCGAGAATTCCACCCACCATGAGTAGGATTCCAAACACTTTGAAAAGAATACCTGGATTTGCAGAGGCACTAGGTTTCCAAGGATTGTTTGTAGAATACATTTAACCGTAAGGAAAAACTTGTGGTCCAGAAAAATTCGGAGTATGACCTCCTCCTATCGAAGGGTTACCATAACCAGGAAAATTTCCCCCAAGTGAAGTATTAAAAGGAGAGGAGATCCCTTGGCAAGGGTTCCATGCATTAGCGAAGGGAGAATAACCCTAAGAGGTTCCTATGGAGGAGAAAGGGATGTTCCCTTGTTGACCAAAATAAAACTGATTCCCAGCTCCTAAACCATTATAAGCAGGGTTAGTCCATCCTTGACCTCCTTGAAAAGGATTAAAACCTTGACCTTGAATGGAGAAAGGCGGTGATCCTAAAGAAGGGTCAGAATGAGTGATATGACTACACCTGAAAGGGAAACCCTAGAAAGGTGTTGAACCAATAGCCATAGAATTCATCATTGTGGAAAGAGCAGATGAAATGGTTAAAGGAACGGAGGGAATTTCACTAGAAGGCATCCCAAAAGAAAAGGAACCAGTGTGGGAAGCAAAAGCTTGGGTGCCCCCACTTGAATATGGAATGGAGGTAGAGCCAAATATAGCAATACTAGGAGTGATAGTAGATATAGAAATTGTACCTCCTCCTTCAAATGAAAGAGGATTATGCACACTAGTAGTACTCATATCTAAAATCGTGCTCCCAATAGTGGCCATCGAAAGAAAAGAAGGAGAAAAAGTAGGGCTTTTCGGCCTGTGAGTTGGGGTCCCAACGTATAATACAATGTCTAGAAAATTAGGATAAATGGGTGAAGAAGGAGTCTCGAGGGACTCAGTAATATCTTCAACCTCAACCTCGTCTTCTAACTAAAAGAGAACCCTAGAAAGGACTGGATTGTTTTTGTCCAAATCACGACTTACACTAATACCACCCTATGAAAATATAGCCTCAAGTGGAGGGTCAATCTCCAATGCGTTTGTTGCTACTGATTGAAAATTGCCAGCAGAATTTCTCCTACGCCTTCTAGAAGAAAGTTCAGCACTCGTCGGTGAGAGCCCATGAACCCTCCTAGACAGATGAACTGGTCAATCAGCCACTTTTAATTATTAAAAGACCACTCACTAAAATTTCCCTAAAGATACAATCAATCAAGCTACCTTCAGGTATTTCCGCTCTAGGTGATTAAGACCAGACACCAAAATACAAGAAAGTGAATATAAGGACCTTCCAAAAATAGTCTAGGGTAAATACATCCTAGGCCTATAGGGAAGGTAACATAAATAGCTACACTAAATTCAAAACAAAAGCCTTTGACAGTGAAAGTACCCAAGCTTCGCAAGGGCACCCTCCAGAAGTACTAATGAGAGCGATACAATGTTTTCCTCAGGTACTGATGAGCTCCATCATTAGACATATTTGGACAAGTTAATGGTCACCTTTTTTCCTTTTTAGATCTCTTTTTCTTGCATTTTTAGTATTATTTGGTTTTATTATGCTAGTATAGGTGGTGATCAAGGCTAAAATACTCTGAGTGCCTAACATGAGGTTGAGTGCAGAAAATCATGAATTATTAAGCATTCTTTTAAGGATTTTATCATAAATACTTGGAGGAGACAGCAAGGAGAAGTTATAGGAGGATTTTGTTGGGCATGTGTTATATTCTTTCCACGACTAGCCCCACGTGTTGTACGTTGCATTGGGCGCAACAGGGGGGTCACAAGGGGGGAGGCAGCCCCCACTGTTGGGGTCCGGGGCAGCGCCCTGGCGAAAAAAAAAAAATTTGGTGTGCGGACCCACTCATAGGTGGACCCACCCATGTTTTGTGCATGAGTTTGCACATGGTTTTGGGGTACGATGGTTTTCAGCCCCTGGTATTTGGTAGATCCGGTCAAGGGAACTACGGTTATGTTCTAATCTAGGGTTAATGGATAGGGATTTATGTATGCTTCGGCATGTATATATATGTGTTGTAACACTAAAAGGAATATAATGAAAAATCAAGTTGGTCGTCCCGATTTGGGAGCCAGGGGAAAATCTCTGTGTTTATCTATTTTATGTTTTATGCTCTTACTATTGTTTATTTTCTGTTATAAGATTCGTGTGTAGATCATTTCTGTTCAGGATTAAAACCTACATTTGGTATTGGAGCTGTTTCGGCTTCAAGGGGATGCCTTTGTTGGTGAGGGTTTTTTTGCTTGGGCCTGAGGTAGACCCTGTTCAGTGGGAGATCTGCGGGATCGATTCTTGCGATGAAAGAAGAGATCGAGAAATTTAATGGTCAAAGTTTTGAGTTGTGGAAGCTCAAGATGGAGGATCTGCTGGTGGATAAAGATCAGTGGATCACGGTAGATCCAGGTACTAAACCAATGGCAATGTCAGATGAATACTGGAAGAAACTAGATCGGAAGGCTAAGAGCACAATACGGTTGTGTGTCTCAGATTCAGTATTGTTGAATGTATCTGGGGAAGCTACGGCGAATAATTTGTGGGAAAAACTTGGGACTTTGTACCAATCTAAGTCTCTGGTGAATAAGTTGTTCTTGCGAAAAAAGTTGTATAACCTGAGGATGAAGGATGGAGACTCGGTGACAGAGCATCTGAACGCCTTCAATACTGTGGTAAGTCAGTTGTCATCTGTTAATATTAAAATCTCAGATGAAGATAAGTGCATCAATTTGTTGTGTTCTCTACCAGACTCATGGGATATTCTGGTTATTGCAATAGGTAGCAATACAACTACCTTGAATTTTGATGACATTGTCTCAGCCTCGCTGTCGGAGTAAATGAGACGGAGAAATATGGAGGGCCAGAATTTAGATGCCTTATCTATACGAGGAAGGTCCCAAAACAGAAACAAGAATAAGGTTTCGAGTGGGAGATCCAAATATAGAGGGAGATCTAAATCTCCTGGAAATTTTGTAAAGGTATGCTGGAAGTGCGGAAAGGAAGGACACTACAAAAAGGAGTGCAGATCTAAAGCTCCTGAGAAAGGAAAGGGATCTGATGATTCTCCTTCTGTAGAGGCAAAAACCACCTCGGATGAAGGCGGGGATGTGTATTTGGCTTCTTCTTCAAATACACATGTAGATCATGAGTCATGGTTGATTGACTCAGGTGCATCCTTTCACTTCACTCCCCATAGGGAGTGGTTCTGCGAGTATGAAAAATATGATGCTGATGTCTTCATAGGGGATGATAGGAAGGCCAAAATCATCGGACGTGGAAAGGTCAAGCTAAAGCTGCAAGGTGGAAGGATTAGAACACTTCCTAGTGTTCTGCATATTCCTACATTGGCCAGAAATTTGATTTCTGTAAGCAAGATGGATGATGTAGGTGTAAAAACAGTGTTCGAGAAAGATTCATGCAAGATGGTTCGGGGAGCACTGGTATTAATGCGGGGAGTTCGTACTGGAACTCTGTACAAGCTACAAGGTAGCACGGTTATTGATGGGTGTAACAGTTTTGTGGTTCCTGAAAGTGGAGTGGAAAGCCTAGCTGTCTCTGGAGAAAAGACCATATTATGGCATCAAAGGCTTGGACATATTGGAGAGAAGGGCCTTCGAATACTACATAGAAATGGTATGGTAGAAGGTATGTCTAATTTCTCTCTGGATTTCAATTTCTGTGAACATTGTGTATATGGGAAGTAGAATTGGGTGAGTTTTCCTTCTGGTGCTAAGAGGGCGAACAAGATATTAGAACTTGTGCACAGTGATGTGTTTGGACCTGTGTCAGTTCCATCACTGGGAAAGTCCGTGTACTATGTTTCATTCATAGATGACTTATCAAGGAATACATGGATATATTTCTTGAGGAAGAAATCTGAAGTCTTTGACAGATTTAAAGAATTTAAGGCTCTGGTGGAAAACCAGACAGAGAAGAAGATAAAGGTGCTGAGGACAGATAATGGTGGGGAGTTCTGCAAGAAGGAATTTGAAGAGTTCTGTAAGAAGTGTGGTATAGCACGACATAAGACTACTCCATACACACCGCAGCAAAATGGAGTTGTAGAAAGAATGAACAGAACACTGATGGAAAAGGCAAGAAGCATGCTCAGTGGTACCGGGTTAGGACAAGAATTCTGGGCAGAGGCAGTGGAGACTGCATGTTACTTAGTTAATAGATCACCTTCATCGGCGTTGGAGGATAAGACTCCACATGAGGTATGGACTGGTAAGAAACCCTCTCTTTCACATCTAAGGGTATTTGGATGTGATGCATATGTACATGTTCCAAAGGAGAAAAGGACCAAGTTGGATAATAAATCTGAAAGGTGCATCTTTATTGGGTATAAGGATGGTTTAAAAGGTTACAAGCTTTGGAACACGGAAACAAGGAAGGTTGTGTACAGCCGAGATGTGGTGTTTAGAGAGGTGAAAGATGTTGTTAAACATGAAATCATACCAAAGGAACCTGAGAAGATAGAGTTTGAGCTAAAGGAGGATGAATCATACTCTACAACAGAAGAAGACTCAGAAGATGAAGAGCCACAAACTCCAGCTTTGAGAAGATCAGTTTGGGAAAGAAGGCAACCAGAAAGGTATAGTCCATCTGCTTTCTGTTCAGGTTTTTCCTTAACTATAACTGATGATGAACCCAGAACTATCAGGGAGGCAGTAGATTCAGAGGATGGAAAACTCTGGAAGGAGGCCATGGCTGATGAAATGGCATCCTTGCACAAAAACGATGCATGGGATCTGGTGGAGTTGCCGGCTGGAAGGAAGCCCATTGGGAGAAAATGGGTGTTTAAAAAGAAGATGAATGTAGAAGGCAAGGTGGAGAAATACAAAGCTCGGTTGGTAGCAAAAGGTTATTCACAGGTGCCGGGAATTGATTTTGGTGATATTTTTTCTCCTGTTGCCAAGGTTACTTCTATTAGATTACTTTTATCTGTTGCTGCTGCATTTGATTTTGAGATAGAACAGATGGATGTGAAGACAAAATTTCTTCACGGGGATCTAGAAGAGGAGATCTACATGAAGCAACCTGAAGGCTTTATGGTGAAGGGTAAGAAAGAACTAGTATGCAGGTTGAAGAAGTATTTGTATGGGTTAAAACAGTCACCAAGGATGTGGTATCAGAAATTTGATACCTATATACGGGGACTTGGCTTCACCAGAAGCAAGGAGGATCACTGTGTTTATTTTAAATTAATTGGTGACCGTGTTATTTATTTGGTCTTGTATGTGGATGATATGTTGTTGGTTGGAAATGACAAAGAAATTATCCAAGATTTGAAGACCCAACTGTTCTCCAAATTCGACATGAAGGATCTCGGTGTTGCAAACTATATTTTGGGCATGGAAATTAAGAGAGATCGGGCAAAGAGGAAGCTCTGGTTAAACCAGAGGAAGTATGTCGAGGCTATATTGTAGAGGTTCAATATGCAGGATAGTAAACCGGTGAATGTTCCTATTCCTGTAGGTGTAAATTTGTCTGTTGAACAGTGTCCCAAGACACAAGAAGAAGAGGAGGATATGTCTCGTGTTCCATATGCAAGTGCAGTGAGTAGTCTAATGTATGCAATGGTCTGTACTAGACCAGACATTGCACATGTAGTGGGAGTATTGAGCAGATTTATGTCAAACCCAGGGAAGGAGCATTGGACAGCAGTGAAGCAGGTTTTTATATATTTGCGTGGCACTAGTGATTATGGCTTGTGCTACCAGGGAAGACCGAGATTGGAAAGAATGTTGGACATTCTTGGTTTTTTTGATGCAGACTGGGCTGGAGATCTGGACCAAAGAAGATCTACAAGTGGGTATGTGTTTAACCTATTTGGAGGCGCAATCAGTTGGATGAGTAAAATATAGTCTGTAGTGGCTCTTTCAACTACAGAGGCGAAATACATAGCAGCCACTCATGCAAGCAAGGAAGCAGTTTGGTTGCAAAGATTGTGTTCAAGTATGGGGTTGGTACAGCAAGCTATAAGGATAGAATGTGATAGCCAAAGTGCAATTTTCGTGGCTAAGAACCATGCTTACCATTCAAAGACAAAGCACACTAATGTTCAATATCACTTTGTTAGAGATATGGTTGAGGCTAAAAGGGTGTTTCTGGTAAAGGTGGACACTTTGAAGAATGTTGCATATGCATTGACGAAGTCTATGAGCACTCAGAAGTTCTCTTGGTGTAGAGAAACAATGGGTGTTGAAGAATTGGCCCAATGACTAAGTTCTCCTATGGCCCCCTGTGGAAAGAAAACAACAAGTGGGAGAATGTTGGACATGTGTTATATTCTTTCCACGAATAGCCCCACGCACTGTACGTTGCGCTGGGCGCAATAGGGGGGTCACAAGGGGGGAGGCAGCCCCCACTATTGGGGTCCGGGGCAGCGCCCCAACGAAAAGAAAAAAAATTTGGTGTGCGGACCCACTCATAGGTGGACCCACCCATGTTTTGTGCATGAGTTTGCACATGGTTTTGGGGTACGATGGTTTTCGGCCCCTGGTATTTTGTAGATCCGGTCAAGGGAACTACAGTTATGTTCTAATCCAGGGTTAATGGATTGGGGTTTATGTATGCTTCGGCATGTATATATATGTGTTGTAACACTAAAAGGAATATAATGAAAAATCAAGCTGGTCGTCCCGATTTGGGAGCCAGGGGAAAATCTCTATGTTTATCTGTTTTATGTTTTATGCTCTCGCTATTGTTTATTTTCTGTTATAAGATTCGTGTGTAGATAATTTCTGTTCAGGGTTAAAACCTACAGATTTTCCATCCTCCTTAACTCTCAAAGGCAACCAAAGGATCCCAAAGATTCTCTCCAGCAATTCGAATTCCAAAGTCAACCAAAGGATCCTAAATATTTTCTCCAGCAATTCGAATTCCAGATGCAGCCAAGCAACTCAATATTTTTTACTTGGAGTCAAGTGGACTCAATCACTATTTTCTAGGGAGTTTTCGGTAGCTTCCCTGTAGAATAAATAGAGTAGAGATAGAGATAGGAAAAGGGGGATTTTATTCGAAACTTTGTTGTAAGCTATTAAGATTTGTATTCTTTTACTCAGTGATCAAACTTTCAGAAATGTATGAGACTATTCTTTTATGAAATGAGTAGACTGATTTCATTTTACTGATTTAAGTTTTAGAGAGCTAGGCTCGTGTTTAGGGCCCAATCCATGTGCCTCAACCTCTCTGATTTATTTGTTCTCTGCTTTCTGTCATTCAACTAGTTCTGCTTCTGATAGTTTCATTGTTGTTTAGTTTTGCTTTCAGTGTGTTGTTGTAGTTTTTCCTTTTCTTATGAGAGTAATAGAATAGAGGAAAACAAAAAATTTGTGGATCAAGACCCCCTTCTCATCTCTGTCAATAGGGCTCGAGGAGGGCGAACCTTCCCACAGACCCAAAAACTGATTTCTATTCACTATTTCTAAGATTAAAAGTAGAGTTGCATTACCATTTTCAGCCTTCCTTTTTGTATTTCATTTTCACGCATTTGCCTATTTTTTGTGCATAGACCAGTAGAGTTGTTTGTAGGAATTAATGATAAAGCCCCATAGAAGCTCTATGGTGCTTCCCTGCTTCATTTTCCATCTCTGTACTCACTACCTAAGCGTTGTTGTTACGCCTTCCATTCCCTCTTTTTCTCCACTTATTCTAACTGCTGCACCCACCTTTTTCCTCTAAAAGCACTTAAACTCTTCAGCCCGCCTTATTCCTTTGTTTCTATTGGTTACAGTTGCCTTACTCGTTTTAACGCAAAAATTCTTGAAAACCATTGGAACTTGACCTCCACCCTTGCTCCTCAAACTTCTCGCTATCACATTTCGCACTTCGCACCTTTCTCCTGACTGCATTATCGCTTCTCCACCAACCTTGCGATATTGTGATATTGTGAAATCGCAAATCACAGTTTTTATTTGGTTCCCTTAACACTTACCAATCCTTTTCGCCGATTTCAACAACATCACAAATCACACTCTGCATCTTTTCCTTTTTCCCTTTAAGTTCTATCGCTTCCAAACGTTGATATTGATATCATGCTCCACCACTGGTCCCACCGCCATGTCATCTGACTCATCACAACCTTTGGTCTTTTCGCAAATTGCACTTCGCAACCTTTTCCTTTTGCCTTTAATACCTACCACTTCCAAACGTCGATTGCAATAACTCCGTCGCATCGCAAATCACATTTCGCATCTTTTATTTCGTTTCTTTTAAGACTTACCACTTCCAAACGCCGATTGCAATAACTCCGCTGCATCGCAGATCACAATCGCATTTCACAACCTTTTTGTTTTTCCTTTAGGAATTAATGCTCCCAACCATCGATTGCGATATTCTCCATACTCTGCCACCCACCCCACCGCCACGTCACCCAGCGCATTCGCAGTTCGTAACTCTTCCTAGATAACATTTTCGCTACCCCTCAAACTTTGCGATATTGCGAACTACGATATCGCATTTCGCATGTTGCAAATTTTACCACGTTGAAAATCGCAAATCAACACTTTTTCCCCATTGCACTTCACATTTTGCAGTTTTTACCCCATCACACTTCTCACTTCGCAGTTTTTTTACCCCGCTGCACTTCGCACTTCGCAGTTTTTACCTCATCGCATTTCGCATTTCGATCCTGCTCCCGAACAACACTTTCGCTATTCCTCTAACTTTGCGATATTGTGATTGCGATATCACATATCACACTTTCGTTCTCCATCGCAACTCCGTCATTTAAATTTCCAAATTATTCCACTACAAAGCATTTTTTTCCGCTATAATAAAGTGTTAATAAGGTTCAAACGCCCTCTTCCCACTTCTAAGCCTGGTTTCATGTGTTTATCCCTCCATCAGCACCTTTACCCCTTTCTTATCCAAGCTGCAAATCAACACTTTTTCAATTAAAATCAAGTCCTTGATAGCTTAACTGCATGGATAGAAGAATGGTATATAGATCATAAGATAAGTAGGGTGTGTTTAGCCGGTTGGCCAAGTTAGTGTGGTTTAAATTAGTTTCCTTTCAGAAATTTAGTTTAGTTTCCTTCCTCTCATTTATTTTCAGCAATTTAATTTAGTTTCTTTCTGTCATTTCCATTTTTAAAATTAAGTTAGTTTCCTTTCTGTCATTTCCTTCTAGCAATTTACTTTTCATTTTTTATCTTAGTCTAAAAATTAGCACCCTTTCGTAAAGCAGAAGAGGATTACATGAACATAATTCAACTGTTGTGTATATAGCACTATCACCTTCAAGTTTGTATGAACCCCGAGTTGACAAAGTAAAGTAGGGAAGCCCCTGGGAGTTGCAGCACTCTTGGTGCAATACCAGGGCCCACCACTTTTTGGTGTCGTTGCCGGGGAGGTGTCTAGTAGATGTTTTGATTTTTTTTTAGCATTATTTTTTGCTTTCCTTTCTTTTCATGTCATTTCAATAATATTTAAAAAATACAAAAAGATATGACTTTCATGCCTCGTACGAGTAGGAATACTCAAAGACAAATCTTACCTAAAACCCCCACATCACCTCTTAGCCACCCTTCACTCTTTTTCAGTGGCAGTGAGATTGAACCCCCTATAGAAGATCCTTCTGAATATTTTGAGGATCATATTGGGGAAGAAGAAGAATACCTTGTTTTGACTAAGGGACCTACTTCACCTATCTTAACCATGGCTGGGATCCAGAGAGCCTTTCCGATAAGAGAGGCAGATGGGGAAACTAAGATGAAAAAAATTAGCCCCTCAGCTCTTCCACACTTTCATGGACTTACCTCTAAGGGCCCTGAAACATTTATGTTTGAATTTGTTGTTGTTTGTAGGACTTGTGACAACACCTCTGATGATTGGAATTTGAAGCTATTCCCATCCACCCTTAAGGATGTATCCCTGTGTTGGTTCATGGATCTACCTGGGATAGAATCACTACCTCGGCACAGATGGAAGAAACCTTCAACAACAAATACAGAGACTATTTTAGGTCCAAGGAAATTAAGGATGAAATATTTAGGATGACTCTAGGACCTAATGAATCCCTAGAGGACTATGAAGAGAAGTTTCAATCAAACTATAAGAGAGCCAATTTTACTCTTGATCCTGCATCACTTAAATGTGTACTTCTTCGAGGGATTAGTGAAGAGATGATAGAATCCTTGAATATGTTACCAGGAGGAGATATCTACCAACAACCCTACAAAACAATCAAAACTATCTTTCGGAACCATTCTAAGGAATTTAGGAAGGAGGGCAGAAAGTACATCTAATAACCATTCCTCTTCCACCTTCATAAAACATGAGATTGGAAACATGCAAGAGGACTTCAAGTGACATGTTGCACACATTTTCTTTGCAAATGGACACAATGTAGGTAAAAATGAAGTTAGAGGAAGCAGAGAGAGCCCTAGCCATATTTTGTCCTAGATGTACTAGGAAGCACCCAAGAAATGAATGTCCATTGAATGTCATAGAGGTTTTCTTAGTCTGTGAGGAGAATCATGCCACAAAAAATTTTCCCTCCTTACCTGGACTTAAATTTGTGTATCAAGGTGGGGAAGCAATGCCAAAGAAACTATGTTCATCAACCAGAAAAGGCCTCAAGGCCCTCATTCATATCAAAAAGGTATGCGAGTTGCAGCTTAATCTTACTATCACAACAATCAAAGTGCGCCTGTGCAACCTTGGTACACCCCCTCTCCTCCATCTTGGTCTACACCTCCTACTTGGCACTATAACCCTTCATATCATCCTCAGCCATTAAACCAACCATTTCAGCAGTATGTTCTACAAAAAAATTAATGGAACAATCCATCCCAAGGGTGGAGGCCTAAAAAAAATCAACCACTTGCTCTAATGCCTCCACCCCAACCTCAAACCCAGCTTACTCATGTTGCTCCACCTAGGCTACATATACCTGCACAACCCAACCCAATCCGAACCTGAACAACAGACAGGCACAGTAGGCTCCCAGTGGAGAAACATCCCATCCAGCTTATGCTATGGAGATATAGGAGGTTAATATCAGGTCAGGAAGAGTACTCCCAAAAAACCATCCTCCATATCCACTTGTAGAGGTTGAGGAGGAAAAAGAAGAAGGTAACACTCAGATCCAACAACCTCCTTTTCTTGAGCGCTTGATCCACTCTAGTCAGCACACCCCAGAGGAGATCGAACTCCTGGGAGAATTGGAAAATTTGTGTGTAAATATACCACTTCTGCAGGCCATTAAGGATGTCCCTATATACAATAGGTTCATCAAAGAAAAGTGCTTCAATAAACCTAGGAGAAGGAAGAGAGATACCCCCACCATCAATGTGGTAGGACAACTATCTGACCTGATGTTGGGGAAGGTGATATTTCCAAAGTACCTGGACCTTGGTAGTCCATTTTTTGATGTGAATATAGATGGTGTCCTATTCCCCATTGATCTAGGGGCTGCCATCAATATCATGACCAAGGAAACTATGTTGAAACTTAATATCCAAGGGAGTTTGAGGAAAACCACGAAAGTTCTGCAGCTTGCATATTGGTCCACAGTAACTCTAGAAGGAATTATTGAGGATGTTATGGTTACCATTGACTCTTGGGAGTATCCTACAGATTTTTTGGTCCTGCAACCAAAAACCAAGTTTAATGGTTATCCCATCATCTTAGGGAGACCTTGGTTAGCCACTACAGATGCTTATATTACTTTTCTGGCCGAAAACATGACTATCAAAAATGGGCCTTTGTCTAAACAGCTAGTGTTATGTCCTTCATCCCAGCCTTCCATTGATCATGATCTCCCTATATGGTTGGAAGATGAAGAATATTAGTTATATAACATTGCCCCTATGTGTACCGTAGATGCTATTCTTAGTGGGGGGCAACTTGATGAATATGAAATCATCAACCATGCCATTCAAAACCAGTCCTCCACTAACATTCATCTAGAAACCTTAGTCAAAGATTCTGAAAGCCAACCTTGCATGGAAGTGCACTCAGTTGATTCAACCTATGAAACCACCAAGTCTATTGATTTTTTTCCCATCCAGACCTCTGAAAATCAACCCAAACCTCTCGAATAAAGAAGAGAAGTAGTTATGCCAGCTTTTGAAAGAAAATATTGAATCATTTTCTTTGGATTACAAGGACATGAAAGGGGTGCATCCTTCAGTATGTAGACATCACATTTACATTAAAGAAGGATGCAAGCCTGTGAGACAACCCCAAATAAGGATGAACCCGGATCTAAAGGACATAGTCAAAGAAAAGTTGCAGAAACTATTGGATGCAGGGTTCATATATCCTATATACGAAAGTGAATGGGTATCCCTTCTTGTCCTAGTCCCAAAGAAGAATGGGAAGTGGAGAATTTGTGTTGACTATCGAGAACTTAACAAATCCACCAAGAAAGACCATTTCCCTTTTCCCTTTATAGACCAAGTCCTGGATGGCCTTGCGAGGAAGCAGTTTTTTTCCTTCTTAGATGGGTTCAGTGGGTACAATCAATTGAAATAATCCCTGAAGACTAGGATAAGACCACTTTCACCTGCCCTTGGTGTAAATTTCTTATAGATTCCTACCCTTTGGGTTGTGAAATGCCCCATCTACCTTCCAAAGAGTTTTCCTGAGCATATTTTCTGAGCTATTCCATGACTCTCTCGAAATCTACATGGATGATTTCACACCATATGGGGATGACTTCTAGAAATCTCTCTCAAATTTGGGTAAGTACTAAGAAGGTGAATTGAGATGCATCTCTCCTTGAGCCCAGAAAAGTGTGAATTCCTGAAAAAATCAGGGGTTTTATTAGGACACTCCATATCCTAAGCAGGAATACATGTAGACCCGAACAAAATCACTATCATAAAAAGGGTACCTGCTCCCCAAAAGTAGAAAGATGTCACGAGTTTCTTAGGCATAGCTAGTTACTATAGAAGGTTCATCAAAGATTTAAGCAAGATGGATTCGCCATTATTTGGGTTATTGGCCAAAGATTCTGAGTTTGTTTGGTCTGGTCCTTGTCAAGAGGCTTTCGAGCTCATTAAGGAAAAGTTGACTACTGCCCCCATCCTCCGAGGTCCAAATTGGACTCTGCCTTTCCACATCCACACTGATGCATCCAAAAAAGTTTTAGGGGCATAATTAGGACAATTAGAGGACAAAATACCTTATGCCATTTATTTCATCGGCAAGAACTTGTCCAAGGTTGAACTGAATTATACTGTTACTGAGAAGGAGATGTTAGCCATTGTTTATGCTTTGAACAAATTCTGGCATTATGTAACTGGATATCAGACCTTTGTTCACACTGACCATGCAACCATTAATTATTTACAGAAAAAATTGGGTGTTAATGCTAGGGTAATTAGATGGTTGTTACTTTTGCAGCAATTTGATTTGATTATTGTTGATAAACTTGGAAAGGAGAATGTTGTTGCGAATTTTTTGTCCAAGTTAGCTCTCCCTGAAGGTGAAGAAGGAATGGTGGATGACCAGCTGGCAGATGAGAATCTCTTTGCTATATCATCACTCTCACCATGGTTTTCTGATATATCCAACTACTTGGTTGCTGGGAGACTCCCTCCTAATATTTCATTCAGGGAGAGGAGCAGAATCATTAGAAAAAGGGCCCCTTTCACATGGATTGGGGGAAACATTTTCAAGCTAGACCCTGATCAAATCCTAAGGATATGTGTGAGGGAGGAAGAAGTTTTTGATATCTTCCATGAATGTCATGACAACTCATGTGGAGGCCACTTTGCTGCAAAGAGAACTGCTTACAAAGTTTTGTAGGTAGGATACTATTGGCCTACCCTTCACCATGATTCCAGAAGATACACCAATAGGTGTGACCAGTGCCAAAGGATCGGGAAACCCACGCAAAGTAATGATATCCCTTTGCACCCTCAGGTGGCTCTTGAGCCATTTGACAAGTGGGGCATGGACTTTGTTGGACCTATCGATCCACCATCTGGACAAAAGAAGTATATCATAGTCTTCATTGATTACATGACAAAGTGGGCTGAAACAAAAGCAGTGAAGGTATAAACCGAGGAGAAAGTAGCAGAATTTCTAAGGGAGAATGTGTTTTACAAGTTTGGGGACGGCCTTTAAAAAACCGTCACTATAAGTGTATATAGTGATGGTCCTTTATGGTCCGTCACCAAAGACATTTTTAATGACACTTTTGGTGAGGGTTGTTAAAGGCCCGTCACTAATTCTCTCTTTGGTGACACTTCTAGTGACGAACTTTTAATGACCCTCACCAATGCTCTTTTTTTTACTTTTGGTGACGGTCAAAAAAGGTCCGTCATCATTGATCATTAAAAAACCGTCACTGTAAGTGTATATAGTGATGGTCCTTTATGGTCCGTCACCAAAGACATTTTGAATGACACTTTTGGTGAGGGTAGTTAAAGGCCCATCACTAATTCTCTCTTTGGTGACACTTCTAGTGACGAAGTTTTAATGACCCTCACCAATGCTCGTTTTGTTACTTTTGGTGACGGTCAAAAAATGGCCGTCATCATTGATCATTCGAATGAGTTTTTGATGATGCTATGTGCCTGTTAATATATTTTTTTGTCAAAAGTTAACGATTTAATACCATTATTGTGGAGTATATTTTATAATATGTCCAAAGCCATAGTGGTTAGGGTCAGTGAATTTTTTAGAAGTAATTAGTGTGTATCATTTCCCTCAAGTAATAACTAGTCGAATAGAGATTTTCTATGAGTCAACAAATGATTCATATATATTAAGTTTATTATCTAGAAAATTCTCTTTAGATAAAGTTCCACTATTGTGTGTAGGAAATATATTATTTAATACATAATCAAGCTTTGACAATTCTATTAATGAGAAAGACCTAACGATCCTCACCAATCTGGGCATGCCTTAAATTAATGCTTTGGCACACACTAACATTTCTCAGCACCCCACATGTATTGGAACATATTTGTACCTAGAACATCTTGTGATGACACTTACGCCCAAGCACATGGTGACATGCGCTAGCACAACATCGAACTCTGCTAACATGTGTTGGCATGCTGCATATAGTCCCTAGCATGCCTTGGAACACCTTGGTTGAATGCATTGACATACATTAGCACTTGGCACACAATGCCACTTGGCATGTATTGGGACCTATTATTAGTGTGTCTAGCATGCCCCTTTTCAAAAAGATAAAGTCCTGACTTATTAACCCTCTTATTAACCAGATATAGATCTAAACAATGCGTGATCACTTAAGCATATTCATTCATGTATTCTATCATCAGTGTAACTTCATGCATAAATACCAGAGGTAATTGTGCAGATACAAATAATCAACATAGAAGCAATGCGATCTAAAGACAAAAGCAATAGATAGATAACTTAGATCAACAGCATAATGTTTTTGCCAAAATCTATCCTTATATTAGCTTTAGGTCAATTCAATACATTAGACTTTACCCTTACACGATACCCTTCTGCCTACACAGCCAACGGAGTCTGCGCATAGCCAGGACTAGGTCTCCACACACATAGCCAGCAAGAGCCTTTCTACCTAACGCAAACAAACCCTTACAGAAGTATTACATACGCATAAACATTCAGATCATCACCTCAAGTTAAGTTACTTCCTTAGAATCGATCTATATATTTATATAATTCCAGCGCATAGATACTATGGTCTCAAACCATGGTTTGAGACCCACAGTTTACCATTAAACCCTTTTTACATAAAAATAGGGACTTTGACCTGCCCCAAAGCCCCTTGACTCATTCGCGCAACGCGCATTTACAAACTTGTAAAAATATACCCAAAAAGTGTACCCCAGTGGATCCCCAACACAAACATGTGACTCGTCCCGAGTCACTGAAGCGTCTGCTCCTTTAGCTTGGCTTGGAGTGTGCTGATAGAAGATTTAAGAGGGAACACCATTTCCAAACTCTGTGTAGCATCTCCTTACACTTGCAAAACCAACTTCTTCGTAGTGGGCCCTTCAGTGGCCAGCTCTATACTTCGCTACATCTATTGAATTGCCTTCAATGTAGTGTCTAGTGTTTGCGAAAGATGAAGAGCCTCCTTAGCCCATGGTTGCATGCGTGCCTCTAGCAGTTGCTCTTTATGACGCAAGTCCTCGATCTCTGTTTGAATGATTCGACCCTCCTGTAGGTGGGCAAGGCGTTGTGGAAGAACCAGAGTGGGCACCACTGTCCAGATTTCAGCAAACTACTGCTCTTTTTGCTGCAACTCATTGTGCAAATGATGTACTACAAGATCATTTTGAATGGACGTCCATACGCCCATAGCCTCATCTAAAAGGTTGTCACATTGTGTGATTGCGACAACAATACTGTTAGTAGCTTGTTTTACTTCGGCTGCCCTTTTTGCGCGGACCTCAGGTGGAGTCTCAGGCTACAACTTCATTTGCAGATCAACGATTTGATGCTTGAAATCTGCACGGACGGTCTACACTTCAGCGTGTGATGCTTTCAAGGCGACAACCAATCCTTCCAATTTCTCTTCTGGGGCAATTGTGGCTAGGAATGTTGGTACATCGTTGAAGACTTGGTGAACTTTGGATTTGAGCGCAGTGCACTGGGCTTCAGTTGCATGACATATTACTTCTGCAGCTTGTTGTTTCTGTTGTGCGCTTGTAGTCTATTTCTTTGACTCTACAACTGATGTGTGACCAACAACCTCACAGAACTGAAGTTCGTCAATGATCATGGTGTGCATCGGGTGCAACTTTCCTGCAGGTAAAACAAACAAATTAATATTAATATCACCTACACCTCTAAATTGGGTGTGCCGACTGGCCTCCACATGAATGGATGGTGTGGGGATTTTCACAAGATGAGCATCCCCGGTTACTGGTAATGCGACATCCAATGTATGCGTGCTGGTTACTTGTGCGCTGGTCTGGCTCGCCTGAGCAACACGCTTGAATCAGGCTCTCTCGCATTTTGAGTTCTTGAATCCCAACCTGTACAAATTCCAGTGCAGTCTTATACTGCACTTCCATTTCTGACCAGAGATCCTCAGTCGCAGACGTGACTGTGTTAGAAATCTAGTTTAAATCATCCTTAGTAAGTGTCAAGACCTCCTCTCCAGCATCTTTAAATCCCTTCCTCTTTTTTCTTGATCCACCATTGGCCTGAGAGCCACGCTTCGTGCCCTTAGAAGTCTGCGCTTCTACCTCCTCCATTGTATATTTCGACGCAATACCCAATTTTTTCGGGTTCAGTGCCTTTTTCTAAGTTGATCGTCTCACCTGTGGTGGTTGGCGTGGCTTCTTTCTCTTGAGGTTTCTTAATCAGATTCTCTGTTGTTTCCTTTGGCTGAGTACCAGTGTGTGGCTTCGTCGGTGTTTTAGTGATAGATGTGGACACACCAGGCTCCAACCACGCTAGTGGCCATTATGAAGTAATTCGGATCAGGTCATCTTCCGTAACTAAATATGGAAACTCATACCAAACTCCCTCCACGATGACTTTCACACGGATGTGCATATTATGGAATGTGGCCTTGAAATCAGCTATCATCTTGTATTGTACGTATAATGTCGGAGACAACCTTGGCTTAGACTGCATGGCCTGATAGAGTGAGGCATAAAAAAGTACCCATAAAATTTTGTTCTCCTTAGCGCGTGCGGGGTCTGAGGGATTCCAAATTATCGCATATCGTACAACCTCACACATTTGTGGCTCAATATTTGGAAACTGGGTTTCCTCAGTGGTATTCCACCCAATCAATGAAATCAACAACAATAACCAAGCACAATGAAATTGCTTGCCTTCTTCATGTGCTTCGCGCACATTTTCCAGAAACTCTTTGCACAAATAATGGGACCAATTGTAAATTACACCTTTCTCGCACTATCCTGTGAGAGAAATTATGTGCGTGAGCACCTCCTTTAGTATATCTCGCTTACCACAAATCCTCTGCTATTCCATGAGACTTGATACTTCTTTTTGATCTGCTTTGCGACATATTTTTCTTTCGCTTTTCCTCCAAAATGTATAATTGGATCTGTGCCTTTTGCAGGTAAATGAATGATCCTATGGATCATCGTAGCATCAATTGGAATGCGTGCTCCCAACCATAGTGCATCACCATGCACTAGTGCAAGCAATTTCCAGACACAAATGTCATTTATTAGGTTGCGCCCAAAGTGAGGGATCTGCAATAGATTCAACATGCTTGCCTTGTGCAGACCCAACACCCATCTCTTTGTCTCTAGGTGCACAATTCCCCCTTCATACTGGACTTGGTCAAGTAAAGCTATGGCACGAGCTTAGGAAAAATTTCCACCTCTGCGATGTCCCAATCCTTCATTTTGAGCTATGGTACTTTGGCAAACATGTCCCCTTCAACCGGGACGTTTTATGGGATAAAAAACATTTGGATGCTTGATCATATCTTGTCAAGGTCTTTGGGAACCCTAACCAACAGTTTGCGTGGTGCGACATAGGTCGGCAACTGTGAGAATGGGGCTACTTCAACCACATCCTCCTCTTCCTCCATAATTGTTTCTAGAAGCTCTGTCATTAGCATTTTCAGACGCTCAACCATAGTGGAGCATGAATTTGGAGTCTTCTCCCTCAGGGATTTTCTTGTTCCAGAGGTCTGCCCCTTCTTAGACTTCGTGGGCGTAGGGGTTTCAACAACAGGGACCTCGGGTGTAGCAGGGTCATATCCAGGTCGTGTTCCCGTCATAGTGGGCGGAATTATGTAACCCAACCCTACGAAACACAACTCTTCCTCGAATCCCAGATCCAAACAAAACATAGACAAAGAGTATGCATCGGAAATATTTTATCTTTGGTCCTTTATTAGCCCTCTGAATCTTCTTTCCAATGCCACTAGTCTGACCTGATTTGGATTCTTTAAGACAAAGTTATGCCCGATCTCCCACAATGACCTAATTATGGACTGGTTCAGTAGAGAAAACTTGTGTGCTGTGCCACGTGTCACTCTTTCCTTCTTCGGCTCTGAAATCGATACAAAATAAACTACAGTCCGTGTACTTTCTCAGAGAGAGAGTTATGAAAATTTTCCCAAGGTCACCTCTTTGAGATGAAATCCAGGAGCCTACAAAAACCCTAACTTTCACAAATCATATCTCCGAAAATATTGTGAACCAAGATTTGAAATTTTTACACTAATTTCCTTAGGATTTATTCGCAAATGGGTTTTTTTTTAGCATCTAAACCTTCGTAGAAAAAAAATTATAGCGAAAATTCCACGATGACCTGTTTGAAGCAAGGAAACCCTAGAATCCAAAGCTCTGATACCAAATGTTATGAAACCAGCTCTCAAAATAGAATAAAAGAGAGATCAATGACTTAAAAATCAGCCACTTCGAGGGGGAAACCTCTTTTACATTACATAAACAAATAATTCTTGGATGACACAAATGACAAAGCCTCCTTTCTATATATAGGAGTCCATGGGGTCAAAATATAATCCTAGCCGACCTAACAATAATAATGTAAGGACACAATAATAACACTATGGGGACTACATGAGTACACAATAACAATAAGGGGGCTACACTAATAATAATAAGGGACTACACTAGTAATATAGGGCCCTAACAGTTTCTCGCTAGGTTTTCATTGAGCCTTCCGGCTTTTCCTTTTGCTACCTTATTGGGGTTAATGTTTGATGGCTATCAGGGTGACTTGTGCCTTGCTCAAATTTTTCTACGATCGACTCTCTATTCAATATGTGGGTTTATTTTGGTGCTGGGGTTTTGCCTTGCCCTGTAATACTAACTGCTCATTTTAGGGTTTTATATGTCCCTTTGTGATTTAAATGATGTTCCTTTAGGGGTTTTATTTTTTGCAGGCTTGCGTGCCTGGTTTTGTTTTCAATCCCATCGGAGCATCTCCAGGTTTTATTGTCGGTCAGAGTATCTTTCAATGTTATTATGGCCTTGTTGGTCATAGTATCTTTTAGCATTATTATGGCCTTGTCGGTCAGAGTATCTTTCAACGTTATTATGGCCTTGTCGGTCAAAGTATCTTCTGACATTGTTTATCTTGCTAGTTAGAGTAACTTCTGGTGTGTTATCTTGTCGATCCGAGTATCTTTCGGTGTTGCTAGAATGAGGAATGGATGATAGTTGTTGGGCTGCATTTAGTGCTCCATATGGGGTTTCTTATACGGGCCTTCTTGCCATGTATCTTGTTATCAGTCACATGTAATATGGGGATTATACTGACACACATGCTATATGCATGCTTTATGTAAACAACTTTTTATAAGTTGTTGTTTTTTTCTTTTCTGAAAAAAAAGAAAAAGAAAAAAAGAAAAAGTGAAAAAAGAAAATTTCCTTAGTTGCTAAAGACAATTTGATTTCATACTTCATGATCGTTATCCGTCTTCTTGGTACCATATGTCATTGCTGGGCTTCCATGATGAGTGGTATTCCTCATAATAGGTGCGTGAACCCCTAAGCATGCACACAACTTATTGAGTGTGAATATAAGATTTGAAACTTAGTAAGCACAATATTTCTGTGTTATATCAAAGGCTATTAAAATTTCGAAACACTACTTTAAATCCTATAAAAAAAATTTACTACCTCTTAAACCCTATACTAAACACTCCATGTGCAAAAATAAATTTCATGAAAAATATATATTTTAAAGTTATACAAAACTTAATTATGCTAAAATCATACCAAATATCTCAATATGATTCCCCTAATCAAACTTCAAATAAATATAATAATACTCAAATTACACTCAATATCCATTCGCAACATGATTTCCCTTACGAAAAAAGTTACAATTGAAAATTACCCTCAAACGTGATCTCTAACTTCTTTTGTAAAGTCCCAATTCCCTAATGGAAGCTATATAGATAAGTCCAAACTTCTCTTGTAGAGTCCCAATTCGCTAGTGGAAGCTATATAGACAAGTCCAAACTTCTTGGTAAAGTCCCAATTCCCTAATGGAAACTCTATAGACAAGTCCAAATTATGTCATGGAACCTCTTTGGAATGATGACTTCAAAGGGAAACTAACGAAAAAAATTAAGGTGGGGAATTGACTTTCCAACGATAGCCATCAATTTTTAATACAAACCACATAACAATTAAAATTAGTTTTGCCAATAAAAAATTTGAATGTCAACGGGTCACCCTCCACATGGTTGGTTTCCTTGGAAAACAGAAGATCATTGATGGAATCCAGCAACAACCACAGTATGGGTATATTATTCATAAAGTTATACGTACACGTGAATAATTTGAAAAACCCCTTTACATTTTCAGCCAGCAAAAATATATAAATCGTTACAGAAGAGCCAAGCAACACTCGAGGAGGGCATGCATGAAGTAGGCATTGCTCTGCTCGAACGCATAGTAGTCTGATCTCTGTGCTTCGAGCACTCTGAAAATTTCTTGACCATTACCTTCATCATCCACCAATGGCTGCCGAGGATTTTACTGACAAGAATGTTGTATTCAGAAAGCTCTAGGCCAAACCCAAGAACAAGGTTCTATACATCTTTCCTGATGCTTTTTCTTTTCAATTTCTTTATGGGTAATTTCTTTCTTTCGTAGGCACAAAATGTTTTTGCGGGTGCAAAATTTTTTTCGTTGTGGGTGTGTTGTTTTGATCGTTTACCGCAAAATTTAATGTGATTTGGGTAATTTGAGACCAGATCTGTATAGGTATGTGTGATTACATGTAGATCTCATCTGATTTGATGTGATTTTTATTATGGCAGATGTGCTTTGACTGTAATACAAGGAATCCCACATGGGCATCGGTAACTTATGGGATTTTCATCTGCCTGGATTGTTCTGCATCTCATCGTAGTCTTGGTGTTCACATTAGTTTTGTCAGGTAAGCGTTTTAATTTTTACTGAAATTGCAATGTGTATTTCTTCATTTATGCACTAAAATTGCTTAGAGTGCTTGCCCACTTTGTGGTTCCTTCTTGTGTTTGTGATGTCTGCAAGGTAATTAATTAAAAGAAAAGTAGCATATTCCTCTTTTGAGGGTTCGTTGTCTTTGTGATGTCTTCTTCACAACAAGTTTATTAAATTAAAATTAATATGGCAGATCCCTTTTCGAGGATTTTGTTTTGCACGAGTGCCAGTGTCTCCTTGTAATGCATATTGAAAGATACATTGCAAATTGCTCTGTTAAAAATGGATATGAGTGGAGATTGTGTTCTGATATTTGAGCTTTTTGTGTCAATTAACATAAGGCGTAATTGCAATGATCTGCCCCTCTGAATTCAACCTATTATCTGATATCTCCTTGGTTGGTTTGCTAGATTATGATCACATTTGTGCTTGTTTATTGCAATATACCGTTCAGATTTCTTGCAAACAATGTCACATTAGTCACCTTTGGCACAGAGCATACAAATTTACAAGAGAATGAGTTCATGGAAAATTCGTAGTTCTATATCATAGCTGCAGATGGGAGAATACACAATGGAATAAAAGAAGACAGATGGAAATATAATGAATAGAGGGAATGTGCTGAATGTTGGCAAATCTCACCAGTATCTCCACTAAGGAGCATTACTAATCCAAATTCACACCTCATTACATAGTAAAAATAAGGGTTAAGAACATTCAGCAATAGTGGGCACAACTTTTGACCGTTGACCAGTCCTAGCTTCATTCTCTTAGGGCCTTCCCAAAGATCTCAAGGCAACGGCCAGCTTCTTCTACAAGATATAGCATTGATCCTGAGACATTTATAGTCATCAATACCCTTCAGATTGTTGGGTATGTGTTATATTCTTTGTACGACTAGTCCCTTGCACGGGTCGTACAAGTTAGGCGCAGTGGGGGAGCCACAGGGGGGTGGAGCACTCATTTTTTTGTCGGATGTTTTTTTGTCTGTATTTTGGCAGTTTTCAGTACACTGTTTTTGCTTTTGGGGTTTTGTGGTGCATGGTGGTTTGGCCCATGGTTTTCTAATTCTAGTTAAGGAATTAAGATTGTAATCTAATCCAGGTTAATGGATTAGGGGTTTTGGATGTTGTAGGATCATCTATATTGTATTTTAAACAATGAAGTTGATTGATGATAAAAATTAGAGGTGTGACTCTAAACGGTTTGCTGTTTTTCCCGATTTGGGTTTCCATGGTAAATCTATGTAATATGTGATTTCCATTGTTTTATTTTTTCTGCTTATTAAAATTTTTTGTATGCATGGCATTACTGTAAAGGTTTAAAACTTACACAGATATTGTGCTTGATACCTTACGATTACTGACAATATTTCTTTACACATTATAAATACATCTAGCAGCCTTATACATAGTAACACAGTATGTCCTAACTTTCAGGTGATGACTGCATGTACATTGGTGCCTCAACTGGTGCCTGCCTCATTGATCACATCTTATGTTGTCATCTTTATTTGGGAAAATTTCCTCAGATATATCTTAGGATGGTAGCTGGATATTCATAAATGTTAAATATCTTGAATTCCAAGTGATTATTGTGCTTGTTACATATTAGGAACCTCCTCTTTATTTGGTGAAATTCCCTTAGACAAATCTCACAGTTACAACTTTATTTTCACACACATGTGCCCCATTCTTCTGTTGGTGTTTTGGCACTGCTGGTGTGAGTCGTTTGATCATTAATGCTCAAAATGCTACAAGTAAGATCCCTGTGATTATTAGTTTCCCATTTGTTGATTCTTGCAATTCCTATGGTATGTTTGACTTCATCTTCTTCCATAATGTTAAATGATCTTGTTCAATAACAGAATTCCCATTTGCAGCTTCCAGATGAAAACCCATGCTGTGAAAATTTTCAACCAGATCCATTTTAGACAAAGAAGAAAGTCACACTAGCTACAGCCATGGCTCTGGTGTACTTGGAGCCTTCTAATTTGCATGGGTGTTTGTTGTGTATTCCTTTGTCTTTTCCAATTAGGTAACCAACCTGCAAATTAAAATAATATTGGAAAAAATTTCCGTGCCCTAAGAGAGATATTGAGCTTGTGTTTGCAACACTAGAGTGCTCAGCAATTGGAATCAGATTTATAGATTAAGGCATGAATGTACTGCAAATAAAAGACATACCATCCACTGAAATATTTTAATTTTAGCAGAAAGAATGATGTATTCACAGCAGGCAAATATTGGCGAGTAAAATATATGATAGAGAATTGCAGTGCTTTGGAAATAAAATTCACGAGTCAACCTTACATAATCTGGAATTACCCAACACTTCCGGACTGTGACTACAATTTACCTATGCAAGTTTCCTGATTATCATGATGTCTTCTCTGTTGCATTTTACTCTGTCTGTCTTTTTGTGACAATTTTTGTTGTCTCATTATATATTTTTTTATTATTTAATAAAATGTATTAAAGACTTCTCTATAGATAAAGGCTAAAGGGCTATTCATAAATCAAAGGTCAGTTAACCTTCCTAAAGTAATATTACATAGACAGTAAGACAACCTTGCTTTCTAGGAGATGCAGGTCTACAGGATATGTGAAGATTAACAAAAAATCTAACATTCGGTATATTTACCTTGCATGTTTTAGTTGATGTATTTCTTATGTTTGCCTCTTGTTAGAAAGGGGTAATTTGGGGATAATTGCTGCACAAGGCCTTAGGATAACTTGGAATGTGTGTTACTTGTTTGTGAGCAAAATTTTGAAGTTTCTCAATTTAAAATTTTGTTGTTGTCTTGTCAACTCAATGTAACTTAGTGTTACTGCTACCTGATTCAAGAAAAAAATGAAGTTGGATAAATAAGCTTATAGTGCATTGTATGAAGCTTTAAGACCCAAAGTATTTGTTGAAGCCTGAATTTTATATTACCATGTTTGATTGAAAATCTAGAAATATATGGTAACATTTTTTTCCTTGAGCTTTACTGTGTTATAAAAAGCCTTTTGATGATTTCTATTTTGAATCATTATGTTTCTGCAGTACAAGAAATGCTATAAAAGCACCTGATTGACATGATAGCATGGTTGAAATTGGAAAATGGTCCTGTTGAACCTCATTCAGAGATTATGTTTACATGGAATTTACTGGTCCAGTTTAAGTAGCTTCTCTTGATTCAGAGCTGTGGTAACCCTTTTTTGAATATTTATGTTGGTGCAGTATAGCTAAATAAGAAAATGCTATAAAATCACCTGATTGGCATGATAGCATTGTTGAAATTTGAAAATGGTCTTGTTAAACCTCCATCATAGGTTATATGGTTATATGAGTTTACTGGTCAATTCAAGTTAGATTCACTTGACCCACACCTATGATAACCATCGCAAATAGTTAGTGCACAAATTCTGGAAGCAAATCAATTATTTACGCACAGCAGAAATTTAAATAACACAGAAGCCATAATGCCACTACACAACATAAGCTTTATTTTCATTCATCTACAATCTTTGAAATTCAATCTCCATGCACCGACTTGAGGGCCAAGAGCTAGTAAGACATGTTTCCTTTCAAATTTATGCCCAACTATACTTTTGGAACTATTGAAACTGTAGAAAACTTTGGAACGTTAAGAAGGCATTAAACAATTAAATAAGCCACCTTTGATACTATACATGAGCTACCAGTTTTAGTTTTGGTTGGCAGTTTGACTTCTATATAATCCTAGACAAAACAACTTTGAGGCTATTTATGAGCTTCCATTTTTGGTTGGTAGTTTGACTTCCATATTTTCCTTCTCCAGCAAATGTGAATCAGTGTTTCAGATCTTGACTCCATGTTGACCTATTTCAGTTCCCAAATAAAAATGTATTACATATCCTGGTAGCCCAAATTAACTTTGGCATTGGTTATGAAGGCACCATGTAGTGATTGTGAATCCAACTTCCACTTCAATGACTTATCAGGAATACTAAGTGTTGGAGTTGATATTCCTTTGAGAGGTCCCAACATGAATCCTGGACTGTTTATCTCTCTCTAAAGTAATGGTTATCAAAGTCTAGTAACTATCAGTCATACAAAGTGTTGGAGTTGATATTCCCTTGAGAGGTCCCAACATGAATCCTGGACCATTTATCTTCCTCCAAGGTAATGGTTATCAGAGTCAATCTTGCCTCTGCAAGTGCCACACACTACCTCCCAACTATGAGGACACATGTGGATCTTCAACCCAACAGGAAAGGTTACAAATCACAATCGTTGAAAGAATGTAACCCATTCAAAATGTGATGCAACCACTGGTAGTGTTGAACAAAACCAGAATTCTATACAGCATATGATCTCTATAACTAAATCCTGATCACAATGTAAAAATTCTGAGCTCAGTTAATATCATTGGAGAATCTATCAAATTTGTTTTTTTGGCTGTGAGGATTATCCATGAACCAGTGAGGCTCCTGTAACGTTTTGGATACTATGACAACCCTGTTTACATTGATTCTTCAGTCAGAGGGCAACACCTCATGCGTGACAGATCATGACAGATCATTCTCAAGACGCATACTGATACTGTAGCTAGCATAAATGGTTGGTCCTCGAAGGCATGGAGTGCAGTGGATAATCTCTGTATAGTATATATGATTAGCTTTTTGTTCTGGCACTAATTACTGCTGCAGACTTGGAATGCCACCCTTCGGATTGGTGGAAAAATCTTGTTGTATGATTTAGGTTCTAGGGATTCTGGAATTTTCAAGGCTTATGTTTGTTTAACTTAAATGTTCATCATCTCTGTTAAATATATGTTGTATTTTATTTTAAACAATGTTTGGTCATAATGGTGTTTTAAGTTTGGTGGACTGTCAGTTCTGGTGCTAATATTTAAAGTGATTAGTAGCTATGGAAGTAATTTCTGTATTGAATGGTTAGTGCACATGGTCCCCAATCTTATCAGTCAATATGTTTAATCTCTTAATTGACAGGAATTACCTTCGGGTATGTTTTATTGACAGATTTGGTGAGTCAGCAAATGGTACTCCAAAACCTACCTCTTCTAGAATAGGAGAAGCAAAAATATCGGAAGAAGAAAAGAGGAAAGCAAGGGTTGAGAGGTTTGTTCTTCCAAAATTCAGGAATTTATTTTCTGTCTTCAGATTCCTGAGATTATGATGATGCTATTTTCCTTATCTTGTGTGTCTAATTTACCGTCAGCTTAATTTTCTTAATATTTTTTTTCCAAAATTATGATGTGCATTTGTTTTACTCCAGAATAATTGGAATCTGATAATGCCCAAATTATTAAACAGGAGTAAAGATAGTTATTTACTCCAAAGAAATATACTTTATACTAATATTGAGCTTTTCAACTAGAACTCGGGTTACAAAATTGAAAAAATGGTTCCTTTTATTCATGTTTCTAGAACAGAGAACATACCTAGATGGTGGATTTGGGCATATTGGTGCTCACTGATGTCCTATGGCCAAAACACCAGAGTGGTGAATGGATTTCTAGCTCCTATATGGGAGAAAGTATGTGTTATCATGTATTGATAGAGTGTCCTATAATCATAATCCCAGGAAAGAAATATTGAATATTTCCTTTCCTCTAAATATTTCATCTTTGTGCATCCTGTCAATAACAGCTCCATTGAAACACTTGGACGTGCTATCCTAGAATCTCATGGATTATTTGCTGAATTTAAATTTTATTGGACTGGAATTGGAGCATTGATTGGGTTATGTGCACTTTTCAACATTCTGTACACTGTTTCTTTAGCATGCCTCAACCATAAGTATGAAATTCCACTATAAGGTTTGGTTTCCGCTACTATTTCTCTCACCTAAAATTATCTTAAGAGTGAGATATAATAAATTCTCCTCCAATTACAGCTTTAGTGAAATCACAGGTTGTTATATCTGAAGAGGCTATTGGAGAGAAGCAAGAAAAAGGAGCTGGAGAAAGAAATCAATAAAAAAAACATCGTTCTGTTCAACTGACATCACAATGAAGGTCTAGTGGTAAGTCGAGCTCTCCAGAAATAATTTAGTAGTTCCCAATATTCAATCTACTACTCACAGATTAAAGTACAATGTAAATGGATATGGTGCTAATTGTAACTGATTAAAATATTTGATAGAGAATTAAATGAGAATATCTATTGCCCCAGCCGTCCCTTCACGCCCCCTTCACGCCCCCTTCACGCCCCCTTCACGCCCCCTCCTGTCCCCTCACGCCCCCTCGACCCCTCCAGATGGGGAAACGTCCCCCTTGACGTCCCCTCCAAATTTTCGAAAATTGGGAGCGTCAGGAAACGTCCCCTAGAAGTCCCCAAGACCCCGAATCGCGGGGGGGCGAGGATTCTAGACCCCTAAGGGGGGGGGGGGGGGGGGGGGGACGAGTCCCCGTGTAACACTAATTTTTAGTCTATGAGTTTTTCATTGCATCACATTCACTCAAATTAGCAATGACAGATTACGAAACTAAAGACATTGTAGAGCTAAAATTCATGTTCCAACAGAGTTCTACTATGCTTGGGTGTTAGATATTTAGTGATCAAATAATTAAGACTTGTAATAGCTCACCTTGTGGAAAGGTAAAGGTTATATTGAAGTAGAAACTTTTTTAGTCTCTGATTTTTTCAGTGCATCACTTTCACTCAAATTAGCAATGACAGATTTGTCAAACTTCTTAGAATCTGTCAATAATGAAACATTCAGATCCTGGACATTTTCAAGAGTAAAAATATCAGTGACAAGTGATTTCCTAATTTGTGATCCACTATTATGATAGTGAGTGGCTTGTTCACATGCCTTTTCAACTTGTAAGTTGGCAAGAAGAAAAACATGCAGTGTTTGTGTTGCCACTTCCTCATAACCTGGGTAATTAGAAGTACATGTTATTACACAGAATGCACTTCCAACAGAAAAATGTTTTTCAAGTGATGTTTTTCATTTGTGTGGAGAAGAATGGCCACCTTCTTTTAATTCACGTGCTTGTATTGCAGATAACGCTTTTTTTGGTGCACAATTAGCTTTACTTGGCTCAGTAATGTCTTTATTGTATAATATAGTACTCACTGAAGTGGTCTTGAGGGAAACAATGTAGCCTTGAAATATCCTCTGGTTCTTGAACTTCAGAGGCCATAAATCGAGTTGTTACACTGCCCATGTAAATTATCTCAGCTTTCTCCATATAAGAAGCTAGTTTATGGTTACATGTATGTGCCATATTTTCACTAGTCCATGGTAACCTAGAAGACTCCTCTTCTCTCTGACTCAAGGTTGTTGATGACAACTTTGTAACACTTACCTGGGCATACTTAGGAGTTTTTTTTTTCCAAACACACTCATTATTGTTCACCATTTCCACATCTCTGACTGCAAACTCCTCTTCCATGACATTTTTATAAACAGATCTTGAATCTTTCAACAACTAATTATTTTCATTGTGCCTGTTATCTAGAATTTTGGTCAGAGATTTTCATTTGGTAAGCACATGAGCAGTCTAAATTGAGAGTTTAGAAGCATTTTCACAGATTCTGGAGTTGTTGCTTCTGACCATACATTTAAAGGTCTCAAATTGCTTGATTTATATATATTTGCACCCATTTAAAGGTCTCAAATTGCTTGATTTAAAGGTCTCCTCCTCATATGATGTGTATTATTTTGAATATTCTATTCTTTGCATATCAAACATTATAAAGCCTCTTGCACACTGTTCTCATCTCTTTTATTTGAACATAATTCCGATAATCATTGCATTCATGAAGAAATGATATATTCATGTGAAACCCTGTCCAGCTGCTTCTCTTGGCTAATGCCATCACCTACATCCCATAGAGAATCCGACAATTGAATGTTGACTTGACCAAAGGCATTGCTTACTTCTTGCTGAGATTGAACAAGAGAATCAAAATCTCTCCTTCCAGGGGTCATTACTCTGTGCTTTGAACTTGAAGTTTGCCTCTTTTCCCTTCTCTTCTATCCCGAGACTCCAAAAACTTGCTGTAGCCCATCCTTTTTGTCTCCTCTGCCCAATGAAATTTCAAAAGCACTTCATCCTCGCCCTTATATGCTCCTTCAGTTTGAAATCCAAAATCATCATTTCCACTATTCTTGTTTTTCGTATTTACTTCTGTTGAATCTGTATTTTGTGCTAGGTTATGAGTATATTGTTTTAAATTATTCACTTCAGAACAGAGACCAATCATAAGAATATTATTATTTTGTGCAGGCCTGCAATCCATGACTGAGGAGGAATTGACAGCAAACAATAAACCACATTTCTCAGAGGCATTCAACAAAATTGGCAGATCTTTGGTGTTTTTTCTCAAATTCACCCGACTGTTCAGACGTTGGCTGATTCTTCTTACCTGTATTTTCAAACCCATCTCCCAAAATATATATCCATTTAGAAGGTAATGACTCTTTGAGCCCTTTGAAAATACACCACATAATAATCTCTGCCCAATTGTTTGAGCTGCTTATCAACTCACCAATGTCTGGTCCAAACAAGTTTCCTTCAAGGATCAAATTAATTTCCTCTTTTTAAATAGAGTTTAGAAGAATTTGCACAGATTCTGGAGTTGTTGCTTCTGACCATACATTTAAAGGTCTCAAATTGCTTGATTTATATGTATTTGCACCCATTTGAACTGAAAGCTATATTGTGCAAAGTTGTTTCAAGCTCAAAAGTATTATCCTACCTATAGAAGCTTGAACCCCAATAATCCTTGCAGTGGCCACTTTCACCAAGTAGAATATGTGCTTCATCAACATCATCAGACCTCAAACCTCAATTTCCCTTCCAAGTTTTTCTCTATAAAAATTTTTGTGAGTCCTGCTTGCCGGACACCAGTTACAAACTTTCTTTCACTTGAAAATTCACAACAATTGAATTTAAATTAGCCTCACATGGGTTGTATTTCATTTTTAGTATATTTCTCTTGATTATTTCTTTATACAATCTCCCCACTTCTCTTATCCATGTTCCGGCATTCCTTTGCACCTCTTGGTGCAATTGCTAGTTATAAGAATATTTAAGATTCTAGATCTATCGATCTGAGATGGATATTGCAATATAAATCTGAAGGATTCATGAGATTACTTCATGTTTTATCGGATTTTTTTAATGATAAATGTTATCTTGCAGGAAAATTTCAAAATTTGAAGTCATATTAATTCAGTACATTGATGCAAATTCATACGCTGATGTGATGTATATGATGGCAATTTCATTTTTTTACAGTTACTTTTAGTTTAATTATATCATTTAGCTCAATGCTTTCCATATATTCAACTAAACCTTTGTTGCTTAACAAGACTTTGTCATTTCCATGTTTTAGTGAAATTGTTTATGGTTTGATACTTTCATACAACCTCTATCAAGTTACATGCACTCTCATTAGAAAAAACAAGAGAATTTTGCTTGCCATGACTATGTTTCTTTGTCATTGTTGACTTAAGAAAGTCTTTTAGCTAAGAAACTAGTTTCAAGGTTATGGCATAATTTGTCATATAAATTGAACATAATTTATATCCAAAATGTTAATTTGTAAACTGCTTAGCTGGTTTTAGGCTTTCCATTTAAAATCTACTTTAGTTTGAACTTTGAACGAGTTGTTCCATAGACTTGAATATTAAGAGATTTTGGTGTAAGGATTAAAAATTAGCCCGTAAGGCCTCTCAATTATTCATTTATTTTATCTAATATAAAATTTACTATTAAATTAGAACCACTCGGCACAAATACGTCATAGATCAAGATCATACTTTGTAGAGTGTCGTAGAATAAAAATAGGAGCAAGGACACTGAGTTCTTTCGGTTTTCCTGGTTCTTATTCCTTTGGTGTATCTTTGCAACTTTAGGGGCAATTACTAGTTTAAAGTCTAATTCTTTAAAGGGTGCTAGCTCAATGGAAGAGCACCTGCTTTACAAGCAGGAGGTTGGTGGTTCGATTCCATCGTGCCCTGATATTCATATATAGGGAATGACGAAGATCATTTTTTGGTGACAGATGCTCTTTTGACCATCACCAATGAGCTTATGGTGACATTTTTCGACCCTCACCAAAATATGAAATGGTGACAGTCAACGAACGCCACCATATATACGCATCAATAGTGATGACCATTAAAGGTCCGTCACCATAAATCGTTGTTGTTGATATGAAATGGTGAGGGTCACTGTTTGTCATTATAGTCATTATTCATGACGGACCTTGATGTCACCAATGAGTTTATGGTGACGGTCAATGAACGTCGCCATATATATGCACCAATAGTGATGGCCATGAAAGGTCCATCACAAAAAATCGTTGCTATTCATATGAAATGGTGACGGTCACTATCCGTCATTGTAATTAATATTCGTGACGGACCTTGAATGTCACCACAACACATACTTTCGGCGATGCCACCTTTGGTGACGTTCAGTTTTTTGGTGACGGAGGCTATTTTCCGTCACCATTGCTCATATGAAATGGTGACGGTCACTATCCATCACTATAAATCATTATTGGTGACGGACCTTGAATGTCACCACAACACCTATACTTTCGGCGACGCCACCTTTGGTGACGTTCAATTTTTTGGTGACGGAGGCTATTGTCCGTCACCATTGCTCACATGAAATGGTGACGGTCACTATCCGTCACTATAAATCATTATTGGTGACGGACTTTGAATGTCACCACAACACCTATACTTTCGGCGACGCCACCTTTGGTAGAAAGTTTAATTTTAGTGTGTGAAAACCATGACCCTCACCCGATGACATTATTTCGCACCTCACCAATGTCCTTTTTTCTTGTAATT